>CAWUFW010000322.1:2758600-3958600 GCA_963921515.1 Calotriton arnoldi | reverse complement strand
AGAGCTATGGGCCTACACTATATGTTACAATTCCCTGCCAAACTAAAAGTCCTATTTAAAGACAAAGGTCATGTCAGATATGGGGGTCTCTAGTTGGCAGGTTGTTAAGCTGTCCAAGTAGGGACCCTTCTTCCTAGTCAGGATAAGAGAGTTACAGTTCTGAAATAACCCCTGCTCACCCCCTTGGTAGCTTGGCACGAGCAGTCATTCTTATTTCAGAGGCAGTGTGTAAAGCCTTTACACCTAACATACAGTAATACAGTGAAAACACTACAAAAAGACACCACACCAGTTTTAGAAAAAGAACCAATATTTATCTGTGTAAAACAAGACCAAAACGATAAAAATCCAACATACAAGTATTCAGAAATATCAATAATCAAAAAATAGACTTGGGAAATAGTTCCTCAAAGTGGATAGCTCCGTCCGAGGCTACCACGGTGGTGTGGATCAACAAATCCCACGGTTCCCGCTGACATCGGCGGTGCGGCCTTTCTGCAGTATCGGAAGACCCTTAAACAGTACCTTTTGTTCTGGCAGACCGCGGTGGTGCAGGCCAGATGCAGCAGGCATTGAGATTGCAGTGTGAAGCGGAGAGGGGTGGCATGCGGTGCCCTCATGTCGTGGTGCAGGCAGCGGCTTGGTGGCAGTCATCCGGCAGCGGCGGTGAGACCAGGGCTGCGGTGCAAAGTGGGGTGGTGCTTGTCGTGGTTCTGATGGTCACAGTGCAGGCAACGGCGTTCGTCAAAGATCGGCAGTCGATGGGGCTGGCGTCGGTGGGCCAAGACTGCGTTGTGGTACGGGGCGGTGCTTCATGTAACTTACGAGCGGGGTCCCCAAACCATGGTGCTGACAGCGGCGGCGATGTCAGCTGACAGCAGCGTAGTCGGTGACGGCGAGGCGGCGGAGTGAAGCGAGGCAGTGCAGAGTGCAGTGCCCACAGGTCGCAGTGCAAACAGTGGCTCGGTTGTGGCAGTGGACGTCATCATCGGTGAGACCAGGGTTGGGGTGCGTGATGCGGCAGTGCCCTTTGCTGTGCCTTTAGGTCACTGAACTGCCGGCGGTCTTGGTGCTGGCATTAGCTTGCGAGACCTCTTGAACAGGGGGCAAGCTCTACTTCAAGCCCTTGGAGACACTCAGAAAGAAGATTGCAGAAAGTTCAGTCCAGTCCTTTCTCTGCCCAAGACAGAAGCAGCTACTGCAGGCCAACTCAGCAAAGCACACAGCAAAGTGGTAGTCTCTCCTCACAGCTTGTCCAGCTCTTGTTCTTGGAAGGTTCCTTAATCCAAAAGATTTCTAAAGTTCTGGGGTCCGGGCCCCAATATTTATACCACATTTTCCTTTGAAGTTGGCACAAACAAAGTTCCACTGGCATCCGTAAACCAGTTCTGCCTTGCTCAGGCCAGGTTCACTCCAGGAGGGGGATACAGATTTGTGGAAGGCAGCCACAGTCCATTCAGGTGCAAGTGACAACTCCTCCCAATAGTCCAAATGCAGCCAGGTCTATTCAGCCTGGCTATGAGTCACCCAGGAAAGGCAGGGCATATCTCAACCCTCCTTGTGTCTGTCTAGTGTGAATGCACATCCCTGCTCCTTTCACTTTGAACCCAGACAGTGAATACACAAATGACAGAGGCACACAGGATGGTTAAGCAAGAAAATGCTCACTTTCTAAAAGTGGCATTTTTAAACACACAACATAAAAATCATCTTTACTAAAAAATGTATTTTTAAATCCTGTGTTCAGGCATACTAAACTCCATTTTTCTATCAGCTCCCACTGGCAAGCTACATTGGTAAAGTGTTACCAAGCAGCTTCCATGTTAACCTATGGGAGAGATAGCCTTTCAACAGTGAAAACGAAATACACAGTATTTCACCATTAGGACATGCAAAAATACACCACTACATGTCCTACTTTTTGCATACACGACACCTGCCCATGGGGCTACCTTAGGCCTACCTTAGGGGTGACTTAGATGTAAGAAAAGGAAAGGGAAAGGCCTGGCAAGTAGGTGCACTTGCCAGGTAGACATGGCAGTTAAACTGCGCGCAGACACTTCAGTGGCAGGTCTGAGACACCTTTGAAAAGCTGCATGTGTAGGTGGCACAACCAGTGCTTCAGGCCCACTAGTAGCATTTGATTTACAGGCCCAGGGCACACACAGTGCACTGTACTAGGGACTTAGTAGTAAATCAAATAAGCCAATTATGGAGACACCAATCCATACACACAATGTACAGTAGGAGCACTTGTACTTTAGTACTGATCAGCAGTATTAAAGTGTGCAGAAACACTAAACCAGCTAAAACAATATCAAAAGTACCACCAAAACCAGGAGGTCAAAAGCAAAAAGACAGGGGAAACACGCTAAAAGATGCCAGGTCTAACAGGTCACTTCTTTGAATCACCAGAGCAGGCTTGGGCATGGGTGAAGGAGCGGCCATGGTTCTCTGGGGCAGCCAACTCAGAGGCCCGAGACCAACAGCTCATGCTGGCCCTGAGGGAGCAACGCCGATGCCAGCGGCATCGATCCCACCTCAAGAAGTCCAGGAGGGTAGACCAACAACATGTAGATGGTGAGCAGGCCCATGAATCCCCGATTGGGGAACAGGGGTCTGGGAATGAGGAGGAGCCTGAAGATAGGCGTTCAGATGGAGAATCATGAACTTGCAATGGGGTTGGGACAGGTGAAGTATACAGGGCGTGCGCTGGCCTTCTACACCAGGGGATATTGCCTTAGACTACAAGGGTGCCGCTGGGGCGGGGCTCCGTTCTACTTTCATTGCCCTGTACTAGGTGTACTTTTGGTCCGGACTTTGTGCCTACAAATTTGTTAGGGCCGACAGAGATTTTGCGGTGAGCCCTGACCAGGTGACTCACTGTGCTGTCCTCCTGGAGCACAAAGTTTTCATTTTCATTCTTCTCTTGTATACAGTGTGGGGACGTTGGGGGTGTGGGCTATGGTTCTGTTGTAGTTTGTGTAGTTTTATTTTCTGTTCTTTTGGCAGAAATGAAAGGTCACCAAAAGCATGATGCTGGAGACAATTAACCCACCGGACACCCACAGGGGAACTTCTGCATAATGTCTTGGAATGTGAATGGATTTAATGATAAAAATCAAACGTGAGGCGGTCATGTTATATGCAAAGCACTATAATCCAGATGTCCTCCTCTTGCAGGATGCTCACTTATTAAGTGTTCCTGGATTGACACGGATACACCCGGGACTATCACTCGTGATCCACTAGGAGATCAAA
Source organism: Calotriton arnoldi (assembly GCA_963921515.1). Lineage (NCBI taxonomy): Eukaryota > Metazoa > Chordata > Amphibia > Caudata > Salamandridae > Calotriton > Calotriton arnoldi. The sequence continues at coordinate 3,955,339 of CAWUFW010000322.1, read as the reverse complement.
AGGGGTAGCAATTGTGCTGCGTATGACATTTCTGCTATTGGTGCAGCAGATCTTCACGGATGACCAAGGGCAATGCGTTATGGTTGTGGGTCACCTGGAAGGGAACCCATTGGCAATTGTAAGTGTGATTCACCACCTTCCTTACTTAAGGCTATGCTGTCTATCCAGAATCAGCTCCTGACCGACACCACAACGGGCATGCTTATCATAAGCGGGGACTTCAACGCAGTAGCGGACCCATCTTACAACACCAGTGGGTCGACCTCGTGCTACCAGACACCCCACTTGTAATAATGGGTAACTGCACTGGGGTTAATTGACACCTGGCGTATGCACCACAGGAACAGTAGACAATTTGCATATTACTCTCCAGCTCATGCTACACACTCCTGAATTGATTATTTACTGTCCCATCGGTGGAGCGCCAAGCAGTGATAGTGCCGTTTATTCTCCCACGGGCCCTCTCAGACCACTCAGACAATAAAAATATACATACAACATGCACACCACTGGAGACTAGGGATGTAGTGGTTCAATGCCTGGTGGTTGCTGGATGAGGACACAGTGGAATATGTTTGGGAGAGGATTGTTGAATACTTTCAGCTAAATATACATTCTGTTTCCTCTTCCACGACCGTCTGGGAAGTTTTTAAGACAGTAATATGTGACTCCTATGAACTACATTGGGAGGAAAGAGGCATAAAGGAGGCAGGACATACTAGATCTAGAGTGACAGGTTCAATGGCTAGAAGGGAGTGAGGCCTTACTGACTCCTGACCGAGAACGCTTACTTCATCAGTCCAGATTGGCACTAAGGCAAAACCTCCTGGACATCGCACGGATGGGATGGATGTACTCTCAAAGTAGGCTTGGTGAACAGGCTGACAATGAGAGGAAAATGTTGTACTGGCTGGCGAATAGGGAATACGGCGCAGGGGCGGCTCCTCCACGTGGGCGGAGGAGCGTCGCCCCACTGCTTTCTCGCAGTGCGAGAAGCAGAAACATAAAATGGTATTTTAAATACCATTTTATGTTTCTGCTTATCTCACTGCGAGAAAGCAGAAGGGTATGCCTGGTTGGGGACGGGTGGGGGGTTCCTGCAGGAGTCCAGGGGAGGAGTGACTTGCCCACTCTGTGTGCGCTGACTGTTTGGTCGGCTCCAGGGCCGACCAAACCAGTCATACGCACTCTGCATTTTCTCTATGTAGGCTGGATGCAGCTTACATAGAGATAATGGCCTCCCCATAGACGCCTGTGGGGTCGGCGTCCTAGCCAATCACAACGCTGCCATTGCAGTGTTGTGATTGGCTTAGGGGAGGAGAGGGAGGCTGCCTGCTTCCTGTAAGGCAGCGGCACAGAGAGAGGAGACGCGACGTGACGCGGGACCGGAGGCGAAGGTAAGTAAAAAAAAAATTCTTTTAATTACCCCCCCCCCCGCATGACCACCCCTCACCCCCCCCCCCACCCACCCCTGCCAGTCATGCCGGACGCGACTGGTCCGAGGACTGTTTCCACGATTCGGAATGCAGAGGTCAAGTTGTGTCCTAACCACTTCTAAATAGTGGAAAAATTCGCTGATTACTAAAAAGAACTGCACAGATACAGACAACCCCCTCAAGATGAGGCCCATAACCCTATTATTAGGACCATCCCTAGGTGTAGGCTGACCAGGGCCAACAGTGTGGAGCTTGACCTCCCAATAACTGAGGAGGAAATACAAGAGGTCCTTGAAACCATGGCATCAAAGGAGACCCCAGGTCCCAACGGCCTACCGGCCGAGTTTTTTTAAAAACATGCTTCTGAGCTGACACCACATCTTTTTGCACTGTTCAATGTTGCATATGAGCACTCTTGGCTGCCCTAAGATTTGAGGTGGGTGACAATAGGGGTCAATCAATCAGGGATTTATAAGCGTGCTACACACCTGTTAGGGTCTCAAGGCGCTGGGGGGAGGGCAACTCCAAGGTCATCTGAAAAGCCAGGTCTTGAGGTCCTTTCTGAAGGTTTGCAGTGTTGGGCTTTGTCTGATGCTGAGGGGGAGTTCGTTCCAGGTCTTGACCGCGATGTCGGAGAAGGTTCTGCCTCCTGTTCTGGCTCTGTGGATGAAGGGGATTACGGCCAGGGCTAGGTCGGCAGAGCGGAGGTGTCTCTTGGGGGCATGGAAGGAGATTCTTTCGTTGAGGTGTTGAGGTCCAGTGTTGTGTAGGGCTTTGTAGGCGTGTGTGAGCAGCTTGAAGGTCACTCTTTTTTTGATGGGGAGCCAGTGGACGTCTAGGAGGTGCTGGGTGATGTAGTCGTGTTGTGGGATGCTGAGGATGAGTCTGGCTGCGGTGTTCTGGACGGTCTGGAGTTTGCGGCGGAGAGTTTTGTTGACTCCAGGGTAGAGGGCGTTTCCATAGTCCAGCCTGCTGGTGATGAGTGCAGGGTGACGGACTTCCTAGATTCGGGGGGGATCCATTTGAAAGACTTGCAGAGTATGCGGAGGGTGCTGAAGCATGTGGAGGATACAGCATTGATCTGTCGGTTCATGGTGAGAGAGGAGTCGAGTATGATGCCGAGGTTGCGGGCGTGGTCCGTGGGGGTGAGTTGGTTACTGAGGGTGGGGGGCTACCAGGTGTTGTCCCACGTGGTGGAGGTGGGTCCGAGGATGAGGACTTCCATTTTCTCCGAGTTGAGCTTCAGGCAGCTGCTGTTCATCCAGGATGCAACGTCCTTCATTCCTGCCCGGAGACTGTGCCTGGTGATGTCGGGTTCATTGGTGAGGGCGAGGATGAGCTGGGTGTCATCGGCGTAGGATACTATGCTGAGTCCATGTTTTTTGACGATGGTAGCAAGGGGTGCCATGTAGATATTGAAGAGCGTGGAGCTGAGGGAAGATCCTTGGGGTACTCCGCATATGATCTCTGTAAGTTTGGAGAGGAAGGGCGGGAGTCTTATTCTTTGAGTTCTGCCGGAGAGGAAAGAGCGGATCCAGTCTAAGGCAGTTCCCTGTATGCTGGCGTCGTGGAGTCTGGCGGCTAGTGTGTGGTGGGAGACGGTGTTGAAAGCTGCTGAGAGGTCTAGAAGGATGAGGGCTGCAGTGTGGCCTTGATCGAGGAGTGCGCGGATGTCGTCCATGGCGGCTAGAAGACCGGTCTCTGTGCTGTGGTTGCTTCGGAATCCGGATTGAGATGAGTCGAGGATGTTGTTGGATTCCATGAAGTGCGTTAGCTGGGTGTTGTTGAATTTCTCGTTGACTTTGGCGGCGAAGGGGAGGAGAGAGAAGGGCCTGTAGTTCTTGAGGTCCGTCGGGTCTGTGGAGGGCTTCTTGAGGAAAGGTTTGACTTCGGCGCGTTTCCAGACATCTGGGAACGTGCCTGTTTTGAGGGTGTCGTTGATTGTCCGTCTTAATTCTGGTGTGATGGCGGAGGTGGCTCTGTGGAAGATGTGAGGCGGGCAGGGGTCAGTGGGTGCTCCGGAGTGAATGCTCCTCATAGTCTTTGCAGTGTCTTCTGTGGTGACAGGGGTCGGCTGAGTGGCGTTGCTGGTGGATGTTGTTGGGTCGGTGCCTGTGATCCAGCGGTATACCAACAACAGATACTCCACTATTATATACTCACCTGGGCCCATAAACACACAATTGAGTAAACCGCTGGAGTGACAAAGTTTTTATTGATATATTTCATAATATTCAGGATTAGTTATTTAATATTCCTAACTAACCCTTCTCTGGTCGATGGACCATTAGTTGAACTAGTTGATGGTGATAATTAACATAACTCTTAACTATTCTTTTATTTGAAGTAAATGATCACAGACTCAGGAAGGTTTAAAATCTTTATCTAAATTAAATGCAGGTGAACCATTTCAAATATAGTGCAGTCACCATCATTCATAGGAGAGAAAATTAAATTCATTAAATTCAAAGAAAACGTTTACCTCGGACACATACAATAATCAATGCTCAGAAAGGGAGAGGATAGAGAGAAAAGAACATTCACAAATAACGAGAAATTATATTTACCAAGAATGGTGTGAAAGACCAACCCCCTGGCCAAAGGGCTGGTAAAGGTCCCCCGGGAAAGGTCAGGAGACAAAGACTTCAGAACAGGTTTCAGGACAGGATAGTTGACCTCTCTAGAATACCGATGATTGCGCCGTACCCCTCTCTGACACTCTCTTCCTCCTCGAGATTCTTCCGCGATCTTCTGATCTAACCCAATTAAGTTAGGATAGAAATTTCTGCTTCAGATTCTGCATTCGGCTCTTCATCAGCATCTCACAGCATCTCCCCCAGCACAGCAATTCTGCAGCAATTCAGCCCATCAGCATCTCAGCATCTCAGCAAAATCTTCTGCAAGTCTTTCTCTTTTAGGGGGCGTGGCTTGGACGCCGATGGAGACGGTCGTGTGAGCTGTGAGCTCCGCGCCGACCTCACTGTTTATCCTGACCGGAGCCCCGAACTAAGGCTCCAGTGACCCTGGGAGAGTTCCTTGGGCTGCTGAGACCTGTGCCGCCGTTAATAGACGGCTCCGGTCCCCTCCGACATCGGGCTGCGGCTCCGACCAGGGCGAGGCTCCGAAAATGAAGACCTAAAATGGCGGCTGACCCTGCGAGCTGAACTGCGACGAACGCTAGAGTGCGGGCTACCAGCCGGTGGGCTTTCCCCCCGACGAGCGGTGGGTGCACAGCATCTGCAGGGGGGACCCTGAACTCCCGGAGCGCATCGTGGGCGCGTGTGGCAGTCTTCACATGCGAGGGGCCTAGTAGGCCCGGAGAATGCCCGATCATAGTGGAGGAGGGAGCAGTCGACGTGGGACGCCCGGGTAACACAGCGCCCGGCTCGGCTCCTGGTGGCGACAATCGAGCGGCCCCGGTTCCTGAGGGCTGAAGGTGGAAGCGCTAAACTGGTGAGCGATTACCGAGGGCAGGGAGGGCTCCGAGGCTCGACCAGAGGGTGTATTCGGCGGCCATCTGGTCCCCGAACTGCATTAGCGGAGCAGCTCGGCATACGGGGGGCCCCACTCTGCCACACGAACTGGGGGAGAAGTTGGAGACCACTCTGGGGTACTGGAGGACCGCGGCGAGACGCGGGATCGCCGGTGCCCTGCTGGCCACCCAGAGGAGGGGCTCGCTGACTGCTCCTGAGAAGGTGCCCTATTGATCCTGGGGCTGGCCCCTAGAACTCACCGCGGGGACCAGGTGTAATACGGCTGCCAAGTGGGCGGCGCAGGCCCGGGCCAAGGTATGCGGAGGGGCTTCATGTCTGGAGAGCGGGCCGGCTGGCTGCTTTGTGGGACACTAGAGTGTGGTGCCATTGATGAGCTGGATTGATCACCCCCTGTGGATTATAACGACCCCGAGTGTCTGCGGCTGAGGTTACTGGGTGGCGGCTAGTCGGACCCCGCCTCTGTGGGTACCGGCTAGGGGATCCTTGAGCTGGGATCCCTGCTGGGTGCTGATAAGAGCGAGATTTCCTGGCACGCTTAATGCGACACTGGCGTCCTGGCCATACCTTCGCTGGATGATAGGAAGCCTTGTTCAAACGTAGGCGAAACCATGGAGATGCCCACGAGAAGTAGGGGCGGATGAAGAGCCCCTTCAGAGCATAGTGGAAGACGACAGGTGGCGACTGGGTGCACGCATACTTCCGCCTGAGGGAGGGCCTCAACTTGCTGAATTACAGAAGGAGCTGCGCGGTGGGTTCAAGCCTGGGAGCCCAGTAACCGGACCCCCATGGGGAAAACACGAGGCAAGCAGGGGGGGGCACCCCCTGAACAGGAGGATGACGCAGCAGAACAGAAGACGCAGGGGGCGGCTGGCTCACCTCCGGAAGGGCTCATGCAACAGCAGGTGGACCAGATCCTATGAGCTATTACGGACACGAAAGAGGCACTCCAGCAGGACATAGCCCAGGTATCACTGGGACTGGGACTCCTGCGGGCGGACCATGTGAAGCTGGCTGACCGTGTGAGGCAGACGGAGACCACCTTGGGGGTCTTGGAGCCCTCGCAGAGGGCACTGGACGTGCAGATGGGAGACATCACTCGCAGGCTTCAAGTACTAGAGAGACGAGCTGAGGATGCTGAAGGGCGTAATAGAAGGAACAACATAAGGGTGGTAGGCCTTCCTGAAGGAGTGGAAGGGGACAGTATGGTGGATTTCCTGGAGCAGTGGTTGCGCACCGAGGTAGCTCCGGAGGGCCTGACACCATTCTATACTCTGGAGAGGGCGCACAGAGTGCCAGGCCGCCCAGGCCTGTGGTGGCCCGTTTGCTTCACTATAAGGATAGAGACTTCCTCTTACATAAAGCACGCACCGCTGGCCCATATAAAGTGGACAATAATAACGTGTCGCTGTTCCCGGATTACACCTTTGAAGTACAGCGCCAGCGATCTTCCTTTTAGCGGTCAAGAAAGCACTCCGGGATGAAAGTATTCAGTACTCATTGATGTTCCCAGCACGCCTGCGAGTGACACTGGATGGCACTACCTTCTTTCACAATTCCCCGGACGAGGCATGGAGCTGGTTGGAAACTTATCGAACAGGGTCAGGTGTGACAAAAGGCAACGGGGGACAAACAACGGTGGCACCGAGGTCGCTCCAGGCATGACGCAACAGGAGAAGGCGACCTGGTCCGCAGAAACCTTCCACGTCTCAGACGAAGAGAGAGAGGTCTGCAGCGTTGCAGGCCGTGACGGAGATATCGCAGGCGAGCGGCGCGACCTTACAAGGAGGGTCCGAGTCAGAACGAGGGTCAGAAGGGACAGACACTGATGGGACGGACGCGGGGAGTGTTGTTCTCCCACACATCACCCCAGGGACAGCGGACGAGATTGTGGATGCCTGATTGCATGCAGTGTCCCATGTAACTAGTAAGCGGGGCCGGCTGGTTCTGGAGCTGTAGCCCTCGGAGGGGGGTAGTTGGGGTAGTTGGAGGGGATCAGGAAGCCCAGATGAGGGGACAAGAATACTGTATGGCCACCTGGGTGACCGGGGACTGTTCCGGGGGAACTGCAATCTTACTTATTGTGGGGTTTGGCGCTTGGCTGCAGTGAGACAGCTGGCCGGATCCTCTTGGTGCTGAGCTCCCCCCTTAGATTCGCTCTTAGAGTGAACCTCTGGTAGCTACCAGAGGAGTTGTTAGGGCATAGTTTGGATGGGTACTAGCTGTTTAGAGCCTGTTCTGGGGAAGGGAGGGGGGGTGGGTTTGGGGGATGATGTTGGGGTAGTTAGAACCACCGGTGTGCCAACGCGGGGAATGCTGCTACGGAACAAAGTTTATTTGCACAATGGGGTCAACACCTGAGATTAAATGCATTACGTGGAATGTACGGGGGATGCATACGATGCAGAGACGCCATAGGGTTCATGCATATTTAGTGCGTAGGGGAGCCCAGATAGCCTTTCTTCAGGAAACACACATGGACCGACTGCAGCGCCGATGGAGAGGGCAGCTTTTTTACACAACGTATTCTGCCTTCGCTAGGGGGGTATTGGTCTGGGTGAGGGCGGGGGTCCCCTTCCAGCCACTTCAGCAGGTAGTGGATCCTGACGGGAGATTTGTGGCTGTTACGGGACGATTGGATGGACGATGTGTGACGTTGTGTAGTGTGTATGCCCCCAATGTGGACCAGAAATCCTTTTTTGCCAGCCTATCAGGGAAATTATCATCCTTTTTAACCGGCTCACTGATTCTAGGCGGCGATTTTAACTCTGTCTCAGATACCGAAATGGATAGGTCTCACCCGCCGCTACCGCAGGCGCCCATACATAAGCTCTCGAAGCTTCGGAGGGATTGGCAGGCTGAGTGGGGGCTCATAGACACCTGGTGCGCGCAACATTTAGGGGAACGGGACTACTCTTATTATTCTGCCTTACACAACTTGCACGTGCGATTGGACGCAGTATTGTGCTCACCGGATGTACATGCGATGGTTCGCCATAGTGAATATCTGACAAGGACAACATCGGACCATAATCCATTGCTATTGGCTCTGAGATGGTCCCGAGTAAGGCCGGCAATTCCCACCTGGCGATTGCGTCCAGAGACTTTAGAGGACCCGGTGTTTCGTGCGGAGGTGCGAGAGGGTATTGAACATTATTTTCTAGAGAATACGGGAACGGCCTCGGACCTGGCGCTGGAGTGGGACGCATTTAAGGTGGTAGTGCGGGGTTTATGTATTGCCAAGGCGACGGGAGTGCGAAAGACACTGTTGCAAGATATAGAGAGGGTGGAACTGCTGCTGCGACAGGCGGAGAGAGCGCTCCCTGAGAACCCGGAAGCGCAGGCTGACGTGTTGGCTGCGAGGGAGGAAGTGGCTAAACAGGTGGAGCGGTTGCGCTGCTTTGATCATAAGGAATATTTGGTGAGGGCACATGCGGAGCGGGATAAAGCGGGCGCCCTCCTGGCGTGGTTGGCTAACCCGATACTGAGGGTACCGCCCATATTAGCTTTGACCTCCCCAGAGGACACGCCGGAGTACACGCAGCAGGGGATTAATCAGATGTTCTTGGCCTACTACGCGGATCTCTATGAGAGCAAACTGCAAAGTACGGGTGATGAGTTGACTGAATTCTTAGCTGAGATACAGCTGCCACAGCTTGAGGCTGACCAAAGGACCACGTTGGGACAGATGGTTACTGAAGGAGAGATACGCAGTGCGGTAAAACACATGGCGCGCAAGAAGACCCCAGGTGCCGACGGTCTACCGATCGAATTTTATTCGGCATATATTGATCTCCTGGCCCCTAAGCTGCTGGCGGTTTATCGAGAGGCCTGGGAATTAGGACGGTTGCCAATCTCCACTCGCGAGGCTATCATTATTCCGCTGCTGAAACCGGGTGGGGATTCACTGGCTAGGTCGGCCTATCGTCCTTTATCAATGTTAACTGCCGATTATAAGATATTGAGTAGAATTTTGGCGACCCGGCTCCTCCCCTATATGACGCAATTGGTCCATACTGACCAGGCGGGCTTTATCCCGAAGCGTGATACCGCAACTAATGTGCGACGCCTTTTGCGGATTCTGGGAGAGGACCAAAGCGATACACCTACCGCAGTGGTTCTATCGGTAGATATAGAAAAGGCATTTGATAGCCTAGAGTGGTCGTATTTGTACCGGGTCCTTCGTGAGTTTGGATTAGGTGACAACTTTGTGGGGTGGACGGAGCTCCTTTACAGATCGGCGTCGGCACGTGTGAGGACAGGGGTGACGGTCTCCCCGGCCTGCCGGGTGGGCCGCGGTACGAGACAGGGATGTCCGCTCTCGCCGCTATTATTTGCCCTGGCCATTGAACCTTTAGCTGCCCATGCCCGGTTGGGGGAGTATTATTCTGGCTTACTCCATCGTGGGGATATGCACTATGTCTCCCTGTACGCGGATGATTTATTGCTCTTTCTCGCGAACACAGATGCGGCATTGGAGGGAGCACGAAACTTGCTTTCAGCGTTTGGGCAATATTCGGGACTGCGGGTGAACTGGGCAAAGACCTGTTTATTTCCGGTTGCCCCGACTGAGCCGACTCCTCCTCAGGTGGCGGGTGTACGCTGGGAACCATGTTGTCTGCCTTACTTAGGCACTCACATCTACCATTCCGTTGGAGATTTGTTGGAGGGCAATTTAGGCCGGGTTATCCGCTGGCTTAAAGGCAATTTTGCATTTTGGAGTACACTGCCGTTATCGGTCGCCGGCCGAGTAGCACTCCTGAAGATGGTGGTGCTCCCACGTTTATTGTTTTATTTTCGGACGTTGCCGATTTGGGTGGCGGGCTCCATCTTTCGACAACTCCGCTCTATGGCTGGGGGTTTTCTTTGGGGCACAGGCAGTCGGGGAGTTGCAATGGCCACGATGATACGTCCTAGGGCCGACGGGGGCATGGCAGTGCCGGATTTCGAAGGGTACTATCTGGCGGCGCAGCTGCAGTGGCTGACCCAGGCCGTAGCTCGGGAGTTCAGAGGCCCTGATGGCCCTGGAGGATGGTGGGTCCCAAGATATATATTGTCTTTCATAGTTTTGAACCAGAAGTTGTGCCTTGAACCGCTTACAGTGGAAGAGAGGACGCTACGATTGTGCTGGAACCGGAGTCAGAAACGGGCTGGCTTCGCCCGGCCGTACGCACCGGAGATACCACTGGGCATGTGCACTGCATTCCCGCATGGTGGGGACTGGTCAGCGTTGGCCCACTGGGAAGACCTAGGGATACAAGTATTAGGAGACCTATATGAAAATGAAACCTTGTTGTCCTTTCGGGCCTTGCAGGCTAGATATGATCTCCCGCTCGGGGATTATTTGCTGCATGCGGCACTCATCTCGGCACTGCAGCGCCATTGGGGGCTGGGGTTGTCGGAGCCATGGACCTCCATGGCGTGTCAATACGTGGTGATGGCAGCGGGGACTTTTAAGGCCGTTACGTGTCTGTATCGGCGCATGCTGACTGAAGATCTAGGTCCGCTGAGCACGCTGCGGGAGAAATGGGAGGGGGACCTTGGCAAGGAAATCCCTGAAAAAACATGGGCCCAATTGGTTAGACGAGCCTGGAAGAGCACGAGAAATGCCAGATTCCAATTGGTTCAATTCTATGTTTTGCACAGAGCGTATTTGACGCCAGCTAAGCTTAAGCAATACTTCCATGCGGCGACTGCTCTATGCCCGAGATGTGGTTTGGAGGGGGCCGACTTCCGTCATATGTTCTGGGGGGGTGTGAATTTGGGGAATTATTGGGAAGAAGTGCTGGACCTGTTGTGTAGTGTGACTGAGCGTGTAATAGATCTAGACATGGGTGTTTGTATTCTGCATTGGTTCCCGCACACCAATAAAACGAAAACCACAAGTAAATTTCTAGACCTCGGTCTGGTCTTAGCCAAGAGGGAAATAACGATGCACTGGAAGTCAGCGGGGGGACCAAGCACGGGGAGATGGCGAGCGGAATTATTGAAGTGGGCGCAAAGCGAAGGCACTCTTAGGCTGCAGCAGGCTTGGCGTAGTGATAATGAAAAAGCACTAGAGACGGCGAGGGCTAGGGAGGCCTTGGTTACGATACTGCAGACCCCGGAGACGGGATCAGAGCAAGGGTCGGTCAGAGGGGACCGGGGAACTCCAATTACCAACTAAGTATACGAAGAATGAGCCAAGGAGAGTCCAGTGGACTGTATGGTGACCCCTAATGCCAATTTCTACACTGTATTGCTTTAATGATTGATCATAACTGTTTCTATGATAAACTGTGGAGAACTGTATTGTTAGTAATAAGTGGTTGAAGGCACATCGGTGGCAAGGGGGGGCGGGAGGGAGGGAGGGAGGGAGGGGACATAGAAAGAAGCATTCTCCAATTATGCGTTATATGTGTCTATTTGATGGTACGATGCCTTATTTTGTCACACGTTGGGATAAAATCAATAAAAAAGAGATTAAAAAAAAAAGTCTCTCTCTTTTAACTAACTAAAGCTATCTTAATTATACCTTCGTTTTCTTCATGTTCCACCCACTAAAGTTTCAATATCGTAAAAATACGAAATATGATTGGTCAGGCAAGGGGGAAGCTCCATCACACCAAGCTTACATGTCATTAAAATCAGTTCAACTATTGTTCGCAAACCCATCCCCTTAATTTTTTTTTTCATAAACTTATTTCTCATGCATTCACATTTCACTTTGAAACATTATTATAATATTCTGAATAAGAGTCCTCATCGTTGAACTCTTCACCATCCGTTCTCAGGGTGTATCACTTGTGTCCTTGGCTCCCGTTCAATATCTAAGTCATCATTCCGGGTTAACTTTCAATGGACATGCGCAGTCTTCACATTGCTCAGCTTAAACAGTTATGCATGAGAGGCCCAAATGCGCACTAATAATAAAGTCAAAAAGACAAATATTAATTTCACAATAAAATGGTCGCACTGTATACCTCCCACCTCTACTCTGTCCCAGTTCATTTATTAATATCTTTTTCCCGCATTAGCATTAGTAAAATGGCTCGATTCAGTTCAATAAGCAGATGCCATGCACGCGAGTCTTCAAGACTCCATTTTAGTGTCTTCTGCTCATGCGTCAGAATTTCCCTCCAAGCGTTACCTCGTCATAGTACGTAGATGCAGTTGACGCATGCGCACAACAGTTTCCCTGTTTAAAGCGGTATTAGTCCGTCTTTATTGTTATCTGCGTTAGTACACACATAGGCAAGCTTCACTAACCCGCGTGTTCATGTGGTGCGTATTAGTTATTCACAAAACATGATTAATAACTTGTTAATGAGTTAAACGAGTGGATCGCCTCTGAGCAAGTCTCTTTCTTACAAGACCTTGCTCCATCACCTGGGTCTTGGTCGTCGAAGTTGTCGTAGAGTGTCCTGATCTTGTGGTGGAAGAAGGAGTTGAGTTTGTTGCAGAGGTCCTAGGAGGGAGGGACGTTGAAGGGTTCGCTGTGGGGTCTGGTGAATTCTTGTATGATGGTGAAGAGTTCCTTGGAGTAGTGGGAGTTGGAGAGGATTCTGTCCTGAATGAAGATTCTCTTCGTGGATCTGATGAGTTGGTGGGGTGCCGTCGTGGCGGCCCTGTAGGCGGTGCGTGCTTCCTGGGCTTTGCTGTTCCTCCATGCTTTCTCCAGTCGTCGGCGCAAACACTTGGATTCTTGGAGGTCCATGGTGAACCAGGTGGCTTTCGTGTTGTGTCGTCTGTGGGAGTTCTGGAAGGGGGCGAGAGTGTTGGCGCAGTTAGCGATCCATTGGTGGAGGCCGTTGGCTGCAGAGTTGGCTTCCGTCGTGGATGGGGTTGCTCCAGTTTCTGCGTGGGCGGCTTGGCATTGGCTTGTGTGCGCTGGGTTTCAAGAAGGAGAAGTGGACGCAGTGGTGGTCTGTCCAGAGGGGTTGCGTGGTGTGACTGAAGAGGATGTTGTTTCCTCCGGCGAAGATGGGGTCGAGGGTATGTCCCGCCCTGTGGGTGGCGGTGGTGACGGGTTGCTTCAGTCTGATGTTGGTGAGGTTCTCTAGGAGGGAGGTGTAGTTGGGGTCGCTGAGGTTGTCAAGGTGAAAGTTCAGGTCTCTGAGCAGTACGTAGTCCATGGAGGGGAGGGTGTGGGGCGCGAAGTAGTCTGCGATGGTGTTGGTGAATGGGGAGTGGGGTCCGGGAGGTCTGTAGGCGAGAGTTCTACGTAGCGTTGTTCTGGGGTTTAGCTGGATCTGGAAATGGATGTGCTCCATGGGGGGCGAGGCGTCATTCGAGATGGATGTTGTCAGTCTGAGGGAGTTTTAGTGGACGATGGCGAGGCCTCCTCCAGGGTGGTTGGGGCGATCTTTCCTCAGGATCTTGTACCCGTCGGGGATGGCGGTTGCGGTGTCGGGGCGGAGCTGGTGTTGGTCCAGGTCTGTGTGAGGAAGGCGACGTCGGGCGAGAGGGTGTTGAGGAGGTGCCAGATCTCTACTGCGTGTCTGTGCAGGGAGCGTATGTTGAGGAGGATGCAGCTCAGGGGTTTGGGTGCGTTGGCGTCCGGTGGGTTGGCGGTAGCTGTCTGGGTCCGGAAGTGGGTGTAGGTGCGGTGGCAGTGTCGGCAGGAGAACGGGCCTTGTGATTTGCTCTGAGTCGAGAGCTGGCAGTTGGTGTTGTGTCCAGGGTTGAATGCGTGGAGAGTGCCGGAGTCGTAGCGGCGGGCGGGGTGGAGGACCAGGGTCGCTGGTTGCGGTCGGGGGCGGGAGCAGACGGGCTTGCCGTTGGCGCGCCCGCTGCACACGGCCGTGCCGCAGCCGCCATTATGGAGGTTTCAGGGGAGGGAGAGCAGCTGAGAGCCGGGAGCGGGAACATGGGGAGGGAGGGACTGCGGGGGCAGCAGCGGCGGGACAAAAAGGCAGAACGGAGGAAGAACAGGGAAGAGGAAAACAGAGGAAAACAGTGAAAAAGCGTAAAAATGACAAAAAAATTGAAAAAAGCAAAATAGGCAGAAGGCACACACAGAAAAATAGTGCAGAACAATAAAAAAGACTGGCACAGCGGACCAGCAGGAGACTCTCCCACTGGACCACCAGGGATGAGGTGCTGGCAGGAGCCTGCGGGTGGAGGAGGGCCTCGAGCACCTACCTGGAACCAGAAAGGTGCTAGGGGCAGAGGCTCAATGACAGAGCTGCACGAGGGGAGAGCAGTTTCCCTGACCAGGAGGTCAGAGGTCTAGCTCGCCCTGTCGCGCAGCAGCCGCCATTAAGTAGGGGTCGGGAGAGCAGCTGGGAGGCAGGAACATGCAGGGGAGGGGCCGCGGGGGCAGCAGCAGCTGGAAAAAAGGCAGAACGGAGGAAAAACAGGGAAGAGGAAAGCAGTAAAAAAGCATAAAAAAGGCAGAAAAATTGAAAAAAGCAAAATAGGCAGAAGGCACAGACAGAAAAATAGAAAGGAGAACAGAACAGAAAAAAAGACTGGCAGAGTGGACCAGCAGAAGAACAAGACTCTCCCAGTGGACCACCAGGGATGAGGCGCAGGCAGGAGCCTGCGGGTGGAGCAGGGCCTCGAACACCTACCTGAAACCAGAAAGGCGCTGGGGGCAGAGGCTCAATGATGGAGCTGTGCGAGGGGAGAGCAGTTTCCCTGACTAGGAGGTCAGAGGTCTTGCTCGCCCTATTGCGCAGCGGCCACCATTAAGTAGGGGTTGGGGGAGGGAGAGCAGCTGGGAGGCGGGAGCAGGAACACGCGGGGGAGGGGCCACGGGGGCAGGAGCAGCGGGAAAAAAGGCAGAACAGAGGAAAAACAGGGAAGAGGAAAACAGAGGAAAGTAGTGAAAAAGTGTAAAAAAAAGGCAAAAAAATCAATATAGGCAGAAGGCACAGACAGAAAAATAGAAAGGAGAGCAGATCCGAAAAATGTATGCCACATAGAAGCACCCGTCACTGTCTTAGGCATTTATACATCATTCTAGCTAGAGCACAGGAGCTGCAATGCCCTACAGCTTTGCTCTCCCTAGACTTGGAGAAGGCTTTTGACATGGTCCTTTGTCCCTTTATGCATCACGTACAAACCAAAATTAACTTTGGCCCTCGCTTTACATGACTGGTAACCATCCTTTATACACAGCTGAGGGCACAGGTGTGGATAAATGGCATATTATCGTCTCCTTTCACAATAGAGAGGGACACCAGAGATGGGTGCTCTCAACTTGGCCTTATTATTTGCTCTCACAATAGAACCCTTAGCAGAATGGATCCGCAGAGATGCCCAGCTCAGGGGGATGAAGTTGGGCCCGGGGAATGAGGACAAAATATCATTATATGCAGACGACATGTTGCTCTATATACAGGAGTCAGACATCTCGTTACCGAGACTGGTGGAAATCCTTAATGTTTATGGCGACGCTTGGGGTTTGCAAGTGAATGGAACAAAATCGACACACTTCCCTATTGTAGGAGACATTCCACCAGCCCTGATTATCCCACAGCTAGCTGCAAGTAGAAAGGGATCATTTTAGATATCTGGGTGTGGAGATAACCAATTCCCGCACAAGAAGTTAGGAACTGAATATTGCCACCTCGGTGAGAGATCTGAAATGTACACTTTGGTCCTGGGCGCATCTACTCCTCTCCATGATAGGTTGGGGAGCACTTTTTAAAATGGTACTTCTCCTCACTTGTGGTATAGGCTCCAAAATTACCTGCATACACTGCCACCTTGGTTTTTCATAGACACACAATAAGAGATTTCTGTTTTCCTTTGGGGGGGGGGTCGATTTCGTGGGTCTCATAGGTGAAGTGCTGCCGTTCTCCATATGAAGCTGGTTTGTGTGGATATACAGATCTACTATTGAGTAGCACAGACGATCCCAATTAATGACTGGTTGCACGGAGTTCGACTAGAACCCCTGCAAAAATTCTAACTCCCTTGGGTAGAATTCCATTGCTTGCTGCATATGCTGTATCGTAATTCCCTCTCCGAAGTTACTGGGTTACCCTTACTTTGCTGGATCGTCACAATGAGGTCCATCAGGTGCCACACTGCCGTCATGGCAGCTACACCATTATGGCACGGCACAAAACTCCCACAGATGAGGTACAAGAAAAAGCACACTGGCAGTGTGGGCCTGAAAAGGCGCACTGGTGTGTTGTTTGTTAGGTTTCTGTTGTCCAAACGCTCAACTTTTAGTGACCCCACTGCCTAGAAGCCACCATAAGCACATGGTCAAAACAACAGCTGAAAAAGAGCGTCAATTTATATAAATGAGTATCCTTTCATTCATCCAAAAGATTATATTCTTCTTCAACAATTCATCCGATAATCATGATTTAATGCAATGTAGTCATTCAGGAGTCATGCGAGTCTTTTTGAATTCAATTTTATTCAACAATGCAAATTGACAGAAGTAGTCCATTCAGCCCAGCTGGGCTGATCGGACTACTTCTGTCAATTTGTATTGACAGAAGTGATGGATATATAGTCACATGACCATATGAAAGCCTTTCAAGACTTACAGGCAGAATTCTCACTATACGCCTCTCAGTTCTGTCGCTACCTCCAGCTGCGACATGCCCTAGCAGTCTGTGGAGACAGATTTGGACCACTTCAGGACAGTATTTCCCTAGAAGACAAGCTAACATTGGCAAAGCTGGAGAAGAAAGGAATCTCACAAATTTTCCAGTCTCAGTTACACAATGCCCCTGACCCCCTTCTATAACTCCGGCAGAGATGGGGACAGGATGTGGAGCAGTTGGATGATGATGACTGGAGGTACGAGATGATGGCCCCGCGGTGCTTGGCGGCGTTCTCAAGGCTGCGTCTTATCCAATGTGAATATCACCATAGATACAACTGTGCCACAAAACATCTCTGGGACATGGGTAGAACACAAACTCCTTATTGTACTAGATGCTAGGTTGCTGAGGGAGATTATTTTCACGTGATCTGTTCCGGCCCGACTATAAAACGATACTGGGAATCCATGTGCAGCAAATTAGGGGAGGTGATTGGTGGGGTGGTCCCTGTCGATCCTCAGATAGCAATATTGGGCCTGTTGTAAGAATGAGGGGGCCCTCTCTGCACCCTGCTGTTCCTCACCATGGGATTCTCGGTGGCCAAGAGAGACTTGGGCCGGCACTGGAGTGATGTGGAGTTTCCCACAATGACTGAATGGACGAGAGGTATGGACTTCGGCGGAAGGTGGAGGAGCTGGTCGGGAATGCATAAAAAGCATGAGAAAATATGGTAGAAATTGTGGACCTATTTGTAATCCTGAAGTCCTCCTCCTAGTACAGGCTATGATAAGCAATGATTAGGCATACTTCTGAGGGTTTAAGGATGCATGTAATGTAAAATACTTTACTAATTGTAATGAGCTATCTGTCAGTGACCTGGTTGATGTTGATGTTGAACTTTGAAAGCTCAATAAAAATGATTATAAAAAAGAAATATCGTTCAACATACATCAATTCAGTAAATAGGGATACATGCCTGAGCTGACCAGTGGACTATATTCTGCTCCCCTGCGCAGTCAGTCTCATCACTCCCTGTAATCTCCATAGCAACCATTTGTTGATTGGTTTTGAAGGCCTTGCCACATTGTCAGTGTTCCACCCGCGCATTTTCCAATTAAGCTAGCTGGCTGCGGTCAGGAACTCATGGTGTCTCCATTCTCTGATGAAACAGCACATGTATGCAATGTCCACTGAAAGGACTGCGGCACCATGGGTGTTTAGATCTCTATAGATGCCTATGTACCGACAAACTGTCACTCAGAGCAAAGATGCTAAGAGAATCGTGCAGAGCAATGGTCCACCACAGTGGTGGTATTGGGAGGACTGCAAGATCTCTCACCAAAGTGGATGAAGTGGTGCAGTTTACTCTTGACCCCAAGTGCACAGGAAACTTGCACATCCACAACTACATTCTTTGTATGTATTCAAATTCGACCCTTATTTTAAACTCCTACTGTAAACCCTGCACTGACACAGTGGCGGAAGGGGCACTACCTTCGCCGCCAAGAGTATTATGATAGTCTTTTCTGCACAAACCTATCCCATGTTTAGAGGTGTTCCTACCCTGCTAAAGAGAATAAATAAAATGGGCTACTTGCCCATGCGCAAATTGCATGTCCTGGGGTTGTATTATACAATGTGCCCCCGGGACGCAATGAGCATTTACGCCCTCTTTGTGCATCCCCCGACCACAGTGGAATTACAGAAGGGGCCGCAGACACTTGTGCATCCCCTTTTGTGATACTGATAGCGCTGGCGCACAAGTAACAACAGTGTTAGCATCAGAGGCCATTCCCTCATTTGCATGGGGGCGTGGCAAATGAGGGAATCTCTTTGCCTCTGTGCCCACGCTGTGTTGTGGGCGCGGGCGCAGAAGCAAGCATGCCCTTAGGAGGCGCTCTGACAGTGCACAATGAAAAGGTGGGACACTTTCAGTGTGTCTCATAAAGGCAGCCCTCTGGACAGGAGAAATGGGGCCCCATGGACCCCCAGACACCCCCTTGCAGTCGGTTGCAGTCACTCACTGCACCCGCCTGCAAGGGGATCTCCCTCCCTTCTTCAAAGTGCTGCCTGCACTGTGAAAAGCAGAGTGGCTTTGAAGCAGCCACTCCGTATTTCACTTGAATGCACTGCCCTGGGGCAGCGTATTCTTTGTAATATGGTGCACTGTCCCTGTTTGTGCCCATCACACCTTTTGATAGGTGGCAGTGTTTCAAACAGGGAAGGTGCGCCGTATACAAAATACAGCCCCTGGACTATTGGGCCACAAGTTTACAGCAGTTAAACTTTGGTGAAGATTTTATTGGCAAGTACATGCAATTCTGATTTGCGCACCCCTGGCACACAATCCAGAGCACCAAAGTCAGATTTGCATACCCTAAAACATTTTGCATGGTGTGCAAACTGGAATTTTGTGCTATTTGCCATGATTCTTGCCTGGTTTTACCTGCTGAAAATCTGTGGGCAAATAACGCTGCATACGCAATTTGCACCTGGGCAAATAAAGCATGTGACATTAGTGGGAGGGCGGATACCACTCAACTTGGAATCCCGTTTCAAGTGTACAGAGTATGTTACCGAAATGGCCTGTATTTTTTGTAGTCAGAGCCAAAACAGAGAAATCGCACGTCTGGAAGATAAAGTGCATGGACAGCCTGGCGTCCTGCTCACTTTCAAAGAAAAAGCCAACGTCTCAAAGAACCGTGGGCCAGCATTAGGAATAGCAATTTCCTAATTGCGATTCTCTCAAATCACAATTTGGAAATCGGTATTCCTAATGTATGAAACACATTGAGTTTCATTTAGGGATTCCTTGTCGGTCTCAACTCGACCTCCCTCATGAATATTAATGAGGTAGATTGCAGTTTGCAACCCAGTAGGAATCACAGCCATCACAGGGATGGTGGCCTGCTGAGGTCAGCAGACCACCATATATGTGATTGTTTTTTGATAAAGCAATCTTTTCCTTTTTTTAAATGCAGCCAGTTTCCCTTAAAGAAAAACAGGAAGCATTTGAACAGAAAAAAATGAAACCTTGAAGTAAGAGTAGGCAGTGGTCCACGGGACCACTGCCTCCTCTTAAAAAATATTTTTATTTATATTCTCAAAAGGGAAGGGGGTCTCTTTGGGACCCCTTCCCCGTTGCGAATTGGTTACCACCAGTTTTAAACTGGTGGTAAAGTATTACTGTTTTGCGACGGGAATTTGGTCGCAAAACAGTTATACATACCATACCAATTCAGTATTTGGAAGGGATGCCCTAAACATGGCCCTTCCAAACAGGGGCGGCTGACATGTACCAAGGGTGGGATGTGGGGTGCACAACAAAAAAGAATAATAAAATTAACTTACCTTCTTTTCTTCGCTGCGCGACGTACTCCTCCCTCCGGCGTCTTCTGTAAGCCCCGGAAGCAGGAAACTGCACTACCCAATCTTGGCACTGCTTTCACAGCATGAAAGCAGCGTCAGGATTGGATAGAGCAGCTTCTCTCAGAGCTCCTAGGAGCACTGGAGGCCTGCGCTTTAGTTAGAGAACTTTAAAATGCGCATGTCTGGCTGGCCGTCGCAAGACAGCCGGCCAAAAAGACATGTGCATTTTAAAGTGCACAGCTCCCTGCTGCTGCCACTCAGCAGCACTGGCCCCGCCCCGTCCTGACACTTAGTTCAGGATGGGTTGCTGAAAAATAAAATAGTAATCAATAAACTTTATTACCGATTTATTTTTTAGCTCTGGGGCTTGTGAGGCGACGCTACTGTGCTCAAGTGGAAGAGCCACCCCTGCTTCCAAATACGGCATAGAAAATGCAAAATGCGATTTGGTAACAATTTACCAAATCGCATTTTGCACATTTGAAAAAGCATTTTTCCGGTCGCAAACAGTCTGATTCTGCAAATCGGGCCGTTAGCAACTGGTAAAATATTTTGTACATCTGGCCCTATGTCAACAAAAACTGTGCTCACCCAGTCAGGTTCACAAAAAACATTATTGACTGACAGCTATCAAACCATTGTTTATCCTGCTCCTGTAGTACCTGCTTGTATGAACCCGAGGCCACATTTATAACATGAGGAGGGACAGAGTGTCCATCTCCCAGTCTCAGAACGCTAGTAACTAACACGTTCCTTAAAATCCAAAAGTATCTTAAACTGGAGGTCAGAGTTTCAGCTCAATCTTTTACTGAAAGCCAAAGAAAGCCAAAGGAACAATGACTTGTGTGTACAGGGACCAAATATGCAGCTGTGGTCCCTGTGAGTTAAGATTATCAGCTTTTTCAATGAAATGTCTCACGAGGCATTGCATTGTGTGTCTAATGCAGTGCTTAATTAGTAAACTAATATGTGCCAGAGCCCTGACCAGGAGGCCACTGTATCCTGCACCACCCATCGCCCCTGTCATCGCTGCCAAAACAACTACTAACCATCTTTCTCGCCTGTAAGTGCGACGGTTCAGATTATTCCAGGTCCCCAAAGCAAAAGGAATGGCTGGGGAGGCAGGTGTTAGCAGTTTTTAATATATATTGTATTCATAAACAACCGTTGTTCTGCTCATCTCGAAATTAGATGAGCAGTGCCACCATGTGTCAGACTGTCCTAAGTGCGGTGTTGACATTTAAGCGCCGGTGCCGAGCACCAGAAACCAATTAAGTGCCAGGGCTGAGCACTGGAAACCACCGTCTCAAATTAAGCACTGGTCTCATGTTTGTAGGAGTGTAGATTGGGTTATAGAATTCAGAGACTATTTTGAAGAACTCTTTATTTGGACATGTAGCATCTGAGATGCAAAGGAAATAGTGACATAATTAGAATTTTTTGATGGATGCTTAGCAAAGTTTTGTTACTGAATATTGATGCCCAGAGTATCGTGGTTTAAGAATATCAAGGATAGAATATCTAGAGAGAAAATATTGAAAGGTAAATGGATTTAGGGAAGTTTATATTTACAATTCCTACTTTCACATCTGTGAACCTTGCAGATATATGCACCGAGTAGATATTTACATATAGAGTTAGATATAGAAGATCTAGACTTACATACCTGTTGATGTTTTTTTGATAATTTGTCCTCGATATTCTGCCCAATCAATATTCTGGGGTCAATTTTCAGGTGTACACCCTTTGTATATTCTGCATTGGCTTTGAAGATGTTTTTTATCATTGAGATTGCATGTTTTCCTCAATTGCCTTTTAAGCCGTCTGGTTCTCTTTTTTTAAAGTTTTTTACCCAATGGACCCTTCTTCTCTGCAACTAGGTGTGCTGTTTGATTGAAATATAAATGTATTGTTTTACTTATTTTTAGTTCATCATAACGTTAGATTGGAAAGGTTAATCTATACTTTGTTGTATTGTAAATATTCAAAATGTACAGACCAAAGGTGAAAGGAATCTAGAAGTCAGCTTACCTTCCACCAATCTGTCCTTTCTGTGTGACTTTTAGTTGCTTCTGCTATGTTTTTTCAACGTAGTTATTTTATTTCATTTCCTTGCTTTTTACTTATTATACTTTCCTTCCGTCTTTTTTAATTTCACAGTTTTTACTGTTCTTTGTGGAAGCATGTAATAGGGCATGTCTATTCTGCCCACAAGAGGCAACAAGTATTTGCAATGCAATAGGTCTCGCATTTGCGAGAGTTTAAGCTATTGGCATTGTAAATGCCAATGCATTTTTATTTCTGTTTTGATAATTAACACATAAATAAAAGGCAATGTCATTTACAATGCCCATAGCTCAAACTCTTGTAAATACGAGACCTACTGCATTTCAAAGAAGCGGCCGCCATTGTCCCGGGCTGCTCGGAAAGTTAAAGCACGCATGATGCACTGGATGTTGCAGGAAAGCATTTAGTGCCTGCAGTAGTAGAAACTCATTAAAGAAAATAGTTCTTACAGACTAAATAAGATGTACCGTGTAACAACCGAAGTAAAAGGGCCGATCCTCATGGGAGGTTACAAATGAAGACAAGGCGGTACTAAGGAGGGACTAACAAGCCTATTAACGAATCAGAAGCCAGCATTTACGAAGGACAATGACATAAGCCAATGACAAATATGGGTGGAGAGGGGGTGGGGCTTCAAGTCCATACTCCAATACAGCATGCCTCGCAGAGCAGTGCATGCGCTGCCCAGGCTCGACCTAAAAACGACCCCACATACTGACCTGTCAGACCAGCCCATCGGGCACTGCCTGATTGCCCTATTGGCCAGTCCAACCCCAAGGCTTCTGGCAGGGATCAAAAGGTGGTACACTGGTATAACCTGTCTACGCGAAAGTCATAGTTTCCCAACCTCCTTAGCCTTCATGAGCAAAGTTTTAACATTGCACACACTAGTCCATAACAGTTCAGTTTATTTAAAAATAAAATCTTTGGATACCAACTGGGGATAGAAACCATGTGCAACCACTTAACTAATTGCCAGGAGCGCTTAAAAACAGAGGATTCTAATAAAAGGATCATTTAGTGTCACAGAAATGTGGAAATTGATGGCTGCATGCCAGATTAGCCCCAAACCATAACCAAAAGTACACCAAGTGGGCCTCAAGTTTACTTCCACGTTTATTTTTCTTGAGGAGGAAATGCTGCCTGACTGCCAGAGTTGTCCACTTTGGAATTGGAGAACGGGGTTCAGATCCTGGGTTCTGCCTTCAAACTTTACAGCCTGGTGTGGCTTAGTCATCTGGGCAAATCACTTAGGGCCATATGTATCAAAGTCCCCTTTTGCGATTCTCAAATAGCGATTTTTTGCGAATCACTATTTGAGAAACGCAAAACCGTATGTAAACAAATAATCGCAAAACATTAGCGATTCGTTAAAATTCGCTAAATGAATAGCGATGAGCCAAATAGCGATTAATTAGTATTGAACTTTCTATTTTGCGAATTTCGCACAATTGCGAAAATCGCAAAATTGCGAAGTTCGCGAACTACAATTCTGAGACTCAGGTGCAGCTTGATGACATCACAACCAGGAAGTGTGACTACCCATGCTGCACCTGAGTCTCAGAAGCAGAGTGAGAGAGCAGGAGTTGAGGCTGAGGCATCACTGCAGTGCTACACACATTGGAGAGAGTGGAGACATGGCCAGCAAGGACAAGCAGCAGGGGAGACACCCAGAATCAGAAAACCAAAGTTCACAGAAAGTGAGCAGGAGGCTCTGATACAGGAGATGGTTGTGAGCCATGAGCTCCTGTTTGGCAAGAAGTCCCTGCGTGTGCCAGAGACACGCAAGAGAAGGATATGGGCAGACATCCAGCGCAAAGTCAACGCAATTGGCGTCACACATCGCAGCGTCAAAGACCTACAGAAGCGCTGGTATGATATGCGCGCGCGCTCAAAGGAGAAGGTTGCTGCCAGGTTGGAGGAGGCTAACAAGACCGGTGGGGGACCTCCACTGCCACCGCTTCAACACCACTCGAAGAAATGGTTGAGGGGACCCTGCTTCCGGAGAGTGCAGTGGGCGTGTCAGACCTGGACAGCTCCGACCACACACAACCAAGACAAGGTAAGAAGCATGCCATCACACCCCTGATACCTCCCTACTACCCCCACACACCCAGGAGAGTCCCAGGGGCACAACAAAACTACAATTCCAGTGCAGGTACACAAGCACACACAGCAATGCATTATGGGAGATGTAGTTACATGCACCTAACAGTGGAGCAATGACACCCAGCCAGGCTCAAACAGTATGTGTGCATCATGAAAGTCAAAATACAGATAGATAGGACCCATGTAACTCCAAACAGTGATATTTAATGCATGACAAATGCAAGGCAGGACAGTAAATTAATGTGTGCATTTATGTCCACAGCACCAGCAGAAACACAGGGAACAATCAGTGGAGGGGAGGATGAATCCCCCAGCCCAGAGGCAACAGGGCAAGAGGAGGAGGAGGAAGAGGAAGACGAGGGCAGCCCAGTCATCCCTCTAATACGCCGCAGGCGGATTGCAGTGCCACCATTGCCACCACTGGAGGAGGAATCCCAGGACACCGATGTCAATGTCCAAACAGTCCAGGGACAGTCAGAGCCACAACCCCGTGCACGAGCACGTGCCGAACCAATACCACCAATCCCATCCAGGCGCAGGGCACCACATGAATCCACTAGTGCAGTAGTCACAGGAGACGACACAGTCTTCCAAGGGCTGGAGGGCCACATGTTGGAGGTCCAGCGCCTGCAGGCAAAAAACATACGGTCAATCCAGAGGCAAATCAGGGTTGGCTTCATGGGCCTGACTGGTGCCCTGGAGGCACTCTGTGCTGAACTAAGGGCGGACCGTGCTGCTAGGCGCAGGAGAGGCAGCGCCTCCACACCCGCCTAGACCTCTACACCAGGGCGGTAAACCGCCTTTCCTCAGTGACCTCTGTGCTGTCAAGGCGCAGCATCAGTGTGCAGCACGAGGTGTCACACTGCAGCCAGGACGTGGCCAGGGGTCTGGTACAGGTGACATGTGCTGTGGATCAGCTGCGGGCAGCTGCCACTGCTGGCCCAGGAGTCCTCACTCCAACAGACGAGGACGCACAATCTAGCAGGAGCAGCATCACACCACCGCCCCCACCGGACAGGCGCCGTAGTGTGCGTCACGGCAGGGCTGCTGAGACAGGCGAAGAGGGCACAGTGCACCCACGGCGTGGGCCTATAGGCCGTCAGCGCCGCAGTTGAGGCGCTCAGACATAGGCATGGATATGGGTGCATCAACCCAGTGCACACAGACACTTGAAGAGTCAATTTGCACTGTGAATCACACATGTGCGGTACTTTTAACAATACATTGTGTGCCACACAGGCTGTGTGCCGATATATATCCTGTACAAAGGGAAATTAAACACAGTCCTGTATTAGATCTTTGGCATTGTGTCATCTTTTCTTACCTAGAAATAGTTCTGTGTGATCTCATCTCGCCTCTGGCGCCCAGCAGCTGCACCAATTACTCCGGCCGGCATGCGTCCAGGAGCTGGCCCCTCCTCATCTGATGATTCTGATTCAGTGAGCTCCACTGGTGTGCCCTTCCTGGTGGCGATGTTGTGCAGCATGGCACACACTACCACTATCTTGCAACAGGTCTGGGGGCTGTATTGAAGTGCCCCTCCACTCTTATGTAGGCATCGAAACCGGCTCTTGAGTATTCCGAAGGTCCGCTCGATGGTACATCTGGTTGCTATGTGGGCACTGTTGTACCTCTGCTCCCCAGCATTGGCAGGATTAAGGTAAGGAGTGAGTATGTAGTCCCGGACCGCATACGCACTGTCACTTGTGGGGCGAGAAAAATATGGTTGAACACTGTCCTGCCACTGCTATGCATTACTAGTGTGTCCTTCTATCACATGCAATTACCTAGTAGGTATCCCTCACCAAACTCCCCACTTGTGAGTCGGCGGTGTATCCCACTGTGGCGGAAGATGAATGAGTCGTGGGTGCTGCCTGGGTATTTAGCGACGATGTCGGTGATGATGTGCCTGGCATTACACACCACCTGTATGTTCAGGGAATGGTAGGACTTGCGATTCCTGAACACATACTCGTTCTGGGAGGGGGGGATATGGCGACATGGGTCCCATCTATGCATCCAATGATGTGGGGGAATTGTGCAATTTGATAGAACTCCTGCTTGGTTTGGTCTAGTGCCTGTGGTGTGCTGGGGAAGTGTATGTGGTTATGCAGCCTCTGTACCATGGCATCAAGGAACGCGTGGAAGAAGCGCGACAATGCACTCTGTGAGACCCCTCCTGCTGTGGCTATCACCCCTGGAAGCTCCCTGACGCCAAGAGGTGGAGTGAGCACAGGACCTGTATGTGGGTGGGGATTGTGTGTGTCCTGCGTGTGGGGTGTTCAAGGATAGGTTTGAGCTCTGCTATTAATTCCAGGATGCTCTCTTCATCCAGCCTGTAGTTTGTATGGATCTCCTCCTCAGTCCGCTGGAACAGGGTTATGCGCGCTCTGAAGATCCTTTCCTGGCGTCTCCTTCTCTGTGCAGCAGCTCTGAGTCGCAGCCTCCTGGCTATCACGTACAGCCCTGACATTGTGCCAAACATCAGTTGCATTGTGGGTCTCTTTAAATAGGTTGCACCTGGTTACCACCTGCTCAGACTTGGTGGTAATTGCGATTCTCTATTTTGCGAATTTCGTGAATTTGCAAATTGAGAATTATTCATGCATTCCGTTTAGCGAATTCGCTATTTCTGAACACATCAATTGCGAATTTCGCTAGATTTTGTCACATTTTGCGAATTCGCAAATATTTCGCAAAATGGTATTATTCGCAATTCGCAACCGTTTTTCTGCGATTCGCAGTGTTTGCGATCGCAAAACAGCTTCATACATATGGCCCTTAGTCCCCCCATGCCTAAAATAATTTAATCCACCCTTGTGTACTGTAATCAGGTGCCCATGTAAAGCGCTCTATGCTCTCGGGCCAAGATTGCGCTATAAAAAACAGCAAAAAAGCGCTCAGCACGGCTCATTTTCTTTGTCGCTCTATAGACAAACATTGCCTTTGTCTTAAATACATCTCCTCCTATATCCCCATAATGCACATTGTTTTATGGAATATGCCACGGATGTTGCTGCCCCAGCAAACAAACATTTCTCGGTCTAGCCCTTAGATGGTCTCACAGTGCAAACACTCTGGTGCAACGACAATGAGCTGCATTGTGCTTTAAGATGGTGCTTTGTTTCGAGTTCAGTTCTCCCCACTCGGTGACTGAATTGAGGCAACGGGTTAGTCGATGCCCTGGTGTTTAATTGGCTGCTTTATGTATTTACGAGCTGCTTGGACTGCAGCTAAAAGGGCCCGTGACATACAATAGGTTGTTTCTAGTTGGGCTTTGAAAGAAGCTTAACTTTGATCGTTTGAAAGGCAATGGAGGTTGGTACTCCAACCAGAAAGGAAGGGGGTAATTTATGGCTGCCATTAAGAAGACAAAGGCGTGGGGGAAAGTTTTGCCATCGGACGGCTTACAAATGTGTATAAGACGCCCCTAGGAATACAAATAGCATGGTATTTCTCCAAGAACACAACAAAAGAGAAGTGGATTGCAACCTGCCAGGCTTGGCTGCACTGTGAGGTGAAAGGAAGAGCGAAGGAAAAACCAAGCATTTGCAATGCAATAGGTCTCGCATTTACGCGAGACCTATTGCATTGCAAATGGTAGGCATCACGGACAATGGGAGGGAGGGCGGGTGGAGGGGGAGGCACGGACAACGGGAGGGAGGGCGAGTGGGGGGATGAGAAGGCACGGACAACGGGAATGAAGGCGGGCAGGGGGGCGAGAAGGCACAGACAATGGGAGGTCGGGCGGGACGAAGGCACGGACAACGAGGGGGGGAGGCACGACAACGGGAAGGAGGGGGGAGTAAAGAAGGCACCAAAGCATGTCGTGCCTGCAGTAGGAGAACCTCAATAAAGAAAATAGTTCTCACAGTGTAAATAACATGTACCGTGTAACAGCCGAAGTAAAGGGGCCAGTCGCCATGGGAGGTGACAAATGAAGAGGAGGCAGTACTAAGGAGGGACTAACAAGCCTATTGACGAAGCAGAAGCCAGCATTTAGGACGGACAATGTCACAAGCCAATGGCAAATATGGGTGGAGAGTGGGCGGGATTCTATTTGCTACTCATCTACAATAAGTCTTGTAGAGCAGCGCATGCGCATGCGCACTGGCTCTAGGCTCGGCCTAAAAATGTGGTCACTATTACCCACTATGACTTTGTCAGTTTTACTTCTCTATAACCTGTCCTTGCTAGTCCATTCTTTGCATTGTGATGACTGGCACTTCAGTCACGTGATCTTTCTGCACATGATTCATCCATCCAAGTACTGTCACATACCTGCTCATATTAAACACAGCATATAACTAACACATCTATCAACATGTTTTATTGTACTAGAGTTGAGGGAGAAAAGAGGTGGTCATCAATAGGTCTGTGTGTTTTCCACCACTTTTTTGCTTTTCATGGGGAAGTGTGGTGAACAAAACATTCCAGAGCAGCCTCTTATTTCTGCCCTTATTGGGGTAAGAAAGGTGCACTAAGCCTTCTATATTTCTGTTTGATCTGCCTCACTGTACCTCTTTAGGAAGAGATCTCTAACTTTAAAACTTACATGTGTCAAATTTGTGTATATATATTTACTTTTTTCCTCCTCCTAAAACTGCATACTGCCAAATATTGGAAGGTACTTTTTAGATGTGGGCAGAAGCAGCTTTAGGTGTCTGCTGTACCTTACAACATCAATAAACAATGTAGCATCAATACACACATCACCCACTCACATGTCTACACAAACAGCTTACAGCTTACTAATCAATGAAGCACTTCCAGCTTTGTCATTTTTTATTTCTTTTGTTGGAGAATAGTGTAGGGAGCAGAGCTCAGGTTAAAACATCCAATGGCGCTTGAGTCCTGCCTCTCAATTCGAGATACTCTGAGAACATGTTTTTTAACCTTACAGGGTAATAGACTACGTTTGGATGTTAGCCTGGGATCTAAAGGTTGCACTTAAACTTCTGCACCCAGCAATCTTTGAACAGTGTTTCTGAGATTTGAACTTGAAAATCTGTGCAGCAGGCACATTGACCCTGATGGCGATGGCCATGCTATAAAAATCTGCTTCTGTGATGTGCAAGCTAAATCCAACCTTTCAGCAGGCCCGCTAGCAACTTCAGATATCTTATTTTGACTGTGGCTTGCAGATTACTCACACATCTGTATGTTGCAGGTAAATTAATCTCTTTAGCTCTCCTTCTGGGATTAGAACCTGGCACAAACAGGTGTCACAAAATCCCTTGTCCCAAATGCATAACCTCTTTACAAATCTTTCTGTTAGTTACAACTGCAACCTACCAGATATACACAGATTTCAGTAACAAGTGTATAAACCTGACTTGGTATCTTAACAGAATAGGAACATGTTACTTTCACATTACATACATCTCTCTTGCAGATGCATTAACTTAGCCAGCTATGTAAGTGGTATTGCAGTATGTGATTTGCAAGTTATACTGCAGGGGCACCATCCCTTCTGATCGCAGGGGCATATTTCCAAAGAAGTGGAAGTGGTGCAATGCTGCGTAGCAAGTAAAGTTGCTGAGCGGTGTTGGGTCACCTATAGAGAGCAGATCTGGCCATATCTTTAAGGAAATGGTGCAGTTCTGCTCTCTCCCTGAGCTGGCTCGCTTTGGACAGTTTAGCTCCAACGCAGGCACCCTTGTGCCATAGTGCAAGGGTGTCTGCGTGTGGTCTGTGTATTTTTGGTGCAGAAAGCGGTACCTTCCTGCACAAAAACTATCCTTTGAGGCTATTTCCTCTTTGCACGTGTGCTGCAGAAGGCAGTAAACATGCAAAGAGGAAATAAAGATAATTCTCATCATTACGCCAGTCTCAGGCAGACGCACCATTGTGGCGCAAACCTATGTCTACATCTCATTGTAAATACGCATCAAAATCCATGGGTGGATGCAAGGGAACCCCATGCATCACCAGGGCCGGACTGGGAACCGAAACCGGTCCTGGCAAACTGCTCGGCTGGCACCCCCTGGGGTCAGGGGGTGCAGCCGAGCAGTTGCGAGGGCCGATTTTGTTACAGGGGGCCGATATTTCCGACCCCGGTAACAAAATCGGCCCCCAGGGCCCAAACCGGCCTCCACCCTAGCGGCCCACCGGGAAACGCCCGGTGCCCGCTATGGCCAGTCCGGCCCTGTGCATCACCCAAGGGACGCCTTTTTGTCACAAAATGCACTCCGTTACTTTTTCTTCCAAAGCCACGCATGACATTTGCGTGGCTTTGTAGATACCAACAAGGATTTTGCATGAGGCTGCATCAAAAAAGTGACACACCCCGATACTAAATCTTTGTAAATATCGGTCTCATTCTATACCTTGGTTCATAAAAGTGCATGAAGACTGTTACTTGAGGTTGTATTACTAGACTCGATTTTACTTATTTTCTTGATCTTCAGAAAAGGATGAAAAGCTTGCTTGGCCCTCTGGGATTCGAAACTATGAACCTGCTGGTTATGCAGATCTTTAAAGCAGATGTGTTATAATCTGCTGAAGCTTCTTACCAGAAAGAGGTTTGCTTCAACTTCCTACTGAAATGCACAGTAATGCATGGTCTGGGTCTCTGTAATTATGTGGAAATATTTCCTATCCTCAGCATGAGAGTTGCCTTATTACGGATGAGATTAGGTATTATTAGTTGGCATATAAGTGGCTTAATGCAAGCAGTAAAGGTCAATATCTTTTTTAGTTATACCGAGTCCTAGCCTCAATCTTTAAGATCGTTATTTTTTTAAACATGGCTGTTTTAATGCTCGACTTCAGTGGAAGCGGTGAGTGAAATGAAATTTCAGGATCTGCTGCTTGCTGTAGGCAAATGTATTTGTGCACTGAAAGAGGTTTTTTAATGTAATTTATTTAGTGTGCTATTTTATGCCTATATTTTAAGAGCTCTGCTCAATGAAATAACATAAATTATAGTCATTTTTAAATGTAAAAACAATAAAAATGCATTTTACAAGTTCATTATTGTCCGCTATAAATAATTTTCTTAAGATTTTCATATGGTGTACATGGTACGACCCAGGTCAGATTAACAAATGGAGTAGAAAGGATCAAAAGCTGGTGAAATCAAAAGAGGAATGATATGGGGAAAAAGGATATGTTTCTGTGACTCTGCTCTCTTCTTCAGATCTTCAGTTGCTACCTCGCATATTATCTTCCAAAATGTGTCTAAGGTTCTCCTTCTTAGCTTCTCTATTCTATCGACAGAGGGGAGCATTTTACAAATTTTTTCATGGCCATCGTCTTGAAAACTTCAAGTGCTCTTAAAGCTTCAAGGAATGTACCTGAAACCAGGAAACCAATTGATCTTGTGTTCTAAGATATCTTCCTATAGTTTGTTTTTTATTATGTTGGCCACCTTATTACAAGAGAGTACTAAGTCTGCATGGGATTCTGTGGGTTAAAATCACAAAAAGTCATAACTCTCAAGACGTGCTATTATCCCTTTGGAGGAGTTTATGACTTTCTGCCTGATTCATAAAAACTTTTAACTGTACAGGAGACAAAATTATGATGTCCAGAATTTTCCTGGCATAAACCTGGTTTCTTGCCCTTAGCCCCACATGTGTAGTTTCTAAATTGCAGATAATCTGCATGTAAAGGGATAGGAAATTTGTGAAATTGTCCAACTGTATTTTACTTTTTCCATCAACTCGAAAATAATTTTCTGTGCACAGTCTTCATGCTCCTTAAGTGAATGAGGGCATTTTATGCACCTTTCCACACTTTTGGCACCACTTAGGCCTGGTTCAGTCAAGTTTAAATTTAGAAGTGTAGATATTTGTGGTAAGGAAATTACAAATGTTTGAGAGCACCCACAAAGGTATCAATCATTAGGTGCATATGTTGTTCGAATTTTATTTTGCTGAGAACCCCCACCTCCAAATCAATCCTCTCCGAAAGGTACCTCCTACGGAGGCAGCAATCATAAGCAAGTTGAAAGCCTGTGTGCAAAATCAACATGATTAATCACATGTGCAATTTGTACTCCTAATTTATTCTTATTATTTATTTATTTAGCAGTTTATTTATTTTGCAGTACTCTAAAGAACTGACTAGACTACCAGATTTCTGTGGACATCTACTGAATCACTACTTTCCGTCTGTACCTGGACTGCGCCCAGCACCAGGGACTCTGGTTCTCCCCCTACCCACTGCTACCCTGCTGCACTTGCCCGTGCTCTTAACCCCGGCTGCCGCTCGCTGCATTGCTGCCACACTACACCACACAACATGGAAGAAGCATTCACATGCATCTCCTGCAAGTTCTCATGCACTCTCCAACACCACACACCCACCAGTCCCGCACCAACAGTACCCCACTCACTCACACTCACATAAACCTGCCACCCACTCACGCTCACACAGACCAAACACACCCCAAACAACACACCACACTCGCATGCTCCTCAACACTGCTCGCTCACCAAACACTCCATGGAGATATGGGACCTATTTCACAACCTGCTCTTTCTCACGGAAACCCAACCTCTGAACCAGATATCGCTAAAGCCATCCCTGCGTCCCTACAAGATCGCCAGGCAAGATCATCAGCACAAGCAGTGAGGTGGAGTTGCCATCATATTCAAAGATACCATCAGCTGCACCATCTACATGAACACCCCACCAACTACATGAAACACCTCATATTCAAGACCTGCATCACAGTCAACTTCTCCCTGGGCAGAACCCTCATATACAGAACACCATTACCCTGCTCCAACTTTGCCAGTGTTGCACCCCTCATCATTAACGCCAGCACCTTCATCCTCTTTAGAGTCCTCAACTTTCACCTAGAAGACTGCACTGACCCATACTCTAAGGCCCTTCTAGAAAACTTCAGAAACCTTGGCCTCATCTAGCTCGTTATCGAACTACCCACCCTGCTGGACACCTAATGGACCTGACTTTTTTCTCAATCAACAGCATCACATTCGACAAGCCAGCAACTATGATCTGGACAGACCACTCCCTCGTCAGTTTCAGTATACCCATCTTGTACCACCCCAGACCTGCCACCTCTTGAATCATCCCCCACAGACAACCCCCGCTGCTGGAAAAACATCTCAGAAGAGTAGTGGGCTTCTGGCTTCTCAGAGCATCGGCCTGAGCTTACCAGCAACTTCCCAAAAGCCATTAAGAAGCTCAACAGTTGGATCTCTGCATGCCCTCACACCGTGGCTCCACTCAAGCGTAACCCAACGGCAAAAGCCACAGGCCTGCTGATACACAGAGGAACTGAGACTGATGAAATGCCACTGCAAGCAACTGCAGTGAAAATGGAGAACAAATCAAGACACCTCACATAAAGATGTCTTCAAATCAGCTCTAAGACACTACCATACCAAATAGGGAAGACCAAGGGCACAGGTCTTGCGGATCGCTTCAATGCCAGCTGCAAGAAATTTTCACCATCATCAAAGATTTCAGTGCTCCTCCTGCTGCCTCTAGCAACATCACCCTCTCACAAGACCTTTGCAACAAACTCTCGGAATTCATCTTTAATAAAATCACCTCCACATGCAACAGCTACAACCGTCAACCAGACCCCGTCACTGTCGCAACTTCCCATCATGGCTGATGAACAAACCATGGCCTTGTGGCCTGCCATCACCACCGTCCAAATCCCTGCTACCATGAAGACCATCCGCTCGGGGACTCCATGTGACCCTTGCCAGTACCACGCCTTCACCAAAGGACTCCTACATATCAGCAAAGCACTAACTCCCATCTTCAACACCTTTATTGTCTCAGCCACATTCCCGGACACCTGGAAACATGCCACTGTCGTACCCATGCTCAAGAAACCATCCTCTGACCCAGCCACGCTTCCCAAATACAGACTCATGTCCCTCCTACCATACCCCTCAAAAGTTCAAGAGAAACTAATTGACCAATGTCTCACAAACCACCTCAGCAACCAACAGCTCCTCAGCGCCATGCAGTCTGGATTCAGGCCCAACCACAGTACAGAAACAGCAAGCATCACCAACATAGATGCCCTCAACATTATTTTTGACAGATGAGACACAGTAGCCATCATTCTCCTGGACTATCTGCAGCGTTTGAAACAGTCTTACACCCCCATCCTTATCAGGCTCCAGCACGAGATTGGCGTCCAAGGACTTGCTCTGTGCTGGAACTGCTCCTTCTTAACGGATAAAGCACAATCTGTTAGCTTGGCACTTTATTCCTTGGAAGCCTGAAAACTCCTCAGTGCAGTGCCTCAAGGTTCATCACTCAGCCCCAGCCTCTTCAACTCATACATGATCCCTCTGGCCAATGTCATCCACACACAAAATAGCCTCTCCTACGCTGATGACACGCAACTCATACTCTCCCTCTTGGAAAAGACCCCCAACAAAAGAAACACATTCACCACCTACATGACCGAAGTCTCTAATTGTATGAAGGCCAACTTTCTCAAGCTTAACACCGACAATGGAGAAGTAGTAATCTTCGGCAAGAACAGTTCACTTGGTGGCCGGCCGAACTCGGACCACACCCAGAACACATCCAGGAACCTCGTAATAATCATTGAAAGCAAACTGGACTTGACCACACAAGTCAATGATGCCACTGTTTTCTGCTTCTACACCCTTAAGATGCTGACTCCCAAGCAACACTAGAAAAACTGTCACTCATACCCCAGTCACCAGCAAGTTGGACTATGGGAACACCCTATACCCCAGGATCACCAAGAAACTCACTAGAAGAATACAAACAATCCAGAACTTAGCAGCCAGACTCATCCTCAACCTCCAATACAGAACTCACATCACACCACACCTCAGCAAACTCCACTGACTCCCAATACAATGCTCAATTCAAGCACTTCACACACATTCAACAAACACACATTCAAGGTACTCCACAACTCAGGCCCTACCTACCTGTAAAGTCACATCTCCTTCGACCAACAACCAGACACCTCTGCTCTGCAGGACTCCTACTCGCACACATTCCATGCATACACAGAACTGGATCAGGAGGACGGGTGTTTACTTACATCACTCCTAAAGCATGGAACGGCCTCCCACTCCACATTAGAGCCTCCTCCTCTCTTCTAGAATTCTGAAAGAAACTGAAGGTCTGGCTTTTCAATTAACCAACTTACCATAGGCAGGGTTAGGCACACACACCTGTTTAGCACCAGGATAACCTCGCGGTACGCTTTACAGATACAAATACGCATAAAATATCCCTGTAGATTTCCCTTAATGAATTTCAGCAGGTAAATTCTGCCAACATTTAACTAGAAAGGCATAGTAAATTCTGATACCTGTTGAATTTGTAACAAAAAACACGAATGCACCACCCACTGTGCATGACCAAGCCTTCCGCAGTCAGCCAACCCATTGCTGCGTGGGAGTTGGCCAACCCCACACTGTGCACAGCCTTTTGCCGAGCATGATGAGAGGTTGGCCAGCGGCCGGGCCCTGTGACCAAACCCCCTGCATGCAGCCAACCCAAAGCTGCGCACAGCCTTCAGCTGTGCGCAGTGGGGGTGTGGCCAGGTCCTGTGGCCAACCCTCCCGAAGGCAGCCTACCCCTCCTGTAGGCTAACAACCCCACGCCACTCACAGCCTTTGGCGTGCAGGGTGTAGGGAAGGCCTTTGTGTGCCGGGGACCCCATCCCCCAGAGCCAAAACATATATATTAAGGGGATGTGGCATGCAGCTCCTCTCCCGAAGCCATGATAGGCCCGGGGACTCCATCCACAAGGCTGAATTCCATTATATAGGGGAGGGCGCTGCTTGGCCCCCTACCCGAGCCTATTGTGACCCCGGGGACCTCATCCCCCAGGGCCTCTCTAAATTATAGTTGGGTGCCCTCGTGCCCTCCGGGAGCACCTATCAAATAGCACTTAGATTTAGGGAAGGGGGACGCGGTCCCCCTCCCTGAGCCTTCATAGGCCCTGTCGACCCCATCCCCCTGGGGCCGTAGCTTATGTAAAAGAGCAGGGGGCTGCATGACCCCCACCCGAACCTTTTCGGTCCACAGGGACCTCATACCCCGGGACATAGGTTGGTGCCCACCCGGGGCACCACCAAACAACACTTTGGGGACCGTGGGGAGGCAAGAGGGAGCAGCTATCTATGCTTGCTCCCTCTGGGCGGGAGCAATATGTGTTCTGTTTCCTTTCCCGCACTCCTGTGGGCAGGGAAACAGAACAGAAGTCTCTTCCCAGCCGGCAGGAGCATTTCTAAATCTCTCGCCAGGCGGGAGCAAAAATATGTTTCCTGCCCGTGCTGTTGCGGGCAAGGAAACTGCTGTGTTCTGGGGGTGGGCTCCCTAGGACAAAGTAACTGAGCCAGCCCCTGGGGTTGGGGTCCCCAGGGGCTTTAAAGGCTCAGGGACGGGGGGCCACCTCTCCTTTATTTACATTTCAGCCGCAGGGATGGATTTAGGCTCAGGCAGTAGGGTTGTTTGGCCCCACCATTCATTTATTCACTCATGCCCAAGGGATGGGGTGTCTCTGGGGCCTTTTTAGGCTTGGAGAGAAAGGCCCTGCATCCCCTCTCCTTTTCAGTGAATTTTTCCCCAGGGATGGGGTTCCGGGTGCCTAATTAGGCTCCGGGGGGTGGGGGTGGGGTTAAGCTAGTGCAGAGCCTGTGCTTTTTTTTTTAACGCTGATTTCAGATTTGCAGCAAGATTTAAAAAACCTACCCTGCCCCCTTTGTCTTTTTAAAAAAAAAATTTTTAGGACTCAGGACTGAGTCCCAAGTCCTAAAACGACTAACACCACTTCAAGGTTGATGTGGTGGCAGCCAATCAGATCTCAGCAGGAGATCTGTTGGCTCCCCGTATCCTCCGTGATTTGAAATATACAAGTTGTTTAGCATTAATTGCTCAAAATCTATTGAACAGATTTACAGCAAATCACAAAAAGCACTTTTTTCTGGACCAAGATCTAGCTTTCTGCCAAATTTAGTGTAAATCCGAATAAGCGGTTTGAGTTGTAGCTGCGTCTAAAGTTCCTATGGAAAAATGAATGGGGAAAATGTGTTTTGGGACCCCTCCCCCGCCCTTTTTCTCAGCCCCCAGTTGATGGATCACCCCGAAACTTTTCATGCCCAACCTAGTCAAAAAGTAGCACTTTTTTGGGAAAGTTTTGTGGGGATTTGTCAAACGGCGCCAAAGTTATTAGGTTCTGAGGCACTAAAACATCTTCGGGCAGAGAGAGGGCCCATCACAAACTTCAAGTACAAGCCAAGATTAAAACGTCTCATTTTTTTCTTGGAGAACGAAAGAGGTATTGTTTAAAAAAAAGGCATATTTTCATAAAGGCATTGCATGAAAGCTTGTAGAGACCTGACTTCAATAAAGATATATAATTATTGACCAACTTACCTCATATATCTGTAATTATCAAACAATGCAAACTTCTGCAGAAGCAGTGGCTGAAAAGAGTGCAGATTGTCGAGTACAGTTTGTTCTTTTAAAGGATAAAACAAAGAAAAAGCAAAATATATCTCCATAGGATAAATATGCAAATGAACACCTTCAGTACAATTGGAAAAAGATCTATCCGTGTTTTAAAGGTCTGTTTAAATAAGCACCTACACCCGGACTTGGATACTGTTATTTTCTGGGAACAATATGAAGTGCTCATAATACAGCAATTGTTTGAATTGTGATATTTTGGGATATAATGCTACATTATTGCCTTCATTCTTAGACCTAGATTGCCAAAGGTGAAATGACAGGTTATAATTGTACAGTTGCGATGAATCATCGCTAGATAATTACCTGCTGTACGAAGGTAGGAGAGGGCTGATTTAAATGAACTTTGTAAACTATATAAAGTCACCATATACGTTCACAGATTGGGCCTAAAAATTCCACAGATATGCACTGCATTGTTTTGCAGTAGGATCATGTTTATTAAAGAGTTGTCTGCCCTAAATGCAAAGACAATTCACCAGTATCCAACATTTTATTGAGCTTTGCCACTGAGGAAGTACTGCCCCTGTCTTTTTCTCTGGGCAAGGGTGTAGTGAGTGGTGAATGTAGGCATCCCCACATTTGGTGACGCCGCTGGTCAAATTGACCCTTTTGATTTCTGTTGAAATTGAGCTACCTTGACGGCTCAATTTTAATACCACTTGAAATGACGTAAAAATTGTAAAACTAGGCCTGGGCTGAGCCACTGATGCATTTAATGTACAAAAAGCTAGAGGGGCATGGGTAGGGCATTAAGTTGTATCCCATACTAGGGGGCTCTGATCGGGGAAGGATTGTGCTGGAGCATTTGGTACGACGGAAGGGTCTTGCTGCCATGTGCAGTTTTATGTGTTAGACCATTAAGTCTAACCATAATAAATACATTTTTGGCGTGTAAGATTTTGGGGCCATAGTACTAAAACAGTAAAGAAAAAAAATACTAAAATACTTTAAAAATAAGTAATAAAATTAAAGCACAAGTCAGAAGGGGGTGGGCAAAGAGCAGAGATGAGCGGGATAGTAAGCAGACCCGTAGCAGTTTGAAGGTGCCGCCCTGCCTGGGCCTCACACAATTAACTCTGGAACTTTTTAAAACAATTTTAAAAAGCGCATGTTAGACCTGCCACCATTGGCGTGGGTCTCCCCTCCATTTCTCGCTTTTTGTCTCCTCTGTGTTTGCTGGTGTTAGATGCTCTGGGCGCTGTGCCACGGCCATTCCGTGCCACAGCGCGAATGCTCCCTATGGTAAATTGACTGTATGAATTGATGTTACCATAATTGGCTCATTTGGTTTACCTGTTAGTCTCTAGTATAGTGCACCGTGCATGCCCAGGGCTGGTAGACCGAATGCTGCAGGTGGGCCTGCAGCGCTGATTGCGCCACCCACAGAAGCAGCTTGTAAAGTGGAAAGTCGAATTTAGTATGCCTGAGCTCAGAATATTAAAGTACATCTTTTAGTGAGGGTTATTTCTATATTCTGTGTCTGAAAATACCACTTTGGGAAAGTGGGTATTTTCTTGCCTAAGTCTTCCAGTGTGCTCTGCTGTTATGTGTATTGGCTGTCTGGTTTTGGAGGGACAGGGCAGGCTGAACCCGACCTGGGTCGAGTAGAGAGATCTGCAGCTGGAGTATGGGGAGGGGTGACCCTTTGATCTGAGCAGGGCTGCGCCTGGCAAGGTGAATGATGGCTCCCCCTCCCACGGTGCGTCTGAGGGCAGGATGCCGCCTCGTAAACAACGTGCCCCCAGGACCTCCCCGAACTGGTTCTGACTGGGTTCAGTGACTTGTGACTTTTGAGAGAACAAAGGCGAGGGGGGTATAAAGATGTGCGCGAAAACCCCCACGAGTGTGTTACTTCTGGATGCCAAGACGAACCTCTGTCCGTGTAACTAGAGGGAAAGGACTTTGAAACTTTCATCCATCTTGCTGAAGCAACTACCCAAGGGCCTGATTTGAGCTCGCCTCCTGCTGAAGTCTCAGGGACATTAGACTTCACCCATCAGCCGTCTGGATTCCTATTTGAGGGGATTCTACCCGCAGGTGAGGCCTGTGTTGAGAATTCCAGAGCCTCTGGTTCTACTGCGGGAACGCGGGCTGAAAGTCGCTATCGCTATTGTGGGCCGCTGCAGCTGAGGAGTTGTGCCGCTGAGTGCCCGCATTTGCCATCCTACGAAAATCATCGCTATCGCTGTTGTGGGCCGCTGCAGCTGAGGAGCTGTGCCGCTGAGTGCCCGCATTTGCCATCCTACGAAAATCATCGCTATCGTTATTGTGGGCCGCTGCAGCTGAGGAGCTGTGCCGCTGAGTGCCTGCATTTGCCATCCTACGGAAATCATCGCTATCGCTATTGTGGGCCGCTGCAGCTGAGGAGCTGTGCCGCTGAGTGCCCGCATTTGCCATCCTACGGAAATCATCGCTATCGCGGTTGTGGGCCGCTACAGCTGAGGAGCTGTGCCGCAGAGTGCCCGCATTTGCCATCCTACGGAAATCATCGCTATCGCTGTTGTGGGCCGCTGCAGCTGAGGAGCTGTGCCGCTGAGTGCCCGCATTTGCCATCCTACGAAAATCATCGCTATCGCTATTGTGGGCCGCTGCAGCTGAGGAGCTGTGCCACTGAGTGCCCGCATTTGCCATCCTACGAAAATCATCGCTATCGCTATTGTGGGCCGCTGCAGCTGAGGAGCTGTGCCTCTGAGTGCCTGCACTAGTCACCACTTCCAGGATCTTGTTACCACCTGCGGGTACCGCTGGGTGCCCGCCTTTAAGCCCCGTCCCAGGATTATCGTGAGTGCACGCCGCGGACCGCTACAGCCGGGAGCTGTGGCCGTTGCGAGTCCGCCTGTCATCACCGCGGCTTCCTTGTGAGGCTGCGGGCCGTGCCCCTTTACATTTCAGGTACATTGTGCATCACCGGGTCGCGTGGACCCCGGCCCCGAACTAAGTCCGTTCCACCCCCGTTTCGAGTGCCTTTATTGCTTTTGAAGTGAATCTGTAATTGTGTGCATTGTGGCTCCTTGAGTGCTTTTAGCCTCGTGTTCAGTCTATATAAAGATAACTATTTTTCTATAACTACTTGTGGTGTCCGTTTGTAGCGTCTCTCCGGTGTTATTGTGTATGGTCATAAATGCTTCACACACTGCCTCTGAGATAGGCCTGTCTGCTCGTGCTACGTTACCACAGGGTTGAGCAGGGGTTATCAAAGGGTGTAGCCCCCTTACTCTGACTTAGGAAGAAGGATCCCTATTTGGACCTCGGCGCCAGCCGTGGCCAACTGGAGATCACCATTTCTAACAGCGCACAATGAAACGGAGCAGGGGTGGTGAGGGATCAATGGATGAATGGGGAAGGCAGGTGGGTTGTGGCTTAGAGACAAATGGAAATATAGTTTCCAATGAAAGTATACCCCTCATCCAGTCAAAATGATGGTGGATTTGATCCAGACGTGGGACAAACACAAAAATAGGGAGGAAAACCAATCAATAAAGAGCATCTGAGAGATACAATAAAGTTATCCAATCATGTGCAAGGGGCTGACCCAAAGCCGACTCTATTTCAGAGTAAGCAATCGGTCTTAGACAACAAAACGTTGCATAATTAGAGCTGTTCAAACCTGAATCAGTCCTTAAAGGGCTGTAGGTGCCAAGGGTCATGAAAACGCTCATGTTAAAGATAGAGGGGCACATTTACTAAACTGCCTGCAATGCAGGGCATCAAGCAAAGTTTCTGCACTGCGTTGCTTGAAAGGGAGAGGGCAGGAATGTTCCACTTTTACAAAGATATGGAACATTTCTGCTCTCTCCTTGCTCTGGTGCACTGTGTGCAGACTAGCACCAACGCAGGCACCGTTGCACCGTAGTTCAAGGTTGCCTGCGACTCAGGCAGTATTGTTTTTGTGCAGGAAGGGACACCTTCCTGCACAAAAACAATTCTTAGAGGCATTTCCCTCTATGTGTGCTGAGCAGCACATGTGGAAAGAGAAAACAACGAAGAGAAACAAAGATATTTCTCCTCAATACACCTCACATATAGCATTTTCATGCATTTCTCAGTTGTACACGTCTTTGTAAATCTGGGAATGCACCAAAATCCATGGGTGAATGCATGGGTACACCCATGCTCCACCCATGGAACGCCTCCCAAGTTGAAATATATCGCGATGCAGTGTAAGCAGATGCCTTGCAATAGGTTTCTTTACAAAGCCACGGAAGGCCATGAAAATCAGGCCTTGGGTGAATATTACAGAATCCTTCGCGCAGTCCTTGTGTTGCCTTGCATGACACAAGGACAACGCAAAGGCTTCATAAATATGGGCCAGAATTCCTTCTGTGTATGAGCTGGCCTCAGTGCCATGGGTTACAGGAACATGTCTTGGAATATAGCTAAGGAGAAAGATGTCGGAGACAAAAAAATGACTCAAATCCAAACTTAATTAACTGGAAGTAAAATAATAATTTTATGTTCCTGAAATCTTTTTTTGTAAGGATGATAAATGAGGGTGACTAATGCCAGCTGCTGCCTCGTTACATTAGCTGGAGACATTATTTGCAGGGTAAAGATGTTTGTTTTGACATGCTTCCTACTTGAAGAGGCAGAGGTTTTTTTCTGTTGGTGAGGATTATGGAAATAATGAGGTGGCTGATGGAAACAGCAGAATAATTATTTATTTTTCAGGAATTTTGCATAGTGCTAGTACATGCTGCTTCACAGCCACAATTAGGGTGTTAATGGTATTCCATAAGAGCAGGAGTGCTGTCAATCTTCATTGTTTAGAACATATCATACAGAGAAAGACACAACAATACAA
The DNA here is from genome assembly GCA_963921515.1 of Calotriton arnoldi. Classification (NCBI taxonomy): domain Eukaryota; kingdom Metazoa; phylum Chordata; class Amphibia; order Caudata; family Salamandridae; genus Calotriton; species Calotriton arnoldi. The sequence goes on along the minus strand of CAWUFW010000322.1, from coordinate 3,913,110 downwards.
ATTCAAGATGAAGTGTAGGGAAAAGTAAGGAGGTGTGGCGGGAGGGGGCATGCTAATACAAACACCCACCCACAAAAGAGTAAGGCCATTGTTAGTCACAAGCTACTACTTCCCTAAAGGTGACAAAACAGTAGCCAATGTATTCCAGCCCAGCCTTGGAGTATTACTTGCACCACACAAGGCCACTCACAGGTACTGCAACATACTTCCATTTAAAATAATGGAGGCAGGGACTTAGGAAATACCCGTAGGAAATAATGTTAAAATAATTTAATTATTTTGACTTTTACATTTTGTGCATACAAGTGCAAACTTCATACTCGTAAATTTGTCTCCATCCCCTGGATAGACGGGGTGGGGACATGTAAGTATATATTCTGGAATACATTTACGCTTGGAAATGGTGAATTGGCCAAAGTAGTAAAATGACTTCAAAGTGTAGTAAATGTACACGTATAGATTTACTCACATGTAAATTTACCTTTGTGAATAGGTCCCTTGAAAGGGAAGGTTGAGGTTTCCACTAGCAGGTTTGTGAAATGCATTTTGTAGTATGTAGCATTACTGTACTACTGCTTCACTTACTACAAAATGAAGTTTCCGAATCGGGCTCCAAATGTGTAACTGTAGACACCCCATTATATTCCCTGTGCAAGAAAAGTTAAGCTGCCAGTACTAGATAAGTCAGTGCGTTAAGATATTGTTGTTGTAGAAGAGGTTCAGACAGAGTTGTGGGGCTCTAAAGGCCGCACCTGATATTACAATATGCTTTTGGTCTGTGGCTGTGGTATCATGGACTATTTACATTAGTGACCGTGGCATTCTTGCCATTGGCAGAAAGTGTACTTTAGCGGTCTATGAACCTGTGCCTGCCCAGCCCACTTGGAAACAAGGGGGCTGAGCTGCTGGTGCAGAGCCCTGCGCAATTGCTGAATTGTAAGAGCTAATTTATTCTGTGATTTGTGTGGCTTCCGGGTCCACATAGCATTTGTTCTGCTGCTTGTGGCTAGGTCCAGGCCATCTGGGTTCCATGATGCTCCATCTTCTCTCACTTCAAGGCATGTGTGTGTGTGTGTGTGTGTTTTCATTTACCTCTACCTCCGAGCCTGGCTGTCTATATGCCTTTGTTGGTCTGTGTACTCACCCATGTGCTCATCTCAGTGTCTGTGCCTCTGTGTGTGGGATGCCTATAGTTCCTGCAACCTTTGTGCTTGCATTAGGGTGAGTCTGTGCCTCTGTGTGCCTTTCTGAGTACTTACGTCCCTGCTTGACTGTGTTTACCTGTGCCTCTGAGTGTGCCTGCCACCATCTCTGTTTGGCTCCACTTCTATGTGTGCTGCCTTTGTGTCTGCATATCTCCGTGTGCCTGGCTGTGTGACACAGGAAAATGCTCCATTGTGCTTTAAAATTTGAAATTTTCATGAACATTAATCGGGGGGAAAAGAACTAAGGGGCTCATTGCGATGGCGGAACGATCGCCATCGTAAGGTGATTTACCCACCGCCATATTAGGATGGCGGTGGGTATCGTAGCGGACGCAAAGTCCATCCGCCGCTTTCCCGCCGGTGGGAATCGTTACGATTGCCTGCCGGGCGGAGCTGGGCCACTAATATGGTGGCGGTGCCTAGCAGGCACCGTCCGCCATATTAGGATGTGAGTGTTGGAGAGGCCTTTCCATGGTGGCCATGCCGCTATGGAAAGGCTGGCGGGGATTGGCTTTGGGGGCCCGTTGCGGGCCCCCTCTGTGGGGGGGGAACTGGGGGGGTACCCATGGTACCCACCTGCAGTTCCATGCACCACGTGGCAGGCACCGCGTGGTGCCTGCCACGTGGTGCAGGGAAATGCTGTGCATGCTCTTTTACCATTGCGGACGGTGCTGCAGCATGCGATAAAACAGTGATGCAACACTTTTCACGGCGCCCTGCTTGCGACGCCATGGATGTGCCGTATTTACTGTATGGTGTTCCATGTCGCAAGGAGTGACAGATGTGTCAGGAATCCTGACGTATCTGTTGGTGCAAAACTCACACACTGCTGGAGTTGTGTCGTAAGCATGATGCAACTCCAGCAATACATGGGGGAGGCCAATACACATTGCACTGCATCACCCTTACGCCTGCTATGAGGCAGGCGTAAGGTTTTGACACAGTGGCATCCTAGAAGTGGCGCAGTGAAATCTGGTAGATTTCACTACGCTACTTCTACGAGGCTTTCTTGCTGGGGAATGCCCACCCTGCATACATTATACCTGGTGCAGGTATAATGTATGCAGGGGTTTACAAGGTGACGCATCTGCCTAGATGCGTCACTTTGTAAATATGGCGCAACGTGGTGCATTGTTTACGCCGCCGCTGCGTCACGAAAAGTGACGCAACGGCGGCACAAAAGTGTCGCAAGGGGCTCATAAATAAGCCCCATAGTTTCCTGCTCATAGTACAGCACATGCATATTATAAAGAAATATAGCATATAAACCTATAACCCTCTTATAAAGGAACGTGGCTCACATCCCACTGGAACAGTGACTTGCAGCTACCAGTAAAGGGCATTTCAGTCTCAAGATGGAAAGGTGACTTTTCAGATGCCCGAGCAGGAGGGAGGTGCTGCAGGCATTTGTGCTGAACTGTTTTCGATTTTTCCTCTGGGTACCCTTGGCAGCGAAATGCGAAATAAAGGACCAAACCTTTTGAAAATCATTTTAGAAAAAATATTAATAAAAAAGTAGATGTGCATAAATGAGCCAGGAGACCGGTAAAGCATTGCCAAGGGCTGTAAATGCTTCCAAACAGCAGCATTTCATTTATCGGTTTGGAAGCAGCATTCATGTGAAATATTGCTTTTTCCAAGAGTCAGAAAAATATTAGTTACCAGGGTTCCAGGTATTTTTTACTCGCCTAATCATTTATTTCGAGGCGGTGCAATCAGAAAGCATGTGTCCACTAGGACCAACTCCAAAAATGAGCTCTTCTATACAGTTGGTAATTTTTGTATTTTTGTTTCCACCTCATGTCTGCTCTTCCACCCCCGCCTCCCTCCACTCCTGACTACGTTTCCTATAGCTTGCCTAAGATATCACCTGTAATGTTTAATTTGTGCCGGTGGTTGCAGGTGGTGGCCAGAGGTGCTCATTTTGGAACCTTGACTTATTTTTCATCATTAGACTTTGACCCGGAGCAAAAGAGAGAAAGGCAGAAATGGGAGAAAGAACGCAGAAGGAAGAGAAAGGTAGGTTAATAGCAAAAGAGGAAAAACCAGGAATGAAAAAGAACCAGCAAGAGTGAGATAAAGAATCAGGAAGTGTGGAGTGGTGGAAGAAAGAGCCATGAGAAACTGATTTTGTCATTCTCAGTGGCGTCCGGCACGGATTGGGGTGGCGGGGCGGGAGGTGGGCGAGGGGTGAGGGTTAAAGGGATCGAAAATAAGAAAAAAATAGGAAATAAAAAACTTAACTTACCGCCGCGTCTCTCCTCCGTCTCTCCTCGTCCCTCCACACCGCTGGAACAGAACAGGAAGCACATCCAGGCCCCCCCCAAGCCAATCACAAAGCTGCAATCCAGGGTTATGATTGGTCTGAGCACTGCGGTTCAGCGCTCAGCCAGGGATTGGGAGCCTGGGCATGTTTTCCACCCAGGCTGTAATGCAGCCTGGGTGAAGAACATGTAAAGTGCGCATGAATGTTTGGCGGCCGGCCAAACATTAATGCGCACTTATAAAGTGTGCTCACCACTCCCCCTGTCGTCAGAACAGCCTCGTCCCGCCCTGCAAAGGTGCCGCAGCAGGACAAAATAAAATTATATTGAACTCGAGTTATTATCATTTTATTTTTCCATTATTTTACTGCTACACAGCAGTGGGGCGACGCTCCTCTGCCTTAGCGGAGGAGCCTTCACTGGTCGTTCTGCAACTCTAGGATTCAGAAACGCCGGCAATGGGCTCCTTAGAAAACGTTTGGGCCCCTGCACTTACTTAGTTTTACAAATTAAGTGTTGCACCTGAGTCTAGAGTGGTGGACGCCTAAGATCGTAACGGCATTAGCAACTTTGAAAACAAGTTAGCTATGTGTGGCAATAAAATGATGTCGCTATTTTCATTAAAGAAGACATTCTAACATTACTTCCTCATCCTTGACCCGTCCCTGGCCCTAAATAAGGTAAATCCATCTTTTGACCTAGGTGTAGTCATACTTGAAAAGTACTGAAAATAGGCCTGATCCCCCTGTTGGGTGGGGTAAGAACCACCTTACCTAGAATCCCTACTGTTTTTAACTGCCTCTGATTGATCCACACTTGTGCCTTTTGGGTGATCCACCTATTTATTCCTCTGTTTCTTTCATTTCTTTTTGGTAATTTGGAAGCTGTCTTTGGTCAGTGGCATCAAAAAAGGCAACGTAGATGGCCTGAGTATTTTTTTTGCTAGCCTGTGAGTATTGTCAGGAGAAAAACAGCTGCCCACGTCTTACAACCATCATGCAGAAGGATACTAGGGTTTCGCCACATGGTGTGTCCCAGTTTCCTTTGGGGGCATAAAGTACCTTGTCTTGTTACTGAACCTTCTCCACCGACCACCTGAATATATTCTCCACTAGCCACATTTCAGGCGAAGCTTGCTTTTGTAGGGAGGTTGCCTTCATCATTCTGGTTACTTTTGCTGAGTAATGTGGATTTTCAAGGGTCAGTCTTGTTACATTTCCTTAGAGGAAGACAGAGTGTCTCTTTAGACTATGGTTGTCCCAATCAATTTCAGCTCATCACTCTATTATTTTTCTACCCTGCAGTTTCACAGCTCTGAATATAATACGTTGCTGGTTATGTGATTGGCAGCAACATGGCTTATGTTGCCTAGCGGCTAGAGCTGCGAACTTTTGAACCTGGTTCAAAACCTGGGCTCAGCTCAATATCCTCTGTTTCTGTGTAAATCCATTAATCTCCCTGTACCAAAAAAGGAAAAAAGCGCTCTATTGCCTTTGGGCCAAATTCGTGTTCTCAAAAAGCTGCCTATCTTCTCTTCGTCATCTGAGTGCTTACTCTCTCCCTTCTGGACTTACCTTCTGGCAGCGAGCCGATGCTGCCTCGGGTAGAGACTTGGGAGGCACTCATGTTAATGTGGTCCTGTACGAGCAGCCAGGAAGGAGTTGGGTCTCTTTTGCAATGTGTTGTTTCTTAACATGAAAGACTTTTGGCCAGCAGACTGCCTGTCTTCTGAGCAGGACTTAACTCATTTGGGTAGTAAGTAAGTAAATCCGTTTTTATATAGCGCAGCTATACTCACTCACGGGTCTCAAGGCGCTGGGGGCCGTAGTGGAAATTAAGTGAGCTATTGCCCAGAGTCACATGGTGCTGAGCTGAGCTGCCGCCGGAGCCGGGGATCGAACTGTGAACCCTGTGCTCCAAAGTCAGCTGCCCTGGCCGCTGCACCACACCTTTCCACAGTAGTAGTGCAACAAGGAAAAGAACATTAGAAGTAATGGAGATTACTGGTGAGCATTCGAGCCTTAAGGAGCCATTATTTGAGAATGAAAGGTGATAGCCTCAGAAGTAAAATAGGAAAGTGTTTAAACCTCCCAGCTTAGCACGCTGAATTTAAGAAAACTTGGATAGGGACCAGCACAGCACGAAAAATTATATATTCAACTAGTTGCCAATGGTTTGTACTCAATGATCTTCACATGGGGTCTTGAAAGGCAAATGACCTAGTATTGAGTAAATGTTAGTTTTATCTTGTAAGTGGTCATTTGTGTATGTCAGTTTCAGTTTGCAAATTTATTCAGAAATTAGAATTTCCCTATTTCTTGGCAGGGTGTATGTAGTCCAACTTCTAAAGATAGGTATGTTGCAAATGGATCTGAGTTAAACGTTTAATTAATGGGCAACTGTATTTCTCCAGTTGAAGTTATAAGTGAAGGACATCACAGCTAAATAAAAACAATGTGGGGTTGGAAGGGGTCCATGATGGAATACAACCTCATGCTGCAGTTCTAGAACCATCAAAGTAATAAGATGATCACAACTTTACTATATTTCATTTTAGTGCACCCCAAAAGGCCAACCTATACAAGGCTCCACTTCTTGTGAATTTAGTGTGTTTTTCTTAATATCGCACTCGATTTGCATTTTTTTCTGTTAGTTTTTTCTGTATATTGGTTCCGTCTACTCTGGTGCATTAGATTCAGCAGGCGCATGGATCGAATATGTAGACAAGCCCCCAAAAGTACAAAATAAGTGGCACCCCAAAAACTATTAATCCTTTGTATCTTTATAGTATTCTTTATTGAAATTTGATGCTTTCTATAAAAGTAGCCACGACAACAGCCAACACGTTTCATTCAAGAGAATTGAACTTCATCAGGGCGTTTCTATATAAGTAAGGCAGATACCTTCTTTGATAAATGGTTTCATGAGAAGCCCCATTAGGATGATTGCCACATATTCACATGCAACACAATTGTCATCCACGCTGCAGTGGGGTCACAATCTCCCCCAATGGCAACTGTTACTGACGACTGAAATTATCTCTCATGCGGCGACCGACAAATGCAAAGGCATTTGTCGGTCACTGCAAGAGACCTTGTTTCTCATGAAACCTTTTATCAAAGAAGGTATCTGCCTTACTTACAAAGAAAAGCCCTGATGAAGTTCAATTCTCTTGAACGAAACGTGTTGGCTGTTGTTTTGGCTGTTTTTATGGAAAACATCAAATTTCAATAAAGGATGCTATAATGATACAGAGGATTGTCGACTTTCCATTGTTTGGGTGCACCGTTCTGTGTTGTGATTCTTATCTGTTCCTGCTTAGCAGCAGTATCATGCAATGGCTGGTACTGTGAATGGAGTGCACCAATTCCTAACTATGGAGAAATGTGTGGGAGGTGCAGTTCCAGTTGTCCGCTGTTGTTTGTTGGGTTTATACCCTCAAATGTCTATTTGGAACTGGGTGACCACTGTAGTTTGTCATTCTAGAATGCAGACTACCACAAAATGTCATAGAATTGGATGCAGATTCCTTAAAAATGGCTGGTTTGTGTTGGGGTTTGAACACAATGAAATGGCATCATCAAGACTACCGGAGGCATTTTCATGAAGGATAGTGGCCTATGGGACAGAACCTGCTTCAGGAAGGAGGTGGGCAGTGAGAAGCACATAATCCTGAGGGGGAATGGAGAGACAACATATTTCAATGGGGAAGGCTAAGTACAGAAGGTAGTGGCCAACACCTCTAGTGCCAGAGCAAAAATAAAGTATACTCTCGACAGACTGACAACCTTTGGTTCATGACTTAGATTCTGCTTCGGAAGGTTTGGAGTAAGCAATGGCCTTTAAGCATAGAGTCCACAATATAGGCACAGCCACACTGACAAATGTTTCGCTGACAGCACACACAGAGCAGTCTGTTCTTTGATTATGAAGGGAAAGACAATAATTATGTGCTGTTAGATTCTGTTTTGTGTTTTTGGCAGGTATTGGTTATTCCTGTATACTCCTCTTCTCAAACCTGATATGACCCAACAAAAGGGGTTCCCGCTGCTGCCACTTCGATAGTTCCTCTGTAACGAGTAATCTAGTGCTTCTCTTCTGGAAGCAGTGGATTTCGTGCCAGGTCAGGGACAGTTACAGTGATAGGCCTGGTATCAATCTTCCCGAGCACAGAGGCAAACACTGTTGATTGGAGGATGAACCAAGCACACCCTTCTGGTGGAATCCAGGATTCATCCAAAATCCCAAGCAATCGTACACACTGGCCACATTCAGACGTCCCACAAGCCCATTCCAGGTTTTATGAAACAACAGGCACATACTGGCCCCTCTTTTGCAATGCAGGAGAGGCTTAACCATTATGTCCTATTTATCACCAGGAAATAATGGATCTGCTTCAGCCTCAACATCATCACCCATCTTTAAAAAGTAATTGATCAGTAATCAACAAATAGTGTCCACGTCATATCTCAGGAGCTAGAGCTCACAGAGCACTCAACTTTAGTAAAACAGTGAGCTAGTGTCGCCAACTTGGTGCAGGTTGAGTAGGGATAAGAAACAGTTTCTCTTATGTGGCTGCTTTCCATATTACAACTCTTTCAATTGAACCTGAGTTACCACTAATCTTTTAATACTAACATGTCTTTAGCTGTTCCTAGGTTTCAATCACTGTTCACAGAAAAACAGATAGGGCCTCATTTATGAAAAGTGTTGCATCGCTGCGATAAAACAGCAATGCAACACTTTTCACTGCGCCCTCCTTGTGACACTATGGATGCGCCATATTTACTATACTGTTCGCCAGGCGCAAGGATTGACAGATGCGTCAGGAATCCTGACATATCTGTCGGTGCAAAACTCACGCATTGCTGGAGTTGTGTCGTAAGCATGACGCAACTCCAGCACTGCATGGGGGAGGCCTATACCTATTGCACTGCGTCACCCTTACGCCTGCTATGAGGCAGGCGTAAGGTTTTGACGCAGTGGTGTCCTCGAAGTGGTGCAGTGAAATCTGATAGATTTCACTGCACTACTTCTACGAGGCTTTCTTGCGGGGGAACGCCCACTCTGCATACATTATACCTGATACAGGTATAATGTGGCGCTGGTGTTTACAAAGTGACTAATCTGCCTAGATGCGTCACTTTGTAAATGCGGCACAACGTAGCGTATTATTTACAACGCCACTGTATCCCAAAAGTGATGCGACTGCAGCGCAAAAGTGTTGCAAGGGGCTCATAAATAAGCCCCATAGCTGTGCTCATTGCAGCCTAAGAAAATGAGATCATATTTCAGGTGGGGGGGATTCCGGTGTCATAAGAAGTGTGACGTCACTTACACTACCCTTGTGATGGTAAAATAGGCTCACTGCTTGATAGCTATTTTATAGTATCTATGTTCTTTATCTAATTGTACCCGGTTTATAAAATGGTTTATTTGCAGAAGTGTAAATGAATGATTGAATTAATGGCCACACCTGCGTAGCTCACTATACCACTAGGCAGTCTTTAATCTTTGTTAATTGGACAGGGCCATTTACAGTAAGTAGTGCTAAGCAGAGGCTTTCTTGCATGTGTGGAAGCAGAACAAACAGTGCATTCAGAGAAAGCTGAGAGAGCAGTCCTGCTGCTGAGAAATGAAGGGAGATTTTTTGAAAGTGAGTTTGCATTATTTTTCTTAATTCTCGTCAGAATGTCCTGTGGTGCTGTCAGCCACGGAGTACCGAGTACTTCTGTGTTTGAAGTCTATCCCAACAGGCATCTTCTGACATTCCATGAGATCTGTCACACCTCCCTCATCAGACTTCCTTATTCTCTTTTACCTATCTTCTGTGGTGTTCACTTCTGTAGAGGAGCGCTGGCAGGCTCCACAGTGGGCAGATCTGGCGGGAAAGACGCGTGTTAAGAAGCAGGACAATTCCACATTATGGACGGCAAAAGCGCAAAGTAGTACAGTTTGGACATCTCTGAAATGATTTAGTATTCAGTCAATCAGTCATACATCTTTATTCGGTTCAAGGGAACCATAAAAGTGAACAGGATAAATAATAAAATCACAATAAACTACAGCTTGCAGTGCAAAGGCGTAAAACCAAATCGAGTACGTTTTACAATATTTCATTGCAATAAAATGCCATTTGATTAAAGCAAACGTGAGATAACTAAAACCTCTAGATAGTCCATAAAAGGTCACATAAAGGGTCCGCCAAGTTGCTCAGGATGTCAGTCAAGGTTATCAATCGGTATTACTCGGGGCTCTGTAAAAACGAAATGGCAAAAGCATACCACTTAGGCAAAACATATTATATAATAGGCGGCACACACAAAACCTGTAAACAAGATCAATTAAAATAATGCATAATAAGATTAATAAGCATTGGCATAGCCAATAGGTCTCGCCTTTGCGACCTTTTAAGTGTTTTGTCACATCTGATTAAAAAAAAAAAAGAAACTGGGCGCCGTGCGAGGCAGCACGGCGCCTGAACACATCCAATTTAGAAAAAACATGAAACCGGGTGCTGTGCGAGCAGCGCGGCACCCGAACACATCCAATTTAAAAAAAACATAAAACCAGGAGCTGTGCGAGGCAGCACGGAGCCCGAACACATCCATAAAAAAAACATGGATCTGGGCACCGTGCGAGGCAGCGCGGCGCCCGAACACATCCAATTAAAAAAAAAAACATGAAACCAGGCAACGTGCGAGGCAGCAAGGCGCCCGAACACATGCATTAAAAAAATATGAAACCGGGCACCGTGCGAGGCAGCGCGGCACCCGAACACATCCACACATAAAAACATTAACGTGCATTATTGGGGCTGCCACTAATCCACCCCTTGCACTAACCGGTAATGCTTCACTGGTCCTTTAAGTGGTCCAACTAGGCCATTATGTAGCATTTGGATTTTTCACAAGCAAGTGTCTTTAGTGAGTTCACGAGGCTGGCAGCGGCCCCACTCTCAGAAGTGTTTCGGCACCATCGCCTCTTAAGGCCATCTCAGTACGGGAAGAGACCGGGGGCGGGAGGGGGGGTCTGAGCGGGGTGGCGTGAACGTTTCTGATTAACCCCCCAAACTCCTACAAAGAGAATGGGGAACTCATTAAGGGTTCAGAAAGAAGGGTCTTCCAGAACACATTAAGGGTTCCATACGTCGGCTCTTCCTAAACTCAGTTCCCCTGACTGGGAGCTCTGCTGGCAGTGTTAGTGCACTTTAGACCAGAGCCCCCACCGCCCCCCTCACGCACATGTTCTGCAACTGTTCACAGAGCTGAGAGCTCCCACAGCTGTGACCCGCCCCCCCCCCTTCACCGCAGAGGGCGCAGTCTTAGCAGCAAGTGAATTTTTTACAAGTGATTGACGCAGGGGGCGCTAGGGCGGGACGGACCAAGATCACACGGAGCGTCAACCGCACACAAACACGTTTGAAATGAGGCATGGAGGCTGCCATCGAGAGTGACCAAAACCCTGCTACTGCCGCACATGTAGATCGCTTCTCTTCGAGAGATGCAGTTATCGCATTAGGAATGTGGTAATACCGCAGGGTAACAGAAAACTGCACTTTAGCAACAGCAAGAATCTGCTAACTTCACACCAATAACGGCGGGAAAAGCATTGAAAGCGCATTTTCCGCAATTAATCCATATTTTAAAGTAAACCTGTCGTCGTAATAAATCGTGTTCCAAATGTGGTTACTGATTCGCAGAACTGTCACAGATTCTGTCAATGTTTTCTAATGACAGGGCTGGGAGATTAGGTGATGTGCCCAAGATCACACACAGGGTCTGATTAGGTGTTTGATGTGAAGAACAGCAAATGCCATTGTTGGAAACTTCCGCTTTGCCACGCCGGAGATAACAAGCAACGAAGACACAAGCAGGAGGAAACAATAAACAAGGGCCACGCGGCCGCGAAAGTGAAAGTGACCGCGCTAATTGGAAACATGATCCACAACAGATGGCACCCTGCGCGCCGCTGCTCGCTCCCGCAAGCTGGAGGCCGTGGGAGTAAACATTTACTGAAAAAGGTGGGGCATGTACCCGCCTTTGGCCAATTGCGTGCTTTCATTTTTGAAAGCGACACGCAAAGGCCAATAGAATGTGACAACCACACGCACGAGCTTTCAGAAAGCTTTCAGAATGTCTGAAGTGGTTCCAAGAGGCCCTCTCCTAGAGCAGCGCATGCGGGCTGCGCTAGGCTCGACCTAAAAAGGGACGATGTTTAAAATGCTGTACCTAATGTTAAAAATGCGGCAGTTGTGTTGAGCCAATTCTATTTCTGAGAATTTCTGATTTTCAAGACCCCATCGATAAACTAGTGATAGCAAAACAACAACATTTTGATTCTAATTGTTAAAGATGGGATAAACTTGCATTATAACTTCTTACCCCAAACGACAGCAGGATGGGTCAAAGAAAGGACCTTCTGGGTTGAGAATAAAACCTTCAAAAAAACATAAAATAGGCAAAAGATTGTTTTGTGATGCCATCACAGGGACACAGGGGTAAGCTGTGAAACCATGAACCCTATTGGGGATAGGCTACCAAAAAGTGAACCGTGCCTGACCTATGTTCTATGTTAGTGACCCACAGGAGATGGCTTTCAACCCCGCCTCTTAGTTGAAGCCTAAATAGCGCAAAATTGAGGCTGAAGATTGTTGATTGTGAAATCTCAGCTGGGTTCTAAGCTGCTATATAGCTGTTTTCGTCTCAACTTGTGCGCTTCCAGAAAGTTCGTTTGGAGAGAGAAAGAAGTGGGAAGATCTAGTTCCATAAAGGATTTTCTTACATATGACAACTATGGAATGGCTTTGACTTGTTCTAATTTTAGGCAGTCCTTCAAAATCTCCTTGATGAAGGAACAAAACAGGGAAGACCAAACTTTAATCCACAGGAGCAAAGGGGCAGCTAGAACTGCGTCTTCAAGAAACGAAAGACCAGATTCCAAATGGGTTATTAACCTGGCAGTGCTCCTGGGGATGGCTAACAACCTACAAAGAAACTTATTGTCAATTGTTTGTAGAGGACCAGGAAAAGTGCATCTCCAGACTCCTGCCCCGTAGGTTCCCAGAGGAATGCACTTCGCCTTGTACAAGGTGATCAACTCCTGAATCGGTTTGTGACCTAATTTCTTTGAAAAGCGGAATAGGCTCTCTATTGCCTCCTCCATCTTACCTACTCTCACTGTCAGTAATTTTTCCCATTTTAAATCTGAGGAAAACAGGGTGCCAAGATAATTAAAATTTTGAACTCTAGAGATGGGAGTCCCAGCAACAGATTGTAAACGAGAAGGCGTCTTTTTGGGCCCAAAAATCATGGTATAAGATTTGGAGTGATTGATTTTCAAATTTAAATCCCTCATAAAATCATTAAAAATATCCAGAAAAAGCTGGAGCCCGTTTGCAGTTCGGGCTAAGAGCACCGCATCATCGGTAACCCTAGGCGGAGTACGCGTAGTGGCACTCCGCTGAGTTCCACAGAGTAAAAAAAAAACTCAATGGAACTCCGCTCCGCTTCGCTCCACCCTCGCAATAATTAGAAAAAAACACTTACCTGATCTGTCGTCTCTGGGCTGCCCTCCTCCTCGCCGTAGTCTCTCCTCCTCACCGTCCTCGCCTGTCGCAAACCCCTACGTTGTACATCTTGCGTGGACTGCGCGCGCATGCGCAGTCCACGTAAGACGTACAACGTAGGGGTTTGCGACCGGCGAGGACAAGGATGGCAAGGAGGAGAGACCATGGCGTGGAGGAGGGCAGCCCGGAGACGCCAGAGCAGGTAAGTGTTTTTTTATTCTATTTTTTATTGGGCGTGGGCAGGGGCTGACTCCGCTCCGCCGCGGAGTCAGAGTTTTGCCTGAACTCCACGTTCCCAACGGAGCGCGGAGTTGGCAAAACTCCGTGGGTGGAGCAGAGTTTGCCACCCGGGCCTGGTCATCGGCATAAAGAAGCACTGGGACGGCGTGGTCCCCAACCCGTGGGAGATCTTTACCTTTTAAAATCAGTGTTTTCTCTAGGGCGCTAATGTAAAAAAGAAAAAGAAAGGGAGCCAGGATACAGCCCTGTCTGACACCTTTATTAAGTAGTCCAGCATAAATATATTGATTCTGTATTTGCTGTAGGCTATATAATGGTTTAAACCGTTCGTACAAATAATGATGCCTCATGGCAATCAAGTTACTCTCATGCTACAGATGCTTTACTATAATATCCCAGAAAAAATATGCCTATGTAAAAATATGAAAAAAAAGAAGTTTTATATTTTGCACCAGTGTCTTCCTGCTTCCTGTTTTTCTAATTATTCCAACTTTTTTTTTGGGGGGGGGGGGTGAAATCCCTATCCCGCTACCACCCTCCCCAGGCTTTTTTAATTCTGATTTGGTTTTGTAGGCCCTGACAAAATTTTCGTAATGTGCGTGACATTTCGCAAAATTTGGAAATTGGCCTCAAAAGTTGTGTAATTTTACTTTTGTGAGGCACTGATTTGAGTGAAAGTGTTGTGCGGGAACAGTGAAATCATTAAGAAAGACATTTTCTTAAACTAGTCTCCTACCAGTAGCTTGCATTGATTTTTTTGAACTCCTTGTCTGCCATGCCCTTCAATTTTCAGGCAAGATACTAGCCCAGGCAGTTTTGCAAAATAAGCGTTATTTTGTGTAATTTTTGCGAAACGTGTGCATTTGGCAAATTCATTTGCGATTTCTTCGACGTCTGCTCTCTTTGCCTGTTTCATTTTTTTATGCTTCTAGCACTTCCTCCACCCCAGCTCCTCTTCTGACTTTAAAAATATATATATTTTGTACAACTTAAGGGCACATGGAATAGCTTTTCACTCTATTTTCCTCTAAGTACTACTTTAGCAGGTAGTACACTGAACTTTCGGTTTCTCTGTGCATATAAGTAAACTGATTAGCCACACTTTAGAATCTCCCTGCATGTTTTTACACATTTTGAGCTACAGTATTTTTTAAGTCTGACTTGTAATAAACTGGTTTTAATATCTGTTTGCAAGAAATATCTACCTGCTTTTTGGTGTTTTTAATTTTACACTAGATATTCTTATTCAATTCTTATTATTTTTCATGTTTGGAAACATTATATCTCTTTGACATGAAAGAAAAACCCACCAAGGCTTTAAGTGTTTTGTGGGGAAGGTCATGGATGGCCATGTATTATAAGGAATAAAGTACCTTCTACAGAACATTATAAGGATATTGCAGTTCACCTCGGATTTCTTTGACCTTATAAATGATATCAGCCTTTGGCCTCGTTCCTTTATATGGTCAAGATATCCTTGGTGACTGCAATTTCCTTTTAATGTATAGCAGGATGTACTTTTTCCCATATATAATACATTGGTGGCCGGCAATTCCTGTATAAAAGCCTGTCTCTTTCTCCCTTTTTACAGGGACATCACTGGTCACCTGTAATAAAAGAATGACGTAGCTGATGTCATTATGCCTGCTGCCAGAGTCCACAGCCAATGTGAAAGGGGGTCATGGAGCATAATTACAGCTGATAGTTAAACAAAGCAGTGAAAAGAAAAGATTACTTTTTTCATTCTTCTAATCTTTTTTGTCTCAAAGGAACAGTGATGAGCAGACAGTAAATAGGGATAGGAATGTATTTATTTTTTCACACTAAAGGTCATTAGATGAAAAATATATTATCTCTGCATATATCTACACATTGTGGGGCTCTTCATTTTTTACATTTATTTTACACTAATCTGATTTTAAAATCGTTTTGCAACAAATTACGAACAGTTTTTTGATGTGTTTAAATTCGCACTGCATTCTGTTTTTATTCTTCATGTCTGTCACTATGCTATCTCTTTAATAAGAAAGAGCAAGGCACCAAGGATTTAAGCGATTTGAGGGTAGGTTGTTGGTGTGAACAGATATAAGGATTAAATACCCTCTGCTGTATAGTTTAAGGATATTGCAAGTCAACTCAGAGTTCCCTGTCTCTATAAAGGAACTCGCCTTTGGCCTTGTTCCTCTATATGGTGACAGAACCTCTTGGTGACTTGCAATATCCTTGTAATTTACAACAGAGTGTATTTTATCCCATATGTTGTTACTTATAAGGAGGCATGGAGTCAGTGTTTAATTTGAGCCGGTGGTTTCTGGTGCTCGGCACTGGCACTTAATTGTCAACACCAGCGCTTGTGACTGTCTGCCACAAGGTGGCGCTGTCTGGCTAATTTATAGATGATCACAACAACAGGTAATTATTAATTCATTGTAGGTTAAAAATTACTACTACCTGCTGCTCATGCCATTCTTACAGCTTTGGATGCCTGAAATAGTTAGAATTGTCACACTTGTAGGAGTGTGATGGTTTGTAGTTGTGTTGTTACTATCATTGGCAACATAGCAGGGGCAATGGGTGGTTCAAGCTGCAGTGGCCTCCTGACAAGAGCCCTGGCACTTATTTTTTTACAAATTAAGCACTGCATGGAGTTCCACTCCTCAGCGATTGTTTCAGTACAAGCGCTACTTTTCTCTGGTCTATTGTGTCCATTTTGTCATCCACTTTTTCTATTATTGAGTAAAACACACACAACCTCCTGCTGCGCGAAGAGCTCCGAAATCCCCTGCATAATAGCATTTTCTGCTGAAGCAAAAACAGTCAATATGTGAGGGGTTTCCTGACAATTAGTGTCTGCTTGGTTGAATGGAGGGCGCGAGTTGGTGCTGAGAGGAGAGCTTGTAATTAACGACATGGGAACGCTTCTGGCAAAAGGTCATTACGTTCTATTAGAGTGAGCTATCATCCGGATCTCAGAAAGATTGGCTCCTAGTGGGTGTTTTCTGGTGTGCAGGGCCATGCAGCAGCCAGCATAACAACTGCAAACAGTTTGAAACCATGGGGATTTCTTTATTTTTGCATTTTTTATATAGTATAGTGCAGATTTGACCCAAAGGTATTAAGGTATTTTACAAGGGAGCAGCAACAAAGTACTGTTTAACAGACATCATAAAACAATATATTAGTGCCAGGTTAATAAGTAAGATACCATTCATACCAGCCAGTACTTTACAGTTCTCTAACCAACATAGTACATCAGCATCAAGCAACCAAGAGAGCAGAGAGAACAAATATTTCGTAACAGGAAAGACAGGTCAAGTCAACATGGGAGATACGAGCAATAAGCCCCATTTTAACCAAAGTGTCTCTCAAATAGGAGGAATTTGAGCATCATTTTGAATGTGAACAGGCAAGAGGTTGTGTGATGACTGGTGGGGGAGACGGGGGGGGGGGGTCCAAAGCTTGTTGCACTACCAGAGAATGCCTACCTCTCTCAAGGCTCTTGCCTGAAAGGTACTCAGCTTTTCTTGATCCCTGTTGAGCTCAAGAGACTTTTATTTTTCCATCAGATAGAAAGGAGTGGAGTTGTGGAGGGCTGTATGAGTAAAGCATGCGGTCTTAAATTGGGCTTTTGGTTTGATGGGGGAGTCATTGCAGCATGCTAAGAATAGGTGAGAAGTGCTTGATTTTCCTGTGGCCTGTCACACAGCTGGCACCTGATGGGCACTACCGTTAGAGGAACTAGATTGCTTTAGGGAGACAGGAGATGAGTGGGTTACCATAGTCTATTCTAGAAAGAACCAAGGATTGGACCACAGGTTTCAAGTCCTGTTCAGGCATTAACTGCCTGAGGCCTCAAGCAGCCTTTGCTAGTGGGCACTTATGTCCATGGCTGAGATTTGTCTCTGGAGGTTTAGATGATTGTCGAGGATAAAGCCCAATGATTTGGCATTCCCCAAAATGGCCTGAAAGCAGTTTAGGGGAGAGAAGGATTCTGGTTACTCTTTGATAAGGAGGTTGGATTTTTTGAGAGAGGAGTAGAAATTCATTTTTAGTTGGACTGAGTTTTAAGTGGTGGTTAGTCATCCATTTTTAACCTTGTCAAAGGTGGAGAAGAGAAGACAGATGTTTTTAGGGTTTGATATATTGAGGTAGCTCTGGGTATCATCCACATAGTGACGATAGGGAATTCCAGATTCCTTTAGTATCTTATGTTTGAAATGTTTCATGGCATGTTTCGATAAATTTGGAGTGTAATTGATTGTAAAGACATCAACTTGAGTTTTAGAGAGGTGTTTTGCGAGAGAGGAGGAGTTGCAGAAGACCATAATAACGGCTAACTGGATGGGTTTGAGAGGTAAATCTAGTAGTTCTTTACTGATGATTAAGTATTCAATTATATAAATGTTTCATATCCAATGAAACACACTTCATCCTTCACATATTCTTAGTACTACTGTGTCTTGCTTATTTGAAGATCCATTGAGTAGTTCAATATTAGTCCTTTCTCTATGTCCTTTCTTCAGGGTCCAGGGAGGAATGTAGTCCTTTATTTGTTTCAAATCGATTAGAACTGAGAGCATTAGCACTGGAAGAAGGACTAGTCCAGCCATTCCACAGATTCTGAATGCAAAACAATATGGCGCTGTAGAGGTGTACTAGGGGCATGTAGGAATAGCCGGGTGTTAGCAGGAAGGTAGGAGATGATCTTTTTTAACCACTGGTCCCCCTTATGGTGTGGTGGGACTAGGTGATCAGGTACGGAATTGAGGGCTGCAACTAGAGCAGACAGGGTACCCAGAGCCACCGACAGCATCAGAAGGACTTGCACTTGACCGAGTGCAGCAGGGGACTCCTGCCTGGCCCTCTGATGCTCCAGGGCCAGAAGCGGTGCTGTGTGGAAGCAGGCGGTCAGCTCCTCTTTGCTTTCTAGATCCAGATGAAGGAGGATGTTCATGAGGGCAGGGGGAGAAGAAGAACATAGGCCACTCACCAGTAAGTGACCAGACTCACAGTCTCCCAGGCTGGACACAGCATGGGGAACAGGGTCAAGACTGATTTGCATATGGCTGGGTCTAAACTGGAATGGCATGGGGAGCAAAAAAAAGATGGATTTAGGCCCAGATCTCTGTACTGGGGTGAATGTATGACATTGTTCAGCATTCTGTCCATCAATTGTTCTTTTTGCATTTGCCACCCCGAGTGGGACGGGTATGCCCAGACGTGGGTCCCGTGCTCTCCATGCCACTGGAGTCAAGCTAGCCTAGCTGATGAGGGGTGAAACCCAGAAACCGGTCCTAGGATGCTTGTTTCCAGTCCAGGGAAGACTTGGCTTGGCAATTCGGGCTGGACTGTTCCCATGCAGAACAGGGTCAAGACTGATTTGCATATGGCTGGGTCTAAACTGGAATTGCATGGGGAGCAAAAAAACAATGGATTTAGGCCCATATCTCTGTACCGGGGTGAATGTATGACATTGTTCAGCATTCTGTCCATCAATTGTTCTTTTTGCATTGGACACACTAACACAAAGCATCACACCTAGGGTGGTGCTTTCACCCTGTGCAGAGGAGTGGTGAAGTGGTCCCTAAAGTACCGGTAGAAAAAGTAACTGTCGTCACACTCCACAGTCCGGCATTTCCTATTCCATTCCAAGCCATGTGGAGTCGCTCCATTCACCACGGAAAATGCTGTAGTCATTGGGTCAATGAAGCTCATCTGCACAAAGCCATGGTTCATGCAGGGCTGGATGACTAAGGCAAGAGTGGGATTATTCACTTTTTGTGATCTCATACCTATGGGGCTTCACCAGGGGCAACCATGACCGCAGTGCAGCATCCTATGCCTTACACTTCTACACAATTACAGGTCAGTTACTCCTAATGTCTTTTTAAAAGATAATTTCCTAAATGTTATTTATACGCTTTAAGGGATAAACCTTCAGTGAGTTCTGTCCAGTGAAATGGACAAGTACAGTTTTTTCTCCTTCTTTGACCTTGGGCTTCCTTCTTCTGCTCTTCCGCCATATTGCCAGCCCCTGCACATATCCAGGATGGATTCCATGGCAGCCTCCTCTTTGGGGAAGCCAACCCAACCTGCAGTACCCTGACCACCTCCTCACACGAATGCCACAAGGCAACAGCACAAGCAGATGGAATTTGGGCCACCTCTTACTAGCCATGTGGCTATCAGCACGAAATCTGGCCCATGCCAGCAGCCGCCATCAGTCCTTGATCGCTCGCCCTCCTCTGCCAAGGCCTCAGACGGTAGGCAGGCTCCGGCTCGCTGATGCCACAGGCCGCTCTTCCACCTGTGCCAGAGCCATCAAGCCATCAATCTTCCTTGGTTTGTTTCTCAGATCTTTTTCCTCACTAGTTTTTCCCTGTACAGTCTGCTGCAATATTCCTGCATCAATATTTGCCCCAGCTGAGTGGTAACAGACATTTAAAAAAAAGTAATATTTACAGGATGCTGCTGCTTGCCGAGAAATCGTCACTAAAGCGCGCTATCTTGAGCCGCTGCTCTGAGGTGACTTTGTACTTGAATGGCAATTAGGTGTGGCCCTGGACAGTAGCTCCCATGCATGTTCCATCCCTTACACTGGCAGATGGGACCCAGTTGGAGATCTAAAGGCGGGGCAAGGTGTGCATCCTGTGATGTCATTCCGGTCAAAACACCTGCAGTGCAATTTTCTGCTAAAGAAAGTACTTTTTTTAAAATTATGTGCCAATATAGTCCGATATTTTTTTACCCAGAATCTTATACTAGTTCGTTCATTATGCAAAACAGAAAGAACTCTGGGTAGTTACCTTTTCAGGCAGAGATCATTTCAAGTGAAACATTTTCTCAATACAAAAGCAACACTCTTGTTTTTGCCTGCTCAAGTGTCAGCATCTTGGCAGTCTTTCAGTTTGGGATTATTGAAATACCGTCGACAATGAGCCAGAAAATGACGTAAGCATCTGCCTTCTCGTAGGGGTACATCCAATCACAGATCTGGCCCAGGCTTGCTTATTGTATTGTAAGTGCGTTTATATAATGCTTTCTCCCGCTCCTCTTACAGTGCAATGCTACACTGACATATATCCTACTGGCGAAGGGTGTATGTTGTTGGCACTGTGCTCATCATGAGTGAATGTAATGTAAGAATGTAAATTCAGCTGCAGAATGTGCTGTGGCGCGCTGTCCCAATTACATGCTTCCACACGGCTCCCCCCATACATCCTGGTTTCATTAACCTTTTATGGCCAGAACTCACACTGTTCCAGGCACAGAGATGCTCCTGCTACTATAAACAAGCATTGGAAATGCAATGGGTCTCGCATTTTTTTGAGTTAGAGCTACTGGCATTGTAAATGGTAATGTGTTTTGCCTACTATGGGAGGAAGGAGGGAGCAGTAGAGAGACACTGAGGTGAGGGGCTTATGCCTGGAACGCAAGCGAGAGGAGTAGAGAAGCTAGAGAGGAGTAGGGAGAAAGACAGCGGTAGAGGTTCAGAACAGGGGCGTAACACAGGCCCCCGCAGCCCCCGCGGTGCGGGGGAGGCCCGAGCTGCAGGGGGCCCCCTCAGCACCGTACTCAGGCCTGAGAGCTCCATATTAAATACGGAGTGGGGGGTCCCTTCATGTACTTTCGTTACGCCAGTGGTTCAGAAAGAAGTGGGTGAATCGCTGCGGGACAGTTCCTCGTAGGTGGTGGCAAAATGGAGTCCGTTTCCTAACAGATTAAAGTTTTTCGATGGGTGGTAGGGCTGGGATAAAGTCGGCTCACCTGCCCTTGAAAAGCCTTGGGTGTGCAACATGTTTAAATATACAACCAGTCGTGGCTTCTGCTGGTACGCGCAGTGGGGCGGGGGTTGGTGAGGGGGTTAGTCGACAGACAACGGAATAGGATTTATTTATTTATTTTATTTCCCTATTCTATTGTCTGTCGACTTCTCCACCCCCCCCGCCTCGCCCCTGCCCCGCCCCACTGCACTTTCCTGCAGGATCCGTAACTGTATACAGTCTTGATGATGTTCGTGCGCACCTTCTGCATCGTGCACGCACAAGCCGTGCACAGAGTTGTCGTGTAAACAGTTGCAACACATACTACAACATGTTTGCATGTAATTAATCATGATTATTCATAACAAGGTTGCGCATGTTGTCAGTCGGCTAATACCTAAAGTAGACTGTAAATGGCTAATACATTAAAATATGCTGTTCCCTTACCTGAAGGTGTACTACTGCAACTGCTGATACTTTGCCCTGATCACTACTCCTCTAGTAGTGTGTGTATGTGGATTAGTAGCTGCTACCGATCAGATCCCTGGTTATTCATGAACGGATAAGTGTAGTATGTTAAGGATGCACGCATGCATGTAGATATTTCCGATCAGATCATTGGTTATTCAGGTACATGGAAGTGTATCAGTTGGGAGGATGCACATATGCTTGTTCTTGTTTGGCTGACTGTCTGCACAATCCGGGCTAATTGAGCTACACCACTGTGCACTCTGGGACTTGCAGTTTCATAGGCACCCTCAGAAGTACGGACTTAAATTAACAAGAACTCAACATGCTAAAAAGTCAGACTTGCTTAAAAGTGTCGAGCAACGCTCGGTTCCACCTGGCAGCTACAATGGGGAGGGGAGGGAGAAATAACAATGAATCGAGCAATTCATTTTAGCACATCAAATCAAATCAAAAAAACTTTATTCGGTTTTTCACAAAAACCATAAAAGTTACAACATATCCGCACCTCGTTAAAAGCCTAATTCTTAGGAAGTTTAACAATTTATAGCAATAAATAAAAACAAATAAATACATGGAGTTAATAAAATACAATACAGAACGCATAGTCCATAATTTTAAACCTTCACCTTCTAATATGGCTAAGATTCAAGACATGCCCTTGTTCTCACTGCTGCTTTCAGATATCCTACAATGAAAAAAATACAATCAGGTTTTAGCATCTGTAAGAACAAAAGTGCTGGGCGAACCTGATTAAAATGTAACCTTTTTAAAAGGGGGAGCAAAAAGTGTCTTCGTGGTGTATCATAAAATTTGCATATGAACATAAAGTGTAGCAGATCCTGTGGAGATACTTGATCGCAGCCACAGGGTGCTAACACCTGTCCTCTGCTATACCCTTTAGGAACGGCAAGTAACAAATGAAAAAGATCAAAGCAGAACCTAGACAGTAAAAACCTCTCATATGTAGTCAGTGTTCCCAAAAGATATGGCTCTGTAGATGGATCAGTTTTCAGGATTAGAAATTTGCGAACGCTTGGTTTTCTCAATTCCAGCTCGTCTCTTTCTAGCTTCCTGCTACAACTGAAAGCTTTCTTAACCAGTTCCACATCCTTTTTTACTATGACAGAAGGTTTTAAAAAGAGATCCGGGCGGCCCAACTCAGTAAAACAACCACCAATATATTTCAGCCATGGGATTCGAAACATATGGTCAAGGCTCATACAGTCCGTTATAATCTGTTGTGTGAGCTCTAGTTCCTTATTTAGCCAACACTTGAGCCAAAACACCAAAGGACGCAGAGCCAATAAATCACATAAAAATGGCACCCCCAGTCCCTCGTGGACTCCCAGATTAGATAAACTTTTTGGCACACCCAGCAGGCGTTTTAGAAAATTATTCTCAACCACCTGCAATGCATCTGTGGTGGTGTATCCCCAGATCTCACTGCCATAGCAAGCAGTTGCTACGCCTTTGGCCTGATAAATTTTCGCGATACCAAAGGGGATGATGGACGGAGCGCTAGAGCAAATAAAACACTCACCCCCAGTCAACTGATCTGGGTTTAATCCATCATCATTCTTTAGCTCACTCCACCACCCCAGTTCAGACATGGCCATATGCAAATCAGTCTGACCCTGTGCCTCATGGGAACAGTCCAGCCCGAACTGCCAAGCCATGTCTTCCCTGGACCGGAAACAAGCATCCTGGGACCGGTTTCGGGTTCAAAACCCTCATCAGCCAGGCTATCTTGAATCCAGTGGCAAAGTGAGCAAGGGACCCACGTCTGGGCATACCCTGCCAACTTAGGGCGAACAAAGCGATACCAAAGGGGATGATGGACGGAGCGCAAGAGCAAATCAAACACTCACCCCCAGACAACTGATCTGGGTTTAATCCATCATCATTCTTTAGCTCACTCCACCACCACAGTTCAGACATGGCCATAATGATAAATTTTCAGCATAGCTGCAACTGGGCGCCTGCCCATCTTAGCAGCAAAGTTGAAATTGGCGGCGGTTATTCGAATAAACTCCCCTTTTTTCTTCTGTATATGGGGTCCCCACTTTAATCGGTCGTCCAACAGAACCCCCAGATATTGAAACACAGTTGTCAGGGGGACCCTCTCGGGGCCCACCACAAAGGGGTACTTTTTCGTGGGCCGAACCCCTACCTGCATTATAAAAGATTTTGCGTTGTTGATAGCCAGGTCTCGGGTCCCCATAAAAGTCTCGAAAGAGTTCAATAAGGATTGTAATCCCCTGGCTGTCCTAGCTATGAGGACCGCAGCGTCCGCATATAGTAGGACCGGGAGACCCCGTCGCCCTATATGCGGATAATCAGCCCCCGTTGCAACCAAGGCTCCTTCGAGGTCATTTATATAAAGATTGAAAAGGAAGGGGGCCAGGATGCAACCCTGGCGTACCCCCCTTCTGATATTAAAATTCCTAGAAACCCGAAGATCCTGGGCAAATCTAACATTCGCCTTTGTTTCTCTATGCAGATCCATTAGGAAATCCACGATATTGGCCTCGACCCTCATGGACTGCCACAGTTTGGTCCGGTTAACACAGTCAAACGCGGACGAAAGGTCCATAAAGGCCATGTAGATCGTACCTGGGCGAGCCAACGTGTACTTGCCAAGGATCAGGTAGAGATTTAAACATTGGGCCACCGTCGATCGTCCCGGAAAAACCCAAATTGAATATCGGAGATGATATTATGCTCCTCGGCCCAAGAGGATAATCGTTGCACTAGCACACCTCCCACCACCTTTACTATTGAATCAATAAGGGAGATTGGCCGATAACAAAACGTGCTATTGCGATCCCCCTTTTTAAATACTGGCACAATGGTAGAAGTAGCCCAAGATTCAGGGCAGCCTTCCCTGGCTGCCGCATTAAGCACGGCCACGATGATCGGTGCCCAAAAAGGAGGGTCTGATTTATAAAGGTCCGGCGGAATTCCATCCGGACCCGGAGCCTTGTTACACGTTAGACCGGCAATACCTGCCTCCACCTCTGCCTGCACGAAAACCAAACTGTCAGTTTTGGTTTCCCTAAGTGGCTGTCCAGGAGCGGCCATACACCCCATGAACATGGACTGGAAGTGGGCCACCCATTTTAGCACATGAAATCAGCTCCCATAAATAGCATTTTTTCTAAAGCAAACGCCAACTTACACCATAGCTCAACTGCCAGGGAGCTTCAAAAACTGGCCATTAAAATAATTATTTAACACAAACGTTGTAATGATCGCTACTCCTCTGCGTCTACTATTGTGTCACGCAACACTCTGTTCCACCTGGCAGCTGCTGGATGACAACGAATCGAGCAATACATTTGCAAACATGAAATTAGCTCCCATAAATAAAAAAATTCTCAAAGCAAACACCAACTTATACTGTGCTCAACTACCAAGGTTTCCAAAAACTGTTCATCAAAATAACATTGCCTGCAAGCACAAATAAATGCCATCTCTTATACCTTGCAAAACACCTGTACAGGATGTCTTTAGAATGTCAAAAATTGTCAATTTACAAAAGTGAGCCACTTTTTTGCCACTTTCTTCACTAATGGGGAGCATTTTCATTCTGGTGCCGGATCCTATTTTGTGTCCTAGTCCAACCCTGCATGCATTTCATCTACAATGTAAAGACTTGCGACATAGCAATTTTGGGGTTAGGGGCACTAAACAGACACGTGTCAAATGCACTGTGTGGTTTCTAGCTTTCAAGTTGAATGACTAGGAGGAGGGTTAAATAAACAAGGCTGCGCTGCTATCTCTGGATATCACTGTGTTCTCGACCCTCCAGTATCGGTGGTACAGGGGGTGCGCGGCTTCTTCACAGCGGTTCGTATGGCTGACACTGCAGAAAGGAAGGGGAAGGGTATTCACAGGCGTCGCACAGAAATGCCAGACTGCGTGGGCGCTACCAACATTCAGGGGTGACTGGGTGTGCGCTTGAAGAATCTCTGCGTGGCCTGCTTGTCGGCTGTGCCATTTCGAAATTTCAAAAAGAAAAACATTTTATCTAATTGTAATACATCCCGTCAATGACTACGATGCATTCACTTTGCCTCCTTCACTCCTTTGTTTATTATTAATTTGCGTCCACTGCTGACAATAGTTGAACTTTCCCGGCTCATACGTAAAAAGGCAAGCTAAGAATTGTAATGATTGTAATGATCGCTACTCCTCTCCCTTTACTTTCGTGTCACGCAATGCTTGGTTCCACCTGGCAGCTGCAATGGTGAGGAGGGGGGATGACAACGAATCAAGCAAAGCATTAATAGAAACGTTGTAATGCAAGAAAAAACCTGAACACACATGTCTGGAGTGAAGGGCAGCAGAGGAAAAAGAGTTCTCCCAAACAACAGATAAGGAATGTCAGCATAAGGAAACTGAACTTTGCCGGTGCTCCTCAGCCTTGAACGGAAGTGAGGTATCTGGAGCGCAGACCAATGAGGAGCCCGCAAAGAAGAGCGACACAGGAGGCAACCTACGGTAAGCAGCAGATGGGATTACACTCCGTATAACGACTACAACAGGTCTTGCAGACAGCGCAGGGGCGCTGCTGCTCAACCTAAAAAAAAGTTCACCGTAAAATGCTCCAAACCTCCCAGGAGCTAGGTTTGTGTTATATCCTAAAAATAAAAGAATTCATGAAAAAATAACAAATGGAGTAAGATTCTATTTTCTCAGTGTCTGACAAGGCAATAATGTACACTTTAATACTGGCACTTTAGACTCAAAGGGCCTTGAATACGTAGTTTTAATCGGATGTCATTGCCTTTAAGCGCCTTAGCGATTCAGCTTGAAGTGGGGGCAGTATCTTATTACCTCATCATTAAGTGCATATGATTGAAAATGTACTTTTGATGGATGTATGCCTTATGTTAAGGGAATTGATTCTGTACTTTGATGTATGTAGATCTCTGCATGTCTTGTTAGTGTAATGTTTATGGTTTTTATTAACTGTAATAAAATGTATTTACTTACTTACTGACTGCCAATCTCTGAGTATAATTGAAACACTCCTTTGCTTGTTGTTGTTGCAGTAGTTGTCCTAGCGGTGTCGGCTATTCCCAGTTATAGGGCCCTTGCTCATTGTGCCATTCGATTCAAGCTATACCTCACTGACAAGTCCTGAGCAGGCTGAAATCTGTCTGGTGTTGATTGTGTCTGGAGGAGATCTTGCTTGGCAGTTTAGGCATGCCTGTTCCTACTGGAGCAGGACCAAGACTGATTTGCATACGGCTGGTCTATATCTAGATGCCCACAATGGGAAAAATGATGGTCTGGAATGGGTCCTTCATGACTGCCAGTGGCTAGAATTAATTCAACTCTTCCTTCCATCACTTTGTTGTTTGTTGTAGGCGACACCCTAAGTGTAATGGGTATGTCCTGATATGGGTCCCATGCACATTGAGCCACATGAGTTAAGTTGTACATACTTTATAGAGGGTGAAACCTGTGTCAGCTTGCATGCCTTGGATAGGAATTGAAAATAACTCAAGCAATCACTTCATGAGTTATTGGTAAACCCAGGTGTATGCCGTGTGTCACAGTGTCACGCATTTCACTGGTGAGGACTAAGTAGGCTGATATGTCTATGGGGTTGCTTGTGTTTCTATCTAGAGGTGACCTGGTCTGGCAGTTTTGGCTGGTCTCCTCCTATTGGAGCTTGATAATTACTGGTTTGCATATGGCTGGTCTATCTCAACAGTGGAATAATGGATGAAAAACAATGGTCTTTAATGCAGGTCCATGCAAATGTCATAGGCTGAGATTAATTCACGCAATCCTTCCATAATGTTTACGTTCGTTACAGTGGATGTCCAAAGGCCAGACTTATTGTCCTTCTTGCACTGGAGTAGTTCAGAAAAAATTCACTGCTAAACTGCCCGAAGGGCAAAATGTAATGCAGCACCAACATTTAGTAAGTGTCTCCTGGTTATGACATCATCAGCTGAGTTTGCTGTCACCTTGATTTTTGGTGTGATGCTAAGCCTCACGGTGTTGCACAATGATGAGCTAGAAGTGTCTAGCCTAGGATTTGTCATGAAAGTACACCCTCCAGTACAAATCCTGAGGAATTCTTTACATCAGATTGTGTGTTGCAGTAGATACTGTGAGTGATTGGAATCCTCAGATGTGGATCCCAATCTCACTTTGGCCGCAGGTCTCCAGTATATCGCTCTGGTGAGGGCTGAGTAAGTCGAAATTGGGCTGGTGTTGTTTTTGTTCTTGTTTAGTGAGGACCTGGCACTTAATCATACATTGTAGTTTTCCTGAAAGCAGACCCAAGACTGATTTGCATAAGGCAAATCTAGCATGTATTATATAGTGAAAAGCAATGGTTTCAAATGCTGCCTGAGTGACTGCCAGAGGCTCAGATTTCCTCCACCACTTTGTTGTTTATTGCAGTAGAGGCTTGGAAGAAGTGCAGGTTTGCACAGAGTTAGATCCCGAACGAAAGGGACAAATTTAACTTCCTGAATTGGCCAAAACAGATCTAATGTGTCTATGTTGATATATGGAGCGCACAGCAACTGGCTGGTAGTTCATGCTGGACTGCTCCTATTGGAGGAGGACCAAGACCTGTTGCATTTGGCTGGTGTAAGAGAGGTATTGTGGCTGAAGGATGATAGTCTGGAATGGGTCTTGATCGAATGCCAGTGGCTAAGATTAATTAAAGCATTCCTTCAATGTATTTATTGTTTGTTGCAGTAAATGCCCTATGTGTGATGGGTATGCCCACATGTGGGCACCTTCTCACAATACCCCAATATTAAAGCTCTACCGTATCGAGAAGTTCTTCGTAGGTTTGAAATGTATTGGGGTCCCATTTGTGGAAGGCTTAGCTTGTAAGTTTGTGCTGTACTGTTTATTTTGGAGCGGTACTAAGACTAAGTTTCATATTGTTGGTATCTGTGTAGAGTTTCAAAGGAGCTGAGAAACAGTCAACCTTAATGGGCCTAGAGTGAATACGAGTGGCTGAGATCAAATCAGACATTGCTTCTATCACTTTGTTGTGACAGACATATTGTGATGTGTTTTGTGCTCACTGTACCTGTTGCAAGTGGGTTCTGCACATTTAGTTTGTCAGGATGTTATGCTTTTGATCACCCATTTTGGACCATTACTGAGAGTCCCACTAACTGAGTCTTACTCACGGTAATTGCATCGTAATCAGTTTGCATGTGTTTACTGCCTGTGCCCGACTTTTAAGACAAGGCCGCTGTGACACAGCTTGGATAAGGGGCACGGGGCTGGTTACACATGAACGCATGTTTACACACGTATGCGCATGGATGCAGGCTGCGTGTCAGAGTACAGTTGCGCGCAGCCTGGTAGCCGCACACAGGTAACCTGACTGTGGCAGTTTTAAACTGCAAATTCGACCTGTCAAAATACCCGTTTTGACAGACCTAGACTTTCCTTTTAAATATTAATTAGTCACCCATATGTCCGCCTTATTAACAGGATGACACTGAACATAAAAGTAGCTTCCAGAGAAACTGAAGAAGAGCAAGGTACTGAACCTGCATGATGACAGAGGCAACACTGTGGACAGATGAAAGGACAAGCCATCTGATGGACTAGGGACTCTGTCTGCAGATGACCCCCCAGGATTAGGTGGTTCTCTCAAGGGCCAGTGATGCTGTTCCCCCCAAAGTCCCCAGAACACCAGCTGGGGGAAGACTCAGACCTCTGTGTCCCAGCAGGAGGAGAGGCACACCAGGATCCAGGCAAAGGAGAAAGATGGTGCAGGGAGCCAGTGAAACTAGCACCCTGTAGAATGAACCCTTTGGAGATGAGAAAGCCTGCCTGCTGAAATGACTAAATCTCGCCACCTAGAGCAAAATGAGCCCAGGATCATTACATTTGGACCATCAGGCCCGAAGTTATGCCGCTTTAATGGGCTTGACCTTCGATCCCATGCACAATAAACAGAGAGCATGGGGCTCCACTGCAATCTCCAAACATACCCACAGGGTAGGCCAGTGCCTGGGGGTTGTCGCAAGATTATTATTATTTTTTTCCCTGAGGGAGGGGGTTGTGCATGGAGCCCTCTCCCCAGACTCATTCTTGGCCCGGGGACTCAATCCCCCGGGCCGAATCCGCAACAGAGGTTCCCAGGATCCCATCCCTAAGACCCAGAACAAATGCCAAAGAGGCCCAGCAACACATCGCAGCTCCCACTGCGAGCGAGAGTGAGGGAAAGAAGGTGAGCATCAAAAGAAATGCTGGCTCCCGTACGCTGCACCAAATGTGAGCATGGGAGTTGGGAGCCAGTGGAGCAGCCAGGGATGGGCTCCCCAAGCTGCTCTCAACACCTTACCTGCACCTGAGTGGCCTAAGAGATTGGGCACCCAGGAATAAACCTGGATAAACAGAAAAAGAAAAATTATGCGAGCGGGAGAACACACTATTAGAGTATTCACTGCTTTGAGGCTGGGAGCACCCCATCATGCCCTGCAAGGGCTTTGTTTCCCATATTTCTTTAATCAATGGTGCACCAAGGAGGAGCAGGGGCACCACAAATGTTACTTTCCACTGTTGTGGGGGCTGTACGAAGTACAGCAGCCTCCTTCAAAAGTGATTTTAAAAATCACC
Organism: Calotriton arnoldi; assembly: GCA_963921515.1. Taxonomy (NCBI): domain Eukaryota; kingdom Metazoa; phylum Chordata; class Amphibia; order Caudata; family Salamandridae; genus Calotriton; species Calotriton arnoldi. The sequence continues at coordinate 3,882,980 of CAWUFW010000322.1, read as the reverse complement.
CATTAGTCTCCTGGGCCATTGAATTAATGACCCTAGGAGAGATTGCCATTGTTTGTAAAGCACTCCAGAGTTGGAGAATTTGTTCTACAGTTTGAGAGGACAGGATCTTTAGGGGTTGGTTCTATGGCTACATTTTATATGGCCTAAGGGTGTAGAAGAAAGCCTCAGACACATGCCATATTGACTTCCAGTCAATCAATCAATCAGTCCATTTTTAAAGCGTTACTATTCACCTACGAGGGTATCCAGGCGCTTGCACAATGCTAGGTTCAGTCAAAAAGGTTAGTCTTCAGTGCTTTCCAGAAGTCCATTAGCAATGGGGAGGTGCGGAGCTGCAAGGTTAGGCCGTTCCAGGCCTTTGCTGAGAGGTAGGAGAAGGTGCGCCCTCCGCTGGTGCTTCTGTGGATGTGGGGAGTGTGGGCGGTCGATAGGGAGGTAGATCAGAGTTGTCTGGCTGGTTGGTGGAAGTTCAGACGTCAGTTGACGTAGGCAGGTCCGAGATTGTGAAGGGCCTTGTACACATGGGTCAGTATCTTGAATTGGCATCTCTTCTGTACTTGGAGCCAGAGGAGTTCTTTGAGGTGGGGTGATGTGGGCCCGACGGGGAAGGTTGAGGATGAGTATAGCTGCAGTGTTCTGGTTGGCCCACTGGCCTCTTGAAGAGGTAGGCAGAGATCCCGTAGTAAAGGACGGTACCAAAGTCAAGTCAGCTCGTGATGAGGGCCTGTGTGACGATGCATCTGATGGTTGGGTAGCCACTTGAAGATTTTGCTTAGCATGCATAGAGTGAAGAAGCAGGCTGATGAGGCCACAACGGCCTGGGAGTTCATGGTGAGTTTGCTTTCGAGGATGATGCTGAGGTTTCTGGCGTGATCGGATGGGGCAGGTGAGGGGCCTAGTTCAACAGGCTACCAGGAGGAGTTCCAGGGGTTGGAGTTTTTGCCGAAGATCAGAACTTCTGTTTTGTTGGTGTAGAGTTTCAGGCAGTTCTGTCTCATCCAGTTGGCGATGCTCATCCTGCATCTGTGGAATCTGGCGGTGGTTGGGTCCCTGGAGAGGGAGAGGATAAGTTGAGTGTTTTCTGTGTATGAGACAATGTTGAGTCCATGGGATCTGATGATGTTGGCCAAGAGTGTCATGTAGGTGTTGAAGAGGGTGGGGCTGAGGGAAGACCCCTGAGGGACCCCGCAGATGATGTCCTTGGGTTCGGAGGTGAAAGAAGGGAGTTGGACTTTCTGGGTTTTTCCAGTGAGGAAAGAGGCGATCCAACTGAGGGCATTTCATTGGATACTGATGTTGTGTAGTCGAGTGATCAGGGTGTGGTGGGATGCCGTGTCGAACGCTGCTGAGAGGTCGAGGAGGATCAGGGCTGCTGTCTCTCCTTGATGGAGAAGGGCTTGGATGCCATCTGTCGCTGCAATGAGAGCAGTCTTGGTGCTATGGTTGTTGGGGAATCTGGACTGGGAGGAGTCAAGAAGGTGGTGTTGTTCCAGGTGAGTGGTGAGTTGTATGTGATGCCCTTTTCCAGAACTTTGGCCAGGATGGGCAGAGGGAGATGGGACGGTAGTTCTTGAGTTCGCTGTGGTCGGCTGATGGTTTCTTGAGTAAGGGTTTGATCTTGGTGTGCTTCCAGTCTTGTTGGAACGTGGATGATGCCGTGGTTATGGAGGTGTTCAGTAGGTATGTGAGTTCTTGGTTTATTTTGACTTTGTGCTCCTGAGTGGGTGGAGTTCATGAGAGAGGCGGTTTCCTGGGTGCTGAGTGTGTTTCAGGTGGTGAGTCAGGGTCCTGTGCCTGACGTGGTGGTGCTGTGTAGATTAAGAAAGTTGGTGGGTTCAGGTTGGGGATCGAAGTTCTTGTAGATGGTGGAGATCTTGTTGTGGAAGTAGATTGCGAGGTTGTCGCAGATCTCCTGAGAGGGGGTGATGCTGTTCTTTGTGGCTGCAGGGTTGGAGAACTCCCTGACGATGTTGGAGAGTTCCTTGATGTTACTGGAGCTGGAGTCAATGCAGGGGGTCAATGTCTCTCCCTTCTTCCTTTCCTGTAGAAGCAGATGGTAGAGGTTTTGGTAGGTCTTGAAGGAGGTTCAGTCGATGGAGTCCTTAGTGGTGCACCATCTTCTCTCTTGTTGTTTGCAGCTGCCTTTGGCTGTCCCAAGTTCTTCTGTGTAACAACTGGCCTGTTTGATGGACCAATGCTTTATTTAAAGTACAGGGTTGGTTTACAATGCCTTTTGGTAAACATTGCAATGCTTTTATGAACATCAATGGCTGCTTTTAAACATGCTCATTGATTTCAGTGATGTGGTTATCTCTTGACAAATTGATGTGGTGACCCTCTAACCCCCCTCTTACAAGGCCAATAGATCTGTTTTATTTAAAATGACACCCCTATATTGTGATGTTCTACCTGGTATAGGAGCAGGGTACTGTGATTTTGGGGGCCCTTACCCAGTAGGGGTCAAATGTGATTTCAGATGTCACCAAAGGTAATTCTATCCACCTAATGTATATATTTGTAAATAAATGTGTAGCATTTAGTAGTGTGTGTGTAATAAATGTACTTTTCCTTTTTCAAAGAAGAAACACTGACTGAAAAATCATTTATTGAATGTTATTATTGAGTGCCAAGGAATAGTGATTACTAGCCCACGCCACCGGAGTAGGCTTTGGACTGCTCTACTTCACTACCCTAAGAGAGTCAATTGCTTCAATGGGGTCATTGGTTCCCAGTAAGGAGACAATTGTGGACCTATATCTTGTGCAGGCACCACATCCTGAACAGCTAATAACCCAGGGCCATATTTATCCTTATTTCACGCAACGCAACAAGACACCTTGCTGTGTTGCGCTACGTGAAAGGGAGAGGGCAGGAATGCACCATATCTATCAATATATGGCGCATTCCTGCTCGCTCCCTACCCGGGCACACAAACTGCTGCCTAGCACCAAAGCAGGCACCCTTGCAGACAGAATTGTTTCCTGCACAAAAACAATCCTCTGAGGGTTTTTCCTCTTTCTACATGTGCTGCAGAATGCAGCACTCATAGTAAGAGGAAAAAACGAGGCGTAATAAAGATATTTCTCCTCGTAACCCGTCCCCTGGGAAGGCGTAGCATTCTGGCACAGTCATAGGTCGACCAGTATTGGTACATCTAGGAATGCTTCAGAATCCATGGGTGGATGCATGGGAACACCCATGCTCCAACCATTGTATGCCTCCCTGGGGCAGATTAACGGCAGGCTGTGACTTGAGCTGCATTGCATTACTCCAGATTTACAAGGCAACATAGGCCACACAAGGTGCACTTGCGTGGACTGTCAAATCTCATTATAGGTTTTGCCTTGCCCTGCTCCTCCTTGCGTGGTGCTAGGGCGAGACAATACCCTTGATAATTATGCCCCCCAATTTCTTACAGTGCCATAGCAGGCTGCTATGCCAGATGTTGGTCTTGTGTTCACTGTGCTACAGAAATCAATCTATACCACCCTAATAAGGGCCTACTAGGCTGAAACCAGTCTGGGTTTGTGTTGTGACTAGGGCTTAATGGAAAATATGCAACGTGTATAAAATGGGGAGGCTTCTAGGGACAGCTGGATGAGGACCTCAAGGAGTGCAGTCCTTTGCTGGTGTGTGTCCGCTTCTTCCAGCACAACCTGTGAGCATCCTACAAGTCTGGTGTCACCTGTGTCTTCAGGTACGATTTGCTTATGTTTTGCTCATGGAGGGGACCTTGCCTGGCAGTTTGTTCTGGTCTGTTCCTATTGGAGAAGGATTAAGATTGATTTGCATACAAATGGTCTAACTCTAGAATAGCATAGTGGGTGAAAAATAATGATCTGTAGTGTAGCCTTGTGCAACTATTAGTGGTTGAGATTAATTCAAGCATTTCTTCTTATAATTGTTTGTAACAGTAAAGGTCATAAGTGTGATGGGTATTCCCAGATATAGGTCCCATGCATACTTTACTACAGGACTCAAGCTTTTCCTCAAATATGATCTTTAAGAAGTTTGAAAGTTTGCTGATGTTTGTGTTTCTGTGTTGATAGAACTTAGCTTACCATTTCAGGTGGAGTTTTTCTTACTGGTAGATGACTGAGACAGATTTACATATGTCTAGTTCATGTTTACAGGGACATTGTGGGCAAGAAATGATGGTCTGAAATTGGGCGGAGGGTGGCTGAGAATAATTCAAGCATTCCTTTCTTCACTTTATTGTTTATTGCATTAGACATCTCCAGGATACCAACAGTCATTGATCTAAGAGTCACAAATTCCTAGATCCCTAGGTGTTCCAGGTACAAGGTCCTCTGGGGCTACCAAATCCTAGGTCCCCCAGGGATACCGAACCCTGGGTCCCCCAGGAGTATGGAACCCTAGGTCCGCCAGGGGTACCGGGTGCTAGGTCTCCCAGGGTACCAGGCACTAGGTCACTGGGGATTCTGAAGCCCAGGTCCCCCAGGGGTACCAGGTACTAGGTCCCCCAGGGGTACTGAACTCCTGGTCCCCAGGGTACTGAACCCTAGGTCCCCCAGAGGTACCAAACCCTAAGTCCCCCAGAGGTACCGAACCCTAGGTCCCATGAGGGTACCAAACCCTAGGTCCCCTAGGGGTAACAGGTACAAGGTTCCCCGGGAGTACCGAACCCTATGTCCCCTGGGGGTACTGGATACTGGGTCCCCTGGAGGTACTGAACCCTAGGTCCCCTGGGGGTGCTTAACCCTAGGTCCTCCAGGTGTACTGTGTTCCCCTGGGGGTACCAAACCCTAGTTCCCCCAGGGGTACCGCTCAGTGGGCCCTCCGGGGAGTGCCAGTTACTAGGTTCCCCAGGGGTACCAAACCCTAGGTCCCCCGAGGTACTAAACCCTAGGTCCTCCGTGGGGTACTAGGTCCCCAGGGGTACCGAACCAAAAGTCCCCCAGGGGTATGAATCCTGGGATCCCCAGGGGTACCGAGTACAGGGTCCACCAGAGGTACTGGGTGCTAGGTCCCTTAGGGGTACCAAAGCCTAGGTGCCCCAAGGGCACCAAACCCTTAGTCCCAAGAGGATACTGAACGGTAGGTCTCCTGGGGGTGCCGAACCCTAGATCCACCAGGGGCTGTGGGTACAAGGTCCTCCAGGGCTACCAAATCTTAGGTCCCCCAGGGATACCAAACCCTGGGTCCCCCGGGGTTACTGGATCCTAGGTCAACTGGGAGTAACAAACTATAGGTCTCCTGGTCGTATCGCACCCTAGGCCCCCGACGGGTACAGGTACTAGGTCCCCTGGGAGTACCGAACCCTAGGTCCCCAGGAGTACCAGGGACTAGGTGCCCTTTGGGTACCAAACCCTAAGTCCCACAGGGACTCAACCCTATGTCCCCCCGGGGGAACCGAACTCTATGTTTTCCAGGTATACCAGGTACTAGGTCCCACAGGGGTACCGAAACCTAGGTCCCCCGGGGATACCAAACCAAAGGTCCTCCAGGGGTACCAGGTGCTAGATTCCCCAGGGGTACCAAATCCTAGGTCCCCAAGGGTATCAAATCCTAGGTTTCCCTGCGGTACCAGGTATTAGGTCCCCCGGGAGTACCGAATATTAGGTGTCTAGGTGTTGGGGGTACTGAACACTATGTCCTCCTGGGGTACTGGGTACTAGGTCCCCTGGGGCTACTGAACCCTAGTTTCCCTGGGGGCACTAAACCATAGGTCACCTGGAGGTAACGAACCCTAGGTCCCCCTGTGTAGGAAGGGCTACCCATGTAACACCTACTTGATGCAAAGTAATGTAAGGCAGTGCTATTTGCTGCATTGCTTTGCTTTACATGTACTAAATCACATAAAGCCATGCCAAGTGGCTTTGCCTGGCTTAGTAAATGCCAAAAATGATTTTGCATCGGGCTGCACCACAAACTTGATGCATCCCCTACGCAAAATCATAGTAGATCTATGGGGCACATTTTAAAGAAAATGACGCAGCACAGCAAGTCACCTTGATGCTCTGTGTGACAGGGAAAGCGCAGGAATGCGCAATATTTAAAAGAATATAACGCATTCCTGCTTTTGTCCCTGCACTGGCACCTTTTTGGCTGCCTAGCGCCAACGCAGGCACCCTTGCACGATGGTGCAAGGGTGTCTCCGTTGCATGGAGGATTGTTTTTGTGCAAGAAGCGACACCTTCCTGCACAAAAAAATCCTGAGAAGCATATTCCTCTTTCTATGTGTGCTGCAGAATGCAGCGCACATAGAAAGATGAAGTAACTAGAAGAAATAAAGATATTTCTCCTTGTTACGTCTCCTCTGGGAAGGCTTATCTTTGTGGCACATTCCCAGGTCTACCACTGTTGGTAAATCCGGGAATACGTCAAAACCTGCTGCGTTGGGGTACTCCAAATTTATGAAGGCACTCAGGACCATGCAAAGTGGCCTTGCGTGGCTTCATAAACTCATTTTTGAGTTTCATTGCGCATGCACCACATTGCGTGGTACAAGTGCGACGCAACTGGCCTCATACGCCCCCCAGGCCTTGGTTGCTGCGCTGCGTTGCATTGCTAATTTGGCCCCAATGTGTGCTGTTCAGTGCTGCACAATGCAATGTGTGAAATGTTAGGAGAACTATCCAAACCATATATTCCCTCTAAGACTCTTCAGAAATGCACTCAACACTTCAGGTGTGCATTGCCTGGTATGTGTATCCAGGATTCCCAATGAATGAAAGGATTATGTTTGCATCCAAAGTTTCTCAAAAGTAAACAGCGAGCTCTAGGAGAAACCTATGCCTTTAAAAGGATAAATAGCCTGTGTACATGCCAATAACTGGATTAGTGAAACTAGGGACACTGAGGCACTCTGTTGCCTCTTGGCTTGGTGTGTGCTATATAAATACTCTAATAAAATAAGTAATAAATACCAACCACAGCCAACTCTTGGAGATCCTCACTCTTTGTACTCTCATATAAAGTTCGTTGCACGATAGGTCCCAGAGTGAGCCAAAACAGCATGTTTCAGCATCCTCTGTTATTTTATTTGAGGTTTATTGTGTTCTGTTTGTGGCCAAGAATGGCACTCCACAAAATGCTGTGAATCTGCATGATCTATTGTGTCCAGAAGTTGTCATGGCTTCTCTAATGATATTACTAAATCAACACACAGAGACAATATGAGCAGAATGATTTAGAGTCAATGACCAAGTGGCTGGCACAAATACTTGACAGGGGTTTCATTCCCTTTATCTTGCAAGTAAAGTAATGCCTACTTTGTTTTTATAAGAATGAGGTGACAATGGCACGATTTATCTCTTAAAGGAATCGTTAAACAAAAGGAAAAAAATCCAAGTCGATGTATTCAGCCCTGCATCTCCAATAATTATTTCTTCAAAGTGTCTTTTTGGAAATCTCATTGAATTTAGAGAACTGTTGGGGAATTTATAGATAAGGAAAGTCCAATGTAGGCCCAGGAAAGCTGGATCCATACCAGATTTTGTGTATCATCCGAGACTATGCAAAACCATTTTATTGAGATCTAGGCCCAGGTTTACTTATCTTTCATATAATTAAATTTTGCCAGACAACTTGCTGTGCTGCATTGCGTTAAAGGGAGAGAACAGAAATGTGCTATATCTACAAAGATATTGTGGAATGCTGCTCTTTCATAATGCTGGTGCACTCCAGGTAGCCTAGCCCCAGCGAAGGCACCCTTGCACTATTGTGAAAGGCTGTCTGTGTTACGGGCAGGATTGTTTTTGTGCAAGAAGGAATGCCTTAGAATCATATGCAGAATGCAGCACACATAGAAAGATAAAGTAACGAGGAGAAAGGAAGATATTTCTCCTTGTTATTCCTCTGTGGGATAGGAGTACCATTTTGGCACAAACCCAGGTTTACAAGTGTTTGCAAATCTGAGTTTGCTTCAAAATACATAGGTGGATGCACTGGAATGCCCATGCTCCACATTTGTAACGCATACCTGACGCAAAGTAACGCAATGCAGGGCAATGCGTTACTTTGTAATTACTGAACCACAAAAAGCCACGCCAATCGACTATGCGTAGATTAGTAAATGCCAAAATGGATTTTGCGTCTGGGCTGCACCACAAAAGTGACACAGCACTGACGCAGAATCTTAGTAAACCTGGGCCTCGTTGTGTATCATTTTGTCGTATGTGAGGATCCTGGAAATCTGGCATGGATCTAGCACTTCTAATCCTGTAGCGACACTCCTGCAGGAGTTTATCCCCTTACGTTCCCCTTAAGCCTCTGGAGAAGCACTCTTTGTAGAAGTCTCCTTCGTTGATCGAACATGAACTGAGCTGCTCAGCATCAAAGCCATCATCATCATCTATTGTTTTTCAGCCTTAGCATGGCAAGGATCTGTCCTTCTTATGATAAATGACAATGTCAAAAGAATCAATGCAGAGGCAATGGTGCTATGGGCATTTTATTGGATTTTTCATCATCATTTGACCTCACAAACCTGCTAGTTAGAATCTGATCGATCGTATGTGTCAATGACGTATCTTATAAATAGTTCCAATCAAATTTTTAAATCCTTAATTGTGGAATTCCATACGGCTTCGTGCTAGTGCTGTAACTTTCCAGAATAAACATATTCTCCCCCAGCATCACCCAAAGTTTGGACAGCATTTTCCAAAATTATACATGCCCGACAAAGCTTGCTGTGTAAGTTGACAGCTCCCATGACCAACTTGCTGATATCTTGGGCTCGTATACAACATCTCGGGGACATTTATTAATGTTTTCCCATGCCACAAAGCTGTTGATTTACTTACCATTATAACAGCCTGAGCATGCCTCACAAAATTGTGCACCTTCACGCTAGCTGCAGCACAACAAATTCAGTTACATTTAGTTGGCATGTAGAACCAATTAAATAATCTTCTCTGAAACATAAGTCTTTCTTCATTGTTGGGTTAAATCACTGTTCCATAAAACACACTGGAGAACCTTTTTTTGGGGGGGAGTTTTATATAGCACGGACTCGACCCAAAGTTATCATTTCACTTTACATGAGCACCAGTTGTGTTACAGACGGACACATTCATTTTATCAGGCACAGGGGTCCTTATTTATGAGAAGTGGTGCATCACTGCGTGAAAACAGCGATGCGTCACTTCTCAGTGCGCTCTCCTTGCGCCATGATTGATGCGTCACATTTACTGTATGACACATCATGTCGCAAGGAATGACAGATACGTCAGTATTACTGACGTATGTCGGCGCAAAACTGACGCATTGCTGGAGTTGTGTCGGAAGCGTGATGCAACTCCAGCAATGCAAGGGGGAGGGCTATGAATATAGCACTGCGTCACCCTTACGCCTGCTCTGAGGCAGGCGTAAGGATTTGACGCAATGGTGATCTAGAAGTGGCGCACTGAAATCTCATAGATTTCAATGTGCCACTTCTACGAGGCTTGGATGCGGGGGAACGCCCACCCTGCATACATTATACCTGACGCAGGTATAATGTAGAGCAGGGGTTTACAAAGTGACGCAACTGCCTAGATGCATCACTTTGTAAATAGGGCGCAAAGTGGCGCATATTTTACGGCGCCGGTGCGTCACAAAAAGTGGTGCACTGGCAGCGTAAGGTGTTGCAAGGGCTCATAAATGAGCCCCAGGGAAATTAAGGGCCTTATTTATGAGAAGTGGCACATCGCTGCATGAAAACAGCGATGCGTCACTTCTCAGTGCGCCCTCCTTGCGACATGATTGATGCATCATATTTACTGTATGACGCATCATGTCGCAAGGAATGACAGATCCATCAGTATTACTGACATATCTGTCGGCGCAAAACTGACGAATTGCTGGAGTTGTGTCGGCAGCGTGACGCAACTCCAGCAATGCAGGGGGGACGGCTATGAATATAGCACTGCGTCACCCTTACGCCTGTTATGAGGCAGGCGTAAGGATTTGACACAATGATGTCTTAGAAGTGGCTCACTGAAATCTTATAGATTTCAATGCGCCACTTCTACGAGGCTTGGATGGGGGGAACGCCCACGCTGCATACATTATACCTGATGCAGGTATAATGTAGCGCTGGGGTTTACAAAGTGGCGCATCTGCCTAGATGCGTCACTTTGTAAATAGGGCGCAACATGGCGCATATTTTACGCTGCTGGTGCATCACAAAAAGTGACGCACCAGTGGCACAAAAGTGTCGCAAGGGCTCATAAACGAGACCCTAAGTGATTTGCCCAGAATCACAAGATGTTGAGCGTCCCTGCCGAGACTCGAACCCGGTGCCCCAGCTTAGGTAGTAGGTAGTTATTGTTAGGACCAAAGTTTCCATTAGAAAAACCTTTTTGTTTTGCCAATAACTTTGGTGCCACTTGACGAATCTTCACAAAATTTACACAAAACTGCCCCTTTTTGGTTCAGCTGTTATGTTGAAAGTTTCCGTCAAGTGGGGGCCAAGAAAAAGGGGGGTCCCAAAAAGAAGAAAAAAAAAATATATATATATATATATACATTTCATCAAATATATGTATTGATTTGCTCTACTGATGTAGATAATGTGGCTATAATATATGCATCGACAATTATTTCCATGCAGGTATAGTGCCAGTTTTTTATCAAGTTGAAGGCACTTGAATCCAGTGAATTTTAGTGATCAAGGTGTTTCTCCTCACCCATCGTTATCCATTGGGTTACTCAATTGTCATTCGAATGATGCTGTCTCCCATGACAGCACACAAAATATATGAATAAATTAATCTATTTCAGTCTCAGAACACTCTCTGTTCAGAACAACAACATTTTATTTGCACTTATGGTGCAGCGAAGGTGGGGGGTCATTTATATCCCTCACTAACCTTTACAATACCTAAGGAAGCATAAATACTATAATGACGGGCCCATATGTAATTATCCTTTCCATTAGTAATAGCAATATCAAAGGTCCTCCAATGGATCTTTGGTAGAGCTAAAAGGGACTAAGTAAAGAAATCGGAGAGCTATTCCTTCACGAGGACCTGTAATGAAGAAATTGTTACACCACAATATACTACAAATGCATTAGTAATATGACAATTATTGTCCTAAAAATAAGTCATGACTCAGAAAATAACGACAGACACTATTCTTTCTAGGTACCTTTTTGGGTATTATTTCAGAAATATGAATGGTCATACACAAATACAAATCATAAGAGTACACTTTATTCGCAAATATCACAGGTAAACAATCACAGCTCTTCATAAGCAGAGTAATTCAAAATCATCAAATTCAGGTGGGAAAGAGAAGGGGGAGAGAGAAACAGAGAACATCAGGGTAATCACAGTTCAGTTACCTCTCTGAATTTTAGAGAAAACTAATGCACAGCGTGCAATTAGTCAAGAATACTATCTCCACGGCCATAGGAGAATAGTGTGGGCAGCATCACCAGCCGATGATGTGCAAAGTCTCTAGAGAAAAGTTCTCCGCAGTCAGGTTTGCCAGCCAAATCAGGAATCAGCACAGCACAGCACAGCATACAGCATACCACGGATGCAGGACAGGTCACCAGAATGTGAACGAGCCGATGATCATTTTCCCACCAGCGTCTTTATACTAACTTCGCAACTTTGTTACACTAGGTTAGAAACTTTCCTAAATCCTACAAGCCATTCTCATTGGTCAGAGCTAGAGAAGGAAAACAACTCCTAACGATGACTTTACAAATTTCTCTAAACAGTCTTTGTCTAAAATTGTATAACTTCCTAGAGAGGAAGGAGGAAACTACAATTTATACATTTTGTAACTACATAGCAACAGTTTCAATCTGAATCCTCGCCTAGATAGGAAAGAGTCATACTATTCTCCGCTCTTTAAGGATGTAAATGTTATTCTTTACAAGGACATCAGGAAACGGCATGAAAAGAAACAAAGGAGCACGGAAGCACATCCCCTAACTAATACATTTGCTTAGACCTGCATGTTCGGCAAAGAAAGACAGAGAGAAAAGAAAAAAATCATTTCTACATTTTCTAGGCCTACTCTACTTTCACGAAGAAATAAAGAGCATTTTCATGTTTGTGCTTGAATATTCCTGCAGTTTTAGGAAACATAAAAACATTAATATTAGACACGCAAATTAATAATTTCTTCTCATTCTATTATTATTCTTAACCCTGTAGAGAAATCTTCACTCTGCATGTGTTATTCTGACTCTTAGAAATACGTGCAGCTTTGCACATTTTTCGGTCGTACCTATTAGTTCTCACATTTTAGTCATTATAGTTTTCGCACACGTTAGTAATTTATTAAAACACACACATGGGTGGATTTTCCAGAGCAGATTTTATTAGCAAAAATCATGCTCCATCAATCCCCATCTGATGGTATCCCAAACCATCACACCAACCCATATCAGATTACTATCTGATAATGAACAATCAGAATGCAGTAGTTCTCATTTGTTTCAACCTAACACCCTCTATATCCTTCCAGGCATCATAATAAATCCCTTTTCGATCTTCCATTTCTATTTCTTCTCTTTTCCTTTTCCATGCTTGTTGCTTTCCCTCAGTAGGCTTTCTCCTGTGACACTTGTAAAGCAGTATTATCATTAGTATGCTTGCAGCAATAGCAATTATTGGTGTTAGTATTCTCCCTAATAAGCTATTAGAAAAATCAGAAAACCGGTTACCTATGGAAGAAAAACTCTTACCAATTTTCTCCCATGCACCATCAGCCTTCAGTTTTGACAGATCATCATGTAAATGAGTAATGTTACTAATATATCCCTCCAAATCCTTACTCTTATCAGGGATATAAGTGCAACATTGTTGAATCTTTAGCATACTACAGACTACACCTTCGTTTGCCAATAATACATCTAAGGCAAGTCTATTTTGTAAAACCATGGTCCTCATAGCAACCATTTCAGTATCAACCATCAGAAACCCTCCAGCGGTATCCGTTGATAAACGATCAACCACTGTAGACAATGTTCGAATTTTCTGTGAATTTAGAATAACCCCAACTGATGGTATCAATGCACCAAATATATCCCCAATTATTTCAGCAGCACTCAAACTCCTTTTTCTCCGTGTTAGTTGCTTTTCATTGGTTCCTTGTTCATCATTCACATGATAAATTTTAGGAAAGACAATTCCCATATAACAACATCCATACCACTGTGGTGGCAACCTATAGTAGGCATTTTTACCACATATGAAATATACTCCAGGGTAAACAGGATCTGTACCACCCTTTAATCCCCAACCACCAGTAATTAAGAAAGTGTGTTCACATTCACTGGAACCAATGAAATGGTTATTATAATCTGTTTTCTGCCTTAGTATGCAAAGCTTTCCCCTATGGGGCCAATACAGAGCCATTGCAGCAAAAGTCTCAGTCTTCTGATAATTTCCTTCTTTATATGCCCCTGGAGGCTCTTTACGCTTTTGTTCAGCAGCCCTACGTTTAAATTCCCTACGTCTATCCTCTACAGAATTTATAAAATCAATCTCTACACTACTTAACCTACAGGTTAAATTATGTCTATGTGCATAAACTTTATCTATCGTTTTGATAGTATGAAAAAACTCTCCCAAATATTCTGCATCTCTAGCACTATAAACTATATTCATATTCTTTCTAATAGGAATTTCTGAAAACACTAAATCATAATTTGAATAGAAATATTGAAACGGCCGTTTAGCATAAAACAAACTTATTAATACACTACACGATATGCCATATGTTAGTGGCAAATGGTGGTAAGTCACACCCTCAGACACAGACGTGGGTAATTGCATGCACACATAACAATCTCTCGCATCCATTGTGTCCACATATTCATAAAGTAATTTTGTAAAGACATTTAACGAATAATCACTAATAGATTTATCTAAATGTAAGACACTACCAGTTATTTCTTTCATATTAGTCTCAGAATCTTCTTTCAGAACATTTTTAGTAACCAAAGTCACATGCTCATTATTATTAGTAGTAGTATTTACTATATTAATAAACATAAAGCGAGGTTTTGCAAATGTTAAAATCAACCATACAGACATTGTTAATAAAATACAGAAAACACAGACATTGAAGCATTTTCGCCTACATATTCCCTGATTCTGTTTACCAGTCTCAATTCTATTCATCTTCAAAAATTATGTAAAAAGAATAAATAGACAAAAATCCTAACAAAAAATTTTACTCAAAAATAATTAGCAATTTCACTAGGCTTAACTTAGTTTGTGTACTCCACAACAAAGATTTGAGCCTTGAGCTCTCTTCTTTCTGGAAATTTATCACATAAATCTCCTCTCTCTTTTTGATCACCCTCTTCAAATTAGCAGTCCACTTAAGGCGGCTTGAAAAAAGTGTCCTTCTTCACACAGAATTTTAGAAATTCTTTTTCCCAATAATTATTTGAAACACTTTCATTTGCACCTACAACCACATAAGTGCATTCTGGTGCTGAATATTTCTTGCTCGGTACTTTCACTCTCTTTGTTCTTCGTACTTGATTCTCTTCTTCTGTTTCACTTTGTTCTGATTGACTCGATACTTCAAGTATTGTTTCAGGAACCTTGCTATTGACAGTGTATTTCAGCCTTTTCACTCCTTTTGGCCACTTGTCACCCTTCTTTGCCCTTTTTCCATTTTCATTCGTTTCTGAACTTTCTTCAGATGAGTTCCTCTTTCTCTTATCTTTAGCAACTGCAGAAGCTGAAGGAATCATTCTGTTCTCACCATTGACAGCGACAGTGTTATCTTCACTAGTCCCAGTAACTTGTGCCCACTCTACTCCAACTTCAACCTGCTCTGGAACATTTCTTTGTTCACGTCTCTCTTCTTCAGCAGTTTCTTCGTTTTCAAGTGGACTTGGGACCTTTCTCGTGTGACTTGCATGAATCCAATTCGACAGACCAGCACAATTAACAGCTGTCGTAGTCACCAATATGATCTGATGAGGGCCATACCAGCGAGGTTCTAAACAGGACTTTCTGACATGCTTCTTCACCACAACCCAGTCCCCAGGGCTTAGATCGTGGCCTTGTTCTTGTTGAGCTGTTATCGCAACTTCTCCAACCTGGTGAGACACAGAACGTACCACATCAGCTAATCCTTTACAATAATCCAGTACCAAGTCATCAGTAATGTTCATCAGTTGATTTGCTGGAACTGTTGGCTGTCTCATAGCCCTGCCCATAATGATTTTGTGAGGAGACAATCCAGTTTTCGTGCCTGGGATACTTCTTAGGCTCATTAACACTAATGGTAAAGCATCAGGCCATTTCAATGTTGTGGAAGCACAAACCTTTGCCAATCTTGATTTTATTGTGCCATTGACCTGTTCAACTACACCTGAAGCCTCAGGTCTGTATGCACAGTGCAATATTTGCTCAATCTGTAATACTGCACAAAGCATCCGCATTATTTCATTATTAAAATGTGTCCCTCTATCTGATTCCAATGAGATTGGAAAACCGAATCTAGGAATAATCTCTCTAAGAAGCAATTTAGCAACTGTCAGGCTATCATTACGTCTTGTTGGATATGCTTCAACCCAAAGAGAAAACAAGCAGATAACCACAAGGACATATTTTAATCCATTGCAAGGGGGCATTTCAATAAAATCTAACTGCATTCTGGTAAATGGACCAGCTGCTTTCCCAATTCGTCCCATGCTAACCACTGTCTTTCTTCCTGGGTTTTGTTTCTGACAAACTGTGCATCTTTGACAGAGACTTTCTGCAATCACTCTGAATTTGGGATTAAACCATGTCTGTTGAAACAACCTAATCATTGCATCTCTTCCAATATGTGTCAGCCCATGATGGACTCTAGCCATTTGAGAAAGAAGACTGTCTGGCATTACTATTCTCCCATCAGTATATACCCAGACTTCATCATCTGACCTGCGTGTGCATCCCAATTTAATCCACCCCTCTTTTTCAGAGTCACTTGCCTCTTCTTGTAGGTCTCTCACTTCATCCCAAGTCTCAACAGATGTGAACTATAATTTGCAGTCTGTTTGTTCAGTTTGCTCGTTTACTGATGGTTCCACATTAATCAGTATTTATTCAAAGCACAAAATTTAGCAATTTCGTCCGCATATCTATTACCTAGTGTGATGTACTCACACCCAGATCGATGTGCACTGCACTTCACCACCCCAATTTGTGCCGGCAATTGTATTGCCATCAGTAGATCTTTTACACACTCTCCATTTCTGATCGGTGAACCCGAAGAGGTCAAAAATCCACGTTGGGACCACAACTGCCCAAAGTCATGTACGACACCAAAGCCGTATTGACTATCCGTAAAGATTGTAACCCTCATTTGTCTTGATAAAATACAAGCTCTAGTGAGCGCTTTTAATTCAGCCACTCACTCCTTTCAACCACGATGCTTCAATCACATTTTCTACTGTGCAAATTGTATAGGCATCTCTCAAGCAACCCTCTGAATCTCTCAAACATGAGCCATCCACAAACAGAACCACATCAGATTCAGGAAGTTTTGTATCTTTTATATCAGGCCTTGGTTTTGTGCACATTTCTGTCACAATCAGGCAATCATGATCCACTTCATCAAAAACTTCCTCACAATCTGGAGTTGTCAATAACGTTGCTGGATTTAAACTAGTACACCTCGTTATTGTTACATTTTCAGCACCTAGTATCACTTGTTCATACTCGTCAAATGTTGTGTTCGAGTGCGCGTTAACAGAATTTCAACTGAGTGTGGAACAAACCCTTTCAAAGGATGTCCCATAACAATTGACTCACTTTGTTCAAGACTCACGCAAATAGCAGCAACTGCTTTCAAACATCCTGGTAATGCTGCAGCGACGGGATCCAAAGTAGCAGAAAAATATGCCACTGGTCTTCGCGCTGTCCCGTGCGTTTGCGTTAGAACTGAGAGTGCGCAACCCTCACGCTCATTGCAAAACAACGCAAATTCTTTCTCAAAGTCTGGCATCCCTAATGCTGGTGCTCGAAATAAACAGTCTCGCAACTCTAGGAACGTCTTCATGCATTCCTCATCCAGATGTATTGGATCTCTCACATCTTTGTGTGTCAGTCTCTGAAGTGGTTTTGCGATCAGTGAAAAATTCATAATCCACTGTCTGCAATAACCAACCATTCCCAAAAACATTCGAACCTCTTTCTATGTTTTTGGTGGATTCATTCGCATGATAGCATTTATTCGATCTTGAGAAACTTTTCGAATTCCTTTTTCAATGATATGTCCAAGATAAAGCACTTCAGTTTTACAGAATTGTAATTTTGTCGGGGCCACTTTATGACCACCTACTGCTAAGTGATTCAGCAAAGCAATCGCATCTGTCACACAATCTTCTCTAGTCCTTGACGCCACTAATAAGTCGTCAATATACTGGACTAGAACTGAATTTTTGGGCATGACCAATGACTCCAAACATTTTTTCAATATCTGATTGAAAATTGAGGGACTCTCTGTATACCCTTGAGGAACTTGGCACCATGCCAAAACACGGTTTCCGAACCGGAATGCAAATAAATATTGGCTATCCGGATGCAAAGGTGTTAGAACTGGGGGTCTCAAGTTGGCTGAGGTAGGTACCTTAGTCCAAATTGGGACCCTTGCTTCTAGTCAGGGAAAGGAGGGACACACTCTCAGATAACCCCTGCTCACCCCCCGGTAGCTTGGCACGAGCAACCAGGCTTATCTCCAAGGCAATGTGTAAAGTATTTTCAACCACACTCCCAGTAACACAGTGATAACACCACAAATGGACACCACACTGGTTTTATAAAAATAGCGGTATCTTTATCAAAAGGGATACGATGAGACCAAACGATAAAAATCCAACATATGCGTACTCGTAATATTTCACTTTGCCGGTTATTAGGCCAACAATCACTTGTAGGTTCTTGCGGTATTAATGAGCAATTCTCGATGATCTAATGCAGTCCAAATGCAATGCTATGCAGTTCGTAATGCAGTTCGTAATGTAGTACTAAGACAGTCCTTAATGCAAGTACTAATGCAGTTCATAACGCAGGAATAAGGCGGTTCGTAATGCAAGAATCAGGCAGTTCGTAATGCAAGAATCAGGCAGTTCGTAATGCAAGAATAATGCAGTTCGAAATGCAAGAATCAGGCAGTTCGTAAGGCAAGAATCAGGCAGTTTGTAATGCAAGAATAATGCGGTTCGTAATGCAAGAATCAGGCAGTTCGTAATGCAAGAATCAGGCAGTTCGTAATGCAAGAATAATGCGGTTCGTAATGCAAGAATCAGGCAGTTCGTAATGCAAGGAATAATGCTATAAGCCAATCTGCGCGGTCAACTCGGGCACCACTAGGCCCCAACAGCAGAGACAACGGTCGTACGCTTAAAGAGGGGGCCCCGGTACTGCTGGGCAGGTACGGGCCGCTCGGGGACTCTGCGCGTCTAACGCGGTGCATCGGGAGAGAGATCGGAGCACTCCTGTACTCCTCCTGCACGCCTCCCCAGGCCACACACGCTTGCGGCTCCCGACCGGAGTCCAAGTCTTACCTGGGGGGTGTGCTGCCTCGCTCTATCTCTCTGCTCGTCGGACGTCCTGCTGGGCGGCCCGACGACTTTGCAGCTCCATTGCTAGGTGACGCTGTAGCCGGACGGGTTACGGCGCTGCCTTCTCCTTC
This sequence comes from Calotriton arnoldi, assembly GCA_963921515.1. Lineage (NCBI taxonomy): Eukaryota > Metazoa > Chordata > Amphibia > Caudata > Salamandridae > Calotriton > Calotriton arnoldi. Next base: position 3,864,368 of record CAWUFW010000322.1, on the reverse strand, counting down.
GTTGACGATCTTGGGCAGATTCCTCTTGGCGAACAACGATCACGATCCCTTTCGCCTTGCAGCTTCCTTAGCTTCAAGAAATCCTTGAGCACGTTGCGGCTCGGGCCGGCGGCGGCGATCCTCACTCACAGCCTCAGTTACGATGACGGCTCGAGCCACAAACAGCAATGCAGCAGCGTGGACGATGTTTCACGCTGCGGGGGCAATGCGGTCACGGGGCACCTCGTAAACAGCACCACAAACCACACGGCAGTCTCAGGCGTGCAAAAGCACACGCACCAAGCGTCGCTGAGACACGGTTGGAAACTTTGATGTTCCTGAGTTTCCACAACAGGGGACCAGCTCTCCTCGGGCCCTTGGAGACAAGTTACTTCAGGACACAGCGCACAGCAAAGTCCTCTCAAGCAGGGGGACACAGCACACAGCAAAGTCCCTTGTCCTCTCCTTAGTCAAATCAGCAAACTGCAGGCCAGCCCCAGAACACACAACAAGGGCAGTCCTTCTCTTCAGTCTCTTCAGCTGTTCTCCTTTGGCAGAGGTTCCTCTTGATCACGAAGTAGTATCAATCCTTTTTCAGTCTGGATTGCAGTCTTGAGTTCAGGGGTTTCAGCTCTTACATTTATACCCCTAAATGCCTTTGAAGGCTTTGTGTTCAGGGGGGCTCTGAGCCCGGTCCAAACCAGTTCTGGGTGTCTTCCTGCCAGTGCATACCTTCTTTCTTTGATAGTGAGGGTCTGGGCCTCCGACACTCTGCAGGAGGTGGAGCCATTCCTTTGTGGCAGCAGCACAGGCCTCTTCGCATCAAAGGGGCTACTCCTCCCACTACACCAAATGCAGGCCAGCCTGTGCTGTCTCACCTACTCCTCTCTGGTGTCAGGACACTCCCCAGACCCTGTCACATCCAAACCCAGACAGTCAATACACAACCAGGCAGAGACACACAGGATGGTTCGGACAAGAAACCAGCCAATTCTAAAAGTGTGGTTTCTAAACACACAATTTAAAAACCATCTTCATAGAAAGATGTGTTATTAAATTCTGAATTCAGGCACACTAAACTTGATCTCTCCATCTTATGCCTATGGGAAGATATGCTGGAAACATGGGACCCAGCATTCCCCATTCTGTCCTATGGGCAAGATGGCCTTGCAACAGTGAAAAACGAATTTGGCAGTATTTCACTGTCAGGACATGGTACACACCTCAGTACATGTCCTACCTTTCACATACACTGCACCCTGCCCAGGGGGGTACCTTGGGCCTACTATAGGGGTGTCTGATGTGCATAAAAAGGGAAGGGTAAGGCCTGGCATGTGGGTGCACTTGTCAGGACAACAAGGCAGTTAACAAACTGCGCGCAGGCACTGCAGTGGCAGGCCTGAGATCTCTTTTTAGGGCTACTTGGGTGGGTGGCACAATGAATCACTGACAAAATATCGACCTCAAAAATATCGAGGTACAAAAATATCGTGACAAAAATATCGAAGTCAAGAATATCGACATCCTATCTACATTATGGTAAGTAGAAAAATATCGAAAAAAAAATATCGGTCAAAAATATCGTTGTAAAAAATATCGTTTTTTTAAATGTTAAAAAAATAATGTAAAATAAAGTAAATAATACATATAATTAAAAGAAACAAAGTTAAAATTATTTTAAAATGTTTAAAAATTAAAACTGATACATATAATGTTAAAATAAAGTAAACATATACATATAAAATATAATATATATACTTACTTAATAATATTCATAAATAATTATTTTAATAACTTATTGTTAAAAATATTTTATAAATTATAAATACAGACATACACATACAAAAATAATATTATTAAAAAAATTAAAATATATTTAACAAATTAAAAAAATTACAATATTTTTAATTTTTGTAAAATAAATTATACACAACATTAAATAAAACAATACAGAAAAATATTGGATAGCGGAGGGAAAGAAATTACTATTCCCACTCCAAAAAGTGCAACAGTAGGGAAAGTGTTGGATAGCGTAGGGGTAAAAATTACTATTCCCACTCCAAAGAGTGCAACAGTAGGGTAAGTATTGGATAGCGTAGGGGTAAAAATTACAATTCCAACTCCAGAGAGTGCAACAGTAGGGAAAGTGTTGGATAGCGTAGGGGTAAAAATTGCTATTCCCACTCCAGAGAGTGCAACAGTAGGGAAAGTGTTGGATAGCGTAGGGGTAAAAATTACTATTCCAACTCAAGAGAGTGCAACAGTAGGGAAAGTGTTGGATAGCATAGGGGTAAAAATTACTATTCCCACTCCAGAGAGTGCAACAGTAGGGAAAGTGTTGGATAGCGTAGGGGTAAAAATTACTATTCCAACTCCAGAGAGTGCAACAGTAGGGAAAGTGTTGGATAGCGTAGGGGTAAAAATTGCTACTCCCACTCCAGAGAGTGCAACAATAGGGAAAGTGTTGGATAGCGTAGGGGTAAAAATTACTATTCCAACTCAAGAGAGTGCAACAGTAGGGAAAGTGTTGGATAGCGTAGGGGTAAAAATTACTATTCCCACTCCAGAGAGTGCAACAGTAGGGAAAGTGTTGGATAGCGTAGGGGTTAAAAATAACATACTTATCAATTAAATAATTGTTTTAATGAAATAATGATTTATTAATAAATTAACAATAAATTAATTATAAATACCAATAAATGAAAATTAATAATTACTTTAATAACATTAAATTACTTCCCACCCTATTCCCCAATAAACACAAAACCCACTCCACATAAAATTTAACACAATTAATATAATTATCAATTAAGCAATTAATAAAAATGAATTAACAATTAATAATTAACTAACAATAAAATAATTATCAATACCAATAAATAATAATTAATAAAAATTCATTACCAATTAATAATTAATTAACAATAAATTATCAATGCCAATAAATATTAATAAATAATTACTTAATTATAATAAAATACTTCCCTCCCTATTCCCCTATAAACACACAACCCGCTCCTAAAATAAATTAACACAATTAATATATTTATCAATTAATTAATGAATAAAAATTAATTACCAATTAATAATTAATAAACAATAAATTAATTATCAATACCAAAAACAAAAATTATTAATTACTTTATTATAATTAATTTACTTCCCACCCTATTCCCCTATAAACCCACAACCCGCTCCAATAAAAAATGTATACAATTAATAGAATTATCAATTAATCAATTAATAAAAATTAATTACCAATTATTAATTAATTAACAATAAATTAAATATCAATAACAATAAATAAAAATGAATAATTTCTTAATTACAATTAAATTACTGCCCACCCTATTCCCCTATAAACCCACAACCCGCTACAGAACTAAAATGCAAAAATTAATTTAAAATAATTAATAATTTCTAAAACTTATGAATTAATTTACTATAATTAAATTACTTCCCACCCTATTCCCCTATAAACCCACAACCCGCTACGGTACTAAAACGCAAAATTTACTTTAAAAAAAAATACTAACTTCTAAACAATTAATACATATATTTAAAAAAATAATACAAAACATAACAAAACATGTAGAACACATACATATAAAATACATACTAAAATACATAACACTAACATAAACATCGTTATTATTAACATCGATATTTTTACTATCGATATTAATAACTTCGATATTAACAAAAACTATATTTCTTACCTTCAGGTCGATATTCTGGTCACCGATATTCTTGATATCGATATTCTGTCCCTATGATATTTAAAACTCAATTTTAATGTTGGTTGATATTTAAAAATCGATATTTTGACTGTGCACCTGGCACAATTACTGCTGCAGGCCCTCTAGTAGCATTTGCATTACCAGCCCTGGCACACATAGTGCACTTTACTAGGGACTTTACTAGTAAGACAAACATACCAATTATGGACAACCAATTTCCATAACACTTTATACAGGGAGCACTTGCACTTTGACACTGATCAGCAGTGGCAAAGTGCCCAAAGCATCTAAGCCAGTAAAACGAAATCCATCACAGCATCAAAAAATAGAGGAGGTAGAGGCAAAAAGTCAGGGTTAAACACGCCAAGAAATGCCAGGTCTAACAAAAGGTATCGAGAAAAACGCTTGACACAGATCAATCACAGTAAACCATTCTGCGTCACATGGAATTTGATATAGGATCACTGCTGGATTTGGCACTATAGGACAACAAGGTATAACTATTTGGTTAACCTTTCTCAGAGCCTGTACGATCCTGTATTTTCCATTAGGCTTGCGAATTCCCATTATAGGTGAATTGCATGAACTTCCTAATATCTTTCTCAAAATTCCTTGTTCAATCAGCATGTCTATCACCGGTGTCACTCCTGCAATAATATCAGGACTCATTTTGTATTGTAGGGTTCTCAGAAACTCTGCATTAGGTTTGACTGTAATCTGAATCGGAGCAACTCCTTTCATCAGACCAATATCTTTCCCAGAAAAATCCCACACATCAGACAACACCGTTTTTCTCAACTCAACAGGCAAATCATTCTCTGTGAGCAATGGGTACAACTCATTCACTTCTGTCCCTTGATTCAGCATTTTAAAAACCACGTCTTCATCTTTTGTGTGAAATGCTATTCCATCCGGTGTACAGTAAATGGAACAATTCATTTTACACAACTGGTCTCTACCTAATAAATTAACAGGACTTGAATCACACACAACAAATTTGTGTAATTCCATGATATTTCCAATTTGAACTCTCATTGGCTTAGTTATTGGTGTTTTAATGAGTTTATTTGATACTCCGGCAACTTGGATATTTTCTCCCGAGAGGGGTAAGTTTGGAATTTCTACAGTTCTCACAGTGGAACGGGTAGCACCAGCATCTACGAGGAAAGTAATCAACCTCGCCATCCACAGATGGACCGGACTGATCTACCACTAGAGATGCACCAAGAATGCACTCTTCCTCCCCCCTCAGGCACTGTCATTGTGATGAATCTGAATCACTCCCATCTGTTGGCAAAACATACTGTGAAACAACCTGGACATTTGAATTTGTTTGAGCATTTGTACGCAAACCAGTATTTACACTTTGGGGCCGATTCCGATTCGGGCCGGAAATCTCACCGACCGAGCCGGACCCGGAGAGATTTCCGACCGAATCGGACTCTAGCAGCCCGACCGAACGAGTATGATGCGCACGTATGCTATCGGACTCGATTCGGTCGGACTCCCATTGAAGTCATTGGGAGCCGGTCATACAACGCGTTCGCGGGCTCCCATTGACTCAATGGGTGCGAGGTGAACTAGGGCGCCCCCTACAGCGGGTACGCGGCGAAGCGACTCGCGGCGTACATGCACAGGTAGGGGGGACCCATGGGTCCCCCCTGTGTGCGACTCGCGTGGCTACGCGTACAGGGGGGTCCGACACGGACCCCCAAAGTGCGGCTCCGACTGCTCTATGGAGCCGGACTGTGCGAGTCGGTCGGACTGCTCGAGGCGCGCATCGTACTTACCCGGCCGGGGAACGTCTCCATTGCGCGGTGCAAGTCGTGTCCGTGCGAGTCGGTCGGAGCGGTCGGGTTCTGCGAACGAGTCGGTCGGCGATTTCGCGAGCGCAAACATCGTACTCGCTCGCCCGGACGCACGTACGAATCGGTCGGGAAATAGGGCTCCGAATCGGATCCGGTTAAGCCGAATCCGATTCGGTGCCCTACCGGCCGAGATCGGAGTCGACCCCTTTGTCTTTGCATTTGACCATTCACATTATTATTAGGCATTGGAGCTTGTGGAATTTGCAAATTCTGTCCCCTGTTTGTCATCTGCACTTGCGGTTTCTGATTCTGCACCTGATTCATCTGCACTTGATAGTTCTGATTTTGACTCTGCGTCTGCTCTTGTCTCTGATCAAATGAACCTACGTTCCCATTATTATTCAACACCACCTTACACTCATGACGCCAATGTCCAAACTTGCCACAGTTAAAACAAGGACGGTTTTGTTTTAAATCTTCCATGTTCACAAAATTACCTCTACCTCTTCCTTGACCCATAGGAACCATTTGTGTCACTGTATTGCCATTTGAAACTAAACCTTTCATACCAGTTGTAGTCTGACCATCATCAGTCGCATCTCCGTTCAGATATCCTCCTTTCTTAGCTGCAGTCATTTGTGCTAACATCAATTTCTTTTTTAATTTCTTATGTCTCATCTCTATGTCATCTCCACAATACTTCGCATAACGAAGAATCTCATCAACTGATTTACTCTGCCAACATATTAAATGTTGTTGAATCATGGCACTTATTTCTGTTCTCAAACCATAAACAAAACGATATACAAAAAGTCCCATATCTTTTTCAGTGATATTTTCTATACCACTAAACTGCTTAAACACTTGAAGAAGCCTTTCATAATAAGCATGCACTGATTCTTTCAGTTCCTGAGTCGTTCTATCAATCTTCACCCAATCTGTTTCTTTTGGAGAAATCTTCCCTTTTAGGTATGTAATAACCTGATTATATTTTTTCATAACTTCATCAGAAGGTTCTCCTGTTTTAGGATCTCTTGGGTATTCTTTAGTTGGCCAATCTACAGCAATTTTACACTCAATCCACAAATCAGCTGGAACTACTATATCAAAAAGACCCTCTAAATCAACCCACAAAACTTTTGATACTTTCACAAACCTTTCAACTTGTCTGTACCATTCAACAGGCTTTTCTCTCGATCTCGGAAAATCATTCGTAAATGACAAAATGTCCTGTCTTGACCATGGAACATAAACATAACCACCTCCTGGTACTTCTCTCATTGGATAAGCCCCAACAGCATCATCTCATTCTGTCTTTTTCTCCGGCTCTCTCAAAGGATACGACAGAAAAGCTACATTCGCTTTGACATTTTCATCTTTCTTCTTTTTAGCCCATCTTCCTTTCCACTTGTCCAATTCACCCCAACGCTTCAGTGTGTTAATTAACTCTTTAATTTGCAATTGTGTCCCTGAAACATTTAAATTTTCCAAATCTCTGTCTGTAAAATCTAATCTATACGTCTTTTGTAATGCTTTTGATTTCTCAATGTCTACTCCATACCCTTGTGCTGTCTCTATAAATGTCTCACGCAAAATTCTCGCTCTTCGAGTGATAGTCTTACATAGGAACTACAACTCATCATCTTGAAATTTACTCAATCTCTCTGGGCTAATTGTACCTGTAATCATTTCTTCTAGTACTCCTTTTAACTTAGCCACATCAACACATTCATCCTTACTCTGGCTACTACAACCAGGAGCTATATCTCAAATCCACTGATCTAATTCTTCTGGCAATGGACCCATTGATCTTTGTACATCTTCTTCACCTAACTCACTTCTAGGTTTAGCAGATGCTTGAGTATTCAATCTCTCTTCAGTCCGTATTAATCTCCTAGGTTCCTGATACACCACCCTTTTTGGTGTCTCATTTCTCCCTGAAACATCAATCAATTGTTCTTCATGTCTCGAAATTATACTCACATTTGCACTGCCTCTTTTATTAGTCCTATTCACTTCTGGGACTGCCAAAGCATCTACTCCCGCAACACTCTGTCCATCACTATATAATGGAACTACTGGACCAATCGTCACTGGTACAGACAAAACTTCTGGATTTCTCACTGCTTCCATCCTAACAATTGTCCTTTGCCTGTTCTCAATATGATCTGATCTTACTCCATTTGTCACTCTATTCTGAGATTGTTCTTCAATTTGAATCAAAGGAGCACTAGGTATATTATTTGAAGTATGTGAATCATCTGTACTTAAGCTAATCTATTCCTCTTGATATGGTGGTGGTCTGTTCATTAATAATTCATTTAGGAAATCCTCATCAATGTCATCTGAATCCATTAGATTCACATTCACATTCTTGTCCTGTGTTTCAGTATTATTCTTTTTCTCTTTGGACTTTCCCCTTTCAGACTCATCAGCCTCTCTCACAGGGAATAATCCATTTGTTTCTATAACAGTACCTCTTCTACACATTTTCTTGTGAGCATCCCACTTTGTTTCAGAATATCTACTCACTGTATTTTTATACCTATTCTGATACTTGCCTCTTTCTCTCTTGTATGCTTCATACTCCCATTCTTCTAATGCCTCATACTACATTGGTCTGGGATTTGAATTCAAACTATTCATCCGGAACCTCAAGCTTTCTAAAATCTTTGTATTAAAAGTACCATTTTCAGGAAAAGCTAATTCACCTTGATCTTCTGTATATTTCACCCAATTCTCTAACCATGCACACGTATGGTAAACCCTTTCCAACGCCATAAATGCTGCTGGCGTATCTTCAGGAGCTATTGGAATCCCTTCTCTAATTGGAATTGGTTGATCTTTGCTAAATAATGTCTTTAACAATTTTATTATCTTCATTTTCTCTACTTACTGTAAGTAAAATATTATTAATAACTCTAATCTATGTAAATCCTAACAACACTCTCTTCCGTGTTATGTTTTCAAATTCCAATCAAAGTTATTTTCGCTGTCCAATCACAGCGCAGCTCACACCAACTAACCAGTACCAGCGCGGCACCTCTGTGACGTTGCTCACCAACTGTCCAATACTAGTGCGGCTCTCTGTGACATCAGTATCGCTCCTTCCACTGAACCTCCCTTTACAAAATCAGCGTTAATGTCTTTTAAGGTCTTTTTAAACAAAATAAAACAAACTACATAAACACAAATTGTCTGCTCCACTAAAAGAAATAATCAAAAGTATATTCATGCACTCGAAGAGAAAACCCTACACTCCAACAATAAACCACGACCAGCGTGATTCTTGTTCTCTTACAATGGAGGACTCTCGGGACTTCCCCAGTTGCGCTTACTGAAGTGACCCAAATTACCCTCTTATCTCATTCAACAAAGTTCCCTTTACAATACTTTCAGTTCGACGACCGCCTAGTATTGTATTACCAGCAGACAATGTACATCACCTTAGTGTACGCAAACACTAAGAACAGCCCTTAGGCATATCCCGGGATCTCAGGCCTCGACGGACCCGTAACAAAAACTCAATGTGACAAAACTAACTCAACATATATTTGAACCGTCAATTCCGTCTAGTCAGTAAAAAACTCCTTTTTCTCCACCTAGTATTTTAGTCTAAACTAACCATCTGATGCAACTACCAAAAACTGGTGCAGCGGAAGTGGGGGGTCATTTATATCCCTCACTAACCTTTACAATACCTAAGGAAGCGTAAATACTATAATGACGGGCCCATATGTCATTATCCTTTCCATTAGTAATAGCAATATCAAAGATCCTCCAACGGATCGTTGGTAGAGCTAAAAGGGACTAAGTAAAGAAATCGGAGAGCTATTCCTTCATGGGGACCTGTAATGAAGAAATAGTTATATCACAATATACTACAAATGCATTAGTAATATGACAATTATTATCCTAGAAATAAGTCATGACTCAGAAAATAACGACAGACACTATTCTTTCTATATACCTTTTTTGGTATTATTTCAGAAATATGAATGGTCATACACAAAAACAAATCATAAGAGTACACATAGGGGCCCATTAGGATTGCGGGCGGATCGCCCCCGCCGGGCCGGCGATAGCCACCGCTGGCCCGGCGGGGGCGATCCGCTTGCCATCCATGCCTGATTGACCCCCGCCATATTAGTATGGCTGGGGGGTCTGCGGCGGATGGAAAGACCGTCCGCCGCTTTTCCGCCGGTCGACTTGTCGACCGGGCGGAAAAGGGGCACAATATGGTGGCGGTGTCTGCAAGACACCGCCATCCATATTATGATGCATGCGGAGATTCGCCTTTCCATGGCGGCGTTGCCTCCATGGAAAGGCATGCGGTGTCTGGTATTGGGGGCCCGTTGTGGGCCCCCAGGGTGTCGGGGGTGGGGGTTGCACATGGGGGGTACCCATGGTAGCCCCCTCATTGCCATGCACTACGTGGCAGGCACCACATGGTGCCTGCCATGTAATGCATGGCAATGATGTGCGCACTCCTATTGCATTGCGGGCCGGTCTGCAGCCAGCAGATCCACCCACAATGTAATAGGCCCAGGATGCGCCCGCCAGTGTGGCGGGCGCATCATAATATGCATTGCAGGACCGCCGCAACTTCGGCGGTCGGTCCCTGGCTCCGTTGCGATCGCCATCGTAATGGACCCCTTTGTTCGCAAATATCACAGGTAAACAATCACAGCTCTTCATAAGCAGAGTAATTCAAAATCATCAAATTCAGGTGGGAAAGAGAAGGGGGAGAGAGAAACAGTGAACATCAGGGTAATCACAGTTCAGTTACCTCTCTGAATTTTAGAGAAAACTAATGCACAGCGTGCAATTAGTCAAGAAAACTATCTCCACTGCCATAGGAGAATAGTGTGGGCAGCATCACCAGCCGATGATGTGCAAAGTCTCTAGAGAAAAGTTCTCCGCAGTCAGGTTTGCCAGCCAAATCAGGAATCAGCACAGCACAGCATGCAGCATACCACGGATGCAGGACAGGTCACCAGAATGTGAACGAGCCGATGATCATTTTCCCACCAGCGTCTTTATACTGACTTCGCAACTTTGTTACACTAGGTTAGAAACTTTCCTAAATCCTACAAGCCATTCTCATTGGTCAGAACTAGAGGAGGAAAACAACTCCTAACGATGACTTTACAAATTTCTCTAAACAGTCTTTGTCTAAAATTGTATAACTTCCTAGAGAGGAAGGAGGAAACTATAATTTTTACAATTTGTCACTACATAGCAACAGTTTCAATCTGAATCCTCGCCTAGACAGGAAAGAGTCATACTATTCTCCGCTCTTTAAGGATGTAAATGTTATTCTTTGCAAGGACATCAGGAAACGGCATGAAAAGAAACAAAGGAGCACGGAAGCACATCCCCTAACTAATACATTTGCTTAGACCTGCATGTTCGGCAAGGAAAGACAGAGGGAAAAGAAAATTTCCTTTCTACATTTTCTAGGCCTACTCTACTTTCACAAAGAAATAAAGAGCATTTTCATGTTTGTGCTTGAATATTCCTACAGTTTCAGGAAACATAAAAACATTAATATTAGACACGCAAATTAATAATTTCTTCTCATTCTATTATTATTCTTAACCCTATAGAGAAATCTTCCATTCTACATGTGTTATTCTGACTCTTAGAAATACGTGCAGCTTTGCACATTTTTTGGTCGTACCTATTAGTTCTCACATTTTAGTAATTATAGTTTTCACACACATTAGTAATGTATTAAAACACACACATGGGTGGATTTTCCTGAGCAGATTTTATTAGCAAAAATCATGCTTCATCACTTACATACAGTCAACTAAAAAAACAGAACACTGCACAAAGTTAGTTTTTTGCAGCCACATGTATTTACCAGTGTTTTAGTATCTATGTGGAGTACAGTGTCATCCATTACTTTGATAAAAATCAAATGTATTGAAATCTCAATGTCGACTGATTATTATAAGCAAATTTGGCATATTTATTCATCTTATACATTCGAATCCACTCTTTTAGTATTTTAATGATTTGTGCTTGTGTTTTCCTATCTTTAAGTCAAAAACTCCTCTACATTGTGAATGGCATTGAAATACTTACATCTAGCTCATGAAGTCCTTTTCACCAACATGTGATGCGGCGGCACAGGTATAGATTGATCCGTGGCAAAAAGTTACACTGAAAAATAACACGCAAAGTCAATATGTGGGTGAAAAATACCAATTAATTTATTTCAAAGTACGAACATAAATAGTAACGGCCGATGCGTTTCGGCTCCACACCTTCAACTGGGCGTGATGTTTTAGTTAGGTACGGTAATAAGATTTTACCTTATGTCAAAAATCTTCAGAGAGTCCCTGTAAAAAGACAGGTTAAAGTGATATAATAGAAAGGTCTAAAGGACATATTTACTAACATTTAACACAACGCATAGCAGCAAGGGAAGTTGCTGCTCTGTGTTGTGTGAAAGGGAGAGAGCTGAACGGCGACATATACAAAGATATGGCGCAGTTCTGCTTTCTCCTAGCGCTGGCACACTCGTGGCTGCCTAGAGCCAATGCAGGCACCTTTGTGCTGTTGCACAAGGGTGCCTGCGTTATGGGCAGGATTGTTTTGTGCAGGAGAAGGACATCTCATAATGACTGTGGTACTGCAGCTGTGTGATAGACTTGTTAAGCAGTTGCTTCAGATTCAAGGGGCAAATCTAATAAAGTCTTAAAGGAGTGCAGCCTTGTTAAAGACTTCAAGCTGTTGCTTCTGACTCGAAAGGGGCATTTAGTAGTGACTTTTGGTATTGCAGCTGAGCAAACGACCAGACCTCTTGACGTTGACAATGCTTACTTAAAAAGTGTGCCAGCCAAGGGTAAAGTATGAGCTACAGGCTTGAGCATGTGAGAAGCAGGCAATAACAAGGTTGTAGTAGTGGGCTGCTACCAGTAAACTATGTTGGATTTAGCACCATAGCACTCATCCATGTCTGTAGAGCCAACCATCTTTTCACCAGGCTGAGTCTATTGCTTATGTTTATCTTCCGTGACAGTTTCTCATCAGTTTTGGATTATGTATATACTTATCTGGGCCCCAACTTCACCTTCCATACTGTGTCAATGCTTCTTGTAACACCTGCAGCATGGCCTTTTTCTTGTCTTAGACGTGGCCCTGGCACACAACTGGCGGGAGGGGGAGGTGGCTCCTCCACACTCTGTTTACCAAGAAGATGAGCACATCAACAAGAATGTGTTCCACTGCTGCATATGCCTGAGAGCAGGTGTGGGACCTGGGATGGGGTGGCATAAATTGTCCAAAAACAGGTGCATGCATGACTGTGGTTTAACAGTGCAATCACTATGCTGCTTTTACTTGGAGTAGCTAAAAAAGGGGGTGGGGTTTTCTACTCTTTTGCACCAGCACTTCTGTGACACACTGCAGTGTTTCATCATGCAAAGTATTGCAAACTGAAGCACTGGTCAACTTTGGCATGCTGAACCCTTTTTGTGCTGCAAGTGGATTTGAGCGTTCCACCAAAATCCCTTTGTGTCATGGAGTTGCCAGCACCACTGTACATTTTGCAAGTGGAGCAGAATTGGGCGGGAACAGCACAAAACCTATAGGTTTCATGTAAACCTAAATATACTAAAATAGTGTGATCTTGCTTTCTGTGAAATGCTAATGCCAAAGGATAAAAGCTGCATAAGAGGTGCAAGTGGAGTATCGTATGATATTCCTGTGCACGTGACTTCACAATTAGATTTGTGCCGGACAGTGGCGTAACAAGGGGGGGCGGGGCAGTCCGCCCCGGGCGGCAAGAGTTTTGGGGGCGGCGGCCTCCTCCCGCTCCTACCTTGCATCTCAGGGCGGCAATCTCCCCCCTCTACATATCGGCCATCGCGGGGCAGCAATCGCTGCCGAATCTCGTCAATACCACCCCCTTCTCTTCAATGGGGCCGCCGCGCAGTGGCAAAAGCACGGACCGCCACAGGCGGCCATAAGGCTTGCTACGCCACTGGTGCCGGAGCGACTACCTTGAGTACAAAATTCATGCGAGGCATTGCTGGGTCGCCTTTGCACCACAGTGCGATGCCTAATGTCATGCTAAATGCCATTTATAGCATGTCCACCACCGATGACATCATTGCGACTGTTTCTAAATCTGGTGCTGAACTTATATTTTTTTACCATTCGCACAATGCAGCACTGTTGATTTTCATGCAGCACCTCGAGTGTTAGTAAATCTGGGGTTTTACTGAAATGGTCTAAACTACCTATTGCTGCTACTGATGACTGACACCGTGGAGCCCATTTACTAATATTTCACGCAATGCAGGGCGCCAAGGAAAGTTGTTGCGCTGCGTTGCGTGAAAGGGAGACTGCAGAAATGTGCCATATCAGCTAACATATGGGGCATTTCTGCTGCCTCCTGTCGCTGGTGCACCGTGTGCTGCCTAGCACCAATGCAGGGTCCGTTGCACCATGGTGCAAGCGTTCTCACCATTACAGGCAGGATTGTTTTTGTGCAAGAAAGGACACCTTACTACACAAAAACAATCCTTAGTGGCATATTCCCCTTTCTATGTGTGCCGCAGAATGCATCACAAGTGGAAAGAGGAATTAAGGGAGAGAAATAAAAATATTTCTCCTCGTTACCCCTCACTGGGAAAGGCATAGCATTTTGACACATTCCCAGTTTTACAAGTCTTTGTAAATCTGGGAATGCACCACAATCCAAGGGTGGATGCCTGGAAATGTCCATGCTCTACTCATGGAATGCCTGCCAAGTTGAAATGTAACGTTACGCAGCTCAAGTGTGTTGCGTTACACTTCTTTGCAAAGGCACACAAGGACACCACTTCTTTGCAAAGGCACACAAGGACACGCTAATCAGGCCTTGTGTGGCTTTGTAAATTCCAAAAAAGCCATTGAGTTGCTCTGCGTTGCCTTGCGTGACGCAAGTGTGACACAAAGGCTTAGTAAATCTAGGCCTGTGCTGACTGGGGAGAGGGACAATATGAAACGCAGGGCAGCAAGCAAAGTTGCTAAATTGAGTTGATGAAAGAGAGACAGCAGAAATGTGTCATGTCAACTAAGATATTGCACATTTCTGCTGTCTCCCAGCTCTGGTGCACTGTGTGCTGCCTAGTGCCAACGCAGGCACCCTTGCACCATGGTGCAAGGGTGCCTGCGTTACAGGCAGGATTGTTTTGTGCAGGAAGGGATACCTTCCTTCACAAAAAAAATCCTTAAAGGCATATTCCTTTTCTGTAAGTGCTGCAGCACACGTGGAAATAGGAAGTAACGAGGAGAAATAAAGATCTTCTCTTCATTATGCCTGCTTCATGGAGGCATAACTTTTTGACACATTCCCAGGTTTACAAGTGTTTGGAAATCTGGGAATGTGCCAAGATCCATGGGTGGACGCCTCTCCAACACAAAGTAAAGCACGGCAGTGCTATGCGCTGTCTTGCGTTGCTTTGAATTTACTAAACCACGTAAAACCATGCAAAGTGACTTGTGTGGCTTAGTAAAGGCCAAAAAGGATTTTGCGTCGGGCTGCGCCATAAAAGCGACGCAACCCTGATTCAAAACCTTAGTAACTCTGCCCCCAGATCAGGTAAGTCTTGACTGAGATTGTACTCAAGACTGTCAATGTTTCAGTGCTACACTAAATAAAACAGACAAAGAGAAATACGACACCTGTGCACTCTCGGCACGTAGGTCTGCTGGCAGTTATTGGAGAAAAATAGCACAGCCAGCAGCAAGACCTCAACAGAGAGGAGGGACATGCCCTCCCATCCTGTTAGGCTCTGCCATTGACAATTACGGTATCAGCAGTCCCTCAGAGAGTGTGAGGGTCCAGGGGAACAGAGGAAAAGTAATGAGCCTGTAGGGGCGGGATGGGCGAAGAGAGACTTGTAGTCTTTGTGAAGAAGAGAGAAAAGGAGATGTAGAAGGGGGATAGAGGGATGAAAAGAAGAGAGGAGGAGAGGGAAGACGGGAGCATATGAAGAGTAGGACAAGGGGAAGGAAGGGAGAGGAGACTTTAGAAACATGAGGACAAGGTAGGAGGAAGAAAGAGTGGAGTAAGGATGGTTGTTATCAGCGGCGGCCGGCACAGGTAAGTGCGGTGGGCGGGGCAGGGCAGGGCACAGCGGGGGTGAAGCCGACAGACGATGGAATAGGTTTTATTTATTTATTTAATTATACCTATTCCGTCGTCTGTCGATTCCCCCCCCCCCCGCCCCACCCGCCCTGCCGCGTTTGCCTGTGCCGGCCACCCCTGGTTGTAATGTGTTGGGGAGGGTCAGCAGAGGGATGCTGAGGGAAGGAAAAGGAGGGGAGAGTTAAAGAAACAGGGTTAGTCAGGAGAATAGAGGAGGGAAGGAGGAGAAGGTAGAAAAGGGACGGTAGAGAGCATATCACAGTGAAACGTGATGGCAAGTCAGACAAAGGTCCATGAACAGAGAACATGGTAGAAAAAAAGCAGATTGGAGGAGGGACATAGAAGAGAACAAATGAAAGCAAGGGCAGAAAGTTAAAGAGAAAAGAAGAAAGGAGACGGGAAAAGAGGCAGGGCAGAGGAGCAAAAAGTTGCAGGGATGGGGGATTTCAGCATCAAATTGGTATTAAAATGAGCTACTTTTCCCCTTGACAACGGAGTGAGCAGAGGTCTGAGGGCAAGGTTAAGGGTATAGGGATAGAACACTAATTGCGTGTGCCACAAGAAATGGTGGCATAGAAAATATATTGCGCCTATTTAGCCAGAATACTTCGATTGAGACCACCCTGACACCTGGTCAGTCCTAGACTGTATTATGTAGGCCCTTTGTACTTGGGTAGATCCAGGGAGATCATTTAGGGGTCTTTGGTGGCTTATAGTGAAGGGCCTAGTCTGACCACTAGGTCTGGGAAGTTTAACTGCTTCGTGAAGGATTGAAGACACATTGGCTGTGAGTAGCGGATTATATCAAATCTGAATGCTTCTGCATCTTTCACAGGTAGTGCATAGCTTGGCATCCAGATATTTGTCCAATCCTCTCAAAACACACTCTTAAGCTCCATCATTTAAGGTCTATTCCCAACCCTTTCCCTTTAGCAACCATGGGTAGACAAAGCTGATTTTATGCGACCGAGAGAGGTTATAAAATACCTGACCCTCAATTTTAGATGCAGACCCTCATTGTATGGATTCAAAGCCGCAGTGAACACTTGCGGCTTCACCTAAGCCCCCCTCTGTCTAGCTGCACGCTTTAGAATGAGCAGCACCATGGGTAGAGAGGGGGAAAGCCTGTAGTAGGAAGAATTGTATAACGCTATAAACACACAGGTTCTAGCAAACAATTCTGGGAATTCTCTTTTATTAGCTGTGGGAGCAATAGGATGGCCAGTCTCTTGAGGGAGTTTCACCCTCACACTGGTAGGACTGTGGCGAGGAAGGCGGGGTTTGGAGGTAATGTTGATCACAATTGAGGCGAAGTTCTCATTCCAAATTAACAGACCAGGAAGTTGTGCAACCTTTAGTGTAAACAAGAGTGTTTACCAAAGCATACTGCGTTATATTTTGTACCTAGGGGCCTATTAGGATGGCGGGCGGACCTGAGTCCGCCCTCCATCCTCGCGGTGTTGTGACCAGCCGCCAGACGTGCGGCGGTCCCGCACCGCTAATTAGGATGCGACCGCCACCCTGGCGGTCGCATTCCGCATATTTGACAGTGCGGCGGGTGCTGCTTGCAGCAGCACCCGCCGCAATGCCAAATTGCCATGTTGTGCATTTCCATGCACAACGTGGCAGGTACCGCGCGGTGCCTGCCACCTTGTGCATGGAAATGGAGGGGGGGACCATGGGTACCCCCCAAGTGCACCCCCCACCCCCCTGTCCCCCCTGGGGGCCCGCAACGGGGCCCCAAAGCACATCCCCGCCAGCCTTTCCATGGCGGCATCGCCTCCATGGAAGGGCCTTCAAAACCATGCATCATGATATGGATGGCGGTGCCTGCTAGGCACCGCCACCATATTGTGCCCCAGTTCCGTCCGGCCGGCAAACGGAACGATTGCCGACCGGTGGAAAAGCGTTGGACGCACTTTGCGTCCGCCCCGATACCCCCGCCATTATAATATGGCGGGGGTAAATCAGGTTACGATGGCGGGTGGATCACCACTGCCGGGCCGGCGGTGGCGATCCGCCCACCATCGTAATCAGCCCCCTAGTAAGGTTATTTTAAGGTGCCTAGAATATGGGGTGTGCATTCAATGAATCAGATAGAATTCCACCCGTGGCACCTGGATGGAGGTGTTTACCTGGGCTGGTTGTGTGCCTTGTGCTTGAATACATTATCATCTTTTCTACTTGCTGTAAGCCGTATTATCTTTGGTGAGGACACTTTTCATACCGGGCTGCGGTGGTTTGTGGTTGCGATGTATGAGTTCCCTTGTGAATCCCTTTCTGAGACAAACATGGTTAAAAACAGTGCATTCGCTTTGATATAAGTGAACAATTAAACTGATGATGCATACAAACCAGCACTTGCTTTCAGAGGACCATGCTAATAGATTATTTCTGGTATTACGTGTCATAAGCAATCTCCATGTTCCATTACCGGGATCCATTTCTGGTGGGTGCCTCCCTTCAGACCGCTTTACGAAAGACTGACTCACAGATGGGACCAACAGTGCCAGTCAACATACATAAAAAATCCTCTTCTGTCCTTTTGGCGTCTCATTTAGGAAATAGGCATAGGTCCCCCAGTGCATATTGGAAAGAGTGGCTGCGACAAGACGCATATTGGAAAGAGTGGCTGCGACAAGACGCATATTGGAAAGAGTGGCTGCGGCAAGACGCCACACTGCCTAAGGGACCTTCCACGCGCCAGAAGGAGATTAAACTACCCTCTACCTGAGGTGTGTATACACTCAGATCAGCAGGCTGATAATCCATTTGGGGCTAGCTCCTACACAGGACAAATATATAGGCCATCCCTAATTGTTGCCACTCCTGCATGGTGTCCCAGGCATGCTGCCATACACTGTTTCCTCCTCCTTTGCTCCATGTGGCCAGGGCCCACCACACACCTTCCAAGAACCTTAAGAACAACTACCAGTGGCTCAGAGATAGATACCCTGTCCAGTTCTTTATAGCCTCAGAGCCTATGGTGGGTGCGGACCAAGCAAGTGAAGCCCACCCTGCGGGACCAGCCTGGGTATGCAACAATTCAAGCTGCACACTCTGAAGGTTCTCAAAAGCCTGGCTCATAATTTCATAAATGACTCAGGGTCAACCTCTCATCCATTTGGTCAGTCACAATCACCCAGTCTAGACCATGTGTATCGGCACTGTCACGAACAGAGTCAACACAGGCGGCACACAAGCAGGTTGCCTACTCTTCGAATATAGATTTGCCATTCTTGGCGGGTGGCTCTGGGCACATATACACTCATGAAAGCTGCATTTGCATACATCCACAGCAGGGATGAGACTCCCGCATGTGGTGGGCATAGAAGTAAACTCTAGGTTCCTCTCATGGCGGCTTCTTCTGGCAGCACAGACTTCAAGTCTGGTGCGTAATTTTGCATGCCGTGGTGTTGTGCAGGAGCGCATGTGCATGCGTTTACCACAAGCCGTCTCAAAACTACTCCTAACTTGCACCCACTTCGGGACCTCAGAAACGTGCAACAATCCACCACCTTTCCACCTAGGAAGAGTACAAACTGAATTACAGATTCAACATGAATGTGCAGCCCCTCCAACCTCCTGAAGATTGCTAACGCTGAATATGGCTTGATGATGGTGGGTTCAGGATCACACAGCTCTCAGAGCAAAAAAAGTTCTGGATAGCATAGGTGGACAAAGCTGGGCAACTAGGTGAGTTCTTTCTTTTCATTGAAAATGGGTTCCTTGGTGTTTCAAAACACTGAGCGTTTGAAACTGACCTCAGGTCCAATATCAGTTGTCGCCAAAATGTAAAAAAGATGAATGTCCAGAGAAGTTTGAAGTCCTCATTGTACAGTATACACACAAGGGTGCAGACAGGTCAGCAAGCTCAAAGGGAACAGAAATAAAACCTTCAATCAATCATGTATTTATATGTATATAGTGCAGCTTATCACCCCGGGGGGTATCCAGGCGCTGGGGTTCTGATGGCCTTTAGTCAAAGAGCCAGGTCTTGAGCCTCTTCCTGAAGTCGGTGAGGGAGGGAGAGGTTCGGAGGTGGAGGTCGTTTCAGGTCTGGGCGGCGAGGTAGGAGAAGGAACGACCTCTGCTGCAGCTTTGACGGATGTGTGGGACGTGTGTGAGGGCGGAGCAGAGTTATCAGGCGATGGTTGATGTAGGTGGGTCCGGTGTTGTGGAGGGCCTTGTATGCGAGTATCAGCAGCTTGAGCTGGCATCTCTTCTGGACGGAGAGCCAGTGGAGGCTTCTGAAATCCTGAATGCATACAAATATACACAACTATACTGGAAGAAATGGAACATAGAATACATAGAACTAAACACAGCTAACATTCCAACCCACTGCTACCACAGAAATAAACCCACCTGTAGGACCTGCTAGATGACTGCGGACTCTAGTGGACCAAGGTAATGCCTCAGCCGTAGTGCTGCTTGATTGCCAGCCATAGTGCTGTATGCAATACTGTTTCCCATGAGCATTTTTCTAATCAGGCTGAGAGAGACTGGAGAACAATATAGGGCTCTGGGGTGCATTAAACATATCTTTCCCAACACCAGCAAACAGTCTCTCCACAGCCATTTCTATCTCGGTCTAAGGCTCTCATTATGAGTGATCCGACTGGGAACACTGGGATCTGATACCACTGGAATCAGAATTTAAAAGATGCGATAATTATCACCTATTAGAAATTGTTCCCTCTTAAATAGGGAAATATGCATATTTTTGTGCTTTGCGCAAGAACATCTGCAAGTACTGTTATGTACTGGGCATTTTCCCCTGGTGAAATTCAACAGGTTTCGCCTGACGAGATTTCCCTGGGGAAATCTGTGAGGCATGTGGTGGCTACCACAAACCTTGTAATTCTGATTCCTGTGCAAACTGTAGTTTGCACAGGGATCGGAAAAAAATGGGCCACTCGTAATGACAACGTACAAATATTTAAATATGGGGAATGAAATAAATGCAGAGTACCTATGCGCATAGCACATCCGAAAAATACTCGTGTCAGATCAGATATATTTTATTTATTTATTTAGGTATTTATTTATTTAGGTATTTATTTATTTAATATTTTTCTATTGAGAAGCTGTGAGTGCTATGCGTGTAACTTTAAGGATTATAGAAAATATGTAGATCTGATCAATATAGAGAATCATAGTTAAGCACTTCATACACTGAGCTAGAGCCAAATTGGAAATAAGAAACGCTAGAAAATTACAGATGAGCAAATATAAGGGTACGATTGAGGTCATGTTCTGCTGATTAGCTCTGACAGGCTCAGAGGAGATATGTTTTCAGAAGAACGAGAGATTTGATTGAGTTCTTAGTTTAAGACTAAACTAGTCTCGCAGGATTGTTGCATTGCGAGTGAAGGGTTGACTAAAGAAAGAAATGCTATGCATTTTTCGAGTTTCCATAAATAGTCTGCTCCTGAAGCCCAGCTGTCCACCAGGGACTGAGCTTTGGTGAGATACGTTAGGTGACGTAGATGAGAAATGTAAGGTAGCAAATTCTGGCATTATTTAGCAGCGAATGTCGATCTTTCAGTACTGGAGGGCTGCAGTCGAGTTTTTTCCTTGTGGAAATGAGGCGGGCTGCCGCATAGAGTACAGCCCTGATCGGGCTCAGCGAGGACTCGTGGAAGGCCAGTGAAAATGGCGTTGTAGCAGCAAGGTCGCGAAATGAATGATGGGCAGCAGTTTTAATTGCACGTATCAGCCAGATCCAATTTGAAATATAACGAAACTATCCGCAGTCCAGTCTTCACTGACCTAATGACTTCAGACCACCATGATCTCTCTTGTCAAGGAGAAATATCAGAACTGTGTTTAAAGGGCACTCAGACTCAGATAGCAACATAGGGCCATGTGTTTAGCAGAAACGTACTATACGTTACAGGGGCGGCTCCTCCGTTTGAGCGGAGGAGCGTCACCCCAGTTAAAAATCCCCAGAGATGAAAAATAAAATGGTAATTAATTACAGAGCGTCAGGACGGGGGTGGGCCGCTGCTAAGTGACAGCAGCAGGGAGGTGGGTTGGCTTATATGGCTCTGTTTATAGTGTGTATGTCTTTTTGGCCGACCGTCTTGCGACGGCCAGCCACACATGCGCACTTTAAACAGCTCTAACCCAGCCGCCTTAAGACAGCTCGGTTAGAGCAAGCCAAAGCCTCCAGAGCACTGTGGAGTGCCAAGTGAGGCCGCTCCCACCAATCCTGCGGCTGCTCTCAGGCTGGTGAGAGCAGCCCTAGGATTGGCCAAGGGAGTTGCTGCATCCAGTTCCTGTGTCAAAAGAAGAGTTCCGAAGTGAAGACGTCGCCGAGTTCAGGTAAGTTTTTTTTAATATATATTATTTTAAGCGTGCGGGGACCTGCCCCCAGGATATGCCAGCCGCCAGTTATGCTGTATCATAACGTAACATCAGCTTTCCAGGGCACAAGGCCATTGGTGAGTTTCAGTATTTGAAGAACAGGGAAATGCTGATAGTGGGAGGCCAAGTGAGCACGTGCATTGGGAAACTCTAACACTGGCCACCTGCACCCCACAGCCAGTGACTGAAATCCTTTTCCAAGGGTGAGATCCTCCAGATGGGACAGTATAAAGGAGAATGTTACCCAACTACAAATGGGAATAGTTTAAAACATGGAGGAAGCAACAGGGAATTCGTAGCTGCAGACTGGGGGCCATATTTAGGAGCCCATTGCATCGATCTTGCATCACGCAACGTGACTTCATAAATCCAGTGGTTAATCTGTAAAAGAAAATAAGTGCTGGGGCTCTCATCAGGAGGCAGCTAGCACCAGCCCATTTCTCTTGTTAGTGCCGCTTAAAACAGAACCAACTACTAACCATGAAAGTGAGGAGAGGATGTGGCTAATGGCTAGAGCTGCCGACTTCGGAACTGGGGCGCCAGTTCGAGTCTCGGCGTCCCAACATCCTGTGATTCTGGGCAAATCAGTTAATCTCCCCGTGCCTACCATAATGAATGTGACTGGTGCTCATGAAAAGCACCGGTGTTGATGATTAAGGAACAATGACGCTGACAAATGAAAATATTGCTCAAACAACATGTCGGGATATAGCATCGTGTGTTAACTTAAAAATTATAATGAGCTTTAAACATAACACTTGTGAAAACAAGGCACATGATAGAGCAATAAAGCCGATGCACAGCTATCGGCACACATTTTCAAGGGCTCTGGAAAGAAACAATGGGCCACCTTACTCTGAGACAGTCATTAATTAGTGTGCTGGAAGCTTCTGTTGACTTGATGAAACCTGGGTGGAGTTTGAAGATGGGTTCACTTGCTGCATTTATTTTGCCGGGAGTGAAGTTTGGGGAAGGAGATTTTTGAGAGGTCACAACTACTGTAGGAAACCCAATTTGAGAAGGGGACAGTTAGGAGCATAATAGGAGCCACCAGACAACTAAGCACAGAGCATCATGATGTGCACAGGGAAGCAAGGAAGGCCTTGGTTGATGCTAAGCTGCCAGTGTCCGGCAAGCTAGGATCTGCCACAAGGTTGAGGCTGGCCTGGACAAAGCAGACACGGAAAGTGGGCAGCTCAGTCTAGGAAACCATCCAGGGAAATGTATAGTGGGAAAAGTACAGAAGGGAAAGGAGCAACAAGGTGTAGCAGGCCCCTTCACCACCTCCAAACCCTTACCTCTGAAAATTTAAATGTCTCGCTTTTGCTGCCCAAAAGACAATCAGCAACTACCACAGAGTGGCACTCCGTGAACCTTATTTTGGCAGTAGGGATTGATTCAGTGACCCAGACTTCAGAGGACAGTGTTCTGGAATTGTTGTGGAGAGGTGTGGTGCAGCGGCCAGGGCAGCTGACTTCAGAGCACAGGGTTCACGGTTCGATCCCTGGCTCCGGCGGCAGCTCAGCTCAGCACCATGTGACTCTGGGCAATAGCTCACTTAATTTCCACGACGGCCCCCAGCGCCTTGAGACCCGTAAGGGTGAGTAGCTGCGCTATATAAAAACGGACTTACTTACTTACATTTGTACAACAGGGGAAGAAAGACCTTACAAAACCAGGTCAGCCTGTTGTTTCAAAACCAGCCCAGCCCCCGCCCTTCCAGCCTCCCGGCCCGGGGGATTGAACATGGTGCCCGGGTGCATGATTGCTCCGAGTCAGATGTCACAAATGTAACAATAACATACCAACCACCACCACGATCACGAAAAAGCAGAGTTGCTTACTGGGTCATGTCACATAACGTTAAGGCTACTGCCTTTATTATAGGAGGCCTGCTGCTACACACAGCATGACACGCTGCTTCAAATTATAGTGCTGATCGGATGCCTGTGTCTGTGCTTCGTGCATGTGTACCTCATGATGGTAAAGGCGGGCCGGCGCATGGAGTTTTAAAAAGGTTACGGCACGCACGGTGCTGTGGCTTTCGCAACTCCACAGAACCAAATCCAGCCCAAAAAGTGGCCCTCCCACCGGCAACACTGACTTAAGGGGCATGGATTTATTATCGTCTCTCAGCTCTTCACGGGAGACTCCGAGAGACGGAGAGTGAGTGACTGAATGTGATTGTGAACACATATTATTGTGTGACACAGACACACGTTGCGGAGTTGTGGATGATGTGAGTTGCAACCCAGGTCTCTAGACCCAGTAGACCCGGCCCTGATAAATAAGTGCTGGTGCTAAGCACCGGAAACGACTGTCACAAATTAAGCACTGGGAGTGACGCAATGCAGTGACCACTGTCACAAATTAAGCACTGGGAGTAACGCAACACAGTGCAAATCACTGCGTTGCATTACTCTGCCCTGGGAAGGCGTTCCATGGGCACTGCATGGATGTTCCTACACAACTCCCATGGTTTTTATGCATTCACAGATTTACCAAAAGTGGTAGACCTGGGAATGCGCCAAAAAGATACACCTTCTCAGGGGAGGCGTAACGAGGAGAAATATCTTTATTTCTCCTAGTTACTTGCTCCTTCAATGTATGCTGCATTCTGCAGCACACAAAGAAAGAGTAATATGCCTCTCAGTATTGTTTTTATGAAGGAAGGTGTCCTTTCCTGCACAAAAACAATCCTGCATGCAACTCAGGCATCCTTGCACCATAGTGCAAGGGTGCCTGCGTTGGGGCTAGGCAGCCCATTGTGCGCCAGCGCAAGGAGAGGACAGGAATGTGCCGTATTGGGATAAATACGGCTCAGTCCTGCCCTTTCCCTGTGACGCAGCACAGCAATGTGACTTGTTGCGCTGTGCCACCAATCTCATAAATATGCCCCTAATATTCTAAGGGTTGAGGCGCTGTGAGGCTTCAAGGAAACCATGCAAGGCAGCCATAATACTCTACTAACAGGCCATGGAGCATGCTATGAAGCCGATATCAAATACCTCGTCTAAGGAACACTTTACAATCACCTCATCGACATGTTCCACCCTCCACCTCGGCATCCATGGCCTCTATGGATGATACATCTTTCTGCACTCTGGGCATCCCCCCAAGAGCTGGAACTGCGAGCCTTCTTATATACTATATCCACTTTGTTTTTTTCCCCACATGTAGCTTGGACTCTAGACTGCGTGCTTGTATATTCTATCCACTTGCTTTAAGTCTCTGTTTTTCTTCCCCACATGTAACCTGGACTTTAAACTGCGTGCTCCTCTTGTATAATGTATTCCCTATCTTTCCCAATTTGACCCCTCCCATCCTTAATCGTTGTATCCCCCCCTTAATCATGTAAAGCGCTCTGATACCCTCACGGGTCTGGCTCGCGCTCTATAAAACTATAAAAATAAATAAAAAAATAAAAAAGATATCTCTTTTAGGATATCGGGAAAGGTAAACAAAGAGTACATCTTCAAAATCCCATGTTTCTTGGCATTAACAGCAGATATCAGGATCCAAAGTTTGGCATGGTCCAGTGGTGGCAAGGGCAGTGCTGTAAACAGGCAACAGTGAGCTGTGTCAATCAAGCCTTTGATGTTTCCACCTCGACCTCTTGTTGTGGAAGCTCCAGTGTTGCATGGTAAAATGATCTAACACCTTCTAAGAGCCACTGCACAGACACAAAGCGTAGCTATCACCCTCTGTGCACACATGAAACAGACAGGAAGCACATTGCCTCTGATGCTATTCACTGTAGCCTTTATTTCAACCAAGAACTGCTGCATGCACAGCACAACTTTCACGGTGAAGGGCTGGAACTCACAACAGGAAAGCAAACTGAAATAAGATCTCATACTCTTTGTGACTAATGGTAACTGCCAAGGCAACAGATCTGGAAATAGAAATGGTTAACAACATAGAATGGCTTACTGGTGTTTCTAGTGGCCAGCAACTCCTTAATCTCACTGGATAATTACCATATTTCTTGGTTTTCTTGTGAGCTAGACTGCAGCACACTCAAGCTTAGATTTACAAACATTTTGTGATGGGTTTGCATCACAAATGTGATGTAAACATGCACAAAATGCTTTTTTTAGATTTACTTTCCAGTGCAAAACTTGTTTTGTGCTGGAAAGTGGCTTCAAAGTGACTGACAGCAGCGCAAATGCTTTTTGTGTGTTACTCTGCATCAAGGGGGGCATTCTATGGGTGGAACATGGGCATTTCCATGCAACCACCCATTGTTGTTGGCAGAAAATACCCTCTCTACTAACAATTACAAAAAATAACACTACTTTGAAGTAGGCATAAAAAAGAGAAATGCTTTTATTTCTCCTAAACATTTCCACTTTTGCATTTGTGCTACACTGTACAGCACACTTCTGAAGTGGGAAACGTTTTACAGTTAGTCTAAGCTCAGTGTTTACTACTGGAACGGTAACCTTCTATTACAAAACCTATGCTGGCACATGAGGCACACATTTGCACTATGGTGCAAAGGTGTATGTGTGGCGCTAGGCAAACCAATTGTGTACCAGCTGTAGGGAAACTGCAGGATAGAGCTGTTTCTTAGTAGACATGGCACTGCTCTGCGCTCTCCTGTTCATGAAATGCAGCACAGCAACTTTACTTGAAGCACTGCGTTGTGTGGTTTCTTTCAAAATCTGGGCCTAGAAGTCACTGTGAGTGCATCACTAAAGCCGTCAACGCATTTCCTTGGATGGCATTGGCTGACATTCTACTGACCAAACACGAAAGAAAGAGAATGAGGTCATAGGGACAGATGCCATCTCCATCCTCTTATCTCCTGCAGTTGGTCTTGCCAGATAGAAATTGGTGTGGATGAATGTAGTGATTCCGAGGCTTCCGCTGCTGCTGCTCGTCATGCCTAATCAAAATGGATCCCTGCCACTTCCTTTGTTGTCAGTCCAGCAACACTAATGGGAAAAACAAAAAAGAATAGAATTGAACCTGACAGTGCCACATCATGGGTGAGAAGTCACACACACTGAAAACTAAGCATAATTTCTAGAGCTGAGCATTTATTGTTGTGGAAGCAGATACTAAGAATGAACAGAATTTGCCTAGAAGGCAGCTGACAAACAAGTGCAGGGTTTTCGGATGTGCAGCAGTATGTAGGATTGAGAGGCAAGTGAAGTCCATATTCTGGCCCAGACCTGAAAGTTTTAGCATCAGGTTAGCGTTACTTTTTTAATGCTAACCCGGCGCCAAACTCGTTTTAGGATTCACAAACCAACGCAAATTTTTACGGAAAAGTAGCGCAAAGCAGCGCGAAACGCTGCTTTGCATTACTTTGCGTTAAGTTGGTGTTACATGGGTGTTCCCATGCACCCACCCATGCTTTTTGACACTAAACCTGATTCACTAGCATAAGTGGAAAGGGTTTATCGCCAAAAGTTAACGCTGCTGAAAAGCAGGCAGTAAACGGATTTTTTTTTTATAATTCTCCGTGCCTTTCTGACTTTGCATGCATGCTGCACATATACAAAGTTGGAAATGCTTTTGGACATGTCTAGGCATAGTATTTTGTACAGGAAGGGTATCCTTCCAGAACACACCTATGCTAGACTCCGGCACGCAACCTAGTGCCTTGGTGCTAAGGTGTGTGGCTGGCGCACTGCAGCTGAAATCGGCCCGGTGCTAGAGAGAGGGGAGGAGAGTGTCTTTTCACTGTGAATATGGCGCTCTCCTGCTCTCTCCCTGTCACGCAGCGCAGCCTCTTAGGAGGCTGCACTGCGTCGCGTGACAGTGTTCAGAATCTGAGCCTCTGAGTGTAAGGATGTCTTCCCGACAAATGTCGACTTTCACGAATTCTGTACCATAGAAATGTAAAAGTCAATTTACAGTGAAGAATTTAGACAGTGATTACAGCTACATATAGGAATTTATACAATCTGGTTTCCTAATAAAAATTCATATTTTAAGACCACTTTTCAGTTGTGGATATTGACACTCCCAAATAGTCAGGCCCGGATTAACGTAGAAGTAGTGCAATGCAGCACAGTAAGTAAAGTTGCTGTGTTGCATGAAAGGGAGAGAGCAGAATAGCGCCATATCTATTAAGATGTAGCCCTGTTCTACTCTCTCCCTGCACTGGTGCAATTTAGGCAGCCATTCCCCAACGCTGACACCCTTGCACCGTAGTGCACTGGTGTCTACATTGTGGGAAGCATAGGTTTTGTGCTGGCAATGTCCCTTCCTGTAGAAAAATTATGTTTTAAGGCATTTCCCACTTTGTAGTGTGCTGTACAAGGTAGCGCACATGCAAAATAGGAAAAATGAAAATATTTTCCTCGTTCTGCCTGCGTCGAGGTCGAGCAGCATTTTGGCATCAATCGCCGTCTACAATTCTTTGGAGATAGGGATCTGCGGCAAAATACATGGGTGGCTGCATGTGAACACCCATGCACCACAGATGGAACGCGCTCTTCACACAAAGCAGCACATAGCTCAGCTTTGCGCTACTTTGAGTTACAATCCAACACAAATCGAGATTTGCATAGGATTGTAAATCCCACTACAACACGTTGCTTCGGGTTTGCGTTACAAAAGTAACACAAATCCAGCGCAAAGTGTTTGTAAATCTGGAAATCAGTCTTGCGTTTCCTTCTTTTCTTCACCTTCACAGGCTTTTGGTTGGAAATCGAGACAACTACTTACAGTCCAAAGTGGCACAAAAGATGAAACAACACCTTCACACTGCAATGAGTCAAAAACGAATAATGCAAGACAATATAATGTAAGGCACTCAAGCAGTATAAGTAAAGGATGTCACTACTACAATTATCCCTTCTGTTCTTACCTGCATTCATTCCCAAAGGGTTCACCCTCTCACCAGACACATCTATATCAGGGGTCTCTTGCAATTGATGCCTTCCCTGATTATACCCTTTCATGCACTTTTTTAGCTTCCAATTGTTTAAATCAGTCATGATGCATAATTCTTTCATTCTCTTTCTGTTCCATTCTACTAGATAGCTGAGGGAAAATACCAGCCGCCTTGTTAAATTGATTGCAGAACCCACACCAGCACATAATGTTCTTGTACCCGTTCTGTGTGCTCTATTGTGTTAGTTATAATTGCTAGTGTAGATGTCTTCTAGGATGTAGCAAACTCACCTAAGCAGGTTTGCACGCATTTGTTTTTTTGAGTTTTATATAGCAGGAACTCGAACCGAAGGTATCAGAGCGCTTTACATGAGCACCAGTTGCGTTACAGACGGACACATTCATTTTGTTAAGCAGGGGGAGATTAAGTGATTTGTCCAGAATCACAGGATGTTGAGCGTACCTGACGAGATTTGAACCGCGTTCCTCATCTTCGAGGTCGACTGCTCTAGCCATTAGGCAACCAGCATTGTGGTTTCCAATATGTGATGGCGACAAAACAGGACTCCTTCTGCTTTCCCTCACTTATAAATGAAACAGCCAGGCGTCTTTGTGTTCCTGTTAGTTAATATCATGCTGCCTGGTCCTTAATGAGAGCCTTGCTTCAGCGGCTTTGTAAACAGAGCCGACAATAGGAACCAAACTAATGGAGGGGACATTTTGTTCATTGGACAAGCGAACAAAAGGAAACCTTGCTAATTTAAAATGGCCGTGTAGTTCATTTACAGTCTGTATTAGTGTCAAGCTGTGTTTGGCTTTCTGCAGGTAATAAAGCCTGTAATTAATTTGCTTTTATTTAATCTTGAATGGGGTTTTTATAATGAGCCTGCAGATGTAGTAATACCGTTTGTGTATTCAACGCCTACCTGACCATTCAACGTCAGTTCGATAAGGAAATCTCATTCATCATTACCGGCTGCCAGTATCTGGGCACGGTCTTGTGCGATGCGAGTTTGTTTAGTGACAGTCCTTCATTCCTTTCTAACAGGAAGCACTCACTTGCAATCTCAGCTCTTGGCACCATCACTGTACGTGGAGAATGTAGACCTCTCACCGTGCGCCATCTGGGAGTCTCAGATCACAGGTATATGTTGTCCCCACCTCGAAATATTAAGAAACAGCCTTCAAAATCTTATGGAACAAAGTTTTAAGGAGATGGATTTGTTAATATAGCCTTAGAGCCTGCCGTAGCGGGCTCTACCGGCCATTAAAGGCCCGCTCCAGCGTTTCGGCGAGGGCCTTTAACAAGGGAGCTGGCTTTTAATGGCCGGTAGAGCCCACTACTGAAGGCTGTAAGGCTATTAGAGAACATTTCACCCCTAGAGGGCAGAATGTTCTAATTTGTAAAGCAAAGGCCTCACGGAGCCCAAGGGGGTTGAAATCCCCTCCGGCTCAGTGAGGCCTTTGTTCTGTGAACAAACATTGGAATGTTGATGCTCTGGGCTTCTACCGGCCATTAGAAGCCTGGAGCACTCCATTGTCTTTAATGGAGCGCTCAACATGCCAATGTTCTGATAAAATTTGCTTCTTCTTTGCAGTAGGTGCCAAAGTCATTGTGAGTGTCCACGTTACATGTTATTGCGTGTGGAGTAAGTCACCAACATGGCAAAGTTTCCTGGATCCCACACTGACATAAACCTTGTCATTGTCATGCATCTTTGAAGATGATATTTATAGTATTTTCTGATCATTTCCTTCCAAAGTTAGGAAATTGATAAAGGAAATTTTGGGTGAGAACATAGGACAAAGCCCACTTTCCATTTAAATGTATTCCAGTTACAATGAGCAACACAAAATGCATAGAAAATAGGCCTCTCTAGTTCCCCAAATCAAGATGGTGCCTCTTAAAGAATATCTATCACTTTACATAACGTTTTGTACCAATTAAGTAGGACAATGTCCCAGACTTGTCCTACACTTTGGAAAATATCTCTGTAACCCAGTTAGTGGGCTGTTTCTTACAGATAAACATACCCTGGTGGAAACGCGACACAAATGTCACCCTTTGCCTAGGCCGTGTTTCTTGTCCTTTCTTGATTTCAGTATGGGAAGAAATCCATCCGCAGCCCTATAACAATAACAGCCTGGCCCTGCTGCCGACATTTTTTATGTCATTTAAAATGCATTTCCAAACAGTTTCCAAACAAATTAGCTCAATAGTGTAGGTGACACTTGTAAAAACCTTACTCGTCAAAAGTTGTTGACCAACACCTGACTGAGCAAAACAGACTGAAAGACAATATGTCCGTGGTTAATTATTTTTCGAATGATTTTTTGAAACATAGAAGACATGTTAGTAAGTGTCGCATTGCTGTGCCTGTCTCGGCCTAATTGAGTGATTTACAAAGTATATAATGGCACAACAGGCAGAGGAAATGTCCCAATGAAAGGGAAGAAGATGGCATAGCGCGTTATACATAAGCACATACTTGTGTTGTGCTATTTAAAGAAATCTGGCAGAGTAAATTAAAATTTTATATAGTGTTTCAGCTTTTGAGTAGTTTTAGTGATTATGGAAGAACAAGAGTCTGGAAATGAAAGTTGGAATTAGTGGAACGATAGACTATCGGACGTATAGTGTCAGTGTTAGGATTTTCAATGACCTCCAAATTACATTTTGGAACCCTACTCCTGGGCACAAGGGCGACATTTGACACTTTTAAGGATTCACTATTTTCCCCATACTGCTTGCATTTTAGTGGCTCTGCCCAGTCCCAGGCATGGCTCAAGGCCTGATGACCCACCACCAAAAAAGTAGGAAGCTGTTCTCAAGTTCGCTCAGGCAGGAACCCACAGAGGCTTCACAGAAGCAGTTACGATACAGATGTGATGTGGTGGTACCAGATGTTGATATTTCTCCAAAACATTTGAAGAATGATTACCTTTTACGAGCCTGGAGTCAGAGTGAAGAGTGTCCTTTGAGAAACCTCTGTTCCTGAGGAACTATCTACTTACAATCACTGCGGATGGAGCTCCCAATTTAACCTCCAATGGAGACATTGATCTCTTGGGCCAGATAAAAAAAAATCGCAATTTGGTTATCAACCAGTGTTTAATGTTGTTTTCGCAGTTATGAGGCAAGGCAAAGATTAACGATTGTACAAGTACCATCTATGTAAGTGCCACGACCACTGTAACAGTGCTAACTCCAGTAGTCTGTTTTATACCATGCTTGCTGTCAGCTTTTATTTATCTTTAATAGAAAGTGTTAAGTTCTTAGAACACATGCAAAAATGCTGATATCATCGTGGCTGACAACTTGGTAGGCTGACATGCTTTTTGTTATTGTAAAGGGTGCCGCCATTACAATATGTCAAAACTCCCAGAGCAGAACTATGGCTTAGGCCTGATGGCAGTATGTACTAGGGTGAAGCATTTGATCCCTATCAGTCCAGGAAGGACAGTTGGGGTGGATCCAGGAACTTCATTAACTTGAAAGGAGTGGCAGCTGGCAAACTTTGAAAGTGCAGGGGCTTAAGACGAAGACATGAATGTGCCAGTGGAAGTGAGCGCAGCGAGTGAGCACAACTGCTCCAAAAGGGGTTTAGGCACTATGGCACCCTGCGCAGAATTACAAATATTTTGTGAAGTGCACTCGCACACTGAGCTAGACACACACACATCCTTGCCTCTGTCCCACCCCCTCAGTCTCTGGTATGAGGTTCATTGGCAGATCTATGTGCAGGTCTCTGGACTGAAGATGCACTAAAGATCAAATACAAGATCACAGTTTTATAGGCATCACAGTTTTAAATTTAGGGGCAAGGTGCATGTATACGACTTCAGTGAGCTGTATATCGCTTTACTGAAAATAACATGGACAGGGCTTCTCTTGCAGGAAATGTCTAAAATTGGCCCTTATCCTATTTGTAGACAGGATTTTGACCATGTTGTGACTGGCAGAGGTCGCAATTTGCAACATGTCAGCAAGGAGTAGTTCATCCCGTTCTGCTTTTCATGTTGCACTCTGGCCCCAACAGTTTCCCTTTTCTCTTTCTAAATGCCAGGCGGGGTTTATTAGAATGGAAAGGCGTGGCCATAACTGGTAGTGCTATTATTATTCCCTGACAAGTGGTACCTTGGCAACTCTGGACTGGCATCTGCTAAAACTCTTCTGAATGTCTCTCGCACTTTTACAGTGGTGTCACGGCTTAGATAAAAAAACATGCATGATCAGTTGACGTAATGTCACAAATGTCAGTGTCAGCAGTGCAATGAGAGGGTTTCTAACCAGCCTCGTATGAACCCCACCCTCTTTCCAAACTTGTTGCTAGAGAGGTGGAGTCAACGACGCTTGCTGCTCCCACCTAACGATGTGACGAGTTAGGCAAGAGTTGGAGGCACTGAAGTCCTAGGTGGGTGACATACAACTTCAGGCAGCAAAGGGCTGAAATCTAACACACCCAGGTTGCCTTCAGTTACAGAGACTTGCTTTCATCATAGGTGGATTTGGTCCCTTCCCTAAGACAATACCCGGGCATCACGACACAAACAAACACAGATCATCGACATTCAAGACCCTGGCCCACACACACGTTAGTGGAAACACAGCCTGGGCCTGACAGAACGGTGGGTTGCTGAAAGGGTGGTCTGCTCTTCAGCCTCTCACACCACAGCCAGCCTTTTCTCCCACCCTACATACCCGGTGTCCATGCGGCCACCTCTCACCTGATGACCAACAGCTCATGGAGAAGGTATGCCGCCGCCGCCAGCAGCGCTGAGCACCCCCGGTCACGTACAGGGTTTTCTTTCACATTCACCAGGAGTCTGAGCCCAGCCCTGACATGGTGCTACCACGATCCTGCACTGGGAAGGCAGCGATGTCCCCATGGAGGAAGGAGGCAGCGTACTGCTGCTCTGCCGCACCTCTGCACCAGCTCAGCGACAGCGGACTCTGGTTCCGGCTCAGATCCAGCAAGCATGATACGAGGAGCGAGGAGGAGAAGCCCACCCCCCAGTGCATGCATCCCAGGCTGTAGCCAATCAAGACACTGCTCCTGCTGTTATAGCAGTGCCTGGATTGGCTGGGACAGGGGACTGCAATGCCTATAACTGAGCCCAGGTGCTGCGGCTATGAGTCACCCCGGGCTCCAGTATACGCAGGGGGAAGTCTCTGAGGCGGCCTCTAGTGCGCATGTCGGGCTTGCCGGAGAGAGGCCGCTCTCCAACCCCACTTGCGCACTTGGGCCCCTCTGATTCTGAAGGTGTCTCCTGTCCTTCAATAATATGCCCCACCCCCTCAGCCCCGCACTGGAGGATTCTCAACAGACTCGCCTCCTCATGTCTGATACTGAAACGGCCCACGGCAGAAATGCCTAGAAAGTTCTAAACTGTTTAGGACTTTACTTACATTTAATTGGGGGGCCAGGTTGTAGGAGAGTAGGATCTGCTTCTTATGGTTACCCCCACTTTTTGCTGATGTTTCACTGTTTTTCGACTTTAGTCTGGCTGGGGCCCTGCTATCCAGGACCCCAGCCTAGCTGCTTCCTCTCTAAATTGATTCCCTGTACCTTAGGTACACCACAGATTGGATTCTGGGGTGCCCTTATGAGTACCTAGTATATGGTATACTATGTACCCAGGGCATAGGTACCCCAGAGGCCTACCAGGGGCTGAAGCATGTATTATGCCACCCCGTGGGCAGCCTTCAAAATGACACCACAGGACTGCTACAGCAGCCTGAGTGAGGTGGTGCATGCACCCCTTACTGAGATATGGGTTCACTATATCTCACCCTATCACCGCACATATAAACCTATCAGTCACCCCTATGGCAGGCCTTATCAATCCTGAAGGCAGGGTGCTTGGTTTTGTGTGAGAGGGTGCCCATGCATGAGCAGAGCCCCTCTGCAGCCTTCGGAATCTCTCCTCCGGGGTTGTCTGTGATGCAGCCTGACCATATACTCTTAAGTGCATTATAACCAAACGGTAAATGCTAACTTTGGGATGGCTACACGGAAACATGTCGTGTTTGGTGTCAAACACCTTGGAATCATACCCCCACACCAGTAACTGGTGTGGGAGTATGATCCCACCCTTCTAGAGGGAGAGACATGACAGCACCGGTATACCCGGTACCAGCTAACAGAGCCCTGGCATCACAAAATGGATGCTGCAGCCACAGACACGAGTCTGGCCTCCTGCTGCCGACCGAAACTCTGGCAGGGGAGGCCTGGACAATAGGTTTCCTGTCACAGGGAGGTGTTACCACCTCCCAGACAGGCTTTAGTGTATTGGGGCTGGGTGGGTGCACTCTCTGAGTGCTTTGAAGTACTGCACTGGGGGCACATTTGGTGTCCCTGTGCATAGCCTAGTTCAAACCGGTTGCAGGGGCTACCAGCCCCTGCTCTGGTGCGGAACTGGACAAAGGAAATGGGTGTAGCCACCCCTCTTTCCAAACCCTCCCATAGGTGGGTCCCCTGAGTTAGTCCAACCCCTTCCTTGGGTATAAGATAGGAACCCCTGGCAACAGGACTTTAGATATCCCTGGACGAAACTCTGAAACTGAATCCTGGACCTTCGACGATCTGTTCAATGCCAGATGACTGAAGAATCTCCCTTGGAGTAAAGGAGTTACTCCCCTGCTTGGCAGGCACCAAAGACGCATCTGTCCGGTCTGCATCTCCGAAGCTCCCGCCGGACGCCGACAACTCTGCAACCCAGGAGGTGGGTTTCCAGACTCCCCAGAGGTTGACCCGAGTCACCAGCAAAGCTGAGACCCGTAGCCCTTGTGGGTACCGTGGAACCGGAACCCCTGGACACCGTGCTCATTTGCAAGTGCATAAGCTTCTGTTCAATCCTAGAAGCTGTGCTTTGGGTTACTTGTAGCCCCGACCCCGAGCAGTGAATCCACCGAAGATTGCTGGCCTGGCCACTCCCAGTGACCCATGGGCCGCCATTTTGTGATTCCGCTCGAGGTCCCTTTGCGATCCCTTGTCCGTCGACTTGTGGGTCCCTCAGAAGGACAACTCTACTTTCAATGGGCCTCCCTGGTTGCTCCAGGCCTGCCCTGACTCTCCCTTGCTTGGGGAGTCCCTCGGACCTCGCTGGTCCGCACCGAAGCCTTTGTTCTCTTCCTGCGTGGGTTGCTGTTGCCAAGGCTTGTTGGGTCCAATCCGGACACCGACACCGCAGCAAGTGACATCCGTCGTGGGACAGCTCGAATCCAGCTCCTGGTTGTCGTCAACACCTCCTGGTCCTCGTGGCTGCAGAGACAATCTTCACCTCTTCAAACTTGAAGCACCCGACATCGGTGGGCATTCGACTATCGTGTCCCTGGTCACTGGCTAGTGACCCAGACTCTGTCCCCTCTGCTTTCAGGTTCTTCACATCTTCGATCCAGGCTTGGATCTCTTCAGACACTTCTCAGCTTCCCGGCAGCAGCACTTTCCAGCAAGCTGCCATTGAAAACGACGGCGCGGCCCGACACCATTTGGCACCTATGCACCCGGCTTCCCTGGGTGAGGTAACACGAGTACTTCGGTGCTCCCGTGGGTGTTGGCCCTAGAACCCTCTAAGTCCAAAAGGGTTTGTTCCTAGTCCACGCCGAAGTGTCCCTAAACTTTAAAACTCTAACCGCGACTTTCCCATAGACGCTAACGGAGCTCGCGGCTGTGTTCACACACTGCACACGTCCCCCGTGGGTCCCCTGTGTCACTACCTTGGTTGGGTGGTTCCTTGGGGTCCCAGCGATTCTACAGGCTCTAGGCCTTGTGTCTAGTCAAGTCGTGGTTCTTATACCACTTTCTTAATATATGGTTTGGTTCGCCCCTAGGGCCTATCGTATATTGTGCTAATTTACTGTGATATTTGAAGTGTAACATATGTGCTTTGACCTCTAGCCTCATAAAGAGACTAGTAGGGTGTGTTTAGAAATCAATATATATATTTTATATATATACCTGGTGTGGTCTGCTTTCATTTAGCCATTTAGGATATTATAGACTGGTAAAACTAACAGCTTTACACTCCTTCAAGACTTAACCTGAAGGCTGCTCTCCATAGCTACCACTAGGATAGCTTTCAATAAAGGTTGTCTTTAAACCTATCATCAATAAAGGTCGTTTGCAAGGTGCCCACTATAACTAGTGGACAGCATATACCAGGCCAACTTCTCACACAGGTGGGCAAAAATATCAGGGGGGCAACGCCCCAGTGCCCTAAGGGACGCACCTCCCCTGCCTGAAAAGTACAGAGGTGCGGTCTGTTCATTTATAGATTATTGTAAGGAGAAGCCTGAACAAGGGAAAGCCTTTGTTCCCAAGGGCCCAGCCTGGCACCGAGCCATCTGTAAACTGGTTAGAAGTGGACACAGGAGAGGGGACTACTGATTTCCCTGGCTACAACTCTGGGTGGACACAAGAGCTCTGCATAAAGGAGAAATAATTCCCCCATCTTAGGTTTTAGGAATGAGGTGTACTGTGGGATAATTTGCAGAAAAACAAACAGGATGTTCAGGATGT
This sequence comes from Calotriton arnoldi, assembly GCA_963921515.1. Taxonomy (NCBI): domain Eukaryota; kingdom Metazoa; phylum Chordata; class Amphibia; order Caudata; family Salamandridae; genus Calotriton; species Calotriton arnoldi. The sequence goes on along the minus strand of CAWUFW010000322.1, from coordinate 3,826,945 downwards.
TCTGCAAAGATGGGAAGGGGTGCCTCTGGTAACAGTTGGTCAGGGAGTGTTTTACAGTCACCCCACTCAGTGCCTAGCACGAACCATACATGTGGCATCCCAAGGAACCCTCCTCAGAACACTTTCTGGACCTGCGGAAGACCAGAAGAGGACTGGACCCGCTGTCTGTGACCTGTTCCATCTTGTACTAAGGACAAAGAAGTGGAGTCCAAGGGTCAATTGGCTGACTTACACTGTGGCGAAGGAAAGACAACAAGCTGCCAGAAGCTTTACATTTTATTCATCAATTTTACAATAAAAGTTATAACAAAGTCAATACATCTCATAATTTCATCAATGTATTAAAAACATAATACTTAACAATCACAAACCCCACTTCTTTCTCCCATTCACACCACACATTCAAAATCACTCACGAACGACTCCAAACGAAAATATAAATGTAGTAATGATTTGTATCTGTGAGGAAATACAAATATTTTTGCAAGATATGACTGGGGCAGTGTCTATTTAGGATTAATTCTATGTAAGAATTGGTATGTTATGTCCCTCTTTCCCCAGCCTAAAATTATTAGCATGGGGGTACCCTTCATTTGAGTGGGTGTATCTTGTGTTAGGCCACACACTCGTATACCTTCTTGGTTGTTACAACTGAATGTGCTGTAATGCCCTATGTTCAGGGACACTCTCTGGAATATGTTGCAGATTATTTCATGGCAAATGCTCGCTCAATGGGTAATAAGAGAAAGGAATGGGAGACTTTTAAAGTTGATATCAGAGGGAGGGGCATAGAAAATGTGTGTGGAGGTAGAATGACAGTAATGCAGGAGCTGACAACAAAGAAGGGGTTCCGGGGGAGCTGGAAAAGAGGGAGGAAATGCAGTGACGTCAGAGATCTTAGAGCAAAGAGAAGTATGCTGCCCTCTTGGAGTGAATGCTTTGCTTAGACTATCATGAATGTATAGTCAGGTCACATGAGGAAGGGGGCAGATTGGACCGTGACTAATTAAGGAAAGTGCAAGGACTGATAGTACTGAGAGATGTGTGGGGACATACACAACACACAGAAGGAGATAGCAACAATGTATTTGCTGAATATTATTCAACCTTATACACTAGTCCTCCACTCACTGGCTCGGTCAACCCTTGATGGGGAGAGCAATGCTTGTGTCGTTTTTTTTTGCAGATTTATATAGCGCGAACTCGACCCGAAGGTATTGGAGCGCTTTACATGAGCACCGGTTACGTTACACAAGGACACATTCATTTTTTTTTTTTTTTGGTAGGCACGGGGAGATTAAGTGATTTGCCCAGAATCACAGGATGTGGACGCGACCCCGAGGCTCGAACCTTGGTTTTCCAGCTCCAAAGTCGGCAATCTAGCCGTCAGACCACATCCTCTCCCCAAGACACCATTTCTGCCACCAGACAGAGGCAGAAATTTGATTGGCTGCTTATATTATGTGACATCATTTAGGCCCTCACTCCTATGCCAGGTGGTAAGACTCTGGGAATGGATGGCATGCCCCCTGAATTTTATGTCACATTGGTTAAACAGTTGTAGCCTCTTTTATTGGATATGTACAATGTGTCCCTGGAGAAAGGCCATCTGCCACCTTCTGTCAGAGAGGAGCAAACAGTGGTGCTCCCTAAACTAGACCGAGATTTACTGCTTAGATTCTCAGCCTTCATTTGGCCACCAAGATTAGAATGGGTGTGTGCCAGGCCGCAGTAAGCGGCCCAATTTTCAGAGACTGTATAACATCATGGATAGTCTTCCGGGGAGTGCAGGATGTGACATTTTTAGATGTCGAGAAGGCATTCAACACTCCAAGCTGTCACTCTCTTTATGATGTACCTCAGGCCATGAATTTTTTGTCCACGATTAATCCAATGGATTAAGCTGTTATACACTGAAGCCGCAGCCAGGGTCCACAGAAGCCGAGTGACCTTTGACAGCTGGCAAACGCAGTGGGACACCCATCGGTGCTGTCCTCTAACCCCTCTGCTGTTTGCATAGCCATTGAACACCTGCATGCTGATTATAGTGCACAAATGAATAGTGAGGCATGAGAGCGTTTGAACACATGCACAAAAAACTAGGTTGTGCACATTAGGAAATAATCATAAACCCTAGCATTTGGCACTCATCATATTACAGCCATGTATATGAGCAATGCCCCTCTGTACTTTGGAGACCCTGAGAGAGATCTGGTCTCCACAATATCATTATTTGAGATTTTTGCCAACCTGTCAGGTGGGAAGTTTAATTGGATTAAGGCATGCCTCTTTCCTTTGAAACATGGCATAGAGCAGATTCATTGCACATCCATGACATTCGGCGGAGAGGCGTGCTGGATGTTTTAAAATATTGAGGAATTAAGATCTACCATCTAGATGTAGACCTCTATGAGAGTAACTTGTTGAGAGGAGAGCCCTTTTGGAAGCTTTCACCCCTCTCTTTATTGGAGCACTTAGCACTGCTGAAGATGGTGGCACTCCTGCAGTTCTTGCATTACTTTGATAACCTTGCAACAGTATCACCTCTTACATTTTTGACTGAATTGTTATGGAATGGTGGAAGCCCGGGGTTGCATTTGACAGGCTAGTATTGCCACTCCCAGAGGGTGGACTGGGGGTGCAAATTTGGAGCTTTACTATCTGACAGCACCGCTACAATGGATGGTGCAATGGCAATGGAACCGAATAGTGTGGCAAAGTGTCAGTCGCAGGCAAAAGGGCCAGATTCCTGGCCTTTGCCTTTTGAAGCAGGCCTTGTGGGCATCATATGCTACCAGATCTAGTTTTATCATCATTTTATTGTTGGAAGTGCTGCATAACAATCACAGGAAAGGGTGGTGTACAATATTGATCTATCAAGAAGGACAAAACAGTTTTTATATTTTTTGTTCTGTTAAAGCAAATTCTATGTAACCCAGTACAATAGTTCATGAATAGTGACTGAGTGTAGTATGCCAGAGCCAGTATTTGATCTGCAAAAATATCCCATATGGGCAGGGGTCAAAAAAATTTTTGCACCAAAAGCGATCCGGTATGGCCCTACTCCTGAGACATTTTAAAGCAGAGATGGTTAAATACATGCCAGATTTTCAAGATAGCCACATAAGAAAAATTTACATAATCCAAATTTAATTTAAATCATTTACATAGCTATTATTCTGAAAATGCTAGCATGGATCTGGCCCCACAGGACCTACATTTGACACCCCTGCTCTACAGCCTCTGGATCTTATCCTTTTGGCATGGGTTGCATCCTTTTGGCATGGGTTGCATTGCATGCTCGTCTGCATATGCACATTATGTTGGGAATAATGGGTTGAAATTGAGCCAGGCTCAAACTCTGCTCATGCAGATGTTTCAGTAAATTAGGGCTTTTGCTGCAACCCTCTCCATAGGAGCTAGAATTTTATTTACATTGCTGCTGCCCATGCAGAAACTTATCAACAGAATTAATTAGGGTTTAGAGAAGGAATCTCAGCCTGTGGGGGCGGGGACCCCGCTGGCTTCTCATTTGGACAGAGTTTCAATCCTGCTTCTCTGCCAGTTTGTTGTTGATCTGTTTTGGTTCTGGTGTTTGAGCTGTCACAGCTGCCGGGTTCCTCGTTTTTCTCAATTTCACTGACGAAGACAAAGAGGAAATCTGATCGATTCACCAGCACGTTTTTTTCTGTGGGGGTGGCTCAGCCCTGGGAACAAAAGTTAACCGGTGGATTTTATTATTTTAAGTGTAAGGATGTGGCCTTTTGAGTTGCCTCAAAATGGCCACACCCGCTGCTTCTTTTGAGCCGGTGGTTGCAGGTGGGGGCCCACCGGCATTAATTTTTGGCATTCATTTTTGTGGATCAGCACTTATTTTTCTCATCAGACTTTCACCCAGAGCAAGAGAACAACAGAAAAGGGGAAGAGAAAGACGGAAAAACAGTGACAAAGGGAGAAAGCGGAGCTAAAAGAAGAGCCTACAAGGGTGGGATAAAGGGTGAGGAAGAGTCTGATGGTGGATTAAAGAGGTATGAGGTGGAATCAAGACTATGCACACTTGGTATTGAGCAGCCCAGCCTTTGATAGCTCTGCCCGTGGGGTTCGGATCAAAACTTTGGGTCAGCCACTTATTGTTTTGTTAATTAAGCAGTGCCTACACCCCATCCTCGGCTGGCTACCTGGATATTCCAGTGCTCCATGCTGATCCTGCTGCCTGGAGAGACTAGTGGCTGGCTATATGTCTGCTTGGAGAGTGCAATGCTCTCACTCCTCCGGCTGTCTTTGGAGAGACTAGTGGCTGGCTATATGTCTGCTTGGAGAGTGCAATGCTCTCACTCCTCCGGCTGTCTTTGGAGAGACTAGTGGCTGGCTATATGGCTGCTTGGAGAGTGCTATGCTCTCACTCATCCGGCTGTCTTTGGAGAGACCCGTGGCTGGCTATATGGCTGCTTGGAGAGTGCTATGCTTTCACTCATCCGGCTGCCTGGAGAGACCAGTGGCTGGATATATGGCTGCTTGGAGAATGCTATGCTTTCACTCATCCGGCTGCCTTTGGAGAGACCCGTGGCTGGCTATATGGCTGCTTGGAGAGAACAATGCTCTCACTCATCCGGCTGTCTTTGGAGAGACCCGTGGCTGGCTATATGGCTGCTTGGAGAGTGCTATGCTTTCACTCATCCGGCTGCCTGGAGAGACCAGTGGCTGGATATATGGCTGCTTGGAGAATGCTATGCTTTCACTCATCCGGCTGCCTTTGGAGAGACCCGTGGCTGGCTATATGGCTGCTTGGAGAGAACAATGCTCTCACTCATCCGGCTGCCTGGAGAGACTCGTGGCTGGCTATATGCCTGCTTGGAGAGTGCAATGCTCTCACTCATCCGGCTGCCTGGAGAGACCAGTGGCTGGCTATATGGCTGCTTGGAGAGTGCTATGCTTTCACTCATCCGGCTGCCTGGAGAGACCCATGGCTGGATATATGGCTGCTTGGAGAATGCTATGCTTTCACTCATCCGGCTGCCTTTGGAGAGACCCGTGGCTGGCTATATGGCTGCTTGGAGAGAACAATGCTCTCACTCATCCGGCTGCCTGGAGAGACCCGTGGCTGGCTATATGGCTGCTTGGAGAGTGCTATACTTTCACTCATCCGGCTGCCTGGAGAGACCAGTGGCTGTCTATATGGCTGCTTGGAGAGTGCTATGCTTTCACTCATCCGGCTGTCTTTGGAGAGACCCGTGGCTGGCTATATGGCTGCTTGGAGAGTGCTATGCTTTCACTCATCCGGCTGCCTGGAGAGACCAGTGGCAGGCTATATGGCTGCTTGGAGAGTGCACTGCTCTCACTCATCCGGCTGCCTGGAGAGACCAATGCCTCATGCTGAACTGACTGCGTAGAAGTTCCTTGCTCCAATCTCAGTTGGCTCCATGGAGATCCCAAGCCCTGTAAATAAAAGATGAATTTATAACTATGTAGTTACAGGACTGACTGTTTGGAATTGTATTGTACATTTGCTATATTTATTATATATGATTTTGACAAGTATGCAATTAAATTCTTCTATAAAAAATATATTTATAAAAAAAAGAACCCTGACTATTCAGGTCACCCATAGACGTCAGTAATAAATGCTTAACTCACTGAGCCATCCTGCCAGCTAGTGCATAACACATTCTTTCCAGCACTACTTCCAAAATGGATCTGTTTGGAGGAAGGTGTCGATACAAGTATTTCATTATGACCAGATTCAAAATCTAACTTTAATCTCCATTTTCGTTCAGCTTTTTTCTGGTACCCATCAGGTAGCGAAAGGGTGATTGACATTACATTCTGCTTTTTAGCACCTTGGGTGGCAGAGTGACTGCATTTACATCCTCCACCTCATCCCACGTTGATTTCACTCAAAGGTAGTGATTGGGGATATCTGGTAATTAACACATCTGTGCCCAGATCATTCCTCCCTTCACCGGAAGCACCCATCTCACAGTCAGCGCTCCAGACGCTGCTGTCTTCTTTCCACGCCCACTTCCTTTCTGCTAAAAGGAAGTCTTCAGAGCGGATGCGCAGCGGACTCGCGCAGCGGCGCACGAAAGACAAGCCAGTCTGCGCCCGTCCGCGCCTGGCCGTCGCCGGACGCCGGACACTCTGGCCGTTTTCTTTTTTTTTCCCTGCCTGCCCCCCTTCTTTGCCTTTCCAGTCATCCCTCAAAACTGCCGCTCACCCATGGCTATAATACAGTACACCAGCCATGAGCTCCGCACACTCAATAGAGCAACCTCCTCCGTGAATTTCATAACTTCCCCTCTGGTGGCCGAGACTACCTCAGGTCATATAGCCACTCCCCCCAGTGGCCGATCCCCTTTTAAACCATGCCCTACTGATCCCCCAATTGACCTCCCGTCTGACCCTCCTAACCATCTAACGGGGATATATTGTAATGCACGCTCCATCCCTAAACACGCCCTTGAAATCTGGGCCTTGTTAGACTTTGAGAAACCAGACATCTTCTTTGTCACAGAGACATGGCTCCATGAGTCCTCTCTCCCTGACATCGCTATAGCTCTCCCCCCTGACTACCAACTGACTAGACTGGACAGACACAACAAGAGAGGAGGTGGTTTAGCAATAGCCTTCAGAGCCAACTCAAAACTCAGCATAATCGATACCCTCCTCTCGGATTGGGGAGAACTCTGCATTTTTAAACTGAACTGCCTTACCAAGGGGTCCTGGAGAGGTGCCTTACTCTACCGCCCCTGGGCAATAAAGCCCACTTCTCAAGTCACCTGATTGAGACCATTGCGCCCCATGTCCTGGCTGCTGATAATTTTCTCTTATTAGGAGATTTTAACCACCATGCCGAACTTCTATCCGATACTCTCACCAACACTCTTATCTCAAGCCTAAATACTCTGGGTCTCAACCAGTTGATAGTCGGTCCCACTCACTCAGCAGGCCACACACCTGACCTTTTATTCACCAACTCATCCCACATTAAGGTTGAGCCCCCAATTCCAGTCCTTTGGTCTGACCATCATATATTAAAATTTTATATTCAGGTAACCCCGACCTCAAAAAACCCACATAAAGAACCAACACTGAGTAGGTCATGGGACAAAGTCAATTTAGCCACTTTTTCTCTCCATTTTACCACTCCCCCCTTATCCGAAACAGACAATCCCAACTCGGCAGCTGAGTCTTTCGAGGCAACAATCAGTTGGACCTCAGACAGAATCGCGCCCGAAAAAAAAATCAAACGCCACCATAAATTATCACCCTGGTTCACCACCGACTTAAAATCTGACAAACTAGCTGCCAGGAAGGCAGAACGCAAGTGGAGGCACTCAAAAAGTATCGTCGATAGACAGATCTATAAATCCACCCACAGGCACTATCTTGACCATATAGCCACGGCCAAAAAAACCTACCTTGGGGACAGAATAAATCAGGCCTCTAACTCCCACAAAGAATCGAGTAAAATATTAAAAGAATTTACCAGCCCAAGTTCATGCCAGCCAGCACAGCTTACATCGCAAGAGTGGGTGGATACTTTGTCCTCTTTTTTTGTGGACAAAATCAACAATATCCATAGTCTCTTCCCCCACTCAGGCGATGACCAACAACATCAGGGGCCTGCCAGCAATCACCCTCCGATCTCCACCTCCCTCAATGAATTCACAGAATTCACCCACGAGGATGTTAGAATTGCTCTCTGTAAGGTCAAATCGGGATCCCCTACGGACCCAGTTTCCTCTCACATTCTGTCAAAAATTGGGCCAGCCCTTCTCCCTGGCCTAACCAAGCTCCTCAACTTATCTTTAGTACACTCAACCGTTCCAATTAGATGGAAAGAGGCCATGGTTAGACCCATACTAAAGAAGCCCACTCTAGACCCCAAGCAGCCTAACAACTATCTGCCCATCTCCCTTCTACCTTTCTTCGGAAAGGTCCAAGAGTCATTATTCAACAAACAACTCACCACATACCTGGAGAGCAATAATCTGCTGGACCCCTCTCAATCTGGGTTTCGGGCTTCACATAGCACCGAAACCGCCCTGCTGGAAATAGTAGATAATATTAGACTCTCTCGATGCCAGACAAGCCGCCATCTTGGTTCTTCTTGACCTGTCGGCTGCCTTCGACACCATCTCCCACAGCACTCTTTTGAATCGGCTGCGGGAGATGGGTGTTGGGGGCACCGCATTGAACTGGCTCAGGAGCTACCTGACAGATCGAACCTCCAAAGTTCTAATGGGCTCATTTGCCTCCAGCAGCCAACTCATAGACAAGGGTGTCCCCCAGGGCTCCATTTTGAGCCCCACACTCTTCAACCTGTACGTGGCACCCTTAGCCAGCGTGATTAAAACTCACGGCTTTGACACAGTATCGTACGCTGATGATACTCAGTTACTAATCACGCTCAGACCAGACCCCACTGACACCAAACTCCGGTTCAGGCAGTGTATATCTGACATATTCTGCTGGATGCTAAATAATCATTTGCAACTCAATGCCAGTAAAACCGAAATTATCCTTTTCGGTAAAGCACAAACCCTGTGGTCAAGTGACTGGTGGCCTCCCAATCCAGACACATGTCCTTCACCCAAGTCGGCAGTCCGTAACCTAGGAGTGCTGATCGACAATCAACTCTCCATGTCCGATCACGTCAATCATGTGGCCAGCATCTGTTACGGACTAATGCGCAGCCTTCGTAAGATCTTTAAATGGGTCCCATTGTCATCCCGTATGCCTCTGGTGCAAGGATTAATCATCAGCCGGCTGTATTATGGCAATGTTTTGGCCTCCATCAACGAAGAGCACCTAACAAAACTCCAGGTCCTTAAAAACACGGTGGCCAGGCTAGTATTAAATCCACCACCCGATCTTCCTCGGCACCCAGTTTGAGAGCTCTGCACTGGCTCCCCATCAGAAAACGTATAACATTCAAGATCAACTGTCTAGTCCTCAAAACTCTCAATGGTCACGGCCCTCACTACCTTGTTAATAAACTGAAAAGGTATCACCCTTCCAGAACTCTCCGATCTCCTAATAAACATCTTCTTATCCCTCCCAAGATCCGTACCGCCAGGAATGGCGGAAGATCTTTCTCTTGTCTCACTCCCACCCTGTGGAATGCTCTCCCTCTTCATCTCCGCACTGAGACCGACCACAGAAAGTTTCGTAAGTTTCTCAAAACCTGGCTGTTCTGAGGCTGTCTCATTCCCAGTTCAGGCTCCCTCTTCTCTCTCTCTTCGTTTTCTGTGACAGGCTAGTGCTTTGAGACTTTCGGGTGAAATGTGCGCTCAATAAAAACCCATACATAACATACATAACATAACATTCAGAGTGGGCTGCGAGGCTTCCTTTTGGATCTGGGCAAAGGGGGCATATTACAGATATGCTCAACACTCCACCCTCCTGAGCTGACCACTTGATAAAAAAGTCAAACTGACAGTCACTGACACTGTTCCTAAATCCTTGTCAGGTCTGTGTGCACAATATCCTAACCCCAGATTTAAGGTTCACGGGCCAGGACAGGGGCCCAGGTGATCTCCTAAAAACACGTTTTCAGATAACTTTGTAATCTCAAATTTACATCTCAACAGTATTTATGCCTGGTGCACTCTGACACTATTCATGGCACGTGTTATATTGTAGCATTTATAGCACTCCATAAATTCTGACTCAAAATAAACAAATTTGATTTACCATGTTCTTTCCTGATGTATCTGAAAAATCTTTAATTACTTTTTACAATGCTTGCTGCCTTAGGCTTACATATTTATGGTGTTTTGAAAAAGTAAGTGTTTCTATTGTCCAACTCAATGGCAGTGATACTCATTTTATGAATTTTTAGAGGATGAAAGACTGCGACATTGTCTGGCATTCATACGTGGCATTTGCATAGTGCTCATGCACCACCTCTCTACGCACTTTAATCTGCCCCGCTGTGCTACCAGTCACGTGCGCTAGGCGCTTGCAGGCTTGGCATTCATTTATTATACTGTGAGGGAAGAAGCTTTGAAATTACTTTTCTGATGTTTCAGCCTGTGACCCTTTATTGGATAACACCTTGGTGCATATTTACATGAAAATGGTGCAGCGCGGTGCCACAAGCAATTTTGCTGCGTTATTTTAAAAATGCAGGAATGCGCCGTATAACAAGAATACGGCGCATCCCTATGCTCACCCCTGGGACGGCGCTAAAAAAGCTGCCTAGCGCCAACGCAGGCACCCTCGCACCGTGGTGCAAAGTGTGCCTGCATTGCAGGTATAATTGTGTTTGTGCAGGAAGGGACATAAAAATAAAAATATATTTCTCCTCGTTGTGCCACATTAACGCCTCCTTTTGAAAGGCGTTCGTTTTTTGGAGCTGCCTCAGATTTACAGATCCTTGTAAATCTGGGGCAGCGTCAAAAAGCCATGGGTGTTGCTGGGAATGCCCACAGCAACACTCACTGTACGCCCCTTTTGCCACAGAAAATTGCACTGCAGAGAGCCATATTTACAAGGCTGTGTTAAGCCACGCAAAGTGGCTTAGAGCATCCTTGTAAATATGGGCAAGCATAGAGCGCCACAGGAGCGTCAAAAAAAGTGACACCCTGGTGGCGCTAGGGGCTTGTAAATATGCCCCCTAATCTGATCTGTAATGCCATTTTATTGGCTCTTTGGTCTTTCCCTCTGTTGGGTTGGACTCCTTTATCTGTCTTTGTATTCATTACCATTCAAGGTACTACTACAAGTGTCTTCAGATAATGTTATTCTGCTGAAGACCCTTATATTTGAGTCAAAACGTCAATGACATATGAACCAGAGTTAGAGCCTAATTTGAGACTGAAGTGCCGGTGCTCAGCACCGGCACTTAATTGTGAACACCAGCACTTATGACCATCTGCTACATGGTGGCACTGTCTGTCTAACTTAGAGATGAGCACAACAACAGTTATTTATTAATTCAGTAAATATTAAAAATGACCAATACCTGCCACCCAAGCCATTCTTATAGCTTCAGGGGAGTGGAATAATCTGAATTGTCACACTTGCAGGAGTGTGATGGTTAGTAGCTGTGGTGGTGCAGGTATTGGCAGCACCCGCAGGGGCAATGGCGTGGTGCAGGCTGTGGTGGCCTCTTGGCAAGAGCCCTGGCCCTTGAATTTTTTTTACAAATTAAGCACTGACAGACTGCACACACCCGTTTGGTGGCAGAATTGATTGATTAACTTACTCTCAACAATTCTGATTCCTAAGCAACATACAGACTTTTTGTGCTCCACAAATCCATCATGTCACAGTTTGCACTTTCAAGCCTGCTAGTTCATTTCTGCACTGTACAACCTAATTGTAGGCAGGTATCTCGTGCCTTTCTGTTCAAAATAATGTATTCAGTATAATTATGTTTGTTTTTATCCATTAATTATGGGCGAATGAACTAGAGAGCGGGAGATTTTCACACACACTCTTAACACTAACCTCAGCATTGGAGGAGGCGCGTTTATTAATTGTTAACCCAAAGTTTTTGTTTTTTTTCTTCACAAAATGAACCCTGGGGAACCATCATTCATGACATTTATCAAAGGTCTTGTCCATCGTTGACATGTGTTTAACCATCCCTGATATCTGGTGCCCTGCTTGCAGATGATAGCATACATGGAGGAGGCACTACCACCATGTGAGGCTGTACCTGGGCATGCGAGGCTGTACCTGGGCATGTGTGGGCTGTACCTGGCCGTGTGAGGCTGTACTTGGGAATGAGGCAGCGCCTGCCAGGTTTTAGAGGTAGTAGCAAATGATGTAAATGGCCAGTCCACATTTGTAGACAAAGGGGGAGATTTACCAAATCTCAACGCAACGCAGCGCAGCCACCCGCGAGGCTGCGCTGCGTTGCGCGGCAGGGAAGGAGCAGGAGAGCGCCATATTTTTAAAGGTATGGCTCTCTCCTTCCCTTTCCCTTGCGCCAGCGCTGATTTCAGCTGCCGTGCGCCATGCACACACCTTAGCGCCATAGGGCTAGGGTGTGTGCATGAGTGTAGCATAGGTTTTGTACAGGAAGGGTACCCTTCCTGTACAAAATACTATGCTAGGCACGATGCAAAGCTTTTCCCACTTTGCATACGTGCTGCACAGTGCAGTACGCATGGAAAGTCGGAAAAGGAAGGAGAAATTAAAGCATTTCGCCTTCCTTGCACCTAGTTGAAAAGGGCGCAGTTTTCTCACGCTAAACCCAATCTACTGTTTTTAGTAAATTGGGTTTAGCGTGAGAAACCTTGAGTGGTTGCATGGGAACGCCCATGCACCACCCTTGGTACACCGCCATGGCACAAAGTAATGCGACACAGCGCAATGCGCTGCTTCGCATTACTTTTACGTTATTTCCACGCTAAACAAGTTTAGGGCTGGAAAGTTAATTAGGAAAAAAAAGATTTTGTGCCATTAGCTTCACTTTTGTGACGCAAACATGGCGCGAAATCTTTGTAAATCTCCCCCAAAATATGTGTATTTACAAACAATAAAAACCTGGGGGCTTATTTACAAGCACCTTGCACCGCCGGTAAGTCACTTTTTCCCATACTAAAGGTGACGCACCAGCGACTGCAAAGATGAATGTACCATGGGCATGTAATTATTCTGAGTATTGAATGTACCTGTACAAGTGAAGTTATTACTGCAACTGACAATGGTTTAATAAAAAGAATCTTAAAAAAAAAAAAAAAAAAAGTGACGCACCATCAGCGCAAGGTGCTTGTAAATAAGCCCCCTGGTGTATAAATGCAAAATGGCAGTAAGTGGACAAAATGGCAGGGCGATGTTTCAGCACAAAATGAATGCATTTTTCAAAAATGAAAAGCTCATATTTGAGTACATAATAAGCATATGTCAGAAAATGACAAGCTAATCATTATATGAAATTAGCATAAGATGCCGTTGACGGGCAAAAGAGCGTATTTTTGGAATAAGGCATGCTGATTTTGGAGGACAAACTGTGTGCATTTCCAATATATCAATAAAGCTGACATCTGATTGATAAGTCATGCTGAGTGAGGGAGAGCTCAAATGTTGTGACATTATTTCTTCGGTGTCAACGGGCACTTACTTGTCACCACGGTTGCCAACTGCTCAATAGGCTTTTAGAACATGATTTACTATCACTGCACATAAACGTTGTATCAGCTATAAAATCTACGTAACATGTAGGAAATATTTACTGTCTAACTTGGGGTCTAGCTCATAATCAATTGGAAACCACTGGAATGGGGAAAAAAAGGAAGTGGCGGTAGCAATAAAAGAGGGCGCTTTACATAGTTCGAAAAATAACATTGCATAACTGAATTATTCGAACTACTTGTTAAACCTTTGCATTTCTTGGTAATTCTTTGACAATTGCCCCCTTTATCATCATATTTTTAAGGGAGATCCAACTCATGCCCCAATGTTTGATTTCCTGTCCCTTCCAGTGCCGGATTAAACCCTGTGCAGGCCCCCAGGCAGTCGAAATTTCAGGCCCCCCCCCTCACAAATTGTCTCCTAATACCCAATGCACTGGATTTTTTTTACAAACTGCCAGCTGCCAGAAGAAGAGCTTTTAAGAAACAAACTGTTATGTGAATCTGATGTCTCTGGTTTATGTACTTTATTGCACTTTGATCCGCAGTTTCGGGCCCCTAAAAGGAGTGGGGCCAGGGGCCGGTACCTACTTTGCCTATTGGATACTCCGGAACTGGCCCCTTCTCTTAGTGTAATTTGGGCAATGGATTAACGCCCAATTGGGCAGCCGCCATTGACCTAGAAGACCGCACACGATACGCCAATAGTAGCAAATTTTACTTGAGCTCCTCCGAAAAAAACAGCCGGGCAGTTACACCTGTCGCCATTGTGTGGGGTGGGGGGGGGGGGGGGGGGGGCTTCCAGGGAGAGGTTGATAAGGTGACCGGTGTGAGGGAGGGGAGGCATTCATGTTTGTGAGCCTGAGCGGGGAGCGATGAATTATGGAACACAGGAAGCAATTCCTCTTGTCCCGCCTTTTGCACCGACCTGGGGTCTAACCAATTAATCACAGCAGAAGCATCTGGAAGTGGTAAAGTACTGCTTATGACATTGTCTGTCCAGGAGAGAACAAACAGCCTGCTTTCTTTCTGCTCTCCCAGCCTGCTTGACACTTGGAGCTGCAGCCCCTGTCACTACACAAAAGCCTTCATTACTCACAGCAGGAAGTGAGCGCTGAATATTTATTACCGACAACATGGTCTACAAATGAGAAGTTGGCTGGATATAATGCCGCACAGTGACAAATGTTCCCCAAAGAATTCTGGCTGGAGATTTTTCTCCAAATTCCCAATCAATAGACAATGTGTTCATCTCTTCTTCAGCAGCCTGATAATATGACTTGAAGTGTCTTACGCTTCCTGTAGCGCAGTGCAGATTACTACTGCCTGCGTAAATCCCACAGGATTATGTGTGACATCAATGCTTGATTTGTAAAAGAAAGAGTGCCGGTGGCCAAAGCTCTGCGCAGAAGGTGCAATTAAATGTCAGTGCGCTGAATGCCAAGGCAGCGTAGTCTAGAATCCACATCATGCCTCTTTAATCCTCCGCAAGACACTCCCTGCTCCTTTATCTCACTCTAGCAGGTTCCTTCTTTCTTCCTTTGCACCGGCTTTTCCGTCTTTCTCTTTCTACTTCTTTCCGACTTGTGTGCCAGTCCCCCAAAATAACTGACGTGGCCCCCACCGGAAACCACCGGCTCAAATTAAGCGGTGTTACATTAGTTGCTATGGTCACATACATAATGTGTATTTGTAAAGCACACATTCACCCAAGGGTATCTTGGAGCTGAATAACAGATGTTTATTGTTACCCAACTCAATGGTACTCATTTCATCGACCTCAGAAGGATGAAAGGCTGAGAGTACCCACCAGGATTTGAACCTGTGACCATGAGGTCGAACACAGGCCTCGATTTACAAAGCGCAAAATTGCTTTTTTTTTTAGCTGTCTCCCGTTTGAAATTGACTCTGCTTCAGTAGAAGTCAGTGGGGAAACTCCATTCCCCTGAATTGATTTTCAGAATCTCCCATTTTCCTGTTCTGAAATGTTGGCACGTATGTGGTCAGGTATTTTAGACGGGAAGATAAACCCCTCCGCTCCATGGGTACAATCTCATGATCCAGTCACGCAGTCACAACCCACTTCTCGCCTATGCTGCCGGTGCTGTCAGGGGGCTTTGATATCAAACAGCGGGGTGAATGTGCTGTCCACAGATAATGCCAAACTTGATAAGTGGAGGCGTAAGATCCATTGAACAGTAGAGCTCTAATTCGTTGAACATTACCAATTCTTGTAAAAAATCCAATACTAGCCTTTTTGCAATGCTGAATAGCCAATTACCTTCCTCTTTCAGCCACCTATCTATTTTGGGGCTTCACACTCAGGTTTTTTTAATTAATAAATGAGAGATTTGGCAATTTTTGTCTTTTTAAATGTTTTATCATTACTTGATTATTTGATTACTGTTGATGTTTGATTAATGTGTAGGCCTCTTTTGCCCACATCCCAGGTGTTTACAGTTTTTACAACCTTCTAATGAGATATGCGATTTTTATCTGTTGCTGCCTGTATTTCGTTTTGTTCTGTGGTGATAACACAGAATGAAGACTGCCCCTTTCTGTTTTGTTTAATTGGTGCATAACTCTTAGGACTGTGAGCAATTCTACTGGTTTGGTTTCACTTGCTCATCACCGGACTAAGCTAATGGTCCTTTGATAATCTACAATAGAATGCTATTGGTGCTTGATTCCCTTGGAATGTTCGCCACCTAAAATAGTAATACCCAGAGTTCCACTTTCTGTTTTGCATATTAATTGCTCAATAGCGGCCACCCCTTGTACTACGAGCTCTTCAAATGCCAACATTCATCCTTTTAACCACTAATGTTGCATGCTTGTGTCTCTGTAAAAGTGAACACATAAGAGCCATAGGTATAAAATTGTTTGGCAATGCCCTCTGAAAGATGTTTCTTTAAATTATGTTTTATTCATGCATGAAATAACGGAGGAGTGTTAAAAATAAAGCACAATATGTTGGGAAGCCCTTCAGTCTAACATGCGTTTAATGCAATAATAGAAAGCACCACAGCAAATAATAAAAAAAGAATTGCCATTTCAAATGACCAGAGCTCTTGTGCAGTGCCGACATCCGGCTCCTAAGATAAGCGTAAATTCCAGCCATGCCTACCGAGGAGCTGTGTTTACTTGCCATTGGCTACCTGCAGCCAGTGCTTAATTTGAGTCAGTGTTTGTTTCGGTGCTGGCACCGGCACTTAAATGTCAGCACCAGCACTTATGACAGTCTGCCACTTGGTGGCGCTGTCTGCATAATTAGGGATCAGCACAACATCAGCTGTTTATTAATTGAATAATCATTAACAGTGACTAATACCTGTCACCCAACCATTTTTATAGCTTTGGGGGCCTGGAATAGTATTAATTGTCACACTTGTAGGAGTGTGATTGTTAGTAGTGGTGTTGGTATTGTCAATGGCAGCACTGGCAGCGGCAATGGATGGTGCAAGCTGCAGTGGCCTCCTGACGAGGGCACCGGCACTTATTGTTTTGCAAAAAATAAGCACTGCAGAGAAAGCATCAATGCCCTTAAAAGTCCCAGGTTCAGGAAACATCGAACATTCACCCAGTCATTCTCAAGCTGTACTCCGTGGATCTGAAAATGATTCCCCATCTAGCTATGGCAGATCATATGCTTCCTCACCTTCAAAAAGGGTGTAAACAGCCGCTGCCCGTGCAGGTAAGAGCGATGGGGCAGGGCTGGGGGGAATTCGACAGACGACCACAAGGGAAAATTAAATAAATAATTCATTTTCCCTCGTCGTTGTCTGTCGAAATCGCCCCCCCCCATCCGCCCCCACCGCTCTTATTTCACAATACCCTGTGAGATAGGAGGTTCACCATCATAAGTAATAACTGGCCCCAAATGAGACTCCATAGCTTTACCATTTTCATGGATACTAGCATTATGTGGCTTTCAAGACCAAATTATGCAGCAAAGTTATATAAATTATACAACAAATATGCAAATTATGTGGAACATTTTCCAATGTATACATCTTTTTTTAACAGACCTTCCATCACTAATGCTGCCTTTCTGCAACGGATATACATACAACAGAACACTCACTGCCTGCACACCCCGCTGCTATTAATGCACCTCTAACCCTGCAATAGACATCATTTTTTTACTTCTAAATATGGAAAAAAATCCAGTTCTGTTGATTACTTTTTGTTAAAAAAATGTTTTTCCATGACTCTTAGAACGTGAAATGTTCTCTCCAAAGTTTTGCAGAAAACTCAGATTCTTTACTTGGGCCTGGTTTGCACCCTCTAAAACAGAAAATAAATAAACAAATAGTGCCTTCTCTATCTTTATGTGATTAACTAAAGTGTGCTTGACTTTTTGATGCTGGTTATTTGGTGGATGCAAAAAGAACAATTGATGGACAGAATGCAGAACAATGTCATACATTCACCCCAGTACAGAGATCTGGGCCTAAATCCATCATTTTTTTGCTCACCATGCCATTCCAGTTTAGAACCGCCATATGCAAATCAGTCTTGACCCTACGCCCAATGGGAACAGTCCAGCCCGAACTGCCAGGCCAGGTCCTCCCTGGACTGGAAACAAGCATCCTAGGACCGGTTTCGGGCTTTCAGCCCTCATCAGCCAGGATAGCTTGACTCCAGTGGCATGGAGAGCAAGGGACCCACGTCTGGGCATACCCGTTCCACTCGGGGTGACAAATACAAAAAGAACAATTGATGGACAGAATGCAGAACAATGTCATACATTCACCCCAGTACAGAGATCTGGGCCTAAATCCATCATTTTTTTGCTCACCATGCCATTCCAGTTTAGACCCGCCATATGCAAATCAGTCTTGACCCTGCGCCCAATGGGAACAGTCCAACCCGAACTGCCAGGCCAGGTCCTCCCTGGACTGGAAACAAGCATCCTAGGACCGGTTTCGGGCTTTCAGCCCTCATCAGCCAGGATAGCTTGACTCCAGTGGCATGGAGAGCACGGGACCCACGTCTGGGCATACCCGTCCCACTCGGGGTGACAAATGCAAAAAGAACAATTGATGGACAGAATGCAGAACAATGTCATACATTCACCCCAGTACAGAGATCTGGGCCTAAATCCATCATTTTTTTGCTCACCATGCCATTCCAGTTTAGACCCGCCATATGCAAATCAGTCTTGACCCTGCGCCCAATGGGAACAGTCCAGCCCGAACTGCCAGGCCAGGTCCTCCCTGGACTGGGCACAGGGTCAAGACTGATTTGCATATGGCTGGGTCCAAACTGGGGTGGCATAGTGGGCAAAAGAACGATAGATTTAACCCAGATCTTTTGACTGGGGGAGAATGTTTGCATTGTCAGAATTCCGTCCATCATTTGTTTGCTGTAACACTTTTCGCCCTAAGTGGGATGGGTATGCCCAGACGTGGGTCCCTTGCTCACTGTGCCACTGGATTCAAGCTAGCCTGGCTGAAGAAGGGTGACATACCCTGAAACCGGTCCCAGGATGCTTGTTTCCGGTCCAGGGAGGACCTGGCCTGGCAGTTCGGTCTGGACTGTTCCCATGGGGCACAGGGTCAAGACTGATTTGCATATGGCTGGGTCCAAACTGGGGTGGCGTAGTGGGCAAAAGAACAATGGATTTAACCCAGATCTTTTGACTGGGGGAGAATGTTTGCATTGTCAGCATTCCGTCCATCATTTGTTTGCTGTAACACTTTTCGCCCTAAGTGGGATGGGTATGCCCAGACGTGGGTCCCTTGCTCACTGTGCCACTGGATTCAAGCTAGCCTGGCTGAAGAAGGGTGACATACCCTGAAACCGGTCCCAGGATGCTTGTTTCCGGTCCAGGGAGGACCTGGCCTGGCAGTTCGGTCTGGACTGTTCCCATGGGGCACAGGGTCAAGACTGATTTGCATATGGCTGGGTCCAAACTGGGGTGGCGTAGTGGGCAAAAGAACGATGGATTTAACCCAGATCTTTTGACTGGGGGAGAATGTTTGCATTGTCAGCATTCCATCCATCATTTGTTTGCTGTAACACTTTTCGCCCTAAGTGGGATGGGTATGCCCAGACGTGGGTCCCTTGCTCACTGTGCCACTGGATTCAAGCTAGCCTGGCTGAAGAAGGGTGACATACCCTGAAACCGGTCCCAGGATGCTTGTTTCCGGTCCAGGGAGGACCTGGCCTGGCAGTTCGGTCTGGACTGTTCCCATGGGGCACAGGGTCAAGACTGATTTGCATATGGCTGGGTCCAAACTGGGGTGGCGTAGTGGGCAAAAGAACGATGGATTTAACCCAGATCTTTTGACTGGGGGAGAATGTTTGCATTGTCAGTATTCCGTCCATCATTTGTTTGCTGTAACACTTTTCGCCCTAAGTGGGATGGGTATGCCCAGACGTGGGTCACTTGCTCACTGTGCCACTGGATTCAAGCTAGCCTGGCTGAAGAAGGGTGACATACCCTGAAACCGGTCCCAGGATGCTTGTTTCCGTCCAGGGAGGACCTGGCCTGGCAGTTCGGTCTGGACGGTTCCCATGGGGCACAGGGTCAAGACTGATTTGCATATGGCGGGTCTAAACTGGGGTGGCGTAGTGGGCAAAAGAACAATGGATTTAACCCAGATCTTTTGACTGGGGGAGAATGTTTGCATTGTCAGCATTCCGTCCATCATTTGTTTGCTGTAACGGTTATTAGGTGGAGGCAGAAGCTACAGGCATGGTGAGTCATTTTTAGGTCTCGCCTAGGCAACGCATGCTCTGTCTTTTCGAGACATACTGTATCTCCTCTGCTCTTCCATAGCTTTTTATTGGCTAGTCTGCGTGCCTTTCGAAATTCCTTTCATTTCTGTGGTCAATTGTTGACATTTGTCCCTCCTTTCAGTGTGTAGTTCTTGCCCATGGCCACTTGCCCTGTTGCATGTATTATTTCTCTTGTGTGCATTTCTCCTAGTTTCGGCACACTACTTTTTTGATTGGTTTCTGGCGGTAACACAAGCGGTCATGTTTTTAGTTGCGCCGTAATATGGCGCTCGAGTTGTCATTTTAAAACACTTTCACCCGACTTGTTTTATTTTGTTTCTGCCCATCTGTTTGAAATGTCAGCTTTTGTTTTCTTTCTGTTTGCATTCATCTCTGGAATTTTGTGACTCTATATTCGTTTAAAACGTTATATTTGTTTTCAGGTTCCTTGATTAAAAATCAACACGTCAACTTATTAGTAAAGGATAAACAAACATCCGTATATCTTGTTTACTGCTCCCATGTTGAGGCTGTTAGCAAGAAACTAGTCGGAGACGAGTACTCTGGTTTAGAAAAGTTGCCCCTGCTAAGAGAAGGCATTTGAGCTTCTCAGCCCAAGATGGCCATGCTGGGAGAGGCTGTAACCCGGGCCTAAGCCCCTCCTCGGACGACTGCAGAGCCTGGCACTGCCTCCCGTCACTGCCCTTCATGTGCAGGAAACCACCTCAAGAAAATAAGCCAAACCCGAGCTCAGTGGGTGCTTTAGTTTGAGAGCCTCGATCTATAGTGGGCAGTGAGAGGAGGTGAAACCGCTTGAGCTCCAATCCCTCAACTTCTTGCCGACGCGCAAGGTGTGGGCTCCGAAGGTAATGGTTGCCTCTTCTATTTGAAACACACTTTCACTAAGACCCTGTTGCTTCAGCTCATTCCCATCCTTAAGTTCCTTTACCCTGTTTATCGTTGTTCTGTGTATCTGTTCATACTTCATGACTGTTAAAACTCCTGTTCTCTTGTAAAGCACTGCCATATTCCTGGGCCATATTCACACTATATAAAATCACAAATACATTCTCAGCTGCCACTCTAACAATCCTACTATTTGTTTCCTTGTCCGACACCCATCTTTTCAGTTGGAGCTCACTCTTGCACTTTATGGGGCGAAGCTGACCAGGTCTCTTGGCCTATTTCTCCCGGTCACCATAAGCATGCTGTTAGAAATGGGGGTCTCTAGTTGGCAATGGCGGGCCACTGTCCAAGTAGGGACCCTTCTTCCTAAGTCAGAGTGAGAGGGCTACCCTCTTTAATACCCCTGCTCAACCCTGTGGTAACGTAGCACGAGCAGGTAGGCTTATCTCAGAGGCAGGGTGTGAAGCATTTATGATCATACACAGTAACACAATGAGGAACACTACAAAGGGACACCACACAAGTAGTTATTATAAAAAATAAGTATCTTTATATAAAGGCAGATTTATCACAAGACCAATAACTGTAAAAGCCACAATACTGTCAAAAATAGGATAGCTGTTGAAGGGCTGTCAAAAATAGTTCAAAGGTTGCAAAAATAAGGTTCAAGTTCAAAGCAGTGGTCTCTGCGACCCTTTCTTTCACAAAGTACCTGGGTTTAGTTGCAAAACCAACAAAGTGTCGCAAAGAAGCTGTAGCGATGATTCTCGGCACGCGAGGCCGGCGATGCGTTGAAATCCTTGCCGCAAGGGAGGATGATGCGCCGATCTGCGGGATGCGTGCGGAGACGATGCGACAAACTTCTGCACGCTGGACCACCGATGCGATGACTTTCTTGCCGCGTGGGAGAAGTCGATGCGGTGATCCTGTTGCGCTGTGCGATCGTGTGGCGATGCGAAGACAAGACGCTCCGCGAGGAGCGACGAAATTCGGTGTGATGCGATCAAAGTGGCGAACGCACGGCGTCCGCACTGCGATGTCTCGAAGCGATGATTTCTGTCAGGGTTGCGAGTGCGCGGCGACAGCAGCGCGATGATCTTTCCAGCGCGTCTCGGCTGCAGCGGCTCGCAAAGGGGCGTCAGCGATGGTTTCGGGTTGCGGGCCCTCGGCGGCAGCAGCGCGAGGATTTTCCCAGCGCTCTCGACTGCAGCGGCCCGCAAAGATGCGTTAGCGTCGATTTCTTACCCTCTTCTCTCTGATGCAAACTAGAGGCCCTGGAACTCACAGGAGCCTCCTCAGCAGATAGCAGTCCTCGCAGGGAGGAAGCAGGAGGTTGGTGGTGGAGTCTGTTGTGCCTGAGACTCCAGCAGGAGGCTAGCTCTTTTCCTAGCCCTTGGGTGATTGCTGTACAAAAATAAAAGTTCTCTCAATAGTTCCTTTTCCTCTTCTTCAAGGTCCAGTGGTCACTGCTGCAGGCCAGTGCAAGAAAAACACACAAGCACAAGGACAGTCACTTCCTGCAGATTCCTCCAGTGGCACGGACAGAGTTTCCTCTCCAGATCCAAAAGCAATACAAAAGTAGGGGGTTTGAGCACAGATATTTATACCCCAAAAGCCTTTGATCCTTGAAGCTACCAGTCCCTGAACCTAGCCAGAACCAGTTCTGCTCAGGCCTGGAGCACTTTGTTTACCAGGCTGCATCCTTCCTTTCAGAAAGAGGGGGTCTGCTAGCAGACACACAGTGGGAGGTGGAGCCAGCATTCACCTTGCCAGGCACAGCCCTATTCAGATCAAAGAGCCACCCTTCCCCACACTCTAAATGCAGATCTCTCTATTCCACCAAGGTCTGACTCAGCCTGTCCTGCCCCTCTAAAACCAGACAGCCAATACACATAACGGCAGAGCACACTGGAAGGCTTAGGCAAGAAAATACCTACTTTCTAAAAGTGGTATTTTCAAACACAGAATATAAAAATAAACTTCACTAAAAGGTGTATTTTAATATTCTGAGCTCAGGCATACTAAATTCGTTTTTCTACCATGTCCCTGGGGTCAGTTAGGACTATAGCATGTAATAGTCAAACTGCCCATTCTAGCCTATGAGGAACAGGTAGCCTTACAGTAGTGAAAAACGAAATGGTGCATAATTCACTACCAGGACATGCTACACACACCCAGGCATGTCCTACCTTACACATACAATGCACCCTACCCGAGGGGCGACTTACAGGATGCCAAGGGAAGGTTCAGGGGCTGGGAAGTGGTTGCACTTCACAGCCAAGATGGCAGTTCTGGACTGCACACAGACACTGCAGTGGCAGGTCTGAGACACACTTTACAAGCTGCTTCTGTGGGTGGCACACATCAGTGCTGCAGGCCCACCAGCAGCATTTGGTTTACCAGCCCTGGGCACACATAGGCCACACTACTAGGGACTAACAGGTAACCCAAATAAGCCAATCAGGGATATACCAATTCACATAGACATATTTATACAGGGAGCATTCGCGCTGTGACACTGAATGGCAGTGGCACAGCGCCCAGAGCATCTAACACCAGTAAAACAGAGGAGACAACAGCGAAAAATGGAAGGGAGACCCACGCCAATGGTGCCAGGTCTAACACATGCCATGTTTAGATCATTATTAAATATAGCATTTAATTTTAATTAATGTGCCCAAGGTTTTGAAGCGTTATAACTAATAAGGGATATTACTACCCAGTTTAGTTAATACCGATGAATTCATTGACTTCAGCAGACTGGAGCAGTTTGAATGATTGCAGTTGCTTTTACCCCTCTGTGCCACTTGGTCTTTCTGGATTGCTTATGGTCTTGGTGTCTTGTCATTATAACTGTATTACAAAAATCATTGGTAACAGTTGCTGTTCTTGACACTGCTGCCCCAGCTATACAAATGGTGTCCGCCTCCTGTGAACAGGGCCCCTCAACAGAGCCAGGGCTCAGGTGTACACCTTCCGCCCCGGCCAGGATAATGTGCTGCATGGCTAAACACTTAGGAGGTCCCGAAGGCGAGACCTATTGGCTTTGCCAATGCTTGTTGGCAGTAGTTGCAGGTAATGGGCACCGGCATGCATTTTTAGGGACCTGGACTTGTTTTATTTCACCAGACTTTAGCCCAGAGGAAGAGAGACAAAGGCAGAAAAGGGAGAAAGAAAAGAAGGAGGAAGAGAAAGATAGGAAAACAGTGAGAAAGGGGAATGAAAACAAATTGCATGAATAAGATAAAGACACAGGGAGTGGAAGCAGTGGAAGAAATAGGGTTCAGGACTGAATGTGTGTTGTACTAGCGTATACCCTCCCTGTTTCTTGGTTTGTGTAAGTCAGAGGCGTAGTTGAAATGAAGTGTATTTGCCCCCGAGGAGATTTGTCCCTGTACCTTGGTTGGCCTCTTGCTGGTCCTCCCATTATGTTTAATATGCCTGGCTTGGCAGTGCAGGCATACACTGCTGTAGGGCTCTTTTCACAATGTACCACAGGCGAACCCCAACATTAGCAGGCAGTGGGCCTGGGGCAGTGAGGTTGATGCAAACTACAAGGCCCAGCTGGCAGCTCTTTGCATGCCTTTGCAGCCACAGCCTCACTTTAGCAGGGGCAAATAAAAATAGCCCCCATTTGCGAATCAGACAACTAAAAAAGATGGCCCACATGTGCAACTCAGGGCAGTTTGGAACGTGTAAATAATTGCTGTATAGGTGTTTTGCAAAGTATGTGAGGCCGCATGCGTTTGTGCCTGCCGGCAATGTCTGTCATAATATCAGAGAAACCAACTGTAAAAGACGACCCACCAGACCATAAAAAAATGCTCCACACAATGACCTGTCAAATCAGCCGTTCTGGCACTGCCAGACTGCTCTTTTGACCAGTCCGACCCTGGATGTTTTGCGTATACAAATGCAGCAATTTACAATTCCTAGGGCCTCATTTACAAGCCCATTAACCAGCCAGTGTGTCACTTTTTTTAACGCACCTGGTGGCGTAATGGGCTTGCCCATATTTACAAGGTCACGTAAAGGCATTACTCTGCGTGAAAAGGGGGGTTCCATGGGTGTCGTTGTGGGTGTTTCCACGCAACATCCATGGAACCAGACACATTTCCAGATTTACAATGTTTTGTAGAGCTGATAATGTGTCAGAATCCTATGCTAGGAGAGGCGCAACGAGGAGAAATTCATTTATTTCTCTTTTTTCCCTCTTTCTATGCATGCTGCATTCTGCAGCACACATACAAAGAGGAAAATGCCATCAATTATTGTTTTTGTGCAGGAAGGTGTCCCTTCCTTCACAAAAACAATCCTGCAACATGATGCAAGGGTGCCTGCGCTGGCACATGGCAGCCAATTGTGCGCCAGCATAGGGGAAAGCACACGGATGCGTCGCATTGGCATTGTTGTCATTTTGTAGTAAATGAGGCCCCTACTATTTAAAAGCCTTTTAATTTGGACTTACTTTCACAATTTCTGTTTTTTCTAGTTCTCATAAAATGGCCCCTCCTTCCCGCCTCTGGTCTACGCTAAGAAATAATACACGTGGGGAAGCCTCAGCACAGCTAGCCCTGTAATTCCACTGCACACTGTTCACATGTGCCAGCATTTGCTGCATTATTTCATATCTCTTCCAGACACGTGTGCAATTAACTCTGCTTCCGCTTCCAACAATAGGAACTGCAAATTCTATATTGTTTTTTTTTATGAACGTCAACCAGGGAGGCTATTAGCATATTTATATTTTCCCTCATCCCAGACATTCTTGGGGCAGGTGTTCAACTTGGATCTGAGGCTTACAAGGTCATGGAATTAAATGTGCTGGGCAGGGAATTCGAAGTTTAAATTGCATCACTTGCCATTTTATCACTTTGCTGTCAGAGCAGCTTATCCCACCCTACTTTAGCAGAGGATTTGAAGCTCAGTAGCATTGAAAATAAACACTTTTAATGAGATTTTTCTGGTATTTCTGAGAAATATGACTCTCACAAAGATCTCTAAGCTTCCACTTTCACCTGGGGCCTTCAGAATGGACCATCCAGGGTTGGACTGCGACAGACATGACCAGCACTCCCTCCAATGCTTGCTCAGGAACCTAAACAAAAATCTCACAATGGACAACCCAGTGTGGTAACCAGCCTTGTGTAGTGTGCTCCGAAGAAATACCATAAATGGCCCTGCAGAGCTGATTAAAGCTGCCAGCTTACTGAAAATCAAAAAGTGCTCTCCTGTCTCTCACACTTATTCACCCATCACAGTTCTAAGCGCTGCATCCCAAAACACGAAAACCATATCTCGTTTTTTATCACATCAGCATGGAAACACTTCCCAAGTAGGATCAAAAGAAAGACCACACCAATCCCAAACCCTACATGGTATAGAATGCCACCCGTGTAGGCAAGTGCTGCATGAACTTTCCTCTATAAATGTAATTTACGCCTGCTGGAGGAAGTACTGCTGCGTGCCGCTTGATGGCAATGGTTGTTGACACTGCACAGAATTATCTGGTTGATATTACATTAGGGAGGAATTTACCACTGCTTTTCAGGAGATAATTCATTAGCACCCATCTAGAAACCAGGCCCATTTTGTTTCTTTTTTAAATAATTCTTGTGCTTGTCATGCTTATGTCGGCACATATCTAGTACATCATATGTATACACACAATGTACTCTCTTCAGCCCTCCACAGTTGGTGTAACAGAACCAGTTTATTTTGCTCTTCTTTCTATCAATGCTGGTTTTGACTTGCATGACTAAAGGAAGATGCACAGAGGCTCAAATACTACTGAGTAGACCCAGGTACACCTCAGCATCACACATTGTATTTGGCGGGCTCAGCAAGGGAGAAGCCAGAAAATGAAAATACTCCCCACTTCAACCAAAGCTCTAAGCAGACTGAGCACAAAAAGCGAGCACAGCCTACCATACTCAGAAAACGTACTTACTTTCAGCCTTTCATCCATCCATGCTTTCAACCTTTTTTTTACCCATCCATCTGTCCATCCCTTTCCATCCATTCATCCATCAATCATCCTTTCACCCTTCCATACATAGAATATTTCACCCATACACCCATCAATATATCCATCAATCCTTTCACTCCACCGCATCTGTCCATTCTTCGGTCCTTCCATGGATTCACCCTTTCACCTGTCGATCATCTCACTCTTCCATCCGTCCTATAATTCTTCCTACAGTTCATCTTTTCTTTCCGGTTTCCTTGTTGCCTTTCCCCCTTCCTTCTCCTCTCATTATTTCCCTTTTCTATCCACCTATCTCTCTTCTCTCTCTCTTCATGAACTTTTCTCGTGTAACTTTTTTTGCCATTCGCAGGTGTTCTGTTTGTCTCTCTCACAGTCTTTTTAACCTGTTACCGTTTCTGTTTCTCAGTCCATTGCTTGCAGCCCTATGTCATGGTATTCCCTAAAAGTGTTATTTATAAGCTTTGTGTCTGCGGCCCTGCAGCCAGAAGAGGCTCATAAACAAATAATTAATGGGAACTTTTACCCACTGTAGGTTGCACCTCCCAATTCAAATATCCAGCAAACAGTAATTTATGAATGTCCATCCAGTAATAACAGTGTTCAAGTTTCTTTATTCTTCTTTTTAGTTTGAAACAAAGCACCGGGCAGCCAACGCGTTTCGTTCTTTTGAAAAAGAACTTCGTCAGGGCTGTAAAGACATTTAAAAAACACATATATAATACAATCTTAAAATACATTAATATCCAACAATACTTTACACATAATACATCAAGACAGGACACACTACAAAAAATAATCTTACAAAAATATCCTTTTTTACATAGACATGATTTGTCAAATATATAACAAGTCGAGCACCTAAACAACTATCCCTTCATTTGAATTCCTTATTATTAGTTGCAATTTTTAATCAACACCCATATTAGCAACAAGGTAATTTCAATCTTTACTGAAAGATTTATTTATGATAAGTTCATTTTGCACATTTAAGACCAAGTCCAAACTGCACTCAACGTCCTACCCCGTCGATATGTAATCTTAGGTTTCATAGAGATTTCTCCCTTGACACCTGGTATTTCTTGGAGTAGTGTCCAGTGTCTAGAGAGGATTTTATACACTCCCTGACTGTGTTTATTGTATTTGGTGACAAAATTTATAGAGGATGGCAAGTTTGTATTACCACAGGTAGATACTTCTTTCAATAAAGTAGCCTCCCTAGGTTTTGACAAGATCTTCTTTTCAGCAATATCCAAAACTCTCTGTTTGTAACCCCTCTTCTTGAATCTATTCTTGGTAACTTGCAAATTATCAATAAATGAGGTCATGTCACTACAGTTTCTACGCACCCTCACCATTTCTCCATATGGGATATTATTAATGGTAGCCCTAGGGTGCGCACTTGTAGCGTGTAGTGTGCTATTACTCTCCGTCGGTTTGCGAAAGAGTTTACTCTGAATCCTATTTCCTTGGGCAGAAAATGTGATGTCTAAAAAGTCAATCTGATCAGTCGAGTGAGTCATGGTTAGTGTCACATTGCCAATAGAGCTGCTTCGAACTTTTAGTGACTGGCATGCAGCCCCCCCCTTCCCCCCATTTTTTGTTGGATGTAACTGTCGCTGTTACTTTTCTTTCTCTTTTTCATTCTCTGATTCTCCTTTCGTCTTTTTAGCTCTAAAGAGTATACACATGTTTGCTTTCTTCCCTCTATAAAAGCGGGCCTGATGTATTCTATGGGGCAATATTAGATCTGTGCAGCAAGGTTGCACGACGAGGTTGATGGATAAATGGATAGAATATTAGACGTCAAGGGTCTGTGCAGTTTGGACTTGGTCTTAAATGTGCAAAATGAACTTATCATAAATAAATCTTTCAGTAAAGATTGAAATTACCTTGTTGCTAATATGGGTGTTGATTAAAAATTGCAACTAATCATAAGGAATTCAAATGAAGGGATAGTTGTTTAGGTGCTCGACTTGTTATATATTTGACAAATCATGTCTATGTAAAAAAGGATATTTTTGTAAGATTATTTTTTATACTGTGTCCTGTCTTGATGTATTATGTGTAAAGTATTGTTGGATGTTAATGTATTTTAAGATTGTATTATATATGTGTTTTTTAAATGTCTTTACAGCCCTGACGAAGTTCTTTTTCAAAAGAACGAAACGCGTTGGCTGCCCGGTGCTTTGTTTCAAACTAAAAAGAAGAATAAAGAAACTTGAACACTGTTATTACTGGATGGACATTCATAAATTACTGTTTGCTAGATATTTGAATTGGGAGGTGCAACCTACAGATGGGTAAAAGTTTATATTGATCATTTGGATCGCCCCTTGGAAACAGCAGGGGTAGTGGTGTTGCACACCGTGAGAGCAAAAAGCTCGATTGCCAGTTTGACTAGAGGAGGGTAGGCATAAAGTGTGCTGTCACATGCCTAGAGGGAGGTGCGTCACACACACTTCGTAGTGTGTGTTGGGTTGTGCTGTTTCCTTTCTGGTTTTAAATAATTAATGGGATCCAGTAGAAGCCCCCACTTAGGCTGCTGGAGTGGGGAGTTGACTACCCCACTGCGGCTCAGCCACAGAGAAAAAGGGTTATCTAAATCAGAATTTTTTCAATGGATGGAAATTTCTTTTTTTCTGGATTTTAGGTAAAGTTGGACATTTTACGATTAACTGATTGTTGTGCTCAAATTAGATCTATATATGTACACTAATTTATGAATTGCATCCTATTTGGGGTTTTTATTGCACATAATCCATATTTCACAGGGAACTGTGAAATATGAAAATATTTCACAATACCCGATGAGATAGGAGGTTCATCATCATCATAACTGGCCCCAAATGACCCTGCATAGCGTTACCATTTTCATGGCTACTAGCATTATGTAAAAACAACAGTTGATGGACAGAATGCAGAACAATGTCATACATTCACCCCAGTACAGAGATCTGGGCCTAAATCCATCGTTTTTTTGCTCCCCATGCCATTCCAGTTTGAACCCAGCCATATGCAAATCAGTCTTGACCCTGTGCCTCATGGGAACAGTCCAGCCCGAACTGCCAAGCCAGGTCCTCACTGGACTGGAAACAAGCATCCTAGGACCGGTTTCGGGGTTTCACCCCTCTTCAGCCAGGATAGCTTGATTCCAGTGGCATGGAGAGCACGGGACCCACGTCTGGGTATACCCGTCCCACTCGGGGTGACAAATGCAAAAACAACAGTTGATGGACAGAATGCAGAACAATGTCATACATTCACCCCAGTACAGAGATCTGGGCCTAAATCCATCGTTTTTTGCTCACCATGCCATTCCAGTTTGAACCCAGCCATATGCAAATCAGTCTTGACCCTGTGCCTCATGGGAACAGTCCACACCGAACTGCCAAGCCAGGTCCTCACTGGACTGGAAACAAGCATCCTAGGACCGGTTTCAGGGTTTCACCCCTCTTCAGCCAGGATAGCTTGATTCCAGTGGCATGGAGAGCACGGGACCCACGTCTGGGTATACCCGTCCCACTCGGGGTGACAAATGCAAAAACAACAGTTGATGGACAGAATGCAGAACAATGTCATACATTCACCCCAGTACAGAGATCTGGGCCTAAATCCATCGTTTTTTTGCTCACCATGCCATTCCAGTTTGAACCCAGCCATATGCAAATCAGTCTTGACCCTGTGCCTCATGGGAACAGTCCAACCCGAACTGCCAAGCCAGGTCCTCACTGGACTGGAAACAAGCATCCTAGGACAGGTTTCGGGGTTTCACCCCTCTTCAGCCAGGATAGCTTGATTCCAGTGGCATGGAGAGCACGGGACCCACGTCTGGGTATACCCGTCCCACTCGGGGTGACAAATGCAAAAACAACAGTTGATGGACAGAATGCAGAACAATGTCATACATTCACCCCAGTACAGAGATCTGGGCCTAAATCCATCGTTTTTTTGCTCACCATGCCATTCCAGTTTGAACCCAGCCATATGCAAATCAGTCTTGACCCTGTGCTTCATGGGAACAGTCCAGCCCGAACTGCCAAGCCAGGTTCTCACTGGACTGGAAACAAGCATCCTAGGACCGGTTTCGGGGTTTCACCCCTCTTCAGCCAGGATAGCTTGCTTCCAGTGGCATGGTGAGCACGGGACCCACGTCTGGGTATACCCGTCCCTTTCGGGGTGACAAATGCAAAACAACAGTTGATGGACAGAATGCAGAACAATGTCATACATTCACCCCAGTACAGAGATCTGGGCCTAAATCCATCGTTTTTTTGCTCACCATGCCATTCCAGTTTGAACCCAGCCATATGCAAATCAGTCTTGACCCTGTGCCTCATGGGAACAGTCCAGCCCGAACTGCCAAGCCAGGTCCTCACTGGACTGGAAACAAGCATCCTAGGACCAGTTTCGGGGTTTCACCCTTCTTCAGCCAGGATAGCTTGATTCCAGTGGCATAGAGAGCACGGGACCCACGTCTGGGTATACCCGTCCCACTCGGGGTGACAAATGCAAAAACAACAGTTGATGGACAGAATGCAGAACAATGTCATACATTCACCCCAGTACAGAGATCTGGGCCTAAATCCATCGTTTTTTTGCTCACCATGCCATTCCAGTTTGAACCCAGCCATATGCAAATCAGTCTTGACCCTGTGCCTCATGGGAACAGTCCAGCCCGAACTGCCAAGCCAGGTCCTCACTGGACTGGAAACAAGCATCCTAGGACCGGTTTCGGGGTTTCACCCCTCTTCAGCCAGGATAGCTTGATTCCAGTGGCATGGAGAGCACGGGACCCACGTCTAGGTATACCCGTCCCACTCGGGGTGACAAATGCAAAAACAACAGTTGATGGACAGAATGCAGAACAATGTCATACATTCACCCCAGTACAGAGATCTGGGCCTAAATCCATCGTTTTTGATCACCATGCCATTCCAGTTTGAACCCAGCCATATGCAAATCAGTCTTGACCCTGTGCCTCATGGGAACAGTCCAGCCCGAACTGCCAAGCCAGGTCCTCACTGGACTGGAAACAAGCATCCTAGGACCGGTTTCGGGGTTTCACCCCTCTTCAGCCAGGATAGCTTGATTCCAGTGGCATGGAGAGCACGGGACCCACGTCTGGGTATACCCGTCCCACTCGGGGTACAAATGCAAAAACAACAGTTGATGGACAGAATGCAGAACAATGTCATACATTCACCCCAGTACAGAGATCTGGGCCTAAATCCATCGTTTTTTGCTCACCATGCCATTCCAGTTTGAACCCAGCCATATGCAAATCAGTCTTGACCCTGTGCCTCATGGGAACAGTCCAGCCCGAACTGCCAAGCCAGGTCCTCACTGGACTGGAAACAAGCATCCTAGGACCGGTTTCGGGTTTCACCCCTCTTCAGCCAGGATAGCTTGATTCCAGTGGCATGGAGAGCACGGGACCCACGTCTGGGTATACCCGTCCCACTCGGGGTGACAAATGCAAAAACAACAGTTGATGGACAGAATGCAGAACAATGTCATACATTCACCCCAGTACAGAGATCTGGGCCTAAATCCATCGTGTTTTTGCTCACCATGCCATTCCAGTTTGAACCCAGCCATATGCAAATCAGTCTTGACCCTGTGCCTCATGGGAACAGTCCAGCCCGAACTGCCAAGCCAGGTCCTCACTGGACTGGAAACAAGCATCCTAGGACCGGTTTCGGGGTTTCACCCCTCTTCAGCCAGGATAGCTTGATTCCAGTGGCATGGAGAGCACGGGACCCACGTCTGGGTATACCCGTCCCACTCGGGGTGACAAATGCAAAAACAACAGTTGATGGACAGAATGCAGAACAATGTCATACATTCACCCCAGTACAGAGATCTGGGCCTAAATCCATCGTTTTTTGCTCACCATGCCATTCCAGTTTGAACCCAGCCATATGCAAATCAGTCTTGACCCTGTGCCTCATGGGAACAGTCCAGCCCGAACTGCCAAGCCAGGTCCTCACTGGACTGGAAACAAGCATCCTAGGACCGGTTTCGGGGTTTCACCCCTCTTCAGCCAGGATAGCTTGATTCCAGTGGCATGGAGAGCACGGGACCCACGTCTGGGTATACCCGTCCCACTCGGGGTGACAAATGCAAAAACAACAGTTGATGGACAGAATGCAGAACAATGTCATACATTCACCCCAGTACAGAGATCTGGGCCTAAATCCATCGTTTTTTTGCTCACCATGCCATTCCAGTTTGAACCCAGCCATATGCAAATCAGTCTTGACCCTGTGCCTCATGGGAACAGTCCAGCCCGAACTGCCAAGCCAGGTCCTCACTGGACTGGAAACAAGCATCCTAGGACCGGTTTCGGGTTTCACCCCTCTTCAGCCAGGATAGCTTGATTCCAGTGGCATGGAGAGCACGGGACCCACGTCTGGGTATACCCGTCCCACTCGGGGTAACAAATGCAAAAACAACAGTTGATGGACAGAATGCAGAACAATGTCATACATTCACCCCAGTACAGAGATCTGGGCCTAAATCCATCGTTTTTTTGCTCACCATGCCATTCCAGTTTGAACCCAGCCATATGCAGATCAGTCTTGACCCTGTGCCTCATGGGAACAGTCCAGCCCGAACTGCCAAGCCAGGTCCTCACTGGACTGGAAACAACCATCCTAGGACCGGTTTCGGGGTTTCACCCCTCTTCAGCCAGGATAGCTTGATTCCCGTGGCATGGAGAGCACGGGACCCACGTCTGGGTATACCCGTCCCACTCGGGGTGACAAATGCAAAAACAACAGTTGATGGACAGAATGCAGAACAATGTCATACATTCACCCCAGTACAGAGATCTGGGCCTAGATCCATCGTTTTTTTGCTCACCATGCCATTCCAGTTTCAACCCAGCCATATGCAAATCAGTCTTGACCCTGTGCCTCATGGGAACAGTCCAGCCCGAACTGCCAAGCCAGGTCCTCACTGGACTGGAAACAAGCATCCTAGGACCGGTTTCGGGGTTTCACCCCTCTTCAGCCAGGATAGCTTGATTCCAGTGGCATGGAGAGCACGGGACCCACGTCTGGGTATACCCGTCCCACTCGGGGTGACAAATGCAAAAACAACAGTTGATGGATAGAATGCAGAACAATGTCATACATTCACCCCAGTACAGAGATCTGGGCCTAAATCCATCGTTTTTTGCTCACCATGCCATTCCAGTTTGAACCCAGCCATATGCAAATCAGTCTTGACCCTGTGCCTCATGGGAACAGTCCAGCCCGAACTGCCAAGCCAGGTCCTCACTGGACTGGAAACAAGCATCCTAGGACCGGTTTCGGGGTTTCACCCCTCTTCAGCCAGGATAGCTTGATTCCAGTGGCATGGAGAGCACGGGACCCACGTCTGGGTATACCCGTCCCACTCGGGGTGACAAATGCAAAAACAACAGTTGATGGACAGAATGCAGAACAATGTCATACATTCACCCCAGTACAGAGATCTGGGCCTAAATCCATCGTTTTTTTGCTCACCATGCCATTCCAGTTTGAACCCAGCCATATGATAATCAGTCTTGATCCTGTGCCTCATGGGAACAGTCCAGCCCGAACTGCCAAGCCAGGTCCTCACTGGACTGGAAACAAGCATCCTAGGACCGGTTTCGGGGTTTCACCCCTCTTCAGCCAGGATAGCTTGATTCCAGTGGCATGGAGAGCACGGGACCCACATCTGGGTATACCCGTCCCACTCGGGGTGACAAATGCAAAAACAACAGTTGATGGACAGAATGCAGAACAATGTCATACATTCACCCCAGTACAGAGATCTGGGCCTAAATCCATCGTTTTTTTGCTCACCATGCCATTCCAGTTTGAACCCAGCCATATGCAAATCAGTCTTGACCCTGTGCCTCATGGGAACAGTCCAGCCCGAACTGCCAAGCCAGGTCCTCACTGGACTGGAAACAACCATCCTAGGACCGGTTTCGGGGTTTCACCCCTCTTCAGCCAGGATAGCTTGATTCCAGTGGCATGGAGAGCACGGGACCCACGTCTGGGTATACCCGTCCCACTCGGGGTGACAAATGCAAAAACAACAGTTGATGGATAGAATGCAGAACAATGTCATACATTCACCCCAGTACAGAGATCTGGGCCTAAATCCATCGTTTTTTTGCTCACCATGCCATTCCAGTTTGAACCCAGCCATATGCAAATCAGTCTTGACCCTGTGCCTCATGGGAACAGTCCAGCCCGAACTGCCAAGCCAGGTCCTCACTGGACTGGAAACAAGCATCCCAGGACCGGTTTCGGGGTTTCACCCCTCTTCAGCCAGGATAGCTTGATTCCAGTGGCATGGAGAGCACGGGACCCACGTCTGGGTATACCCGTCCCACTCGGGGTGACAAATGCAAAAACAACAGTTGATGGACAGAATGCACATGCCCATGAGGCACAGGGTCAGGCTGATTTGCATATGGCCATGTCTGAACTGGGGTGGTGGAGTGAGCTAAAGAATGGTGATGGATTAAACCCAGATCAGTTGACTGGGGGTGAGTGTTTGATTTGCTCAGGCGCTCCGTCCATCATCCCCTTTGGTATCGCTTTGTTCGCCCTAAGTTGGCAGGGTATGCCCAGACGTGGGTCCCTTGCTCACTTTGCCACTGGATTCAAGCTAGCCTGGCTGATGACGGCTGAATAGCCAGAAACCGGTCCCAGGATGCTTGTTTCCGGTCCAGGGAAGACATGGCTTGGCAGTTCGGGCTGGACTGTTCCCATGAGGCACAGGGTCAGACTGATTTGCATATGGCCATGGCTGAACTGGGGTGGTGGAGTGAGCTAAAGAATGGTGATGGATTAAACCCAGATCAGTTGACTGGGGGTGAGTGTTTGATTTGCTCAGGCGCTCCGTCCATCATCCCCTTTGGTATCGCTTTGTTCGCCCTAAGTTGGCAGGGAATGCCCAGACGTGGGTCCCTTGCTCACTTTGCCACTGGATTCAAGCTAGCCTGGCTGATGACGGCTGAATAGCCAGAAACCGGTCCCAGGATGCTTGTTTCCGGTCCAGGGAAAACATGGCTTGGCAGTTCGGGCTGGACTGTTCCCATGAGGCACAGGGTCAGACTGATTTGCATATGGCCATGTCTGAACTGGGGTGGTGGAGTGAGCTAAAGAATGGTGATGGATTAAACCCAGATCAGTTGACTGGGGGTGAGTGTTTGATTTGCTCAGGTGCTCCGTCCATCATCCCCTTTGGTATCGCTTTGTTCGCCCTAAGTTGGCAGGGTATGCCCAGACGTGGGTCCCTTGCTCACTTTGCCACTGGATTCAAGCTAGCCTGGCTGATGACGGCTGAATAGCCAGAAACCGGTCCCAGGATGCTTGTTTCCGGTCCAGGGAAGACATGGCTTGGCAGTTCGGGCTGGACTGTTCCCATGAGGCACAGGGTCAGACTGATTTGCATATGGCCATGGCTGAACTGGGGTGGTGGAGTGAGCTAAAGAATGGTGATGGATTAAACCCAGATCAGTTG
This sequence comes from Calotriton arnoldi, assembly GCA_963921515.1. Lineage (NCBI taxonomy): Eukaryota > Metazoa > Chordata > Amphibia > Caudata > Salamandridae > Calotriton > Calotriton arnoldi. Next base: position 3,790,723 of record CAWUFW010000322.1, on the reverse strand, counting down.
ACTGGGGGTGAGTGTTTGATTTGCTCAGGCGCTCCGTCCATCATCCCCTTTGGTATCGCTTTGTTCGCCCTAAGTTGGCAGGGTATGCCCAGACGTGGGTCCCTTGCTCACTTTGCCACTGGATTCAAGCTAGCCTGGCTGATGACGGCTGAATAGCCAGAAACCGGTCCCAGGATGCTTGTTTCCGGTCCAGGGAAGACATGGCTTGGCAGTTCGGGCTGGACTGTTCCCATGAGGCACAGGGTCAGACTGATTTGCATATGGCCATGTCTGAACTGGGGTGGTGGAGTGAGCTAAAGAATGGTGATGGATTAAACCCAGATCAGTTGACTGGGGGTGAGTGTTTGATTTGCTCAGGTGCTCCGTCCATCATCCCCTTTGGTATCGCTTTGTTCGCCCTAAGTTGGCAGGGTATGCCCAGACGTGGGTCCCTTGCTCACTTTGCCACTGGATTCAAGCTAGCCTGGCTGATGACGGCTGAATAGCCAGAAACCGGTCCCAGGATGCTTGTTTCCGGTCCAGGGAAGACATGGCTTGGCAGTTCGGGCTGGACTGTTCCCATGAGGCACAGGGTCAGACTGATTTGCATATGGCCATGTCTGAACTGGGGTGGTGGAGTGAGCTAAAGAATGGTGATGGATTAAACCCAGATCAGTTGACTGGGGGTGAGTGTTTGATTTGCTCAGGCGCTCCGTCCATCATCCCCTTTGGTATCGCTTTGTTCGCCCTAAGTTGGCAGGGTATGCCCAGACGTGGGTCCCTTGCTCACTTTGCCACTGGATTCAAGCTAGCCTGGCTGATGACGACTGAATAGCCAGAAACCGGTCCCAGGATGCTTGTTTCCGGTCCAGGGAAGACATGGCTTGGCAGTTCGGGCTGTACTGTTCCCATGAGGCACAGGGTCAGACTGATTTGCATATGGCCATGTCTGAACTGGGGTGGTGGAGTGAGCTAAAGAATGGTGATGGATTAAACCCAGATCAGTTGACTGGGGGTGAGTGTTTGATTTGCTCAGGCGCTCCGTCCATCATCCCCTTTGGTATCGCTTTGTTCGCCCTAAGTTGGCAGGGTATGCCCAGACGTGGGTCCCTTGCTCACTTTGCCACTGGATTCAAGCTAGCCTGGCTGATGACGGCTGAATAGCCAGAAACCGGTCCCAGGATGCTTGTTTCCGGTCCAGGGAAGACATGGCTTGGCAGTTCGGGCTGGACTGTTCCCATGAGGCACAGGGTCATACTGATTTGCATATGGCCATGTCTGAACTGGGGTGGTGGAGTGAGCTAAAGAATGGTGATGGATTAAACCCAGATCAGTTGACTGGGGGTGAGATTTTGATTTGCTCAGGCGCTCCGTCCATCATCCCCTCTGGTATCGCTTTGTTCGCCCTAAGTTGGCAGGGTATGCCCAGACGTGGGTCCCTTGCTCACTTTGCCACTGGATTCAAGCTAGCATGGCTGATGACGGCTGAATAGCCAGAAACCGGTCCCAGGATGCTTGTTTCCGGTCCAGGGAAGACATGGCTTGGCAGTTCGGGCTGGACTGTTCCCATGAGGCACAGGGTCAGACTGATTTGCATATGGCCATGTCTGAACTGGGGTGGTGGAGTGAGCTAAAGAATGGTGATGGATTAAACCCAGATCAGTTGACTGGGGGTGAGTGTTTGATTTGCTCAGGCGCTCCGTCCATCATCCCCTTTGGTATCGCTTTGTTCGCCCTAAGTTGGCAGGGTATGCCCAGACGTGGGTCCCTTGCTCACTTTGCCACTGGATTCAAGCTAGCCTGGCTGATGACGGCTGAATAGCCAGAAACCGGTCCCAGGATGCTTGTTTCCGGTCCAGGGAAGAAATGGCTTGGCAGTTCGGGCTGGACTGTTCCCATGAGGCACAGGGTCAGACTGATTTGCATATGGCCATGTCTGAACTTTGGTGGTGGAGTGAGCTAAAGAATGGTGATGGATTAAACCCAGATCAGTTGACTGGGGGTGAGTGTTTGATTTGCTCAGGTGCTCCGTCCATCATCCCCTTTGGTATTGCTTTGTTCGCCCTAAGTTGGCAGGGTATGCCCAGACGTGGGTCCCTTGCTCACTTTGCCACTGGATTCAAGCTAGCCTGGCTGATGACGGCTGAATAGCCAGAAACCGGTCCCAGGATGCTTGTTTCCGGTCCAGGGAAGACATGGCTTGGCAGTTCGGGCTGGACTGTTCCCATGAGGCACAGGGTCAGACTGATTTGCATATGGCCATGTCTGAACTGGGGTGGTGGAGTGAGCTAAAGAATGGTGATGGATTAAACCCAGATCAGTTGACTGGGGGTGAGTGTTTGATTTGCTCAGGCGCTCCGTCCATCATCCCCTTTGGTATCGCTTTGTTTGCCCTAAGTTGGCAGGGTATGCCCAGACGTGGGTCCCTTGCTCACTTTGCCACTGGATTCAAGCTAGCCTGGCTGATGCCGGCTGAATAGCCAGAAACCGGTCCCAGGATGCTTGTTTCCGGTCCAGGGAAGACATGGCTTGGCAGTTCGGGCTGGACTGTTCCCATGAGGCACAGGGTCAGACTGATTTGCATATGGCCATGTCTGAACTGGGGTGGTGGAGTGAGCTAAAGAATGGTGATGGATTAAACCCAGATCAATTGACTGGGGGTGAGTGTTTGATTTGCTCAGGCGCTCCGTCCATCATCCCCTTTGGTATCGCTTTACTAGCATTATGTGGCATTGAGGACCAAATTATGCAGCAAGGCTATATAAATTATACTGCAAATATGCAAATTACATGGCAAGGTTTCCTAAAGATTTTCTTCATCAATTTGAGCCAGAAACATTTTTTTGTGAAATATGCAACTGATATGATAAATTATATGGCAGATCCATAAATCCTATTATGTGTTAAATGTTGCAGCAACTGAATCACACAAATCCACTGGCCTTCATCATTGTCAAATTGGTTTATTAACAATTTATCCAAGACAGTTAAAAAAAAAAAACATTATGGGACATATTTATAAGAGGAGTTGCGTCACTCTTGCACCACGTGCAAGCAATCCCAAAATGCAATTTATGAAGCCCCACAAGGCCACCGTGCGTGGCTCTGAGTGGCTTCATAAATCTGGAGTAAAGCAATGCAAGGCAGCGCAAGTCGCTGCATTGCGTTACTCTACACTGGGAAGGCGTTCCATGGGTTTTCCCACACAAGTTCCATGGTTTTTGACCCATTCCCAGATTTACCAAAAGTGCATTCTGCAGCACGCATAGAAAGAGGAATATGCCTCTCAGGATTGGTTTTGTGCAGGAAGGTGCCTCTTCCTGCAAAAAAACAATCTTGCATGCAACACAGGCATCCTTGCACCAAGGTGCAAGGGTGCCTGTGTTGGCACTAGGCAGCCAAAATGGTGCCAGCACAGAAACAAAGGCAGAAATGCGTCGTATTCTTTTAAATAAGGCACATTCCTGCACATTCCTGACTTGCTGCACTGCGTGACTTTCACATAAATATGCTCCTAAAAATAATGACAATCATTGTAGGCTAAACCTGGAAGGAAGTAGATTTTTCAAACTAATTACCCCCAAAAAACATGTAATATAAAAAAATATGTAAAGGGCAATGTGTACTAATGTCCTGTAGTGGAATCTCAGTCAGAATTGTGTTGACGTTTACAAACTGCTTGGCTTTCGTCTGTTATGTATTCTTTCTCTCTTTCCGTCACACACTCTCTCTCTATATATATATATGTATATATATATATATATATGTATATGTATATATTACATATATATATATATATATATATAATATATATATGCACGCACACACACACACGCATACATGGCAGTGAAAATAAATGTATCTTGCTATTTCTGTACACTCTCTCTCACACACACACATATATATATGTATATGGCACTATAGAGTAGGTTTAGCAAGACCTATTTAAAGAAAGAAAATAATGTGCAGCGTGGGGCAGTGTAACTTTTTGCTGACAGGGTTCTGTATACACACTGTTTATTTTCACACACTGGGGAGGATTCATTGGTAGATGCTTGCAAAAAGGCTGGATTTTCAAGGGCGAGCTCATCAGGTGTTCTGATTAATGTTCTAAGAGCAGCACTGTCGTTGTGTTATTTTACTAGCACCGAAATAAAGAGGAAATCAGTGATGTCACTGACCATTTCATGAGTGATGTAATATGTGAGGTCATAAGCAGTGCATTGTGGGGACGTAAGTTATAGTTAGCTCAGGTAACTATAATTGTTGAATTTCACTGGTTTTGTATGAGTGAAATCTGAGTCTAATTATAATGTCCCAGTGACCTATTTTGTTTAGTGAATTTCTACGTTTTTTAAATGTTATTTCCTAACTTTAACGTTTCTGCAACCTTTGGGTTTTTTAGTGAATTTCTACGTTTTTTTCAATGTTATTTTTGAACTATAACGTCCCTGTAACCTTTGAGAGTGGGTGTGTGGGTGGCTATATAGGTCTGTTAAAGGGTGTGTGGGTCTGTGAGTGGGTGTATAAGTGTCTGTGTGGGTTTGTGAGTGGGTGAGTGTTTGAGTTTGTCTGTGAGTGGGTGCGTGAGTGGCTGTATGGGTCTGCGAGTGGGTGTGTGAGTGGTTATGTGGGTGTCTGAGTGAGTGTGTGAGTGGCTGTATGGGTGTGCGAGTGGATGTGTGAGTGGTTATTTGGGTGTCTGAGTGGGTGTGCGAGTCGCTGTATGGTTCTGTGTGTGTGTGTGTCACACAAACCATACCAGGGAAACAACTCTTCTAATAGTCATGAGGTCTCGTCGATGCGATTTTACCATACTGCACAAATTTAAACACTTGCATCCTGGTTTTGGTTACATACATTGGTAGAAACAAGTACATATGAACAATTCTGTGACATGAACCAAAATGCTTATGCGTAGAGTATAATACTCTTTTGCCACTGTTGAGGGAGGGCATCATGACTTACTTGAGGCTTTGGCTTTCCTGAGACATGGCCCCTCCCTGCACTCAACAATGGTAATAAATAGCACATTACTCTCTATGCATCTTCATGTATACTATATATGCATATTTTTGTATTGCATGTGTACAGGTTTTATGGTTGTAATGTCTGGAATAAATCTATATCAAAAACTGAAATGTGAATTCAGTGCCTTTCTGCAGCAAACGAACGCTCAAATGTCATTAAACAGGTTTCTAATAAAATATCAAGCAAAATGTTCTGGCACAATTAATCGGGAATTCTGATGCATCAGTATAGGCGGGATCTTGTGTGTTGTGCCTGCGGCTGTACAGCTGCTCAGGAAGTATACCTTTTAATTGGCTCATCGGCTCAGCTTGTAAGGTTGTGTGAGGGACACCACTGGCCTTGGCTCCTGAGGGCTTGCAGCAGACATTGTCTCAAAAAGCAGTTCTCAAATGTCAGTGCACAAAGAAATCAATCAAAAACCTTGACATACCTCTCTGATCCAGATTTTGTTTACTTTTGCTATTAGAAATACGTTTGAAATATTTTTTTCATAGCCCCAGACTCAATCGAAATCTTTGATGACTTTAAACGACTAGGGAGGTACATTTATCAGACTGAGAGAGCCATGACCATGCCAACCGTGTATATGTAATGACAAAGGAAAAAAATCTGGAAAATTATAGAAGTAAGATGTTTAACTATAGGGAATGGCCGGAAGTGATTTTAGAATAAATAACGTTCAGCTACTTTTCAAACTTCTTGAAGTATTACGTAGATATTGCACAAAAAATGTTATCCTATACATGCACACTGTGTGACTGGAACCAAGCTGTACCCTGCTGATGAGCCCATGACTAGGGTGAAACCTGTCCAGGGTTACCTGTGTTCCGGTTCAGAGAGGACCTGGCCTGGCAGTTCAGGCAGGACTGTTCCTATTAGAGCAGGGTGAAGACTGATTTGCATATAGCTGGGTCCAAACTAAGGTGGCATGGGGAGCGAAAAAGATGGACTGAGATGTGGCCCAGAGTCTTTACCAGCGGCTGAGATGAATTCAAGCATTCCATCGATCACTGTTTTGAAACTTATCCTACATCTATTGGCATCCATCTAAGCACAACCTGTTATTGCTGATGATAATCTTTAGCTATTTATAGGGGGGTGTAAAGCATTAATCTGCTTAAATGTAAAAATCACAACTTGGAGCAATGATATGCAATAATGTAAAAGGAGACTAATGCCGCAGTTTTGAACATGTACGGAAATCCTGTATAAGGATCTTGCAAGGTATGGAAGACAGCATGGATTTGAGCTTGCTTCAAGCAATGTTTGTTTTCATATCAGCAGCCCATAAAACAGGCCCGCAAACAGCCAAAAACCCAGCCCACACACTGACCTTTTCGATCAGCAGTTCGGGCACTGCCTCATTGCCTTATAGGCCACTCTGACCCTGCTTACAAAGCCATATTAGCTAGCAGCCACGCCCTACTAAGGGCGTTTCAAATGGGGTGAAAGGGTAGGTGTGACAGAAGAGCCAGCCATGGGTCTGTGAATGGAAACACAGCTTTTGCTCTGCCTCTAAATGAGACGGAGAGCCGAGATGTTGCCATACGGGGCATCCGTAAATTTTTGTCAGATATCCAGTAACTACCAAATGTTGTCCTTAAACTGATCTACAGTTGTAGAGTGTTGTGGAAAACTGGCAGGATAAATGGACCTTTAAATAGCCTTCTGAATCATAGGACATTTTTATTCAGTGAAAGGCCTAGTTTTCAGTGTAGTTCACTGCAATGAGTCCTGCCTTAGAGAGGCACACATAAGTAAAGCACCATATTGGCCAAAATGAGTCCACCTGCCTCAACTACAACACTGATGTTGTGGCCACCTGACAGTCAGGGGCTGGTGAAGAGTGGAGCTGGTAGAGGAAGGATGCATTACACATCCTGTCCAATGAAGTTCTACTAAGTGGTTTGAGAGCCATCTTGGACGAAGTAGGTACTTTTCCATACACTACTGGTGATTTTATGGTGTGTCGAAGTGCTTTCAGCTTTAGCACAGAGGCGGGCAAGATGCTTTTGGAACTGTTCTTGGGAACTGAAGACAGTCCCATACTGCTAGAAAGGATTTATAGACCTAACTACAAGCTTTCATTACAGGCGTAAGCGGTGCACCCGCAAACAAGTAACACTTAGGGCCTGATTATGAGTCTGGCGGTCTACGGAATCCCAGTCTCACGGTTGCATGGCAGTGGAGGTCCAGCCACCACCGCACCGGCAGTCTGACTGCCCCATTATGAGTTGGGTGGTCAGACCGCCATTGCACCGCCGTAACTGCCAGGGATCAGAGATACCTGGTGGTGGCACGGCGGTCTTGAGGGCGCAATATGCTTAGGGGAACCGCCGGGGTCCCACCAAGCATATTACGACTTTTCTCACTCCCACTGGTCTCATGGAGGTTCTTCCTCCATGACACTGCTGGCGGTGAGGAAAAAATGGGGGCCCTACTGGGCCTCCTGTGTCCCCTCCGCATGGGGATGCATGACCCCCTCTGTGCATGCACCCCAGTTTCTGCACGGCCCAACCACTTTTCAGTCGTAATCTGGCGGGCGAGCGGCGGTGAGTTTTGGCGGAGCGTGGCGATGGTGTGCCGCCCGTGCCCGCACCACCAAAACTTGTAATCAGGCCCTTAGACACTCCCGAAAACTTCTGTGATGTGAGCAGTGACAGAAAATGTCCATCAGCAAATGAATTTGCTCGTGCTGTAACCGTCATGAGACCAATACACAATTTCTGTAAACAAAGTGAGGAATGAACATTTGCCACTTACAGAGTTCTAAGTGATATAATCATGTAGGAATCTCGATGGGCACTTTTTTACAAAGTGTTGGAAATATCGAGGCTTTTTTGGAACGTTTAAACAGTGAAAGTTAGAAACATTTTGCACCGGTTCCTGCCACTTTTCTGACGCAAACCGGGCGCAAACCATTAGTAAATCTACTCCACTTCTAGACGGTGGTGACAAGTAAATTGCGGGATCTACGGGCCACAGTAGAACCAGATTTTCAAGCTGCATGCTGTGAAGAAAAGCAGAACCTTCCACCCCAATAGGAATCACCTGAGGGGGGTGTCTGTGAACAGCACCGTACAATTAGCCGCATAATGTCATACAGCATTGATAAAAAGACAAAGCCTTCAGGTGCACCTTTTAGAGACACGTAAAATGTACCCAGGGGACCAGTCTGGCAGGGCATCGACCCAGTGACAGATTTTATTTAGCACACAGACAGAGGCTCTGCCTATTTATTGACAGAAGAGATGTTACACTAAATCACAAGTCAAAATAGGAAAGGAAATAAATAAGAATGTGTTTCACTTGGTGAAGCAGAATAAATCACCCAGGCACCGAGGCCTGAATTTCTGACAACGCCGCTCTCCAGGGAATATCTAAAAATCCTATAGATTTTGCCTTAGTAGGATCACTCATTGGATAGCCCATTTGGCAAACACTTGAAATTGCAGGCTTCACTGACAGAGTGGGGGTTTCACGTGCCCTTGCAGGAAACGTGGGTGTCAGTTTGTTCTCGGTGGTAAAATGGTATAGTATACACAGTGCTTAATTTGTAAAGAAATAAGGGCCGGGGCTCTCGTCAAGAGGCCACCCCAGCTTGCACCACACATTGCCCCTGCCATGCTGCCAATGATAGTAACAACACAACTACTAACCATTACACTCCTACAAGTGTGACAATTCGGACTATTCCAGGCCCCCAAAACTATGAGAATGACTTGGGGGCACGTAATAGTCATTTTTAATGTAGATTGAATTATTAATTAACTGTTGTTGTGGTCATCTCTAAATTAGCCCGACAGCGCCACCTTGTGACAGACTGTCAAGCGCCTGTGTTGATAATTAAGTGCCGGTGCCGAGCACCGGAAACCACCGGCTCAAATTAAGCACTGAGTATACAGTTCCAATGCAATGCCCCACTGTGCCTTTAGTTTAAAAAAACGTACAATATCATTTTCATGAAAATTGACCCAAAATGTAAATGTCCGCCCGTTTCGTAAGATAGATGTTAATTAGCTCTTCTGCAAATTTTTGATCTTTACAGCAGCAGACCTGCCAGTTCATACAGTGCAACTGTGTGACTCATGATATTAGCCACCTTCGTTCAGTCTCCCAGTGAAGAGGTGATATCACACAGCAGTGCAAAACATGAGCTGGAAACCCCCTTCATAAAGTGGGCTTCCAGCTTGCATTTCGAGGCCCTGCACAGCCAATGTCCATCACGGGTTTTGAAATCCCCCAGGACATTGGTGGAAGGCTTAAAAGCTTTTGTTTTATTTTTTTTTAATGGAGGGGTTGGGGGTGGGTAGAAACGCCTTAGGTTTTGCTCAACACTGAGTCCCGCACCCTCCAAGGCTCCGCCCACAAATCCTCATACACAGTGACATTTTAGGTCTGGTGTCAGCCAAGACCTTTTGATTTTACTAAAATTATATATACAATAATAATAATAATAATAATAATAATACAGACATTTGTAAAGCGCGACAGCTACCTCAAACAGAGGTGTCCCGGCGCTAAGCGAAAAGTATAGCCGCGTTAGACCGCTCAGGGCACAGCCTCGGGCCCTCAGTCTGCCCTAAAAAGCCAGGTTTTCACCATTTTCCTGAAGAGGGACTCTGTTTCTATAATGCGGAAATTGCTCGGCAGGGAGTTCCACAGTTTTGCAGCACCGAGTGAAAAAGATCTGCCACCCATACGTGCCTTTTTAAAACGGGGGATACACTTAAAGGTGCTTTCAGCCACTTCTCTTCATCCACTGGTCTGTTGTTGTGTCATTCACATTTTGATCCCACCCACTTCAGCTTACAGCATGGGGCAATGGGTCAGCCTACTTAAGCCACTGGCTAACTTCATTTTGAGTGACTGCATTTAACCCTTTTACAAGGAGCACATCAGGCAGTTCCTTCAGGGCCTTGATTTTATTTTTACTTTATTATTACATTAGTGTTGCCTTTGTTTGTAGAGCCTGGTGTGCTAGCAGGATGTGTTCTACCAGATGTGAGCACTCTGCATATTCCAGCTTTATGAGTTTCTGTCTCCTGCCAATGCTATTGTAAATTCCTTTCTTTTGAATTGCCCATTGTTTATCTGACTGATGCATTTTCACAGCATACCAGCAGCTCACATGAACTCTGAATATTAGCGCATAAGAGTGCTCTATCTTTGCAGCCCTTTCTTTCTTTTTCTTTCTTTCTTTCTTTCTTTCTTTCTTTCTTTCTCTCTTTCTTTCTTTCTTTCTTTCTTTCTTTCTTTTGTTCTCTTTCCTCCTTTTTTCTTTCCTTCCTTCTTTCCATCTTTTACTCTTTCCTCTTTCTTTCTTTCTTTCTTTTTTCTTTCCTTCCTTGTTCTTTCTTGTCTTCTTTCTTTCTTTCCTCATTCTTTCTTTCTTTTTTCTTTCTTTCTTGACTTCCTCTTTCTTTCCTGCCTTTCTCTCACTTTCCTTCTTGCCTTCCTCTTTCTTTACTTCTTGCCTTCCTCTTTCTTTACTTCTTTCTTTCTTGCCTTCCTCTCTCTCTTTCTTGTCTTCCCCTTTCTTCCTTGACTTCCTCTTTCTTTCTTGCATCTGTCTGCCTGCCTGCCTGCCTGCCTGCCTGCCTGTCTGTCTGTCTGTCTGTCTATCTATCTATATATCTTTGTCAAACGCAAGAGGCTGGCAGCCAATACCAGATTGACTGCCTTATTTTTAAGTCTGTGTTAGCCACGACCTTTTGCTTTTACAAACAATATATGTATAATTACATATATTGGGTTTTCAACCAGGCTTCATCCATTTGCCTGTGTTTGTCATTCAAATTTTGCATTCAACCCACTCTAGCATGCATCAACGGACAATGTGTCAGCCCACGTCAGTCATTAACTGACTTCACTAAGAGTATTGGCTTGCTTCCATTTCACACAGAGCACATACCCTCACAAAGTAGTCCCCTTCAGTACCAGGAAGTACTATGGCAATGTGTGCTTTTTGAGACCAAAACAACATTGATGAGGGTCCAGCAGCTTGCCGAAAAATAAAGTTTTGCAAACATCATGACAAAACAAAACAAGAATTGCCAAAAGGCTGGCGGCCATCACCAGAACTATTGGATTTTCCAATTTTTGTTTCAGAAGTTGACAGGCCTGCAGCGGCCACTTCACAAACATCAATTTCAGCTGAAAGGCCTCTCTCATTACGAGTGGCCCAATAATTTCTAAAATAGATTTTGTCGTTATTGGACATGGTTTGGCAATGGCAGCTGATGCAACACTGGGCTAATGAGTTTGAGTGAGTGATGAATTTAATGCTATGCTAAGCACACTGCAAACTGAATAGTGCTGCAGTGAGATCAGTGGTTAACTATTTTTCACACGAGTTATACCAGACCTATGAGAACAAGGGTTAATAGACATTCACAGCTACTTCCAAAACTCTTCGCTTATGTATGCATGACCACTTCACTATATGTATACAGTTTAATCATGCCTATTCTCTGATTGATATCTCAGTGAGTGTAAACAGTCTTTAATTTTTTTTAACTTTTCAACCAGACTTTGAAACTTCAAATTATGTATCAAATTTCAAATTTATAATTTAATGGCGCTTGTTTTCATCAGTCCAGAAAATATTACTATAATTTAATGCCTCTGCTTCTATTCATTCACAAGTGCTAAAGAGTATTTTGTCCACTGTTATATCCCTACATCTCTATAACACTTGCTTTCTTCAAGCCTCACAAATTCTAGAACAATCCTGGTTTGCATGTTTAAGTTTGCCGTCAAAACAAATTTTATATTTTACAAACACCACGTGCAAGTTTATTTTCAAACTCCGCTACGAAAGAACTTTTACATTAAATGGCCAAATACTTGATAGCTTGCTGAGAGTGAATTTATGACAAACTATGAATCGCCCAAATTTTTATTAGATTTGGAGTTTAAAACTTTCCATATTTGTTAGAAATCCTTCCCAAAAAATTGTTGGGGAAATTCGGTTTGGCATAATAATCCGAACCTGCATCAATTTCTCTGCAATTCGGAAAAGACTTGAGACAGAGAAGATACAGGCAAATGATTCTGTTTTCCAATATTTCTCGCAGGAAATTAGTTGGAATAGTATTTTGGGGAGTTACTTGTAGGTTATTTGTTAGGATATTTGCATTGATATGGTTAAAATACTAAAGGGATTTTGACTCAATGAGATATTATTGGATTTTGGAACACTGAACTGAATTTTGAGAGAAAGAAAGGTATTTAGACTCTGATGATCAGATGTGAGTGGAGTAAATGCAAACAATAATGATTCATAAGAGACATCATTCTCAAATGTACATGGCTAGGATTTTGTGAGGGAAATAATTAAAAAAAGTTTCAAGAGTTCAAGAGCAAAGAAAGGTTTTTTTAATCATGTCGGCTGGCGAAGGAATGTGAGGGCACACACACGTAATAAGTCAATATTTTCAACAATGACTAACTTTTCTCTCAGTTATATGAACCAATGTTGGGTAAGAGGAAACAGTATAAGAAGGACATTATTAACAACACTGACTGAATTTAATTTGTGAGCAAAATGAGATAGTTCACACCAAAAAAGAGAAGCAAGGTTTGTGTGAGGCAATATGACCCAAAAGAAGCATTTTATAAAGCACCAGATGAATTTAATTTGCAAGAATTTTTTTTAACTCTTTCCACTAGATACACTGTCTGGAGTTGTGTGAGGGAACATGACCAAACATACTTGTTGTCTGAATTGATTACGTGAGGCCACAAACATATTTTCCATCTGTAGGCAAACCAGGGCCGTGTGAGGAAACGCCGTGAGAAAACATTATTAACAGCACTGAATTAATTTTATTTTGTAAGAGAAGTGGACTTTTTTTATTAGACAGGCAGATTGTGGATGTGTGAAGGAAGACATATGGAGAGTAGCACTATCAACAGCGCTAATTGAATAGAATTTGCAATACAAAAGAGCTAGGCAAGCTTTTATGAGCGAACGCAACCTGCAAGAAGCGTTATTAGGGTTACTAAATCCAGTGGCGTAGCAAGGTCAGGTGGTACCCGGTGCGGAAAATTTCTTGTCACCCCCGGCTTGACAAAATGGCAAAAATATGTGTTTAAAACACATATTTTTGCCATTTTGTCACCCCCTCAGTGATTTCTTGTCACCCCCGGCTTGACAAAATGGCAAAAATATGTGTTTAAAACACATATTTTTGCCATTTTGTCCCCCCCCCCTCAGGGATGACACCCGTGGCGTCCCGCACCCACCGTCACCCCCCTTCCTACGCCACTGACTAAATCAACCTAATTTGCAAAACAAGAGGTGTCACTTTCCAAAGGATAGGCAGGCCAGAATTGTGTAAAGGAACATGATTCAAGAAAGACATTATATGCAACAGTATATTAATTGGATGTACAACAGCAAAATAAGACATTTTCCACCAGGGAAGTACAATGGCTTTTGAGAGAAACTGTTTTAGCATCATTCATTTTGTGTGACAATATAAATACATTGGGCCTCATTTACAATGAGGCTGTGCCACCAGAGCGTCACTTTTTGCGATGCTCTGGTGGCGCAGGGGCCTACTCCATATTTACCAGGCAGCACTAAGCCACTTTGCGTGGCATAATGCGGCCTTGTAACTATGGTTCCCTGTAATGCAGTTTTCTGCGTTAAAGGGGCATGCAATGGGTGTTGCTGGGGGTGCTCCCAGCACCCATTTACGAGGAATAGTAACTTTGAGGCAGCGCCAAAAACTTACACCTCCCCAGGGGAGGAGTAAGGGAGGCGCAATGAGGAGAAATACATTTATTTCTCCTTGTTTTTCCTTTTTCTATGTGTGGTGCATTCTGCAGCACACACAGAAAGAGGAAAAAGCCTCTTATGATTATTTTTGTGCAGGAAGGTGCACCTTCCTGCACAAAAACAATCATCCCGGCAACGCAGGCAGCCTTGCACCATGGCACAAAGGGGCCTGCGTTGGCGCATGGCAGCCCATTGTATCTGATAGATAAGGCGCATTCCTGCCTTTTTCTTTTGCGGCTGGGCAGCGCAGCAGGAAGACCTGCGGCGTTGCCGTACGGCAAAAACTTGTAAATTAGGCCCATTTTCCAAAGGCAGGGTAGGGTTGTGATACAGATCATCTCTCAATAAAATCCAATTCTTATTATATTGATTTTGCAAGAGAAAAGAATATATTTTCCGTCAGATAGGTATGTCCGTTAGTTTGAGAGATCTTGACTTGAGGGAGATGTTGACTACAAAAATTGATTTTGCAAAGGAAAATAAGTTATTTTCCATATGAGAGGCAAACAAGGGAAGAGAACTTGAGCGATGTTATTTAGACTGTTTTTTATAGTTGGTTTACATCATAAAATGGGTCATTTTCCTCCTGAGAGGCATGCTAGGTTTGTGTGGGGTAACACAACACAACATAATGCAAATGTCAGCATTGAACTGAGGCACGCAAGCTATTCTCTCACAATTAAAATCCCAAAATATTTCTACCTCTGGGGCCAGCTTTGCCCAGGGGTTACGTTGAGATAGACCAGGATTGTGTGAAATAACATGACTTAGAAGAACCATTATTCACAATGCTAATTGAAGTGAATGTGAACCCCTCCAGTAAACTGTCCATGAACCAGCATGGGAGCGGGCATAGAACCTTTAATGAAGCCCAGCCTAGGTTATCCAGAATGACTAAACGGTCAGTCCACCCCTCTGTCCATCACATCGGTGGCTATAGGTACCAGTGCCTCATTGTGACAGCCAAGTCTCAATAAGTCTTTTCAGCGAGGCTATAGATATCATAGGAGCAGTGCTTAATTTGATCTAGTGGTTGCAGGTGGGGGCCACCACCACTCATTTTCAGGGAAAGGCATTTATTTCTCCTCAACAAACATTGATCCAAAGCAAGAGAGTGAAAAACGCAAGAGTGGGATAGAAAGAGAAAGATGGAAAAACAGTGACAAAGGGATAAAGCAGGGATTAAAAAGAACCTACAAGAGTTAGATAAAGCAGCAGGGAGTGTCTCATGGTAGATTAAAGAGGTGGCATCATGGCTCACAGCATTGGTATTCGGCACCTCAACCTTTGATAGCACTGGCCGCAGGCTTCTGAAGAAAACTTTGGGCCCCCGCATTTATTCTTTTTACAAATTAGGCACTTCATAGGAGATATAATTAGGTGCACCTGTTCAACTTGCAGAAATGTTGACCATAGGCCTCTTGCTATATATCTTTATGGAAAAAGGGGCTTAGAAAAGAGGCAATTATCAATTGTAACTTCTATGTTGCAGTTTGTTTTGCCACGATGTTAATCCACATTTTGGCAACCAGAGGCCGTATTGCAGAAGTGCCCTGGGGGCGCAAAGGGCGTTTGCGCCCGCGTTGTTTACCCTCGGGACACTTTGGTATTACAAAAGGGGCCGCAAAAGCTTGTACTGCCCCTTCTGTAATACAGCTAGTGCTGGCACACATGTAGTGCCAGCACAATCATTAGAGGGCGTTCCCTCATTTGCATGGGGGTGTGGCCCGAAGCAAATGAGGGAATCTCTTTTCCTCCGCACCCACACCATATTACCGACATGGGCGCAGAGGCAAACATACCTTTAGGAGGCACACTAAAAGTGCGCCACAAAAAGGTGGTGTATTTTCAGTGCACCTCCTAAAGGCAGCACTCTAGAGGGACTAAAGGGGGTCCCATGGACCCCCAAAGACATCCCCTTGCAGGCGGGTGCAGTCACTTACTCCACCCACCTACCTGCAAGGAGATCTTTAATCCCTCTTAAAAGTGCAGACGGGTTGCCATCTGCACGAAGAAACACTGAGCAGCTTTTAAACAGCTGCTCTGTATTTCTCTTAAATGCACTGCCCTGGGGCAAGCGCATGTTTTCGGCTGCCCTGAGGGCACTGCATGCAACATAATTGGGCGCACTTTCCTTGTTTGCACCTGGCTCACCAGTTCAAAGGTGGGCAGTGGCGCAAACAGGAACAGTGTGCCCTATCTGTAATTGGGCTCTAGGTTGTTTTATAGTAGGAAAGACCATGGGTATTTTATACACCTCATCGTGGAACACACTGCGTCAGATATGGCTCAGTATTGGTGGTGTTCAAATGGAGGTGATATGCCTTAGGCTTTCGGCCCTCTCAGCACATTGGTGTTCGAGTGTCCATCCTCCAATATACAGATGACACCTATTTTTACTTAAAAAGGTCCTCCATGAACAAAATGTTCACTCTATGCAAACTTAAGCCTTGGATGGCTGGCAATGTTTTGAGTCTCAGCTGTCAGAAGGCAGAGTTCCTTTTCATTGCGCCGCTACTCAGTGAAAATACATCCAGTGCTTCTCAATAGAATAAAGTAAAAGACTCTTCTCTGAAAGGCTTTCACTAGAGCTTAGCTATGGCAACTCTGAAATTCCAGCGGGCAGCTGTGTGCACTTTCTGTTAGCTCCGACAAATCTTGACGTAACTGAGCCTTTGGATTGCATGTTGTTCAAGGGTTTCTTGGTGGTAAATCCACCTCCAAAGGAATTTGGCCAATCCTGCAATTTGCCATTGGTGCTGGTGGTTCTTCTGAGCCCTCTATTTGAGCCACAGCAGGAGATTCCTCTGGGCCTTCTGTCATATAGGACAGTCACTGCCTTGAAGCTTCTGAGTGATTTAGGGTCCATGTTTTGTTCACTTCCATATGTTGGGGTTCAACCAGGTGTCCTGTTTTAAGCCTGGCCTAATGTTCTGTCCCCCTGTCATTTGGGCCACGCGGTTGTGTTGCCAAGATGCCTTAAACAGTTGTGATCTCACCTGTGGGCTTACAGAATAAACTCATGGGTATTGTATCGAGATATGTGGCATGCTGGGTTGGTTTTCAGTGTTGTCCCATGATGGCCTTCAGACTTGAGCCCCTCTAGGTTCTCAGTAGTTATGTTATGTTATGTTATATGACTTTTGTATAGCGCAAATCACCTTTAGGTCTCTAAGCGCTTCTAGAGAAGAGTGAGCAAGTCACTGGGGCAGAAATAAAATAGCAGCAGCGCTGGCAGAAGATTACGCGGTTGTTAACGCCTCTCTAAATAGGAAAGTTTTAAACGCTTCCTAAAGATGAGCAGAGCCGGTTCCCTGCGTAAGTACTCCGGCAGATCATTCCAGATCTGCGGGAGAAAAACAGAGAACGCTCTACCCCCTTTAGATTTAGAGATGTACCTGGGGGGAGCCAACCTGCAGGCCTCAGAAGATCGCAGAGTCCGGCCAGGAACATATTTCTCCAAGCGATCTTTTATAAACTTGGGTGCCTGACCGTAGATTGCCTTGTGGGCAATACATAGACCCTTGAACTGCGCTCTCTGTTTAATAGGGAGCCAATGTAGTTTATGTAACAGAGGGGTAGCGCGTGTTTTTCTAGGAAGTCTAAAAATATGCCTGGCCGCATCGTTCTGCACCACCTGCAATCTCCCAATAAGCTTCTGGGGGAGGCCAATGTAAAGGGCGTTCCCGTAATCCAGCCTGGAGATGACAGTGGCAGAGACAATTGACTGTAGTAAAGATGTTGACAAGAGAGGAGCAAGTTTCCGTAGCTGCCTGAGTACGCCAGTACAGGTTCCTACTACCGTGGTGACCTGGGAAGACATAGATAATTCAGAGTCAATTTTCAGCCCCAGGCTTTTTACAACCGGGACTGGTACCGGGACTACACCTAGTTATAAAGAGGGGTGCGTAGCACTTGGATCGCTATTGGAAATCTCCATTGCACTCTCTACACTGTTGCATTCTTTGGTAAGAAGAGGAGGGAGTTAGATTGGTTGACTGGATTGAGTTCCAGTATGTGATCGGGAAGGGCCGGAGAAGGAGAAGCCTTCAAGAAAGGGAGAGTTGAAAAAGCATAGGCCTTCAAAAGGTCTGTATGGATGCAGAATAACTCATTAGTTAAGAATTGCAGTGAGGAAGCAGAGAGTATAATATGATTACCAAAAGTAATTCAATCGTTAGTGCCATGTTACATTAATTTCAATGCTGAAAAGAGGACAATCACTCATGTTGCGTGGAATGTCTATATGAGTACCACCACTTGAAGTTCCCTCATAACAGACAACTTACTTACTGGAGGAAAGTCAAGAGCGTCAGAGTGGGTTATTGTTTTGGCACATTCATGTCATAATGGCATATTTATCTAGGTGCCAGTCAATAACAGTGATTAATATCCATAGTCTTCCTTATGCACCCTCAAATGTGGCTCTGGTGCACAAGCTAAGTAAGGGCCAGTAACAAGACTTATTGACCAGCTGTGCCTTTAGCAAGGCCACTGTTTGGTATTACAAATATGACTTGTTACCCCCAAGCCATCCTTTTGTTATCACAAAATGGAGTCGAGTTTGGTTTGAGTTTGAAGAAAGAGAATGAAGTCCATAGGGTATATAAACCCTGTTAAGGTATTTAAACTTGATGAAGCAAGTACCCTTCGTGTACCCTTAAAAGTTGTTGCAGATATTCTCCTCCTGTGTACGTGACAGAATTTCAATTTATCTATATATTTTAGGTGTTTTAGTAGAGAGTTTTTGGAAAATAATTATTTGGGTTACTGTATATAACGATGCAGTGTGCAATGATATAATGTTTTACCCATCCATCACAATTCTACTGTGCTTGTCACTTTATATGTCATGAAGTTTAGGTTAAGAATGTTGGGTAATGGTGAAGCTAAACACCAGCTCCAAGGCTCTTGGGTCACTTTGAGACTTTGCTGCTTTCATTGCAATTCTCGCTGTTTGTCAGTTTATGAAGTAGAGCGGGAAATGAAAGGTAAGAATTTTATAAGCCAGTTCTGGACCAATGGCTCCTGATTACCTAGACCCGGAAGCTGTAGATAAGCACCTGCCGTTGAGGATCAGTCCATTTGTGCCTGGGTTATGGAGATGGCATTACAGAATCAGCACCAGGTCTGGGATCGGAGACAGGAGTTGCATGACAGAACACAAGTGCAATGGGCAGAGTCACCCAGTTTGAGAAAGTTGTGATTAAACATTTAGGGCCTCATTTACAAGAGAATGGCGCAGCGCTGTGCCGCAAGCAATTATGCAGTGCCGCGCTGCATCATTCTAAAAGTGCAGGAATGCAACGTATTTATAAGAATACGGTGCATTCCTGTACTGATCCCTGCGCTGGCGCTTAAAAACCAGCCTAGTGCCAACGCAGGCACCCTTGCGCCATGTTGCAAGGGTGCCTGTGTTGCGGGGATGTTTGATTTTGTGCTGGAAGGGACACCTTTCTGCGCAAAATCCATGAATGGAAGTGATTTCCTCCTTCTATGTGTGCTGCAGAATGCAGCACACATAGAGAGTGGAAAAAACGAGGAGAAATAAGGATATTTCTTCTCGCTGTGCCTCCCTTATGCCATCCCTGGAGTGGCATTAGAATCTGACACATTTCTAGGTTTACGAGTCCTCGTATATCTGGGAATGCTCCAGATTCCATGGGTGTTGCATGGGAACACCCACAGCCACATCCATGGAACGCCCCTTTCATGCAGTGTTCTGTGTGAAAGGAGCACATATTTACAAGACCATGAAAAGCCACGTAAAGTGGCTGAGGCCTTTAGGTCGGAAACACTAGGGCCTTCATTGCAAGTTGGCTGGTAAATTGCAATCCCTGTGCAGATCTCAGTCATAAGCGTTGTGATGTTTATCACAACCCCCAATAATTGCTAGGTGCAATAAAGATCGCACCCGTCATTACATTTTGGCAGTCAAAACAGCTGGAATTTAAAGAGAGTAAAATACAGGGACATACAGATTTTGGTTGACCAAAATCTCCATGTTGTAGCTCATTTTGAGGGCAAAACTTGTAATAGGTGATAATTACTGCACTCAATAAATTCCATACACACCTGTGTCGGGTTTTAGTGGGTTTGATAACAATATAGCCAAACACCAGGCCTCTCGTAATGAGAACCGAGGCGTTTCATTTACTACTGTTGTCTGCACATTGACATCAGCCTTCAATCCAATAATTATTTCATCAATGCGAACTGTCGGTGTGCGGTCCAACCGCCATCATAATCCGGGCCTTATTAAGTGTCAGTGAGGTAGGGAGGCCTAATACGAGCCACCCAGCTATTGCAAGTGATGAATAAAGAAGTGAGCTAAGTTTTGTCGATGGGCATGATTCTGAGTTTAGGTGTTACTTATCACACATGATAAATAACGAGACCACGGGGTATGTTATTTATCGTGTGTGATAAATCACACATATCACGAGTTTGAGGAGATTAACATGCAGAGTTTGGTGTTTAAAGCACCAAAATCCACATGGTACGGTAAATACCGTACAGCTTCCCTTTTAAATTTCGGCAGGTTTAACCTGCCAAAATGTAACAACAGCTGAGGTATTTAATGCATCCGAGAATTATCGGATGCTGTAAATAAAGCCAAACTCATAATTCTGATCAGTGGGTAAACAGGGGTGTACGCACGGGTCGGAATTTACGGGCCAGCTCGTAATCAGGCCCTCTGTTGTTTACCAGCTTTCAGAACATTTTGCTATTAGAATTCTTGACAGTGCCATAAAGATTCTTCCACAGATTCTCTCCATAGTCTTTTTTTGCTTTCCAAATTACCATTTAGCAGTACTTTCGTAAATCTTAAAAGCGTCAAGTCTGGACACTTCCTTAGTTGTCTTACAGCTGATGAAAATTCTGTTTTGCCGCCTCAACATGGAAGTATATCAACAATTCTGAGTTATCATTTTATGTGACCTGACTGCCTTCTTGTCATCACATAACTGAACATTAAATATATCTGACATTCTGGCGTCCAGTGAAGTGCACCCCTGAGTAGGGCTACCTAAAGACAGACACAGGTATTCGATTCGCTTCATGGAGCTTTGCTGTGGAAGGAAATAGTAGGTAAGGCGGTTTAGGTTCTCAGAGCCGGTTACTGTGGTTCTACTGCATCTTCTTGCAGTCACGTGGCATTGGCACCACAGCCTCATTAAAATAGTGACTCTGAAATGCAAGGTGAGGGGCGGAGATTGCTGAGGGCAGAAGAACCTGTTGTTTGGAGTGATCTAGAGCCAATCCATTTAGGTTGTGCCTGTTGAATGGTGAGCTTGTGGTGACAGGCGAACCTTAGGTGTGTTAGCTGGTAGAGTTCGAAGAGAGTGCGTAGATCGCTAAAGCGATGGCTGGGTAGCAACTTATTAACCATGCAGAGTGTTTTCAACAGCATCCTTTACGACATCAGAGGCTGTATCATACAGTGTCTGAGCGACTGCACCCACCTGCAAGAGGATGTCTGGGGGGGTCCATGGAACCCCCTCCCCCCCTCCAGAAGGGCTGCCATCAGGGGGTGCACTGAGAGTGCGCCACCTTTAAGGTGGTACACTGTCAGTGCACCTCCTGACAGCTACTTTGCCTCTACGCCAGCATCTGTAATACGGTATTGGCGCAGAGGCAAAAAGATTCCCACATTAGTGTGGGGCCACACCCCCATGCAAATGAGGGAACGACCTCTGATGATAACGCTGGTGCTTTATGTGCACCAGCGCTATTGGTATTACGAAAGGGGATGCACAAGCGCCTGCAGCCCCTTCTGTAATACCAAAGTGCCCCGGGACGCGCAAAGTGGGCGCAAACGCCCGTTGCGCCCCTTGGGCACTTCTGTAATACAGCCCCAGAAGCCAATGTAAGTTCTTCAGTCTAGAGGTAATATAATATATGTGTTTTATCAAATCTATGTTGCAAAACGCATGATTCTGTTCCACCATCCGGGGTTTAAAGATGAGATTGCAAAAGGAATTGTCAATGACATCCACAATGGAGCAACTCATTTTACACTAGAGGGAGCTGAAAAGGTGTCATTTTACTCACACTAGTTCCATATCCTGACATTAAAGCAACCAGGAGGCTTCAGTGCAAAAGTCAAAATCTATGTTTTTGTGGACATATGCACAGGTGATAGGCAATTACAAGGCTTCAGTACTGCTATCAACAACTAGCTGTCCCTGGTAAATTGTATGAATAATAAAGTTGGTACAGTTGTCCTCAGGAGCAATAAATACCTTCAAATGCATTTGTAGCATGGAAAAACCTCAGTAAACATCTAGTTGACCCTACTAAGATTATATTCTTTGTATGAAAAAACTACATTTCCCCTGTCAACAAACATTTCTAAAATATGCAATCACTTGTGAATTCTGTGATGTTGCAAATGTTGATGTCCGCAATGAAGCATTTAGGCTATAATTTCTGATGCAGTGTGGGAGTTAGAGCAGTTCTTTGGGGTATTTTTGCTACATAACTAATCATACTGTGAAATTTCAATGTATTTAAGGATTTGGATTTTAATCGTAATGTCTATTAAATTGAAGTTTTTGTAACTTGTAGTCGCAAAACCATAATAGAAGTATTTAAGGGAAGATATATGCATTTTGTGATGATGGTTAGTTACAGGTCGAAGCAAACATCCAGGGGCTTATTTGCAAGCCCCTCACGTTGCCGGTGCGTCACTTTTTCCCATATTAAAAGTAACGCACTTTAACAACTACCTGTAATATGGCAAAAACCCTACCCATGGTATCTGCTGGATGTTGTGTCATCCCTTGGGGCATATTTACATGCCCCTATTGACATCGGAGCGTCACTTTTTTTGACACTCCGGTGGATTAGCGCCATTTTCAATACTTACAAGTTGGCGCTAAGCCACTTAGCGTGGTTCAACTCCACCTTGTAAATATGCCCTTTTGAACCGCAGTTCTCTACGGCAAAGGGGCAGGCAATGGGTGGTGCTGTGGGCGTTCCACCTCAACACCCATTGCTTTTTGAAGCTGCCCCAGATATACAAAGATGTGTAAATCTGAGGCAGCGCTAAAAACTAATGCCATGCAAGAGCAGGCGATAGAATTACGCACAAGGAGAAATGCTTTTATTTCTCCTAGTTTTTGCTTTTTCTATGTGTACTGCATTCTGCAGCACACAGAAAGTGAAAAAAGTCATTCATGATTGTTTATGTGCAGGAAGGTGTCCATTCCTGCACATAAATAATTATTAAATAACGACGATTTGCTACTTCTATGTGTGCTGCAGAATGCACCACACATAGAAGAAACAAATCACCATTAGGATTGTTTATGTGCAGGAAGGGACGAATATGCGATGTTACATCGCATACGGTACAACGCATGCGATTACAAAGAGGTCGTTACAACAACCGCGTTGTTACAGTGCATACCATTACATCGCAAGTCGTTTCTACGACTTGCTGTAGGGGGCGCGCTGGACTTAGGAATAGTATAATTTACTATTCCAACTACAGCCTGCGCGGGGGCGTGGCCAAGCCGGCGACTGAAATGGCCGCCTGGCTTTGAAGCTCCGTCCAGCTCCCCAGCTTCATGGCGTGTACCTGTAGCCAGCGCCGACTTCACAAAGCGAGAGTGATGTGAGCGGCGTCAGAGGGGAAGCCGAACCCTCCGGTGCTGGAGCGGATCCGCTGTGTGCCCGAGAACGGCCGCTACGTCGACGAGTGAGCCCTGCGACGCGGCCCTTCTGCCACGGGCTCAACACCCAGCCTTCATTCCAGCGCCTGAGGCCGATTTCGCCCGGAGCGGCCCCGTCCACACACACCGCGGGTGAGAGCCGCTGCGCCCCCTCCCTGCGTAGACTTTCCCGCAGCCCCTTTGACCTGCCCCCGGCTGCCGGGATATTTATCGGCTCCGGCGGAGCGGCGAGACTCAACCTTATGCACGGGGCATGCGGGGGGAGGGGCGCGTATTACAGCACCGCACGGCCTCTCCGCTGCCAGCCTGGAGAGCTCTCCTGATGTCACACGCTCATTTGGAAGCAAGCAGGGAGGTTGATTCTGGGAGATTGCGGACTGAAGTGCCCCACAAACTCCTGCAGAAGGCAGCTCTGGTTAGATGATGCCAGCCCTCCCGCCCTAGAGTGCCTCCTGTAGCCTTCCCTGCAGGCCACCACATTGCATCCCCCCTTCCATTGGGAGTCGACCCCTGTATGGGCCCTTGTCCTGCTGTTTAGTGGACTTTCGGATCTGGCGCTCCTGGGCAGTGTCTGTAGCGCCTGTGCCCCCCCAGATGTGTGTAGGTGCCTGCCCTCGACCACCACCGCGACGGCCTGGACGCGAGCAGCGGGACTGAGGGGATTCCTCCTTTTTATTGGCACAGGCTATTGGAGTGGTGCTTCTTCCCCCCGGTCCTGGCCCACGGTTCACCCGCAGTCTGACCCACTGGCCTCACCCCCAAAAGACCTAGAATTACTACCTGGCACAGCGCGCGTCGAGGCGGGTACACCCCCCCATCCTGGCACTACCCGCTGAGTCCTAGAGGAGCACGGCAACTTTGCTCTGCGCAGCATGGGCCGCAAAGATCCTAAGCAGAGAACTCTTCCTTTTGAAAAACTTACGGACATCACCCCTGCGCAAGATTCCACCATGGCAGAGTCTGCGCAGAGCCTAGGCAAGGGGGACGGATCCTCCGACCCGGCGCACTCTCTGCTCCAAGAAATGAGAGCAGGCTTTAAGGCATTGGACAGCCGTTTTGACTCCCTTGATAAAACCATCTCCAGTCTCGGCGCCAAAGTTCAAGCCCATGACAGAAGGCTGGATGTGGCTGAGGCACGCATCTCCGACATTGAGGATGGGACTGCTCAATCCGCCAAGCGTCTTGAGCGCGTGGAACGCATTCTGAAGGAGGTGGCCATCAAAAACGAGGACCTAGAAGCACGCAGTCGCCGAAATAACATATGCATTCTTGGCGTTCCCGAGACGACTTCCACCGGCCGCATGGATATATTTGTAGAGTCTCTGCTGTTGGGATTGTTTGGAAAGGATGCATTCACTCCAGGCTTTGTCATAGAGAGGGCGCACAGAACATTGGGCCCTCGCCTTAACCCCGGTCTCCCTCCCAGGCCCATCGTGGCGCGCGTCATGAACTTTCGAGACAGAGACACAACACTTCGCCTGGCGAGGGAGAGGGGAGATGTGGACTGGCAGGGATCCAAATTATCCTTCTACCCAGACTTCACAGCCATGGTTCAGGATGCTAGGTGGAAATTCAACGGAGTCAAGGCTGCCCTGAGAGACTTGGGACTGCGCTATGGTATGCTGTATCCGGCCAGGCTGAAGGTTGATGTGGACAGCAGGGCCCGCATCTTTGAAAACCCGACGGAGGCACAGGAATTTTGTCGTGTCTACAAACAAAAGAACAACTCATCGGTCAGAGCAGGATCCGGCTCTTCTCCCCCACACAGCGGCTCAGATGCAAGCGCGGAACTGTTTTCAAGTGCTGGCAAGGGATGATCGGACTACCTCATACTTCATTTATTCATGTTTATCTTTGACAGGAACACATTATACCCTTTTACATTGCTATTGCAGTAAGCTGGAGTCTTGCCGGGGCGTTGCTGCCCCCCATGGTGTATCCTTTGTGTATGTTCTGGTTCACTTTGGGGTACTGTTTTTTGGGATTGGCATTTCAGCGTAAAGCAATTTGGTACTTCACGTTCACTATCATTTGGGGTATGGCCTTTCCCCGGATGGGGTTCGGCTGGGTGGGGGGTGGTGGGAGGGTGTTCTTATTTGTCATTCAATCGTTTTTCGTACAGTTGAAACATTCAGGACTGTTCATTGCTGTTCGTAGTCACTTTGATGCTATATTGGAAATTTCACGCCAGCTAGATGGCCCAGTTCGGTAATGTAGAGGGTCCATCGAACCTCACCCTACTCTCGTGGAATGTACGGGGCTTGAATAATACTCGGAAACGTAGACAGGTGATCCATTATTTGTTAAGACATAAAGTGGACATCGCCTATTTACAGGAGACGCATCTCTCCAAGACTGACAAGGCACACTTTGGGGCCAGTTGGGGCACAAATAGATATTTCGCAAACTACAGTAACTACGCTAGGGGGACAGCCATTTTAATACACAATAGGGTTCCGTTCCGCCTTCGTTCCTTTCACCAAGATTGCGAGGGGAGGTATCTAGCAGTATCCGGGACCCTCTTTGGTAGGAATGTTACACTACTGTGCATATACGCCCCTAATGCAGACGCCCCAGATTTTTTTCATGCTCTGTCATCGCAGCTCGATAAGCTAGATCCGCAGACGCTGATAGTTGGTGGGGATTTCAATCTATTGCCTGACCCTACCGTGGACAGTACCTCCGTGGCACAGGATTCTAAACCCCGAGCCCGCCGTGCACTCCAAGATCTCTGCGACCAGTTCACCCTATTGGACGTTTGGCGAAAGCGCAACCCTAACAACACAGAATACACACACTACTCGGGTCAATACAACACATGGACAAGGATCGATTTCTAGCTGATCTCACCTGATATCTATGGATGGTGCTCCTTGGTTGAGACACTTCCTAGGACCTATTCAGATCACTCCCCAGTTATATTACATCTACAGGTCCCCCGCCCGGAGGGTTTCGAACGACAATGGCGGTTCCCAAACCGTGCCTTACAAGACGAAGTTTTCAAGGCTGAGATACATGAGGCTATTGAGGACTACTTCGCTATAAACACTGGCTCGGTAGACTCATGGGCTGTTCTATGGGAGGGCTTTAAGGCCGTTCTTAGAGGCACATGCATTGCTAAACACACTGGTGTCCTCAGAGACCTCCGTAACACACTGACACGACTTGAGCGAGACCTAAAAACACTAGATGAGGCTTCTACACATCAAACACCATCCACATATGAAAACAGACGATTGGTGCTGCTGGAGGAATACAGGGAAACCGCTGACAGGGAAATTTTATTTCTGGGGAAGTATCAGACAGCTAGACGTTACGGAGAGGGGGAGAGGCCTGGCAGAGTCCTTGCCCAATTATTGAGACCACCATATCACAAAACGTATATTACTGAATTGCGGGCTTCTGACTCACACATCCTCACCTCCACGAAAGACATCCAGAGTGGGTTCCTGGAGTTTTTCTCCAGTTTATATTCCTCTACCCTTCAAGACAATAATGAGGCACAAGAGAGCTACCTAGACGAAATTGCGTTAGTATATCTCGGAAAATATATGCAAGATTTTTTAGCTGAGCCCATTTCCGTTGCAGATGTGACCCTCGCCATAGACACCATTCGTGGTTCCTCAGCGCCTGGGTTCGACGGATTCACGGGAGAGTTCTATAAAACGTTTAAAGATACCCTGGCCCCTAAACTTATCGAGGTCTACTCAGAGGCGCTGGAGAAGCAGATTCTTCCTCCTACCCTGCGCGAGGCGGTCATAATCCTACTCCCCAAACCGGGCAAGGACCCTACGCAATGTCGTTCCTATCGACCGCTGTCCCTACTAAATTTAGATGATAAAATATTAGCAAAAGTCCTCTCCAACAGATTGTCCCAATTAATGGAATTCATAATTTCCCCAGCCCAATCCGGTTTTGTGCCCCATCGCTCCACTTCCCTAAATCTCCGCACGTTGTTCTCGGTCATTCATAGGATTGACCCCAACACTCCGGCGGCTGCCATTCTGTTAGACACAGAAAAAGCTTTTGATTCCCTAGAGTGGTCCTTATTTCTCTCCGTTATGCGCCGCATGGGCATGCCCATGGGCTTCATTGCCACGACAGCCCTATTATATAATAAACCTACTGCCCGACTGCGTCTGAACGGCACACTTTCCAGTCCCTTTCGGCGAACACGCGGAACCAGGCAGGGCTGCCCACTGTCCCCGTTATTATTTATTTTGGCCATGGACCCCCTCATTCGTCACTTCCAAGAAAGTCATCTGCACAGGGGGTTACAATTTAATACCGGTCCCCTATTGGTGTCGCTGTATGCCGACGACACGATACTATATGTTAGACACCCCCAAGATAATTTAAGCGAGTTGATTAGAGAAATTATTAGATTTGGCCGTTTTTCAGGACTGGGAATAAACTGGCACAAATCAGTCATATTTCCATTGACAAACAGCACAAAGCCATGGGACCTTGAGTTCCCTTTAGAATGGTGCACGGAATCGGTTAAGTATTTAGGCATCCATATTCATCTCGACTCAGCTCAAATATTAAGTCTCAATTATGGGCGGGCAGTGGACACGCTTACCACTCAGATAGAGAAATGGCTAAAATTACCCCTGTCTTTAGCTGGTAGAGTAGCAATCATAAAGATGGTAGTCCTCCCTAAATTTTTATATTTCTTCAACAACATACCGATTCCCCTCACCAATCAATTTTTTAGTACGCTTCGGTCCCTTCTGAGCCGGCTGGTGTGGGGCGGTAGACAGGCACGAGTTCGATGGGCTGTCCTTACGTTACCATATGAGAGAGGGGGTTATAATGTACCGGATTTTCAGCTTTACTATTTGGTGGCACAGAGTAGCTATGCATATACCTGGTACCACCCTGATGCCCGGATCCCCTATTTAAGACCAGAGGCAGACCTGGTGCTTCCCGATCGCCTCTCGACGGTCTTACCTACGGGCTTCCCCAGAGACCCACTCGACATTCAGACCGTCTCCTCTACGAGCTGGGCATGGCATAAATTACGCCGGGTCACTGGAGCGGATGGGCTATATTCCTCTGCTCTTCCTGTCGTCAACCCCCGACTAATCCCCATTACGGGTGAACGACTGATGCAGCGCACCCTGGCGAAATTCGAACTAGCACGTCTGGGGGATTTGTATCCAGAAGGCCACATTTTTTCACCCACAGAAGATACACACTTCATCTCTGGTAGCATCATGGACAAATTTGTCCTGGGCCGCATCCACTCCGCATTACGCTCCACTTTCCCGACATTCCCACTGGAGCCGGTCTCGTTTCCCCCCCAACACTGGTCATAGAAAATGCAGACAGCGCGCACTTGATCTCTAAGCTTTACAAGGCATGTGCCTCACTGAAACCTGTTCATGATAGCAAAATTCGCAGTGCATGGGAAGATGACTTGGGAATCACAATCACAGATGAGCAATGGGTCAAATGCTGTTCAGTCACACGGGATGTCTCCCTGAACAGCAGGCACAAACTTTTACATTTTAAATTCATACGCCGCATTTATTTTACTCCAGCACTGGCACACAAAATAGACCCATCCAAGCCACACAACTGTCGCAAATGTGCCGCACCACACGCGGACTTCGCACACCTCACCTGGACATGCCCGAAATTACACGACTACTGGGAACGTGTACACCACACGCTGGGGCAGATGTTAAACATCCCTTTGACTCCGATTCCAGAAGTTGCCCTGTTGGGGTACACAGTAAACTTCCCCAACAAAATCCGTAGGTTCGCTTCACTAGGTCTTTTATTAGCGAAGCGAGAGGTGGCCCTGCACTGGGGGCGGAAGACTGTCCCAAATGCCCAGAGTTTGCTACACAGTCTTGCCTACTGCAATGTAAATAGCGAGCTCTATGCCAGTATGATGCCCAGTACATCCCGCCCCAAAGACATCTGGGGACCCTACAGGTCGTACATTGAGACCCTTCAACAGGAATCCGAGTCCCAGTTGGAACGTGGCATTGTCCCGGAGGGAGTGGGGTGATTCCGTCCTTCCACTTGAAATGGTTTTATGTGTACAATGGTCAGCATGCCGAATTGAGATGAATGTTGGCTTTGGGGGAACAAGGGGTGTATTTGCTGAACTCTTTTACAATTGAGAGCGGGGTGGATACAAATTGGACCCTAATGTAACATATGATTATTAATGCCGTCGGTTCTACCATCTGGTGCCTGGTCGCATATATTTGTATAATACATAGGACATTAATTTTGTATTGATAAGACAATTTCTGACTACGAAATGATGTACGAACATACATGTGTAATTCTGTTGTAATGAAGAAAACGGAAAATAAAGTTTAAAAAAAAAAACTACAGCCTGCGCAGCAGGAGAGAAGGTGTTGGAATAGTAAATTATACTATTCCTTAGTTTAGAGTGCCCCCTATAGCAAATCGTAGAAACGACTTGCGTTGTAATGGTTAGCGTTGTAACATCGCGGCCGTTGTAACGACCGCGTTGTAATCGCATGCGTTGTACCGCATGTGATGTAAACACTGCTTCCCGGAAGGGACACCTTCCTACACATAAACAATCATTCCCTGCAATGCAGGTGCAAGGGTGCCTTCGTTGGTGCTAGGCAGCTGATTTTAGCGCCAGCTCTAGGGAGAACACAGGGGTGCGCCATATTGTAGTAAATATGGCGCATCCCTGCGTTTTGAAAGTGTCAGAACGCAGCGCTGCCAGATTTGGTGCAGCTCCATGCGCTGACATATATATGCCCCCTTGTTTTTAAAATATTTCATTTTTACCCGTTTTCATGCACTGCATTTGTAGGGCAGATGGCTTGATTTATTATAGCTCTTGGCCTTGGTCATTTCTTATGCAGGATAACGAAAAAGCAGTTGTAAATTGGCTTTTAAAAATAAAAGTACTGTCGAGTTTTATGCGTCATTGTCTTAAACTTGTAGTCTTAATATTAATATTGAAAACAACATCCACAATAACAGTGTGTGTGTAATGTGAAAACACGTGCAATAGGTTTACAAAGTAGCTAATGAACCTCATGTGTGTAATTTGACCCCGGTTCCCCTAGGTATGGGTGTTCTCATTCTGCTCCACTTACCCCCAATGTCTCCTTTCAAAATGAGGTTTTCGAACTAATGTGTGCCTATGAGTATTATCCTCGCCTAATACCATGAGTGCAAGTGTTGATGTATGATAAAATGTACCAAGTAGTTTTCTTCCTAGGAATTATTCAACCTGAGGTAGTTTATTACACTGCTGTTAACTTTCTTAATTACTCTTTATTTTACCACAGCTCATTGTAGGTTGTGCAGCTCTAAGTATATATTATAATGTTTTTATGTAGTTATCAAAGATTTTTCCTAACCCCATGATAACATAGAAAGACATTCCAAATACATCAGCCACACTGCCACTAATGATCATTCTGTGAAAGCATGAGATTATAGAACATGCTGATCCATAATTCTTGACGTTTCTAGAAACAATAATAAGAAAATCTGAATTTATATTTCTCTTATTCAAAATGCAAAGTGGGTCTTGAAAAGTGGGGTGGTTACCCAAAATGTGCTAAGTCCAGCACCAAAAATGATTTTTTTAAATACGTTTACAGGGGACTTTGTTAGGATTCATTATGAATCTTTGTTGCATGTAATGGTGTATTTGCATGCTATTAGCGTCTAAAATAGCTGCTAAAGTTATTGTAGTTACACTTGTTTCATTATTTTTCCTCTGTAAATCTTATAACATTGTTAAGGTTTTTAAATAGTTCAAATTAATTTAATTATGCTATATTTGAGATTAATAGTGTCTACTCATGCTGTCCCTGAATCACTATTTCAGCATTGTCTACTCACGATCACAATACATGTTCACTTTTGACCACTATATTCTCTCTGTGATGAGTGTTGGGTATTCAGGGCTTTCCCGGGCAAAGGATTTGATCCTTTAATTCAGGAAGGACCCAAAAAGTTGATGTACTGTAATTTCTTTTCTCCATATTTCCCTGTGGAATGCAGAATTCAACAGCTGTCAGCCTGTTCCCCTTTAAAATATGTCCTTTGTTCTACTTGTTTCAGGAGATTAAGTATCGTAATCTCCAGTGTAAACGTTTTGCCAATGACACCCTGATCATGCTTGATCTATAAAGCAGCTCTTTGAATTCTGCAGGAGTATCAGATAGTTTGGGGGTTGCGCTGCAGTGGAAGTTGCACAACTATGGGGCTGATTAGGATGGCAGGGAGACCACCACCGACAGGCTGTTGGTGGCGGTCTCCCCGCCATCCTAAGCAGCTTTTTCGCCCGCCAGATCTTGAAAGGCGGGCGGAGTGCAGGCGGGCGGAAAGCCGGACTGCCACGCATCCGACAGGCTCCTTGAGCCTGCCGGTGCTGCGGAGGGCCTCCCAATCCCTATAGTGGTGGCGGTGCCTACCAGGCACTGCCATAGGGATTACGATGGTCCCTCCCGGCCAGCCTTTCGATGGCGGTTCACCCGCCATGGAAAGGCTGGCGGGGATGGACATTGGGGGCCCGTAGCGGGCCCCCCTTCACCCCAGGCCCTTTTCTTTGGGTGTGGGGAGATCCATGTACCAAGTGACAGGCACCGTATGGTGCCTGTCACGTAGTACAGGGATGTGTTACACATCCCTTTTTTCCATTGCGGTGGATGCTGCAGCCAGCAGCACCCGCCGCAATGGAAAACCTGTACAATGCGACCGCCACCGTGGCAGTCACATTGTAATTTGCCCTGTGGGACACCCGACACTATGTCGGGGGGTCCCCATCTCCATTAATGTGGCGGGCGGACGTGAGTCCGCCTGCCATCCTAATCAGGCTCAAAGTTTTGCCTAAATTGCAATAAGACAGAGGCTTAGCCCGTCGACGTGTTCTCAATACAGCCTTTCACATGGCCTGATTTTATGGGCTTAACACCATATCCTGTGGATTCTGTTAGGAACCTTTGTATGTTATTTGACCATGCCCGCTCTTTAGGGCCCTACAGCAGGGCAACATGGCCCACTTCCATCTCTATTCTCTATTTGTATCCTAATAGAAGTTTGAGTACAAGAAACGACTACAGATCTATAAATTATTAATTAAACGATGGCAAACATAATTCATTTATTTCCGTCCAATGTAAATATTTGTCCAAAAGTGCAGTGTTTCCAGCTATTAGCCACCACATGAATTGTGAGTTTATTTGTCAGAATATCATCTACAGAAATAGCTTTTGGCATAAATATGTCCTAAATATCTTTTACTGAAATAGTGTGCTGTTGGGTGTACTTTTTCTGTTATTAACTCCAGTGGGGTGATATTTTTGCAAATGATACTTCAGTCACACTATTTATTTCAGACTATATTCTGGCAATAATATAATGGTACTATACAGTTTTGTGAGGTTCTATTTTTGTCTAAGCCTGTAATGAGTGCATGTACTAAAACAAATCACATCAGGATAATATCCAAGTATGTAAGATACATCTCCATTTCATCACAATGTATGTTAGGAAATATTACCTAAAATCTCTTATACAAGTCCAACATGTTCTCAATCCTACTACTCAGATTTAAAAAGAAATAACTTACACATTCATTTTGAATTCATTATGCACACTGATTTATGTCCAAAATCTTTTTTATAGTTTATATTTTAAATACATGTTCAATCTTTTAAGTCCTTATTACTTAAGATTTAAAAATAGATTTCAAAGTCAACTTACTCAAGTGTATTTTTCTATTTATATTGTATTCAAATTCAGGCTAATGCCACTAATATAGTAGAATCTCATATCCCTTTTCTGTGTTCTCCTTAAGACAAATTTAATTAATCTTTCAACCTAACCATCTCTTGTCAAAAAGACTCAAAAGCCTTTCCCCGCCCTCTGCGTGACACATCATTTATCTGTTTCATATTAAACTGGCATCAGTCACCCAGAACAAAGTTAGTTCAAACTGCACTGTTTGTTGTAGGTTACATATATATATATCATCTTTATTTCATTTCAGAGACCAGAAGTTCAGAATGTTACCTTCATACCAAGTCTTTTTTCTATTTCTACACCTACTTGCATTCAACCTTTCCTACCTAAACCCAAAAATAAATAATGTTAGGTGCGTTGGAGTCATAGCATTATCAGTCCATTCAATATCTTAACCAAAACCAAAGCAGAGTGCTTCACAAAAGTAAACAAAAGGGCAGAGCAACAAGTGAACAGTAACACTCAAAGCAAAAATGCAGAAAGAAAGGTGCAGAGTTCCACTCAGGGAAATAGATTTTGTGGTATATAAACCCTGTTAACATCAATATAAGCCTTATCTATTTCCTGTATGGCATGGATAAGTTTATCCCCTTCCTTGTAATTCAAAATACATGCGAGGTGTGATTTCCGTTAGATTCCATCTTATGACATTTTTTCTTTTTCAGTTGTTGTCACATCCACGTGACGCATCAATGCTTGTTCGGTTTTACAGATTGTTTTGATCCAATTTAACAAGGCATGTATAGGGTTCTTGAGCTTCCTGTCAGTGTGCCAAAATCAGACCTATATTGTAATCTCCATTTTATTTCAAATTATATTGTTTTATGTTCATACTCTCTTCAAAGAATTCTAAAGTCCTTGTGTAACAATGGAGCACAGAATTAAACAGTGAATTCAACCGTTTTTGGTCTAGAAGTGATCAAAATCTTCACAATGACGTGAGAAATGACAGATCAACTACTCATTTGCACCAAAAAAATGCCTGCGGCATTTTTTGAACTTTTCTTAAATATTCTACCGGCTAGACTGAATTCTAATATAGACTTTAGACGGATTGTTTCTTATGAGCTGTCGCTAGCTGGCAACAGTGTTACATATACCGTGTGATACTTTACAGGTAATACAATGAGATACATTGGTAGCTATCCTTTTACCAAGCAGCAATGTTGTTCTAGAAATGCCACTCACACCTCTCCATTTGCTAGGCAGTAGATGTGGCTTCCGCCTTCTGACCCAGATTACACTACCAGACATAAATTACAAGCCATAGTGAGTGAGCTTTGATTACTGTGACTAGCCCGAGTCTTCCTAAAACTGTCTCACTTAGCAACTCCATCAGCTACTGCAAGACTTCGAAACCTGCCTTTGCATTCTTAAAAGCCCAAAAAGGAAAATCTTCAAAGGGCTGATCATTAAAGCTGAGACATTCTTTCCGCCTCTCAGTTTCAAACGCTAGTAATGGGGAACTTTCAGACGCACAAAATAAAATCTTAATTATAATATACGATAAAAGCGAACTGCTTGAGCTAAAAGACTGTCTTTGTTTGCAGCTGGAGGGAGTTCAGGGACATGTTCAGAAGATCTAGTCGCAGGCCAGCAGCAGGCTTTAAAAAGCTGTAGGAATGTGCTGCGAAATCGGTAGGCGGTAGGGTCATGAAAAACGGTATCCTGCTGCCTAAATTGGTAGGGTGGGCAAGTGGGGTACAGCCACAGAAGACAGAAGCCTCAGAAGGCAAACCAGACACTGATAGTGCTTCGAAGGTATGTTGTTACGGTTCTGTTACGGTTATTTATATTGCGCACGACTCACCCCCGAAGGGGTATCTCGGCGCAGTAGCCTACCAACAAACAGGCAACAGTCACAGAAACATTCGCCAAAGCTAAAACACTTCTGGGCTTCATTTATGACAACTGTCGCATCGCTGCGTGAAAACAGCGATGCAACAGTTTTCACTGCGCGCTCCTTGCGACAAGATTGATGCGCCGTATTTAATGTATGGCGCTCCATGTCGCAAGTCATTACAGATAGTATTTCTGACATATCTGTAGGTGCAAAAGTGGCGCATTGCTGGGGTGTGTCTGAAAACAGACGCAATTCCAGCAATGTGCCCTTTCACATGGGGCAATCCCCATTTGAAAGGCCCTGCGCCAGTCTTATGGCTGCTGTGAGGCAGGCGTAAGATATTGACGCAGTAGCATCCTAGAAGTGGTGCACTTAAATCTTATAGATTTCAATGCACCACTTCTACGAGGCTTTTTGTGGGGTAACGCCCACCCTGCATACATTATACCTGCCGCAGGTATATTGTGGCGCAGGGGTTTACAAAGTGACGCATCTGTCTAGATGCGTCACTTTGTAAATAGGGGGAAACATGGCGCATTTTTTACGCCGCCGGTTCGTCACAAAAAGTGATGCAACGGCTGTGCAAAAGTTTTGCAAGGCCTCATAAATAAGGCCCACCTGTTTTGAGTAACTTTCTGAATTTAAGATGGTCCAGACAGAAACGTATATGAACTGGAAGGGCATTCATTCCAGTAAAAGGGGACCAGATAGAAGAAGGCTCCACCCCCTGAATGAGACTTTTTAATCCGAGGGATTGTAAACAACATTTTGTCGTGAGATCGTAAAACTTTTCCAGGACCATACAAGGTTAGCTTCGAGGCTAAATATCGAGGACCTTTCCCCATTAGGGCTTTATGTGTCATACAGCAAATTTTGAAAACAATTCTCTCGCGAACTGGTCATTCCAACAGCAAAGTGCGCTCTCTTCAATAGGGAACCTTTGGTTTATGGTCTGTAACTCCTGTGGTTCTCCCTGAAACCTCGGTGACTCAATTACATTTAATATTTTATTTTGCTCAAACCTCGGGCCAAAGAAAAGGATGAAAGTACATGCATTATCAAATTTGTGAAATTTGGAAAGTAGAACAAAGTCACTGACCAGTGCAATGCTGTGACACACATGGGGAGCGATGTGAGGGGAAACCAAATGGGGGGGGTGTGCACAAGAAGCTAGTGGAGCATCTGCCTGTGCCTCTGGATTGAAGAACAGTCTAAAAAACTCTTTCCCTTTTTTT
The DNA here is from genome assembly GCA_963921515.1 of Calotriton arnoldi. Taxonomy (NCBI): domain Eukaryota; kingdom Metazoa; phylum Chordata; class Amphibia; order Caudata; family Salamandridae; genus Calotriton; species Calotriton arnoldi. Next base: position 3,754,402 of record CAWUFW010000322.1, on the reverse strand, counting down.
GTCAAGTTTTTCTTTTTATATTTCTTATATAGTCTGTCTCTTTCCTATTTGATTTTTGTGATTGGTATTTGTAGTCTTTCATGTGCTACAAGAAGGTTGAGAGTCACACTATTTTCAGGAACTTTCCCACTGGCACCTCTAGTCCAATCTACTTCCCCTAGTTTACTGTGGCAGTGAGAGCGGTTTGTGGCTGCATAGAGTGTGGGCATAGGGTAACTCGCAGGGCGGGCCTTCAGCCAGGACAGTGTTTTTTTCTTTCCTGCTTTCATGGAGCAGCTGATCCTTCCATTGTTTGCAGCGGTTACTGTGCATTAGGACTAGTCATGTACTGTCTTCTCTTTCTCTTCAGGGCCTGAAATAGGAGTATACTGCCGAGGACTCACACTCCTAATCCCATTTGGAATTCCTGATTTTCAGCCTTTGTTTTAGGATGATTGAAAAACCCTTTGCATAGCTGCCAAGGTTTCAGATCGCTATGTGTGACATTTTCATGATTTCACTGTAATTATGAGTGACATTTCAACGTCTATGAGTGACACTTTTTCACGAGCAAAATCAAGCAATGAAGACAAGGGAAACATATAAATATCAGAAATGACTCCCCTCCCTCCTCCTTTGTAATTCATGAGGGACTATTTTTAAACACTGAAAAGTTTACTGTGTTTCAGCACAGCACTGGAGGCAGTCATATCTAAGATCCTGCTTCAGCAGAGATGACTGTAAAAGCTTGTCTGCTCTCAAAATTGTCGCCATGTGGACAGGCAGCAAACTGGTGGCACACAGGGAGCGGCATTTCACTGTTGTCTGGCCGAGCGGGCGAAGTATCATATGGTGAAAATAAAGTGTACTCACGGAGGAGTCACTGTCAGTCAACACTACGTACATGGTACTCGCAGCAGCGGACTCACTGTCTGCACTCAAAATCTGCACTCATTCACCTGCAACACACTGAATTTACATTCTCGAATTTATATGTACTCAGAGACAAAACGTGTGCATCGATCTATACACACCTGAGATTATCAATGAATGTGCGCTAATACTCCTGCCATCGCCGCACATGTGAGATTACCACGAAACTTGCACCTTCTCAGTATCTTGTGAATGTGCATCTGCATACATGACATCCTGTGTACCACAATACACACACAGGATTATCTCTAAATATCTACACAAATACCTGTGAGCCAGCACTCCCATATTGAAGCAGAGGCATTTTACGCAGGAGACAGCTTCAATAAAGCCATTTTTGGCATTAAAAAATCGGGAGTCTCTGGCCTGAGAAGGGGCTGTTATGTGCATATTTTACTCACCTCAAATGCGTGGCAAGGTATGTGCAACAGAAACTCGGGCTGATTGAAGCCTCATAGAGCATGCAAATTACCGACTTTAGATGTGTGTAACACCACAACAAGCACATAGGTAAAAACACTTCAGTTCTACTTAGTAGAAGCTTGAATTCATGCTCCTCCAAAACCATCCTATTTACATATTTCCTCTTTTTGTTTACCTGTAGCTGCACAGCGACTCTTCTAATCAGCCCAGAGTAATGCAACTTCAGCTGATATGTTTCCCAGATCTTCAGGCCTTAGCATAACACAGTGTGTGGTAGAATGCGCGCACAGCCGGCCATGAGGACATTGGACCTGCAAATCATTCCATTATTCTAATCTGCCCGGGCCTAAAAACTGATTGTGAACAGTGCCACGTGACTGGTGCTACTTTAAAGCTTTTCTTCGGTTCAGGTTCGCTCTGTATAAAAGTGCAAATACAGACAAAAAAGAATGTGTTGTCAAAACACGGAAAACGTTTTTGTATGTCTTCGAGAATTGGATAGGAAGTGGGCTTCTCACCACGGTAATATCATGTGAACTTATGCAAACATTTGTGGGTGTTCACGCACTGGTCTCCCACCTCGTTCCCATCCTTGGAAAGGCCATGGATTTGCTCCTGCTAGAAGCAGGGGTATTTGCTCCCTACTTCGTAGAGTGCATATACCTGGAACACAACAGCTGTAACTGACATCGTTTTAAAGATCGTGTAGCTCTGCAGCCGCATGGTGTTAATAGAAACTCGGGTGGCTGGTACTTACTTCAAGTTGTTTGCCACCCACTTTCTTGGTCCAGGGCTGTCCTCAGAGTCTCGTTGTCCAGTGACAGACACAGTCCTGGGCGGCCGCCTCAACCGCCGGTCACCGACTCCATGATGTGAGCTCGGTAATGAATAATTGAGACAGCACACGACGGCGACACTGGCAGGTGTGAGCAGCAGACAGCGCTTTGAGCTCCAATGTCCATAATTGAGGTGGCGCCCGCAGAGCCATATTGAGCCGCTTCCTCCAAAAACAAACTCCCCTGCCTTTGGTGGCAGGACGTGTCGTCCCCCCACTGCGCCAGACTAATGGATGTATAATTACACTGGGCACTGCCGTGACGTCAGGATGCGACTACCGAGCCACGGGAAATCTTCATAATGAAACATTGTTGCACTGTGCAGTGAGCCTGCCAGCAGCCTTAACTGCAAGACTCAAGCCTGCATGGAAACAGTGCGCCCGCCACCGGCGGTGCGCTGCCACACTGTAACTCCATGATATAGTTTAGGCAGCTGTCGCGAGGCAGGTGGTCCGGGGGAAGCACTGACACGGACAGCTGCTTGGTGGGAGGTGCATCCTGACCGCTCACCTTCTTTTTCCACGCAGTACGATGAATGGGTAAATTCAACTCCAGAGGAATGCGGGAACGCGAACGACACGGGCTGCTATACCTTTAACTGGCCCAGCCAGGACTGTGACTCCGCCCCTTCTTCTGATGTAGCCTACAGCGCTGCAACAAGAGAGGATGGATCCAGGAAGGAGGTGTGCTGGTTCACCGGAGGTCGAGAGGAGCGAGGAGAAGGAAGGAGCGTGGAGAGCAGAGGTCGAGACGGAGAGAAAGCGGAAGGAGAACGAAGTGGGACGCGAGCATCATCTGGCGGAGGAGAGACAAGCAGGAGCCCGAAGACGTCAGGAGGACCGAGGGTCTGCGGGGACCGCTCTTCGCCCGGCCTTTGCTCCAGGAGGAGCATGGCTGACACAGGTACGCAAACAGTTCGCGGGCTGGGTAGGGAGGCGGGAGAGTCGGCCGTAGAAGGCAAACCGCCCTGTACATAATTTCCTACCGAGAACAACCCCTATTCCCTCACAACCACGAGTCAGCTGATACCGTCGTCACTTGTGTGGAGGTGCTCCCTCACTACCCCTCCCCTCAATCATTGCGTAGCACTCGTTGCTCACAAACCCTTTTCTATATTCCCCTTTTATGCTGCCTCGAGTATCCAGTGCTGACGACCAAGCCGGGAGGCTAGGAAGACCCTGAGGGACCCCGTGGAGAACAGAGAGAAGGGGACTTGACCCGGGAGACCTGACCATCCAACATCGGGCCGCAGCCTTCTGACTGTACTGTATCCTGGCGGACAGACCGAAACGAGGACTCCGTTCAATAAAACCCTCTTTACCTTCCCAAGGAGTGCAGCCTGTTATTTCCGATCCGCTAACACTGGTGGAGAATGCGGGCATAAGCCAACCCATCTGCACAACAGAGATGGATGCCCTAATACAGCACCTAGTAAAGGGGCAGGAACGACTCGAATGGGCCGTAGAGCGCCAAATGAAGTCGGCGGAGGCAGACCGGGGTGTGTTTAAAGATACCATCACAGCCCAGATGGAGGGGCTTCAGAAGATGATGACCGAGAGGTCCCCGACGGGTACGCCGCGGAGTGCAGTCCATACCCCGTCGGGCCTCTCCCTGCAGAAGTATATACCCGGGGAGGATCCGGACGCCTTCCTATTAAATTTCGAGAGGGCAGCACAGGCATGTGGATGGCCCTTTGACAGGTGGCCGTTCTTTCTGGCCCCCCTGTTGACAGGAGAAGCACAGGCCGCATATCAGGTCGCTAATGCCGGAGGAGATACGCCATACTCGGACATTAAAAACATAATCCTAGACCATTTGGGACTTGACGCCGAGGCATACCTGGTTCGTTTTCGAAAAGAGAAGGGTGCCCCAGGTGAGAACCCAAAAACCTGGTTCTTTCGGCTGAAAATGGCGGCTGATAAATGGCTAACCCCTACTCACAGCACCAAGGACGAAATTATGGACAAAATCTACTTGGAGCAGTACCTGGACGCCCTCCCCTATAGCACTCAGAAATGGTTGCGGCAACATACGCACCTCACGGTGGATCAAGCCATAGAGATGGCTACCACCTACTCTCGTGCCCAGCCCAAGCCGCCCGTGGGGGACATAGAAAAAGTACACCGTTACCCTACTCCTAAGTACGACCGGAAGCCTAAAACCATACCAGAAGAGGGGAGACCCCGAGTACTGAAACCTGAACCACCGAGCTTCAAAGGTCCACAGTGCTACGACTGTGGTGACTGGGGACACATTGCCCGTCTCTGCCCCAGAAGGAAGCCCACGGAGGAGCCGATGGAAGTGGGGTATATCCCAAAATCCGTCTTGTACACTGCGGAACTGGGGAGCGCTTTCCATGTGAGTGCCTGGGTGAATGGGAGATAAACAAGGGCCCTCTTAGATTCCGGGTGCAGACAATCAGTGGTCCAGGGGGCCCTGATACATCCAAGCCAGATCCTGCCGGACACCACCGTACACATCAGGTGTGTACACGGGGATGTAAGACCCTATCCACTGGCAGTAATAAGTCTTACCCCTGATAACGGAGAAACGTACCATATCAAAGTGGGGGTATTGGATAGTATTTCTGAGGAGCTAATCATAGGAACCGATAACCCCGGGTTTCTAGATCTCTTTCTCAGGGTGGTGAGGGGACGGGACAAGAAGATAGGGTCAGGGAGACTCCCCGATAGTCGCCTCTCTGCTTTAACAACACCGGAACCCTGGTTGCAAGATAGGAGTTTCAGATTTGCCCAGGCAAACGATACAACACTGTTTAACGCCTGGGAACAAGCACACGCCACCCAAGACAAGGGGGTCGCTACATTCCCTCGATTCCTTATTCAAGACAGGCTACTTTATAGACAGGGCTCCCAAAACGACCCTCCCCAACTCCTGGTCCCCCAGTCCTTCCGGGATCAACTTTAGTTTTTTCCCCATTCTCACCTCACGGCAGCGCACATTGGGGCAGAAAAAACCACCCAAAACATACTCAGACACTTTTATTGGCCCGGGGTATATAAAGATACAAAAGTATATTGCCAGTCCTGTGAGGTATGCCAAAAGTTGAACACACATAGACCCCCAGCGGTGCCTTTACAACCGTTACCGATCATAGGTCTCCCTTTCGAGAGGGTGGGGATGGACCTGATTGGACCCCTTCCCCGTACAAAAAGGGGGAATCAGTATGCCCTAGTGATCGTGGATTATGCTACCAGATATCCGGAGGCTTTTCCACTACGTGCTCCCACCACCCGCAACATCTCGGAGTCCTTCCTAGAACTCTTTTCCTGAGTTGGATTCCCTAAAGAAATACTAACAGATCAGGGTACCCCGTTCGTGTCCCGTATGATGAAGGAGGTCTGTCAGATATTGGGTTTACGACACATCAAGACCTCGGTATATCATCCCCAGACCGACGGTCTTGTTGAACGTTACAACGGAACACTGAAGACCACCTTGAAGAAGATGTTAAGCACAAACGGGAAGGAGTGGGACCAGCTGTTACCACTGGCATTATATGTCATACGGGGTCAAAGGCAAAGCTCTATTGGTTGTTCGTCGTTCAAAACGCTTTATGGACGGCAACCTCGGAGCCTACTGGAGATGACGAGAGATGCCTGGGAGAAGGAAGACGCAGTAGACACTCGAAACATGCTGGAATACACACAACGCCTTAAAGCCCGGATAGGGAAATTACGTGATCTAGCATACTCCCACTTGGAGGAGAAACAACAGCGCCCGAAAGCCACGTACGACAAAGGGAAGAAGTGGAGGAGATTGTGTCTGGGGGATTGGGCTTTGGTCCTCTTACCGACGACAACAAAGAAGTTTCAAGCGGAATGGAAAGGGCCCTATAAAGTTGAGAAGATACTCTGAAACACTACGTATAGATTACAGTTATCACCGAATCGCAGCCAGACGTACCACATAAACCTACTTAAAAAATGGATAGGCCCGTTACCCGCAAACGCACATCTCACCCTTTCGACCCAGACAGATGACAAGAGCACCCTGGAACATCTGGTCGTGAATGAGGACCTTTGTTCCGAAGACAGGACCTCGCTCCTATCGACTCTTGCCCCGTTTGGGGCTATTTTTTCTGACAAACCAGGGAAAACCCACCTGGCCGAACACCGGATTGACACCCCACCAGGAAAAATAATAAAAAAACGACCATATAGGGTCCCGGCCGCTAAAAGAAGAGCCATACAGAGGGAGGTACAGGACATGTTAAAACTAGGAGTCATCCAACCCTCGAGAAGCGACTGGTCGTCGCCGATTGTGATGGTTCCCAAACCAGATGGAAGCACACGTTTTTGCATGGATTTCCGAAGCCTCAACGAAATTTCCGCTTTTGATGCCTACCCCATCCCCTGCATAGACGAACTGATTGAGAAATTGGGTGACGCCAGTTATATAACCACCCTCAATTTAACCAAGGGATACTGGCAGGTCCCTTTGCGTAAGGAAGACCAAAGAAAGACCGCCTTCTCAACCCCGGACGGACTCTATGAGTTCACGGTGCTCCCCTTCGGATTGCATGGGGCACCTGCAACGTTCCAAAGATTGATGAACGCGGTTTTACAGGATTTTCATGGGTTTTCTTCAGCTTACCTCGACGATATAGTGGTGTTTAGCCCCGATTGGAATACACACTTGCAACACCTCCAAATGATCCTCAAAGCCCTACAGGAAGCAGGACTACATATAAACGCCCGAAAATCCAGAGCAGGATACCAAAAAGTGAAATACTTGGGGTATGTACTAGGACATGGAGTGATCGCACCCCAAATTGAAAAGGTCCGCGCCATCTCCGAGACACCGTTTCCGGCCACAAAACGAGAAATGAGAGCCTTCCTGGGATTAATCGGATATTATAGGCGTTTTATTCCTCGGTTTTCGGAAACAGCAACACCCTTAACTGATACCCTTCGTAAAGACGTGAAACCCCAAGTCTTCCTTCACCCCACGGTACAGATGCTGGAGGCCTTCCGCACCCTGAAACATGCTATAACCTCTTCGCCTGTGTTGTCCTCCCCTGACTTTTCGAAGCCCTTCATTCTTCATACTGACGCCTCCGACCACAGGATTGGGGCCGTATTGTCCCAACTCTCCGCGGACGGGGCTGACCACCCAATTGTGTACATCAGTAGGAAGCTGTTTCCCAGGGAGATGAGGTATCCCACCATTGAGAGGGAGGGTCTGGCAGTGAAGTGGGCCATTGATAGTCTGTGCTACTACCTGGAGGTCACCCATTCACCCTATACACCGACCATGCGCCCCTCCAGTGGATGAGCCGCAATTACTCCCAGAACCCCCGAGTTCTTCGTTGGTTCCTGTCTCTCCAGCCCTTTCGCTTTACTGTGAAACACCGCAAGGGTGTGGAGAACGGCAGCGCCGATTACCTGTCCAGGGTCTTTCCTCTCCCCGATCGGGAGAATCCAGGGGAGGAGGTGTGTCGTGAGGCAGGTGGTCCGGGGGAAGCACTGACACGGACAGCTGCTTGGTGGGAGGTGCATCCTGACCGCTCACCTTCTTTTTCCACGCAGTACGATGAATGGGTGAATTCAACTCCAGAGGAATGCGGGAACGCGAACGACACGGGCTGCTATACCTTTAACTGGCCCAGCCAGGACTGTGACTCCGCCCCTTCTTCTGACGTAGCCTACAGCACCGCAACAAGAGAGGACGGATCCAGGAAGGAGGTGTGCTGGTTCACCGGAGGTCGAGAGGAGCGAGGAGAAGGAAGGAGCGTGGAGAGCAGAGGTCGAGACGGAGAGAAAGCGGAAGGAGAACGAAGTGGGACGCAAGCATCATCTGGCAGAGGAGAGACAAGCAGGAGCCCGAAGACGTCAGGAGGACCGAGGGTCTGCGGGGACCGCTCTTCGCCCGGCCACGCTCCAGGAGGAGCGTGGCTGACACAGGTACGCAAACAGTTCGCGGGCTGGGTAGGGAGGCGGGAGAAGTCGGCCGTAGAAGGCAAACCGCCCTGTACATAATTTCCTACCGAGAACAACCCCTATTCCCTCACAACCACGAGTCACCCCCCCCTCAGCTGATACCGTCGTCACTTGTGTGGAGGTGCTCCCTCACTACCCCTCCCCTCAATCATTGCGTAGCACTCGTTGCTCACAAACCCTTTTCTATATTCCCCTTTTATGCTGCCTCAAGTATCCAGTGCTGACGACCAAGCCGGGAGGCTAGGAAGACCCTGAGGGACCCCGTGGAGAACAGAGAGAAGGGGACTTGACCCGGGAGACCTGACCATCCAACATCGGGCCGCAGCCTTCTGACTGTACTGTATCCTGGCGGACAGACCGAAACGAGGACTCCGTTCAATAAAACCCTCTTTACCTTCCCAAGGAGTGCAGCCTGTTATTTCCGACCCGCTAACAGCAGCGCTTCAGTGAGGCTGCTGAAGCACTATGCATATGCGTGACAATGCATTTCAGTGCGGTGATGCGGAGCACCACACTGAAATGCGTTAGTCTAACGCATGATGTGTGATACTGGGCAGGACTGCCTTTGTGTGACGACTTGCACTGCTTCTCCTAGGGTTTATAACAATATTTATTTACCCTTGCAACATCAATGCCAAAAATACCCAAATGTTCCTTTCCTTTGCTTCACTATTACCTCAAGTTCTCACTATGGTCCCTACATGTTTCACTGCAATCAAGGTCTTTTTTGGCAGTACAGACACTTATACTCAACTCTTTTACAGTGACAATCATCTCCTTTCTCACTTCTTCCACCTACTCTCATCTTGGCTAATCTCATTTCCCTTTGATGCTCTCTCACTTGCACCATCCGCTAGAAACCTTAGCGTATTGCTCAGCTGTCACATGCAATAAGCATTTTTTTTACATTGTCAGCAAGGCCACAGTAGCCATGTTTCAACTAGCAGATAACATCAATATTTGCCCACACCTCTTTGACACAGCTAATTCCATGACAAACTCTATTTTCATGACTAGATCACACGCCTACTAGTGCCTTCTTTAAGGACTTCTAAATTACAAGCCCTCAGCAACAGTTAGTTATCAAAGTTGCCACTGCATACTCTTCCCTCGCCTGACATGCCACCTCTTGTCACCGTCGCATTGGCGTTCAGGGCTTGGCCCCTTCTAATGGACACTTCTTCTCATGACCTATGCTGTGGCTGCCTTCACTTTCATGCACTAACACTCTTGCGCTCAACTCTCCTTTCACTCATTCCATCTGTTTGTCCATCACTGACAGCATTCAAGATCAGGTTGAAGGCCCACCTGCTTCAGTGGAGACCCCAAGAAACGTCTGACCCCGCGTTACCTCTAAATCTCAAATGTATATATCACTAGTAACATCCTTCACATGTAGTCTTTCCTCTGTCTTCATGACCCTTAATACTCTTTTCCATAATTTCAGACTGTGCGTGTATTCCACAAATTGCTACTTGGGTATGTACGGCGATGTACCTTAATGATGAGTCGCGTGCGTGAATGTCTATGCTAAAAAAAAAAATCATGATTTGCTTCCAGGCCTCAAGAGTAGATGAATAACACATACTTTTACAATAAAGTCCTTCCTGCTGCTTACCAGTTGCTTTGGCCTTTGCAGGAACATTCTCTTTGGATTACAACACCATGAACCAAGGAGTTCACATAGCAGAGGCCCACCTTACTTCCTAGCTCGCTTTGACAGTTTCCACTTTCTTCTTTGGTTTCATCTAAAATCTTTTTGGGCCAGAAGGAGAATGCTTGGCTTTGATAATGCACTATTTAATCTCACTTACTTTGATTGTCAAGGGATTATTCAGATCACATCCGTCAAAAAATAGCAAATGATCTGCCTACCAACCACATTTTACCCCCGCCACGTTTTTGAGGAGGGGGAACTGCAGGGTTTCCTCTGATAGAGCCTCAGCTGGCTCCTCTGTTGGAAGCGTTTGAACCAGTGTCCTCTCAACCACAGAAATGCGGAGTCCCAATGACGGGTCAAACATCACTGGATTTCGCTGTTTAAGAAAAGCAAGGCAGCTCTGGGTAAGGAAAAGAATCAATACCTCAGACACACAGTGAGAAAACTCCCTATGCGTTAGATCTGTTGACTGTATTTCTTAAGCACCCTTCCACTCTGGAAGTTTGTTTGTGATCTACAAAAAGAGAATGCCAAAACATGGCGCCTGCTCTGCATCCTGCTCTGCCTTCAGTGCATTCGCCCAACGCAGAGGTAACCGCCCCAGATGGGCAGGGATATCTCCATACAGCAGGCAGCTATGAGCTGGGCGGTGGGCCCTTCACTGACTGACCACCAACCCAGGTCTAAATGACCCTGCAGGTCTTTCAGGGATAGACATATGAATCATTTCCCTATCGAATACTCCAGGCCTTGAAAGGGATAAGGAATGTGATTTAATTGATGTAATAAATCTACTACTAATATTTTAAAAATAAGTGTGCCTTCATTTTTTTTTGGTTTTTTGCAGATGGTTGGTTGTTCTTGTTATCAATCAGAATTATTAATTGTATGCCATTTCGAGTTTCTGTTTGCTCAAACGACTGTTTAATAAAAACTGCAATAAATGCGGCATCAGGGTCAAAGGTCAAGCCTTTTTCCAGTCACTGAGAGTCAATGATAATACATGAATTAACCTTATATTTTGATGAAAAGAGATGTGTACATATATACACGTATATTCGGTAGTAATGCATGCTTTCTGCCTGCAGGACACACTCTCTGTTTCAAAATCATCAGACGCTACATTCCATTTGGAATGGAAATGGACCTTCATTTCATTCATGCCCCCCTGGGTTGCACTGTTTGCTTGCTGACTTCCATCTTGGAGGAAAAAGACATTTGTTTCTTCACACGCATGACATCCCGGGTATTCCTTGCTGGGCTGCCACATACCTGCAGTGTGTTTATTGCAGTGCTGACAGGGGATGAAGATACGATTTTACAATATGGAGGCACCTCCTCTCACTAGATATGCAAATATTTAATTCCTTCATGTGTTTACTTTCCTTCACTTATTGGTTTGATGCTAATTTTTACCAAACTATTGAAAGTAGATGTGGATGTATAGCTTCTGCATGTATCATGATGGTTGAAATAAAAAACAAGAAACTTTCTGGAAAAATACACATGCGTGGGTGGATTAGCAGCTTGATGGCCCCATGGAGCTTAAAGGCACGAATCTCTTACATGACAAACCTCGCGGGTAATCATTGGCGATGTAAAAATAAATCATGGTTTCCATGGTGTCTGTGAACACTACTATGCATGCGTAACACTCATCATCACCCTAACGTGAGCCGAAGCTGTCACCATACACCTAGAAGGTGTCAGTGTTCGTTCACTTCTGATGTCACCTCAAATTGCTAGGAAACACCAAAGGGGACAGAGGTGACTGTGTGTCTGACTTACATTTGATATTCTTGCATCATCAAAATGTCAGCCCATGAACTGGACATCAGTATGCAAATACCAAAGCATATTTCAAGTGAATTTGCATTTTCTATGTACACTTTAATGTACAAAACTAGCTGGTAAGCTAGTTATTAACGTTACCAGTCAAAAGGGCCTTGGGGTTTATTTCAGGCATGCAGGGGCAATAATTCTTCAGGGGTTTACGAAGTTAAAAACTTGAGTTTCGGCCATTTTGAGAAGAGTTGTTTATAAACATGTCCAATTTCGGAGACTAAACAAAGTGAGTGAAGGTTTTTTTTTTTTTTAATAAGAAGCAAGTGAAAGCCTCCAGACGAAGCATTTTTACTTGAGAAAAAATCTATAGCTCATACTTCTTGCACAAGAATTATCCAGCCATATAATAATAAAATTAGTGGAAAATGTCCTGCAAAAACTTTTTGTGGGAAATTTCTGCTGCTAGTTAAGTTTATCAAAATTGACAAACTAAGGGTCTAATTCAGAGTTTGGCAGACAGGGTACGCCACCACAAACATGGCAGAGTACCTGTCTAACAAACTAATGGTCTGCCCACTCTTTTTTGAGTTGGGGGCACCTTTCTATGAGAGCACCTCCACCAATAGAGTTGCGATTTCCGGTGTAGGTGCATGAAACCATCCGCCCATTTTAGAGCAGACTGTTAGATGACTTTTTTGTAGTTCAGGTCCGCCAATGGAATCCTGGCGGTCCCAAAACTGAAAGCATAAAAATAAAAATGACCTCCACACCAGAGGAGTAAATACCCAGGGTGTCAGAGCAATTTCGTTTTTTGGGTGTTTTTCCAAAACGAACTCACACTTGGGAGTTTGCTTTTAGCGAAATAAAAGTTTGATGAGCGTCCGCTTGAACCATGGTGGCTGCTCTTCAAACTTTTAGTGCCTTCAGAGGCACAGATCTCTTAATATGGCAGGAGATAGTCCAGCCAGGGTGGTGCAGGAAAGGACATCCGCCACCCTAATGGATGCCGGACCGTCCGTATAAATCAGGTCCTAAGTAATTTCATAAGGCCGCAATTTTCCACAATTTTATCGACAGTTTTAATGGAACACACCACTAGTGCCATCACATAGAGATACTGGAAGACCTTCTTTTCTGGGTTCACATTGGATCATCTTTCCATGCATCTCTTGGGTGTACATTCTGTGATTTCTTTGGTTGGACATGCTGTGTACTTACAAAGCGACATAGATGGTATCAATGGAGGAGCATTTGTTGTATTCAGGTCCTTCTGCACCCTGTAAACTCAACCCCCAATGGCTGTTGTAGTATTTTTGTGTATGTGTAGCACAGATTCCTAATATTAATTTTCTCTCCTTTCAGTCCCCCAGAGCTGTGTTGGTGTTTCCTGTGTTGTAAGTTACAGTATAAATAAAAAGTTGCTCCACGTACCTTGGCAATAATGCAACAGGGTGAATTAATGACCGAACCGCGCATTCCGTTGTAACGCATGCCGTTACAACGCGGCCGGTACAACGCAAATGCTATTACCACGCATAACCTTTAACAAGCATTTTTTTACAACGCATAGGCCTTCACCACGCATGCCTTTACAATGATTTTCATTGTAAAAGCATGAATGGTAAAGGCATATGCGTGGTAACAGGTTTACCAGTAAATATAAGTATTTTACAGGTAAGTATAAACCATACACACAGAGAGTTTATATTTTCGTTTAAAATGCTTACATTTTCGTGGTTAAGGCATGCATGGCAAAGGCATATGCTTGGTAGGTAGGTACAAACACTTTTTTGTACATATATTTACACACTCATAAATACATAACAATGTGTGTGTGTGTATCAAACCCACAACCCCTCAACCAATACCCACCCCAAACAGTAAATATTCCCTTACCATCTAAAAACCCATCCTAAACCCTAAAAACTACCCTTTCCACCCACAAATCCACACCCACCCTCAACCCTAAAATTACCCTTGCCACCCAAAAACCCATACCCACCCTAAACCCTAAAATTACCCTTGCCACCCAAAAACCCATACCCATCCTAAACCCTGAAATTACACTTGCCACCCAAAAACCCATACCGATCCTAAACCCTAAAAATTCCCTTGCCACCCAAAAACCCATACCCACCCTAAACCATAAAATTACCCTTGCCACCCAAAAAACCCCACCCACCCTAAACCCCCAAATTACCCTTGCCACCCAAACCCACCCTAAACCCTAAAATTACTATTGCCACCCAAAAACCCATACCCATCTGAAACCCTAAAAATACCCTTACCACAGCTTCATGTTTGGCTCATCAGTCCTTCTTCATGGCCCAAGATAGTGCCAGGAGGCCAGAATCCCACTGTCATTATAACCAGTCTTTTTATGGTTTTGTTTTTACAGTTGATTTCATTATTGTTCTATGATGATGTTGTATTGCTAATATTGTTTTATTTTACGTATTTATTTAGGTTCGACTTCTTTTGGTTAACGATGTTTTGTATTACTGTACATCTTTTAAGGTGTGGGCAAGTCCCAAAATATGATTCATTGAGTATGTTATAACAACAAAAACTTAGAATACGATACAGTACTGACGAGAGGAAAAAATAGTTGTGTTTTTTAGAGAAGCAGGGGGTATACAAGCTTATGGATATTAATTTACGCAGTTACTGACAGGAATGGCATGGGTCTCTCTTTACTGGCCCATTTATTATTTTTAATTGCAGTATTTGCAACCGAGCAAAAAACATAATGTCAAATAGAAGCGATTGAAAATTAACCAGAGGCAACTGGGTTTGTCTCATTGTGTAGGTGGTGCCTGCAATGTCGTCCGACACTTTGGACCACCCCCGCCAATAATGGCATAATGTGCCAGTCTGCTAAGCCACGCTTTTAGTTCCACTGACGTCCACGTTCAGCTGTGCGCGCTTTCTGTGTCGTGGGTGCATGTTTCCCTAACGTTGTACCAGCTGCCTGTCTTCTAACCCGACATTAACCTGTGCCTTTTCCTTCTGCGTTAGTTTATGAATTATTACTGAGGTGCGAGGCTTGCTTTAGTCCATGATTCACTTTTCGTAAAGCTTTGCTAATTTTGTGTCAAGTAAGCATTTTACAAAATGGAAATCGTTGCTGTTGTTTTGAGACTGTGACATAAAATATACAGCAATAAAATCATGTTTCTCTATAGATGCGCTGCTTTCTTCACCTCCCATTCTTGGTTTGCACAATTAATGCGATACATTTCCCTTGTGTGATGAGCGGATTCTGATTAAGCGTTCAGACAGCCTGGTACAAGACATAAGAATGTTCATAATGATCTACTGCAGAAATTAGAGGCAAGGTAGCAATTTAAATCCCTTTGAGGCTGGTTTCGCCTGTCACCCATTTATTGGTAATCAGTAAACTACTGTTAATGGGTTGTAAATTTTGTTTAATTGTTATCATTCTATAGTTTAAACGTTTAACCATTAGATCTGTCAATCTTGCCAATGGCTGACTGAGCCCAGCTTTCAACAGGAAAGTCTGTCCCATAAAATAATTTGTGTCTGGTAACAAAAGTTAAAACAGCTAGTAGAAGCTGTGTAATTCAGGATCTGAAATGCTGACACAGGAATGAAAATGTCACATTCGCTGATAAAGCCAACAGGCATGTGGCTAACTGCAGCCGCGGCCCGTGCAGGGATGATGCGGTGGGGCCGGGTTGGGGGGGTATTCGACAGATGACCACGAGGGAAAATTAAATAAATAATTTTCACTCGTCGTCTATTAAAATACCCCCACACCCGGCCCCGCCGCCCCACTGCTCTTACCTGCACCGGCCGCAGCTGGTAAACTGTGTGCATAACCCGCGCCAGACCGGCGAGCATCTCTTCTGGGTCCTCGACCGTCTACTTATGACCTTTCCCCGCATCTACAAGGATGACCACAGACCTTTTGGTGTGTAAACGGACGCAGTTTATTACATCATAAAAACATGCTGGGTCATAAATCTTCACAAGATATCGGTCATTAGTATGAAGCATACAGCATGCATTACTCAGAACATTGAATAAGCAATCCATTGCACATCAAATCTCTAGGTGATCATAAATCATCTGTATTTATTATTTACTCCTTGCTGTCTCATCATCAAGTTAGTCTTTTTGCCCCAAACCATCCAGCAGGCACCACTTTATTCAAGGTCCCATTGTTGTCAAGCGCCGCGGCTTCTAGGCTTTCCTAGCTACCGATGTCTGACGTTCGCAGCCCTCTGGCCGTGCCTGGGTTGCAAGTGCTGTGTCCAACTAGCTCTGACCCTCTGCTGGGCCTTAACTCATGCAGCCGAAAGTCCCTGCCATGAGGCATCCCAAGGACCCTGTTTGTGCGGCTCTTCTCCTGGTGGCCTGCTATGTTATCAATGGCATTCACTGGTGCTCTGTCCACCACGCTGTCAGTGGTTTCACGACCGCTGGAAGCTCCCCCCTTTCTTGCTGTCCTTCGTCCTAAGAGAAACCTAACCGCTCGAGAGCCCCCATGATGTTCAAGATGAACATGTCCATCCCTACTCTGGATAAGTGGGCCCTATCCTCAGCATAGTTGCCTAGAAACCTGAGGTTAATGATGTCATGCCTGACACATTCCCAGCCCATTCCTTTGCAGAACTTGTTCATTGAGCTTATGCCTGGTCTTCTCCACAGCCCTGTGTTTCCGAGCTCCCCTGCACTTGAAATGAGCTATCACCTCCGACCATACCACGTCGGCGGTTGGACCAGTCTGGCGATTGTGGTTAGGTCTGCCTTCATGACTTTCAGGAGTCTAAACCATCCCAGCCCTGTGAGGTCGTTACCACCCAGATGTATGAGGACAGCATCTGGCTTTCCTCAAGACTGTAGGACTCTGCATACCATAGGCAACAGCTGAGCCCATTTCATGCCCGGCACTCCCTTCCACACCATGTCGGTGTTGCGCAGCCATATGCCTTTGTAATCCTTCCGCAAAGCTGCCCAGTGCTGTGCCCTCACAATGTAAGAGTGGCCCCGCATCCATACTGTCCTCTTGTCCGTTATTACCACCTGTCAAGGTGCTTGATGCAGTCCTCCCCTGGCCATGCACTGCTGCGGTCGTGGCTGCCCCTATGCAGAATGAATGCGACCCAACTTGCCTAGCCAGAAAACCTTCTCTCTGCAGCCCTTTCCACAACTCCGCGGTGAACTGAAACCTGCTAAGACATATTCCATCTTGATGTACAAACAGCGGGATGCCCCCTGCGGTCTCAACTGCAGGTAGGCCTGTGTTAGGCACACTGATCAGGCCTCATGCAGTGAGATGCAATTAAGGCGTGTGAGCTTCCCTTTTCCTTCTTGTCGGTCTTTGACTATCTGAGCCTTAGCACCATGCGCCCCTGACCCATGTGGACATTGTCCAGCCGCAGGCATTTGTCACCTGGATTGCCTTTGGATTTGGCAACAAGCTCGCTGATCATCTAGGCCCCATAAAAGGCTACAGCAAAAGCTGCTCTGACAAGGCTTAGCTCTCCATATTTTGTGCAGATGCCCGCTGTTAGAAACTGGGTTACTGGTTGACTGGGGTGTGATTCCTGGTCAAGCAGCAACCAAAATCCTTATCAGGGTAAGGCACAAGCAAACCTCAAATTAACCTATGCTTAACCCCCTGATAGCTTGGCATTAGACGCGATGTTTAAAGCATTTGTGCCACAGTACAAACAGTGAAAACACCACATAAAAAGATCCCACACCAGGCCAGGAAAATAAAGCAAAATGTAACAAATTAAACAAGAACAAAACTCCAATCTGTAGAACAGGAGTTATTAGGCCTTGCAGTAGTGAAAAATGAATTGAAAAGTATTTCACTAACAGGACATTAGAAAACTTAAAAGTACATGTCCAAATTTTTAAATACCGTGCAACCTCCCCTCTGGGCTGTCCAGGGCACCTTAGGGGTGACTTACATGTATTAAAAAGGAAGGTTTGGGTCTGCTTGGCAAGAGGCTAACTTTGTCAGGTCAAAATGGCAGTTTAAACTGCACACATAGGCTTTGCAATGGCAGGCCTGAGACATGTTTGAAGGGCTACTCAAGTGGTTTTCACAAACAGTGCTGCAGACCCACTAGGCCTTGTATGTAGAGCCACCTTACTTGGGACTTACAAGTAAATTAAATATATCAATTGGGTATAAGCCAATTGTACTATATACACAAGCAGTTTAGCACTGGTTATCAGTGGTAAAGTGCACAGAGTCCTAAGGCAAACAAATTCAGCAAAAAGTAGGAGGAGGAAAGCAAACGTTTGGGGATGACTCTGCAGAAAGGGCCAGGTTCAGCACCGCAAGTGCTTCTTGCAATGCACCCAGTTTGGCAAAGTCAATGGGTCGTCTGTGGTTCTTTAATCTCATCTGTATATATCCCCATCCCAGCGTTGCTGTTGGGCAATAAAAAGAGCCTGTCGGGTCTGACCCCCCATTGAGCTTGGTGAAGTACACAACTGCGTTTAGGTGTGCTTGGGCCCATGATCTTGTTTTTACGCTTGTGAAAGCCCAGTGTATGAACTTCTTGACATCCCTGCTCCTGATACCTCCTCTACCTTTGACCCTGCCTACCACCTTCTGAAAGAGGACCCAGCACTTACAGTACTTGACCGCGGTCCTAGGTGTCAGGGCTTGGACAACTAGTGGTGCATGATTGGGACTACCAGCACCCACAGATCTTCTGGCAAAGGCTTCATCCCCTGACCTGCTCGAGGCGCCAGCTGTCAGTACCTTGTCCATAGAAAGCGCCAGACGGCATCAGCATCTGAGTTATTGCAACCTGGCACATGCCTGGCCCTAATTGCTATGTTGGTGCTCACCTGGCAGCCAACTAGGTAGCGTAATAAACCCATACCCTTGGGCACTGCGCATTGCCTAGATTAATCGCCTTCACTATGGCGAAAGAGGTCCAGCAGTGTTACATTTCTTGTCCAGCCTTTACTATGCCACGCATAAGGCCGCCAGGCTGGGCCCATAATAGCCCCAAAGCCCTTTCTACTCATTGCATCCATGAACAGTTCTAACTGTTCTGCTTTTATCCAGGGCTGGCGCCAAACCAATTTGCCATTGAACATAGGAAAGTGAGACATTGCTGTGGATCCCCTTTGACCCCGACGGTAAACCTGATCCTATGGTGCTTTTTGTTCAGGCCCCGTGTGAGCCAGGTCAAGTGCTTGGCGAAAGTTCACCCAGCAGGGATCACCCCGCCTGAGAAATTCAATTTGCCTAGCAGCTGTTAAATTTCTCCCAGCATCACCTCCTCCTAGCCAGCAACCCTTCGACTAACAGTCTCAGCTCTGCAATTTTGGGTGTGGTATCCTACAAACCCCATCCTCGATGCCCAAAAATGTGAGTTTGGATAAGGGTTCCCCTGTTTTTCCGTGTGCTAATGGTACTCCCAGTTTATCTGTCAGGGTTATAAACTTGCTCAGCAGCGAGCTGCATTGCGGCGAGCCAGGGGCCCCTATGAAGAGGAAATATCATCAAGGTAAATCAACCGCCAGCCCGTAGGGTGTCTCACACATAGCTCTCACTCCAGAAAAGTGCTGAATGACTAAAAGTATGCACAGGAGATTGCACAACCCATAGGTAGGCATTTGTCATAGTAGAAAAGGTCATCTAGCTGGAAGCCCGGCAGTTGGAAGCTACTGGGGTGCGCCTTCAGCGCCCCCTTTCCCACCACCCAGAGCATGTCCACTGCTTCATCGAGCATTGTGTAGGATACTGAGCATAGGTCCTGCTACAACCCGTCATTTACTGATGCTCCCTGTGGATAGGACAGGTGGTGTATGAGCATAAACTGACCTTCCTCTTTCTTGGGCACCACCCCCAGTGGAGAGACTATAAAGTTCTTTAATGGCAGGTATTGAAATAGTCCAGCTACTCAGCCCAGTTGGAGTTCTTTTGCCACCTCAATGTTTTCCCTCACTGGTTTCTGGTTATTACTGAGGCAGTCCCCTTGGCTAAAATCAGTGTGTCATCCTGTTTGTGATACCTGTTGAGCATTGGAATTAGTTCCTTGACCTGTATGGAGGTGTGCACCTTTTCGCCATCCTGCTATCAGTTCCACCCCCTCTTTGTGCCTCTCCAGTGCTATTTCTTTGGGGGATCATTTTTCTCAACAACTGCCTTTCCTCTCCTGCAATCACTGGCTGGATGAGAGCTGCAAGTGTGCCTGAATTCGCACTCCATGCCCCATATACATTCGCCCTTATCAAATTTCCAGCATGCGGTGGCATGGCTTTTTCCAGCGCTACCCCAACTGCAGCACTTGCCTTTGCTACTTTACTGATAACCTTCCTCCTTCCCTTTGTTCTTGTGGGGCTGAAAAAAGAGATCTTGCATGCTGAACCCTTCAGGGGCCGCCACCATATGAGTAGTGAAGTACGCCACATTTTGGTTATCCCAGTGTATGATGGGCCATGTCTGCATTTGTTCCCTAAAACCCTCATCGTATCGCA
The DNA here is from genome assembly GCA_963921515.1 of Calotriton arnoldi. Classification (NCBI taxonomy): domain Eukaryota; kingdom Metazoa; phylum Chordata; class Amphibia; order Caudata; family Salamandridae; genus Calotriton; species Calotriton arnoldi. The sequence goes on along the minus strand of CAWUFW010000322.1, from coordinate 3,734,342 downwards.
TCCAAGCATCGCCTCAGTACTTACGCTGCGTTTCATGCACTTTTTGCTCCTAGAGGATAAGCGCTGCGGCGCTCTAAGGGAACTTTTCTACAAACATGGAAGCTAGCATTCCAAACACGTACAGCCAGTTCTCAATGGACCTTTCAGTTCTGGGCTTATGCCTCTCCCTCCTGTCCTCCTCTTTTTTCTTGAGCTACTAAATCCAAACCCGCCTGCCTAACTTCTAGCAAGGAGGACAAATCGATAAATTCTTAATGCCATATCCTTTCTTTCATAAAGAGTGGGACCAGGCTAGTCAGCCCTGTTTTGTGTGCTATTATGGGAGGTTCACCCAGCGATGGCCTGATATATTTACTAGCTGGCCACAGGCCAGACCAATAGCACGCCATAGGCTACACATAAAGTAGAAAACCTGGTGGAGCAGCAGCCCCCAACCCTTGCCATGGCCACCATGGTGGCCCCATGTACTGGGAGCACAGGGCGAGCGCTGAGATCCCCCATCCGAGCTATGGGTAGCAGCGCCTGCAGCGTAACATAAATGCTTGTTGCAATACGGGTTGCTGCCTTGCCCGCCCTGTTGCTCTGGTGACCCCAGCCATGTTGGTGAGGAAAATCAGAGGGGGACTGCCAGGTGGAGTTCAGAACCCTCCCACTTGCATGCCATAATTCATTATGCCAGTCGCTGCACCTGCCCTTGTTCTTGCCCCATCCTGCGACTTCACCCTTGGTTCCTGCCCCCTGGTTCTCCCTGCCATTACTTGCCCCTGATTCTCACCCTGTGCTGCGAAAGGGTCTGACCCTCTGCCAAGGCTGTGTCTGTCATGCACCGCCGTGTTGCCTCCAGCTGCATGGTCTATGAAGAGGTCTGGCCCTCTGCCCGGGCTGATTCTGCTGGGCACAGCCATGCTGGCTACAGGAGCATGGGCGGCTAGGGAATCTCTAATTCTGCCAGGGCTGCTCCTGCGGGGCACCGCAGTGTAGGCTCCAGGTGCTCTGTGAGAGCTGTTGTGGTATATGCCTTGCTCCGTGTCCTCAAAGTCACTTTCGCAGCTGGTTGAAGGTGAGCTGGCTCCTTTAGTTTCATGCGGGGGTGCCGTTCTGGCTACATGTCCCCTTGCTGGTGAGTCCCTCTCTCCAGAAATACTGCTGTGACTGTTGTCTTGCTGCCCAACGGACCAGTTCGTCCCTCATGACTGCTTGTCTGCGTGCCGCTTGCTTCTGGCGCTGCATGCGAGCTTGGGGGGAGGGGTGGGCACTTCCTGCTCTTTACTGGCCGGCTCGTTCTCGCTCCCTTAACGAGCATGTTTATGGTGAGGTCGCTTCGCCACCCACTCTGTGCTGCTCCAGTCACCTGCCATGTTGAGTACGGGCCCGCCTTCAAGAGCGGAGGAAGCGTGTCTCCCGAGTAGTGAGACAGGTGGTCCAAACGATAGCTCCCGGGGGCTCCCACTTGCTTTCTTCACATCACTTGCCTGCCAATGCTTTCGTGGCGCCACTGCCGCCTTGCTGTGCCTCCTCTGCACTCTCAGCAGGTTTGGGTCTGCAGGCCTGAGCGACGACAACAAGCATGACGATCCCTGCAACAGTACTCAATGTTGCCTCTTACTGACTTTTGGGCCCATCTTGGCTTCACACCCGCTGCCCTATTGGCTACTTCAAAGCACGCCAGCCAATGCCGGATGTGCATTTTCACAGGCTTATGGGCTCCTGCCCCTGCAGGTTTCCACCCTTGGGGTGTGTTAGTTGCGAACCCCTCCAGGGTCCGGCTTTGCTTCCCGGGCTCGCACTTTTTCATATTGGTGGCTATAAACACAGGAGGAGCCCACTGCTATCAGTTTTCAAATGTCGCAAAACCTCTCTTTGTCACCTCCGCAGTAGCTGTGGAAGTTAGCAGGGGAGAGGTACTGGCAGTGGCTATTGTTGGTGAAAGGGAGTAACAGCTTCTTCCACCCCTCTCCCTTGGTTCCTGCAGGAACTGTCAATCAGTTACAGCGGGAGCTCTTGATGGAGAAGGAAGAAAGCCAGCCACCCCTTTCTTTCGGTAATCACTGCTCCTGACTGTCCGTCTCGCTCCCCCTGTAACTCCAGCACAGGAAGTGTATCTCCTCCATTCCTCACCTGCAGTTCACTATCAGATAACCACCCTGCTGGTAGGCGGGGAGTTTCCAGGAGCTGTTGGGTTATTCTACATACCCAGTGAAGGGTAATTTTAAATTGTTAGTTTCTGCCCTTAAATGGTAGAATGTTCTCTTAGGGCTTATCAAGCCTATGGCTGTCAGTCAATGCCCAAGCCTTGGGTTAACAATGTAGGAGTAGGTGTCTAATAGTTATCAACACATTGAACACATACTTACCTAAACAATATTTATTATATTAGACCTTTTCCACAGAACAATACAAAAGATTTATGCATAATTTAAAATAAAAAGTGACAAAAAATGTTTTCGATTTTAAAAGAATAATTCAGAAACTATATTAAATGTAATCTTATAATATAAGTGAGCTCATACAGTGTTTTATAAATATACATAATTATATTATTTAAAAAATACCTACAATAAATGTATTAATTTATTTAAAAATATATATATACAAGTTAGAAGTTGGATTTCTGGATGGCAGAGGTATGCACCCTGTCCAAGCAGAAGACACAATTCTACTCAAGGTAAGCTAGATACACACTCAAATATAACCTGTGCTCACCCTCTGGTAGCTTGGCACAGAGCAGTCAGGCTTATCTAAAGAAGCAATGTGTGAAGTATTTGTGCAACACACACACAGTAACACAATGAATACACCACAGAAAGACTCTGCACAGGTTTATAACAATAGGTTATTATGTTATAAACAAAACAAGACCAAAATGACAAAAATCCAATGTATAGAAGTTGAGATATTGAATTTTAAAAGGATAAATGCAGTAAAGCGCTTAAAAGCAAGTAGCACTACAAAGGTTACTTTAGGACGCCCTGGACCGGGGAAAAGTCAAAGTTCGGGCCGACCTTGCAGAAGCGCAGGCTGGCTACAGGACCCACGCAGGCCCCTGGTGAACAAAGTGCCTTTCCTGGTCGCAAGCAATGAGATGCGCCAATCTTCTCCATGCAGTGAAGACGATGCGTCAGTTCTGAAAATGGGTGCCAGAGTCGAGAGGCGTCGAGCGATGACCCAGATCCTGCTACGCTGCTGAAGGGATGCGTCGATCTCACCAAGCTGTGAAGGCAATGTATCGGTTACGAAGATGGGTGCTGGAGTCGAAAGGCGTGAAGCGATGCACCAGTTTCTGCCATGCAGTAGAGGGGATGTGTCATCCTCACTGAGCTGCAGCGGCACGATACGCTGTCCAATGCGTCGATCTCTGGAGGCAAAGCGCTGGATCAGATGCGGTGCACCTATTTTACTCCTACAACCGGGTCGATTCGCCAGTTCTGTTAAAATATTATCATTTTTTTCTAAATATAATTAGATTTTCTTTATAATCCAATATTTGATCACAAGCATAACATCATTTATTTGTAGTGTGCAATATAAAAAAATATAAAAGCAATATAAAGAAACCCCTCAATTAATTAACAATCAAATTCGAATTTCTATTTAAATGTATATTTAAACGTAAACACTGAACCGCACAGTCTTAAACTATAAATCCTAACAAGATAAATCCCCACAATAACAATATTAATATAAGAAACAAGCATGAGCAAAGCAATTACATCTGGCTTTAAGTTGCGGGCATTATTAAAGCTTTACTCATTGCAATTTGAACACATCATAATGTTCCTTAATCGGATTGCTGAGCAATCACATATAAGGAGACAATAAGAGACCATACATCCCATAGCCATTTGGCTTAAAAACCCCGCTCTGGGTGTGTATCAATGTCCAAAAACATCTCCCAGGGTCACTGTTGCTGTATCCTGTAAAATTTAGGTTGGCGTGTTATAATACAACTACAGTGGGGCACTTTGAGAGGGTCCTGCCCCTCTTATGCCAGCATCCAAGCACCACAACACTGTTGTGGCAGTGCCCTTACCATACTGGGCACTACTAGAATGAATATGCAAGTTATGGACAAGACTTTGACAAGGCCTCAATGGAGTGTCTTTTGTTTTCCGTCTGTTTTTTTCTTATTCTTGTAAAGCAGATACAAGAGATTCAGGGATCCAGCTCTCACCTTTGTCTCTGGACCAGGAACCTAGGGGCTCATTAGGATGGCGTAACGATCGCCACCGCCGGGCCGGCGGTGGCGATCGTTACGCCATCCTCATGTGAAATACCCCCAGCCATATTATGATGGCGGTGGGTATCGCGGCGGACGCAAAGTCCGTCTGCCGCTTTTCTGCCGGTCGGCAATCGTTACGATTGCCGGCCGGGAGGAGCTGGGCCCCTAATATGGTGGCGGTGCCTAGCAGGCACCGCCAGCCATATTAGAATGTGGGTGTTTAAAGGCCTTTCCATGGCGGCGATGGAAAGGCTGGTGGGGATTGCGTCCAGGGGCCTGTTGCGGGGCCCCCTTGTGTCTGGGTGAGGTGGGGTGCACTTGGGGGGTACCTATGGTACCCCCCTACATTTCGCTGCACCAAGTGGCAGGCACCGTGTGGTGCCTGCCATGTGGTGCAGTGAAATGCCAGGCATGCGATATTAACATTGCGGCGGTGCTGCTGTCAGCAGCACCCGCCGCAATGTTAAATTGCAGAATGCGACCGCCATGGTGGCGGTCACATCCTAATTCACGGTGCGGGACCGCCGTATGTTTGGCGGCCGGTCCCAACACCGCGGGGATGGCGGGCGGACTCAGGTCCGCCCGCCATCCTAATGAGCCCCTTAGTTTGGTGGTTGGTGCAGTGGTATTCTGAGCTGTCTGTGTTTGGGAGCCTCCCGTGCCTCTCATCACGACCCCTGGCACCCCTAAGAAACTCCCAAGTTGTTGGATCTCCTCACCTACGCTGTAGTGCACTGACACTGACTGACCGCCGGGAGACCCAGATGTAGGCAGGGGAGCATCAGGAACAGGGGAAGGAAGTAAAAAGAGAGCATCGGCAGGAAGGGGTGTAGAGGATGAAGTGGGGGGGGGAGCAAGGAAACTCATTGACTCATCAGTGCAGAGATAACTCATCCATTCAGAACACTGAACCAAAATGCTCCTGGGTGGAACAAATTCAAGAATAGGGAGAAAAGCCATCTAATCAGGAGGAGATGGCTGACACAGACAACAAGCTATCCATTCTTGAGCAATGGGCTGATCAAAAGCCTGCTCTAAGTATATACTATATATTGGAAACAAAAGGTCTGCCTCCAAACAAATTAAGCTGTCTGTAGCCATGACCTAATAATTTACATTACCCAAAATGTAAATTGATCTTCCTAAAAATAGTAAGAAGATACAACCAATGCTATCAATGAAATTAGAAAACCCATTTTTAATTTTTTTAATGATTTCACATTTGTTTAAATAAAATAAAATAACATCATTTAAATTAAACAAACTATTTTTAAATTATTAATCCCTTATTAATTAACATGCACTTAAAATAAAACATCACCCAATCAATCCCCAATAAACTCCACAGGCTAAACAATACAATCCTATAAAAATATTATATTATAAAACAAATTAGACAGTAAATACATTGATATAAATAAAATTATTAATTTAATTCAATTCTAATTAAATATATTGTTTGTTACAACTTTAACACTTTCTGTGCAACCCCCAATAAACCTGACAATCCGAAACAAATTGAAAATGAACACAATACTAAATTAAGTATGATTATTTGACTGATATATATATAAATAAAATGCAATAAACATGTAACACAATACATAAAACAATATTGTATACCACAATATTTTAGTATAACATACATTAAACATCAATAGTAACGATAAAGAATAAATGCCTTAGATTTTCTGCCCCACAGTATTTTGGCACTGAAAATATTTGGCCACAATACTATGTCCACATGATATTTTGGAGTCAATATTCAGATAGCACATCCTCTTGGTTTCTTTAATAAGGAAATGAACCCCTGGCTCTGACCAAAATCTTCCCATAATCTACAAAATCCACTCTATCCCCAAAACCAAAGAAGGGATAATCCTTTTAAATGAGGGAAAAAGCAGGACATGGAGGAGCCTACACACAGAGGAACATGAGCTTCTATTGACAAATATTGACGAAATGTTACTAAGGAACTGGTACACAGTCCTCAAGCAGCCCAGCAGAGCTAGAGAAGGCCCCTTCCCTGTATGTCACAATATCATTCCAAGGGCATGGCAGGCCTTAAGGATATCGGTCCCTAAGCCTAGGCCCATCATGATAAACAAAGGGTAAAGGACCACATTGATGTCTGAATGTATGCTGCAGAATTAGAACCTCTCCACAGTATGTGCTAAACAAAGCACAAAAGTAAAAGAAAACCTAGAACACTTGGTCTCAGCTTATGTCCATTGTAGAGGAAATGGACAAACAGGATTTAGGGGACACAGATCAGACATGTATGTGCTCTCGTCAAGAGGGAGTAGTTAAAAGTCTTTGTTAAAGGTAAAGAGATAGTGCAGTTGCCTCTCCAACGGACATGATTTGCCCTTGTAATGTAAAGACAGTCATGAGGAACAGGGACTCACTGGGAATGGAAGCTAATATGAGAGCATTGAGAAATGAAGCGTGAGGAGAAAGGTGAATGGTGTATTATGCTGCGTCTTATCCCTAGCTAGACCGCGAAAAGCAGAGACCTAAGAGCATAATACCAGCACAAAGCAATGTGCGTTGGCCTGCACAGAAGAGAGAATAACAACCACATGGGACTGGAAAACAGTCTGTTGGGAGCCCTCCTGGACGAGCATTCACCTTTATTAAAAAAGCAATCAATCTTTATGGCAGAAGGTAGATGGGATACGAGCAATGGTTCAAAGTATCAGCATGCTGTAGCCGAGGGGCGCAGAGATAACACTTTGCAAAGTAGTAGCCCCAAATGAATAAGAGGGAAATGACATTTCAAGGCTACCTGTTCTGCATAGTTTATGAGGTATGCATGAACAGGAATTGATGAATTTCCTATGTGGATATGGGTTTTCAGAGATGATTGTGCAATGTACTGGAGGGACATTTGGAAGGAGTTGAGATGAGAAATGGTAGGCCATTAATGATGTAGATGCAAAAGCGAAAAGTAGAAATAGCAACATATGACAAGAGGAACTAACAAAAAGCAAGTAATAACATGAATCAACAAGAGTAAGATAGAACAAAAGTGGAAAGAAAGAGTTTAAAATGAGACATGCCAGCAGGATGTAGGAGTCACTGCACGCCTCCTCAAGAGATTCAAGACAATACAAAACTCAGCAGCAAGACTCATCCTCGACATCGCCAGCAGGACCCACATAACACCCCATCTCAAGAAACTACTCAGGCTCCTGATCCAGAAGAGATGCCAGTTCAAGATGCTGACCCACACATACATGACCCTGCACAATGAATAACCAGCGTACATCAACAAAAGTCTAAACTTCCACCAGCCAACCAGACATCTTCGTTCCACCTCGCTCTACCTCGCAGACACCCAAGGATCCACCAAATCAACAGCGGAGGACGCTCCTTCTCGTACCTAGCAGCCAAGGCATGGAACAACCTATCCCTGCATCTCTGGGCCCTACTGTTGCTCCAGCAATTCAGAAAAGAACTCAAGACCTGGATGTTTGAATGATTAAACCACCATACAAGAGCCTAACTCTCCAGCGCATCGAGACCCCCATGGGTAATTTGCCGTGCTTTATAAATGCTTGATTGATTGAGCAGATAACAACACACCGAACGAAATATCAACCAGTGGCTTAATATAACAGAAAATAGGAGACAGCAGCATAGAGAAAGTAAGCAACCAAGAGAGAGAGAACGCAAGAAAAAGCGAGAGATGAAATAAGAGAGCAAAGTCCGTGAGAGGCACTAAAGACATAAAAATAGGAAATCAAAATATGAGATATAAAGACATCAAAGAATTACCACAGACGTCATGAAATTAGTGATAAGTGTTAGGAGCAAAGGAAGGTTACTGCAGGTTATTAAATAGCAGAATAGCAAAAGTAATCAGACATAGCAGGCATAGCAGAAGATAATGTGTGATAACAAGTAACTCAATTGATGGTGTATTTATTTATTGTGTGAGCCTGACAGAGACAGGCAATACAATATACACAACAAAATATACAAACGTTTAAAATTAAATAACATACTTCAGTGATTAAAACAAAACATGACAATAACACATGCTGGTACATAGCTGACAAAGCAAACTCAAGGAGACGATGGACAGAGCGCTGAAACTTTTCAGACACTCACCCCTAGTCACGGATCTTGGCTGAATCCATCATCGTTCTTTAGCTCGTTTCGCCACCCCAGTACATAGCTGACAGCCTGCTCTAAGATACTAATGCATAAAAAGTACATTCATTAAGGCGGATCAGATGGCAAAAATTATTGAGCCACGTAAGTAATTAAAAGGTCGCCAAATTAGAATGAAACAATATTAAAGGTGCTTGTCACAATGGTCCTATTACTAAGAAAGTGCTAGTGCCTGGACATTTGGCCAGTTCTTGAAGCATTAACTTGTGTAGGAACATACTATTGCAACTGACCAGAACTACATCAATTGCTTGATCACATTGATCATTTTTGTACCAACCGGGAGTCCCTAATGAAGAGCACTTCAAAGTGACACTCATACCATAGCTTTGTTACAACTGACCAGAACAACATCTGGGTAAAAGGTCACAGAGATGTAAATAAAAATTATTTCAAAGTTAAGGTACTTGTCACGGGGCCCTACTACTAAGAAGGTGGTAGTGTCTGGGCATTGGTAAGTCCTTGAAGCGTTAAATCTTGTGAGAACCTATTATTGCAACCGGCCGGAGGAAGTACATCAACTGCTGGGCCACATTGATAATGTTTGTACCAACCAAAGTGACCTTGATGCTGTAGATTTATTGCAACTAACCAGAACAACATCCGGGTAAAAGGTCACAGAAATATGTATCAAAATGCATTAAAAAAACATTAGTGTCTCTGTGGCCCTACTTTTAAGAAAGTGCTAGTGTTTGGGCATTGGTCAGTTCTTGAAACGTTAAATCTTGTGAAAACATATTGTTGCAACCGGCCAGAAGTACATCAATTGCTGGACCACATTGATGATTTTTGTACCAACCAAGACTCACTAATGAGGAGCATTTCAAGCCGATCCTGATACTATAGATTTGTTACATCTGACCAAAACAATTTCTAGACATGATGCAATAGGCATAATAGATAGCATTATTTTATAGGCGATGGTATGAGTATAAGGACAGGTGTTGTGATCACCAGACAAAATTGTCTGAGTGATATATGGGAAAGTGTGATTAACACATGCAAATGAGCTTGCTGTTATGATGAGGTCCTGTCATATCGATATCAAATTATATCTTATCCAGATCAGACCGACAAGCACCACAAAAGTCACCATCGAGGTTAAGTAGAAATGCACGATATGCATTAAAGAAATCAGGAAATAAAGGTCACCTCTGAAGAATCAACGTCGCTGTTCCCTTTCTTCAATGAATGATGTACACTAAAACTATGCAGATAGTACCACATTTCACTGTCTAGAGATAGCTTTGTAAAAGTGATCCACAGTGTCAAATGTGGGTGAAAGATTCAGCATAACCAGGAACCACACAAGACATACATCAAAGGTTCCAAGGACACCCAGAAGGGCATGCATGCATGGGTCTAAACCCAGACTGAAATGAGAGTAGAGAGTCACTGAGACCTAAAAAACCTGGAGTTGGGTGACAGTGGGTGGCAGGATAAGTTAGTGAGGGCGCTAGGCTGTAGATTAGGCTCTTTCACAAGGGGATAACTAGCGCTTCCATAATCAAGCGGATTATGACACACTAGAAAAATGCTCCCTGGTGATAGGATTGAGCAAGACGGAACATTCCAAGAGGAGTCACACTGAAACAGATTTACTTATTAGGCAATTGATTTAAGACTCAAAAGTATATCAGAGCATTTGCAATGGTATGGTGTTATCAGATGCAGCCAATTACTCATAAAAACTCCAACACGTCCTTTTTAGGTCGAGCCTAGGCAACGCATGCGCTGCCTCTTGACATGCTGTATTCAGTCCATGGGCTTACAGCCCACCTCCAGCTTCTGACTGGCTTCTGTCTGTGTCCTTTAAAAAACATTGCTTCCCATTGGATAATGGTACCTGCTTGTCCCACTTTTTTCTCAATTGTTGACTCCCATGGATTGCCCCCAGGATTTGTCCTCTTCCACTTCTGGTATTGTAAGTCCTGTCGTTTTTTTTACATTGACACCGAGCTCTTCCATTGTGACATGCTTCGACGCCGCGCTTTATCTTTAAGTATGGCGGCGCACCTTTCTTTTATTGTGCGCGGCTCGCCCACCTTCACTTTTTATTAATTGTGAAGAGACTTTAACACTCAGCGCTGCGAACATTTCATGAGCGTTGCGCTTTATCTACTTGTTTTTCTTTTAACTAGTTAATAATTGTGAAGAGACTTTTAACAGTCAGTGCTACACCCATTTCATGAGTGCCGCACTTTACTTGTTTATCTTTTAACTAGAGCTGGTTTTCCTGCTAAATAGCAACCACTACCTCCGAGGCTCTTGCAGCGCCCGCTTCACGCCGTCTATGCTTGTTTTGTGTTTCTTTTTGTGCTGGGGACAGGAACACAGCATAACATACGCATTGTTTTGGAGAGGCAGATGGTACCCCAAGAAAACAGCTTCTCTGCCTTTTGTTAAGCAGAGACAAGAGCTAGGTAAGCAGGTAGAGCTCTTGGCCAAGTAAAGCGCCAAGAAGTTACACAGTTTTGTACACTGTGCTTAATTCATGTTTTCTCTCTTAGCCCCAGGACACCATACATCATACCTGCACCAGTATAGTACAAACTCATGTACCAGTGTTTACATCTTCTTTACTATACCTCTACCATTACATCACTGACCCGTCATAACCCTTCCTCGAGACATACCGCCACCTGAATATAACGTCATCTCTCCTCCCTATTCATGCACCAGCGCATCACTCTGCCCCATAAATATCAGTATATCCGTCCTTTCCCACACCCATTTACTAGTACAACACAGTACTTTTTACCGTAAACCTCTGTGAACATTAGCCCTACCTGTCTTCATACATTATTTCCTCTTTGTATCTCGGAACCAATTGGTACCTCCATTGCCTGCTGCAAAGCATCACTTTTCAGCACACACCCACGGTTAGGAGAGAAATAGGAAGCCTCAGTATGCTAATATTGATTTTTTGATTTAGTGTCATTTTAGTATGTGAAACATTTTTATGTTTAGATGTATGCACGGCATTTTTAATACAAATATATCAGTGTTCTATTGCAAATGTCTTTTGTTGTTGCATATTTTATTTTGCACTTTAGATGCACATTGCCCTTCAGTTTGTTTCGTCCACATGGGAAGTAGCTCAGTGCACGTAGGGACGGTGGTGGGTGCTTGAGAAGAGCGCGTGGCCTCTGACACTGAGGTGCACTCTGCCTCGCTCGTGGCCCCTAGGGCTCGAGCAAGGCCTTCAAGCGGCTCGCACACTGAGGCTGCAGGCAGGGTCACATTAGGATCACAATTCGGCCCAAGCACCCCTTAAAAAAAAGTGGCCCACATTCCCGGATTTCACCCATTTATAAAACAGCATTTGGCTAGTCTCATTGGGCTCATGTTTAGAGAAATGTTTGATAAGTTACATATTTTAAAGCTCATAGAGCTAGAAACATTTGTGAAAGCTAGAAGCCCTACATTTTGGCTGGGAGAGTGAGGTGAAATAAAGTGGCCCAAAGGCCACACCTCCTGATGTGGCTATGTTTGCCACCTGCTAATTTATTAACCAGCATTACTGGTATTTTAATGTCCTGGTCGTAGGAAAATGAAGAAAATCACCTAATGTTGGTATTTTCTCTTCTGATCAATATGTACTTTAAACAATAAGCATAGGGTGAACAGGGTTTAAAATGTGGTCTAAAGCTGCTTTAATGATCCATGACAGATAGTTAAAAACTAAACAAAAGCAGAAAAGCCATGTCAAGAAGGAATAGGGACATTTTTATTATTGTATAAAGAATCCTCTTTTATTATTATTCCAGCCTTTGCAGACTCTTAAAACATGAGCCAACAGAAGATTATTTTTTATTGTAGTTTTAGCGTGAACTCAGCCCAAGGGCAGCGATTATATGAGCACCAGTAACATTACAGAAGATCAAATTAATTTTTATTTTAGGCCTTGGGCAATTAAGTCATTTGCCCAGAATCACAGGATGTTGAGCTGAGGCTGGGGCTCAAACCTATTTCCAAATTCAGCAGCTCTGACTCTAACATTACATCCTCTCAAGTTTTCTCTCTGTGAAAGATGCCTCACAGCGAGGCCTATGCAAATATACACCCTCCTCTACCAAGGCCTGAAAGACTCTGGCGCTGAGATGTCAACAACAGGCCCCCAGCTGGGCCCCTTCACTTACTCTTCCCCCCTCCCCAGCCAAGTATAGCCTCAGGGCGATGACCTGGCAGGGGAGGGGTGAAGTAAAGCACAGAGCTGCTGCTGCTCTAGGGGAGCTGAGGTGATAGTGGCCCAACGGCCACATAACCTGCAACCAGCCAGGCGCCTCAGTTTACCAGCACAGCGGGGAAGTGAGACACTGCTTCTGAGCGTCTGCCTCGGCCCCACAGGGGTCAAGCTAAAGTCTGCAGTGGCCAGAATATTGACAGAGCGACGTTGCTGCAAGCTACCCCCTCCGAGCCTGCCTGCCCATGATGCTGGCTCCTCATTGCAGTGGCCGGGCGGTGAAGAGACAGTAAGGCTCTGTAGGACGGTTGATAGAGCTAACAAAAACCGGCCCATAGGTGACCCTTAGGCACCGGCCCATCGGCCAATGCCCGACTGCCCGCCTTCCCAATCCGATGCTGGCTGCAGGGACCGCTCTCAGTCAGTCAGCTTAAAGAGTAGCATATGTTTGTTCCATTGGCTTGAGACTGTGAGGGACTGGGCTTCAGGAGACGGCGGGTAATGGTGTGTTTTTTTTCTATCCTTGAGGGGTCAGGCCGACTTTGTGATGCTCTGGCCTGCCTCCGTTTAACTCTTTAACATTTTGAGATTACCCAATCCAACTAATTTGTGAAGTGGTTGTAAAAAAAGTGCAATCTGTGACGTGGGAATGAGACACTGTATACAGTCTGTTGCGATGTGATAGTCTCTTTAATGTATCCTCATTTGGGAATTTTCTCTCGCCTTTGTGGTGCACGTGAATCACAGATCTGTAGTTCAGAGGGTGTCTGCCTTCTCAACGCTAGAGTATAGTATATGTGGGCACTCACCATTATAACGGGTACGTAGCGCTTTGAAAATGATTGCACTGCCCCGGGAATGCCTTCAGACTCAAGTTTTGCTTTGTACAACTTAACAACGCTCTAAAACACTCAACAACTATACTCCACTGAACAATTTACTGCGATCAACACTACATCCTTCAACTAAAAAACATAACATGCAAATCAATTACTCACCATACCACTCACCTCAAATCAACACCACTATCCTACACACCACTCCATAACACTACACTCGACTCAAATTTACAAAACTACACTCAACACCCATGTACAACTAATAGGTATAAACATAATACGTAGCAACCACACAAATATACAACAAAACAAAAACATATAGGCAAAGCTATCCACACAGTTCCATGCAACACAATTCAACTCCACACATTTCCAATCCACACCACATAATTCAACACCAAACCACATAATTTAACTCAACAACACAATTACACAACACACCACATACATCCACTCAACACCACATAATGACACTAAATAACACACAATCTCACTCCACATAATTCCAGTACACTCAATGCCACATAATTACTCTCAACAAAATTCCGATGCACACCATACCACATAATTCCACTACACAAATCCACTCTGCACCACACAATTCAATGCCACACAATTCCACTACTAAGAATTCCAATCCAAACCACACAATTCCACTACACACAATATACATACACTCCGTAACACATAGTGTTAGACTTGGCATGTTTTGGCATGTTTCCCCTGTCTTTTTGCTTTCTGACCTCCCGGTTTTGACTCTGTTTTTGTGGTTTAGTGTCTCTGCGCACTTTCTCACTGCTGACTGTGTTAAAGTGCAAGTGCTCCTTTTGTAAATTGCTATTATGGATTTGTGCTTCCATGATTGGCTTATTTGATTTACTGGTAGCCCCTAGTAAAGTGCACTGAGTGTGCCAGGGCCTGTAAATCAAATGCTACTAGTGGGCCTGCAGCACTGATTGTGCCACCCACATGAGTAGCCCTGAAAAGGTATCTCAGACCTGCCACTGCAGGGTCTGCGCGCAGTTTGTAGTTGCCATGTCGACCTGGCAAGTGCACCCACTTGCCAGGCCTTAACATTCCATTTTCCTACATATAAGTCACCCTTAAGGTAGGGCCAAGGTACCCCTGTGGGCAGGGTGCTGTGTATATTCAAGATAGGACATGTACTGGTGTGTGTGACATGTTCTGGTGGTGAATTACAGTGTATTTTGTTTTTCACCATTGCAAGGCTATCTGTCCCAAGGGAAAGAATGGGAGTTCTAATGATAACATCTTATAAGTATAACTGCCCATTGGGACAAGATAGGGAAATGGAGTTTAGTATGCCTGGACTCAGAATGTAAAAATGCATCTTTTAGTAAAGATGATTTTTATGTTTTGTGTTTGAAAATACCACTTTTAGAAAGAAGGTATTTTCTTGCTTAGCCATCCTGTGTGCCTCTGCTGGGATTGACTGTCTGGCTTTGCAGTGACAGGGGCTGGGGAGGTGCATTTTTTCAGACAGCCACTGGGGGGGTCGAGATGTGTCCTGCCTTTCCTGGATGAGTCAGGGCTGGGCTGACTAGACCTGGGCTGCATTTAGAGAAGTGGGAGGAGATTTCCTTGCACCTGAATGGGCCTGGTCAGCCTTGAACAATGCTGTCTCCACCTCCTGCCAGGAAGCTGGGCCAGAGAGGACAGAACTGGTTTGGACTAAGCACAGACACTCTCTGCCTGAGAGAACAAAGGGATTTTGAGTATAAATATTGGGGCCCAGACCCCAACACTTTAGAACTCGCTGGAATCAAGGAACCTGCCAAGAAGAAGAGCTGGAAGAGCTGCCAGGAGGAGTACTCCCCTTTTGCTGTGTTGTTGCTTTGTTGGGTTGGCCTGCAGTTGCTGCTTCTGCTTTGGGCAGTGAAAGTACTGGACTGAACTTTCTTTACTTGTGCTGAGTATCTCCAAGGGTCTGAAGTAGAGCTTGCCTCCTGTTCTGAAGTCTCTGGGACTGCAAAGACTTCACCAACCTCTGGGTACCGCTTCTGGAACCCCTGTTTCAGTTGCCACAGAGACGGGAAATGCAACCAACTCCGTCACCGACTCCGTCGCTGGCTCTGTCTTCTGACGGCACCGTAACCCTGGTCTCCCTGACGACAACGACCGACACCGACGCCACTGAGCCGCTGCTTGATCCGCGCCCTGTGGGCACCGCACTCCGCACTGCCTCGCTTCACTTCGCCATCCTGGTCTCACTGACGCCGTCGCTGCTGCTGACTTCGACACCCGTGATCGCATCGTGGCTGGGGGCACCACTCGTAAGTTTCACGACGCACCACCTTGTCCCACACAGCCATCTGCGCCGACCGACGTCAGCTCCCGCTAACTGGCTCTGTCGCTTGCACCGCAGCCTGCCAGCACCGCATCGAGCACCGCCTCACCCTGCACCGTAAGCCTTGGTCTCACCGACGCCGTCTGGGCGATCATCAGTGAGCGGCTGCCTGCACCGCATCGTGAGGACACCGCACCCTGCACCGCTTCCATTTTGCAATGCAACCGCGACGGTTGCTACGACCGGCTCGCACCAATTTGCCAGCCGCAATGAGAAAGGTACTGTTAACGAGTCTGTCCACGCTTTCGCTGGCCCGTACCGACGCGATCGGCTGGAACTGTTAGACTCTGTTGTTTTCAGTATCGCAGTAGCCCCGGACGGAGCTACCGACTCATACGAACTGTATTTTTGAGGTATTTCTGCAATTTTAAGGATATTTTGCAAAGTATATATTTTATTTTTAAGTACTATATGTAGGATTCTTATCGTTTTGGTCTTGTTTTGGATATATAAAAATATTGGATATTTTTCTAAACTGGTGTGATGTCCTTTTGCAGTGCCTTCACTGTAATACTGCTGGTTATGTGCAAATGCTTTACACACTGCCTCTGAGATAAGCCTGACTGCTCGTGCCAAGCTACCAAGGGGGTGAGCAGGGGTTATTTTAGGAGTGAGAGGACGCGCTTGAGGTGAGACAGACCTCGTCTCTACTTTGAAACTAGGAGCGCCTGGGAAAGGGCTCCTACCCTTGCTTTCACCATTTTAAATAGCCTGCATTTCAAATTGCACAAACTGTAATTGCTGTCAGTGCGTGTAACTAGGAGCGCCTGGGAAAGGGCTCCTATCCTGCACCTTCACCATTTTTAATCGCCCGTATTTTTAAATCGCCGCAAACTGTAATTACTGTCACAATTATTTTCTCTCTGCACTCACCACTTTTAAACTGCACGTTTTCCCCGGTCCACCACCGATTCTTCGGATTGTGTGGAGGGAATCATACCTGCACACAGGAAGTGAAAGCTACTTCCGGCAGACCCTGCAAATCAGCTGACCAGCAGCTGACTCTCCCCCTTCATAATTAGGATGCTACTCGCTTCGCGCAGCGGAAGCGCGCAGTGGGCGCGCCGACGGCACGCCAAAGGCAAGCCCGTCTGCGCCCGTCCGCACCCGACCGGGACCAGGGGCCACGACCCCTGGCCCAAATCCTATAGACAGACTGATGTACTCATCCTGCCAATTATTGGCTCACCGCTCCCCAGCTCGCCGAGGTTGTACCCTAATCCCTACTGGCCGATGGGTAAGGAAATGTCTCTGTTGTGGTTTTTCTGTTGATACCACACAGGGACCAGTAACTGTCCCCTTGAGAAAAACTAACAAAACCTGTCCAGTGGCTACAACTGCCAAAAATTTCACTTTTTTAAACACCAACTGCCGCTCACTCCCAAAGCACAAAGCTGACATTTTCGATCTCTTGACTGACGAGCAACCTGATGCATTGTTTTTAACAGAGACTTGGCTGCATGAGAGCGCGGGTCCGGATGTTGCCGCAGCTCTGCCATCGAACTATGCCATAGTTAGGAAAGACCGTAGCCCCAAAACTGGTGGGGGCATAGCCATCATTTTTAAAAAAGATTTTCAGTGCAAATTTGAACCCCTAGCCCTCACGAATTGTGAAGCAGCACTTTTTAAATTGGCCCTAACCCCGAACTTCACCTTCTCGGGTATATTAGTCTATCGTCCGCCTGGACCCACAGCTTCCTGGGCTGCTTCCTTCCCTAACCTCATAACCTCTCTGCTCATGAACTCAGCCAACTTCTCAATCTTAGGTGATCTAAACATACACCTGGAAGATATTACTAACCCTACCTGCATGAACCTTGTATCTGATTTAGCTGCCATGAACATCAATCTTCTCAACTCCGGCCCCACACACAAAGCAGGTCACTTACTAGACCCCATTTTCTCCAATCTATCCTGCATCTGCTGCTCTCCTGCACTCCCATTATGCTGGTCCGATCATTTTTTAACCAAATTCAGCCTAAACCCACCGATCGATCCTGAGATTTCCTTTCCCTCCACTCGGGTAACTAAAAGAGACTGGAAAGACCTCAACCTGACTTCCTTAAACCACCTCCTTGGTTCCAATCCACCCATCACTGACCTAAGGGTGAATGCACTTTCTGAGACTGTACACAAGTGGCTTTTGAATGCTATTGACACCTGTCTTCCCCTTTCAAACAAAAAGATCGGCAATCATCGCCCGCCTGCGCCATGGTATACTGACACACTCAAAAAAGAGAAAGCAAAATGCAAAGTACTAGAACGGAAATGGAGAAGAGACTGCTCCTGAATCTAAAAATACATATAAAAAGGCCAAAAAATTGTACCATAGTCTTTGTAACTCAACCCGCGCCACGTTCGTCTCCACAGCCATATCGGACGCTCTGCACTGTCTGAAAACACTTTTTGGCACAGTCAAGCAGCTGGCCGGCTCGGAGACCTTAGCGAGACCCCCCCCCCCACTCAATAAAAGTCAATGTGAGGATCTCGCTCTTTTTTTTGTTCAGAAAGTTGAAAAAATTCACTTAGACATTACGGTCAATTATTGCCGTACCCCCTCCCAGTCACAACCCAAACCCTCCCCCCAGCTCACACCTTCTCCACACTTGGCCAACAATACACCCCCTGACCTAGCCATAGCGCATGTCACTCCACCTAACTTTCTGGACTCCTGGCCCCTTCTCAATGTAGATTCGTTCAAAGCACTCTTAGACAGTGTGAAATCCGGCTCACCTAATGACCCCTTACCTATCTCGGTGCTCAAACAACTGGAGACACCTCACTTGTGTGTCATCATGGACCTTCTAAATGCCTCCCTACGGGAATCCTCTGTCCCATCAGCCTGGAAGCACGCTATGGTGACCCCTCTTCTAAAAAAGCCCAACGCCGACCCCGACACTCCTTCCAACTACGGGCCTATCTCCTTACTTCCGGCCTTCTCGAAAATACTAGAGAAACACATCCACTCCCAACTCTCCAAATTCATAGAAACCAATACAATTCTCCATCCATCTCAATCTGGTTTCCGTTCGGGTTTCTCCACAGAAACTACACTATTAGGGGTCACGGAACGGCTACGGCATCATTTGGACGCCGGTGATACTGTCGCGCTTATACTATTAGACCTAAGCGCGGCGTTTGACACAGTATCTCATTCAATACTTATAAACACACTGGAGTCTTCTGGCATCTGTGGTACAGCTTTAAAATGGCTAATCGTACCTTCCAAATCTTCTCCGCAACTGCCATCTCTGACAAACACCGCCTACCTCATGTGGTGCCCCAAGGATCCATCCTCAGCCCCTTGCTTTTTAACCTATATGTCAGACCTTTAGCAGACATTGCAGAAGAGGCTGGGCTAACTCTCTTTTCCTACGCCGACGATTCTCAGATTATCTTCTCTCTCTCTAATACTAATACCTGTGCCTCATCCCCCCTTCAGGTTGGATTGGGGAAAATAGCTTCATGGATGCACACCAACTTTTTAAAACTAAACGGAGATAAAACTGAGGTCCTGATACTTGGCAAAAACAAAGATTCATGGAGCCCACGACACTGGCCCTGTGAGATGGGTGCACTTCCCCGGCCATCTAGCTTCGTCCGGAACTTAGGCGTAACCATTGATGAATCGCTCACCATGCACAATCAGGCAGTCAAAGTTGCGGCCACATGTTTCACCATTCTTAAGTGGCTCAGAAAAATCATCTGGATGCTGCCAGAGCCTACCCAGAGAACAGTAGTCCAAGCCCTTATCACCTCACGGCTGGACTATGGAAATGTTCTTTACCTTGGGTCTAACAAGGCTGTGACGCGCAGGTTACAAATGGTACAAAACTCTGCGGCAAGACTTCTCTGCAGGGTCCCCAGAGCCTCTCCCATCTCCAGCCACATACGGAATCTTCATTGGCTCAGGGTGGAGAACCGGATCAAGTTCAAAGCCCTGAGCTACATGTTTAAGATTAAGACTGGCAAGGCACCACAGTACCTACAATCCTTGGTCAACCCCTATGTGCCTACCCATCACCTCCGCTCATCAACCCATGAGAATTTCATCGTACCCAGATTCAAACTATCCAGGATGGGAGGCAGATCTTTTGCCTAACTCGGCCCCTCTCTTTGGAACTCACTCCCCTCAGTTATCCGGAAAGAAACAGTCTATAACCGTTTCCGTAAAACCTTGAAGACCTGGTTGTTTAACCAATAATTCTCCCCAAGCCTCAAACATTCCAGCCAGTCCACCATGGTGCCGGGAACCCTTTTTGGGTAGCTGTTGCGCCTTACAAATTTAACTAATAATAATAATAATAACACCCTTATCCTGACTAGGAAGAAGGGTCCCTACTTGGACAAAGGTACCTACCTCTGCCAACTAGAGACCCCCATTTCTAACATTGGTTGTCAGCGGTGAGGATAGGACTTGTGTTTGCACTTGACTTACAGTGTTTGGTGCGCACTACTACCATATCGCAGACCATTACATGCCACATACTGGTTCTTTTTCTTTTTGGACTATTTTTGATCTTGCCAGTTTGAACTTTCTACTTCATCATGCCTGAATCAAGAGCATCATCTGTTGCATCCTTGGAAGTTGCCTTTGAGGAGGATAGGTTGGAATCTTACAACGTGAAAGAGTTGAAGGCTATTTGCAAAAACCTAAAGGTCCAAGTCAGGAGCCTCACCAGGAAAGAGGAGCTGCAAAAGGTGCTGAGGGCCTGTGTAGCAGCCAGACATGCCAGTGGGCAGTCTGGAGATCTCAGTGGAGAGGCAGAGGAGCCTATTCCTAGGGTGGATGTGCTTTTGGTAGAGGGGGAACCCTCCAGGCCAGGTAACAGTGGCTTGTCCCCAGAAGAGCTGGAGGACAGGCGGGAAGCAAGAAAGTTCAAATTGGAAAAACTTCGGATGGAGAGTGAAAGGGAAGACAAAAGAATAGCCATGGAGGAAAGGAAGATGATCTTAGATCACGAACATAGTCTTAAGGAGCTGGAGCTAAGGAGTACGCCCGGCTCAGATGGTGGCAGCAATTCATCAGTGCAAGTAGATAGAATTGTGCACATCCCCAAGAATGTAGGCAAAGAATTCAAAAAGGGGGATGACATGCAAAGGTGGTTTCAGGGTTATGAGGCATCTATCCACATGAATGGGGTCCCTCAAAAGAATTGGGGGGCAGGATTGTGGCCTCTTTTCCCAGAAGGAGCAAGGGATACTTTAGTGGCTTTGGGTAAGGGGTGTAACCTCACCTATGCTGACATAAAGGAGGCCCTTCTCACCAGGTATGGTCTCACTCCTGAAAAGTACAGGGATCAGTTAAGGTCCAGTACGAAAACTGATGCCAACACTTGGTTGGAATGCGTGGATTCATTTTGCAGGTCATTGGATGGCTGGGTGAAGGGCAGTAATGTGACAGATTTTCAGGGGCTCTACAATTTGATTGCATGGGAGCACTTGTCTAGTCTATGTTTTGCAGAGCTGCGCTAGCACTTGGTTGATAGTAAGCTGACTGACCCCAGCAAGCTTGCTATGGAGGCAGACCGCTGGGTGAGTACCAGGGTCCACAAGAAAGCGTTTGGGGGAGACTCAGCCAAAGGTGGGCAGGGTCCCCAGCAGAAGAGTGGGGAGGACAAGGGTAAAGCGCAGGAGTTCTCTAAAGGGCCCCACACTAATACCCAGGATAAAGGTTCCCACCCCCCAAGAGACAAGAAAGCAGTGGTCTCTTCAGGAAAGCATGTAGAGACCGGCCCCGCAAGTGCTATGACTGTGAGCAGGTGGGTCACTTAAAGGGGGACCCCAAGTGTCCCAAGAGGGCACAGCCACCCACCGGTGGGCAGTACAAGGTGTTGGCTAGTGTAGCGCCTGGGGAGGAGGGGTGCCCACAGGAGGGTGGGGATCCCGCAGAAATTACCCTCGTCTCACTAGGGGACAGTGCCATGGTCTCAGGAAACCAGGCGTCTGCTAACACTAAAAAATACAGCGCCTGGGTGACCATCAATGGGAAAAGGGTAGAGGCTCTCAGAGATACTGGAGCCAGTGTGACCTCAGTCCGGTGTCACCTGGTCTCTGAGGAGCAAGTAGTCCCCGGCCAGTCCACCAAGTAGTTGCTGTGGACAACTCAGAGCACCAGTGTATGGTAGCGCAGGTTCCCTTTGAATGGTGGGGGATCTCAGGTCCCTTGAGGGTGGTTGTGAGCCCTACCATGCCTGTAGATTGTCTGCTAGGTAACAACCTGGAGAGGTCCCTGTTGAAGGATGTTGAGCTCAGGTCTCACTTGGAGATGCTCGGGTTGCCAGAGTGGGCATGCGTGGCCACTCGGTCAATGGCGGTCGGAAAGGGTGATCAGATGGACCTGGAGCCTGAAACAGTGGCCCAGGTTCCTGCCAAGAGAAAGGACAGGGGGCACGGGAAATCCACCCCTGAAGTTCCCACGGTCCGGGAGGAGGCTGACCTTTTAGGGGGATGACACTGTACCTACAGGGGAGCATGTAGTTTAACTGGGGGACTTATCTGAGCTGCCCCATTGGCAGCAAGAAGGTGGTCCCACCAGGGAGGAATTCTGCAGGGAGTAGAAAGAATGCCCTTCTCTAGAAGGTTTGCTGCAGCAGGCTGCAAACCAGGCAGCTGGTGATCAGTCTGGATCACATTGGATCTACTGGGAGAATGGTCTCCTGTACAGCGAGCCTAAGGTCGCTGAACCTGGGGCAGTCCGTGTGCTGGTGGTACCCCAGCGCTTCAGGACCTTCCTACTGGGTCTGGCTCATGACGCACCTTAGGCAGGACATTTGGGGCGGGACAAGACCTTTGACAGGCTTGTCACCCACTTCTTTTGGCCCCAAATGCGAAGGCAGTCAGATGGACATTGCAGGTCTTGCCAAACTTGCCAGGCAAGTGGTAAGAGTGGGAGGAAGAGTAAAGCTCCTCTCCAACCTTTTCCAGTTGTTGGAACCCCTTTTGAAAGGGTTGGGATGGACATTGTGGGGCCACTGGATCCCAAGACAGCCATGGGCAACAGGTACATCCTGGTCTTGGTGGACCATGCCACCTGGTACCCGCAGGCAATCCCTCTCAGGACAACGACGGCGCCAGTGGTGGGCCGGGCGTTAATGGGGATCTTTTCCCGCGTGGGGTTCCCCAGAGAGGTGGTTTCTGACAGGGGGACCAATTTCATATCCAAGTATATGACATCCCTGTGGAAGGAGTGTGGTGTAACCTACAAGTTCACCACTCCTTACCACCCACAAGGTAACGGTTTGGTGGAGAGATTCAACCAAACCTTGAAGGGCATGATCAAGGGTCTAACAGAACCCATGAGGCGTAAGTGGGATGTCCTCTTGCCATGCCTTCTCTTTGCATACAGGGAGGTACCACAGAAGTCTCTAGGGTTCAGCCCCTTTGAGTTTCTGTATGGGCACCCTGTGAGAGGACCTCTTAGTTTGGTCAAGGAAGGCTGGGAGGCAGCTCCCAGGAAAACTCCCCAGGATGTATTTAGCTACATGCTGGCCTTCAGAAACCAAACTGCCCGCTTCAGGAAACTCGCTCAGGCGAACCTGGAAGCAAGCCAGGAGGAGATGAAACGCTGGTACAACCAGAATGCCACTCTGGTAGAGTTTCAGCCTGGCCAGAAAGTGTGGGTCATGGCCCCAGTGGAACCTTGTGCCTTGCAGGACAAGTGGACTGGGCCTTTTGAGGTGCTGGAGCGCAAAAGTGATGTCACCCACCTGGTGAATTTGCAGACTCCCAGGAACCCTTTGAGGGTCATCCGTGTGAACCGCCTCAAGCCTCACTTTGAGAGGTCCGAAGTGAGCATGCTCTTGGCGACAGATGATGGGGTGGAAGAGGAGAGTGAACCTCTCTCTGACCTCCTGTCTACCAAGGAACATGATGGGTCAGTGGAAGGTATGATCCTCTCCCCTACACTGACTCCAGAGCAGCAGGGTGACTGTCACCAGTTGTTGGGACAGTTTGCCACACTGGTCTCTCTGACCCCAGGCGTTACTCACTGGTGTACCCATGACATGGACACTGGATGGACACTGGTGACAGCCCGCCTGTAAAACACAAGATTTACAGATTGACTGACAGGGTCAGGGCTAGCATCAAAGAGGAGGTCTCTAAGATGTTGGTATTAGGGGTGAAAGAGCCCTCCAACAGTCCTTGAGCCAGCCCGGTGGTCTTGGTCCCAAAGGCTGCTGCACCCGGTGCCACTCCAGAACTGCGGTTCTGTGTGGACTACCGTGAACTCAATGCCATCACCAGGACTGACGCACACCCCATCCCCAGAGCTGATGAGCTCATTGATCGGTTGGGAGTTGTCAAGTTCCTCAGCACGTTTGATTTGACGTCTGGGTACTGGTAGATTGCCTTAACCGATGGGGTCAAGGAGAGGTCAGCATTCTCAACCCCAGAGGGGCATTAACAATTCCGGGTGATGCCCTTTGGATTGAAGAATGTCCCTGCCACCTTTCAGAGGTTGGTCAACCAGGTGTTGGCTAGACTGGAGGATTTCAGTGCCGCCTACCTGGACGACATTGCGGTGTTCAGTTCCAGCTGGGAAGAACACTTGCAGCACCTCTGGGAAGTGTTGAAGGCTCCGCAGAGGGCAGGCCTCATGGTCAAGGCCAGTAAGTGCCAGTTTGGGCAGGGCTCTGTGGTGTACTTGGGACACCAGGTAGGAAGCGGCCAGGTGGCGCCCCTACAACCCAAGATTGACACCATTCTGGCTTGGGAGCCCCCCAAGACCCAGACAGAGGTGAGAGCCTTTTTAGGTCTCACCAGTTACTATAGGAGGTTTGGTTAGGGCTATGGCACCATTGTTGCCCCCTGAACAGAGCTGACTTCCAGGAAGCAGCCCAAGAAGGTGATCTGGACTGAGTCCTGCCAGAAAGCTTTTGATGCCCTGAAGGCAGCCACTTCAGAGCATGGTGTGGGAGCGGTGCTCTCACAATGAAGAGGGCCTAGACCAGCCTGTAATCTTCCTTAGCAGGAGACTACTCCCCAGGGAACAGAGGTGGAGTGCCATAGAAAGAGAAGCTTTTGCTGTGGTCTGGGCACTGAAGAAGCTAAGACCCTACCTGTTTGGGACTCACTTCCGAGTTCAGACAGACCGCAGGCCCCTCAGATGGTCTTTTTGCTTTCTGACCTCCCG
The DNA here is from genome assembly GCA_963921515.1 of Calotriton arnoldi. Lineage (NCBI taxonomy): Eukaryota > Metazoa > Chordata > Amphibia > Caudata > Salamandridae > Calotriton > Calotriton arnoldi. Next base: position 3,709,415 of record CAWUFW010000322.1, on the reverse strand, counting down.
GTTTTGACTCTGTTTTTGCTGGTTTAGTGTCTCTGCGCACTTTCTCACTGCTGTTCAGTGTTAAAGTGCAAGTGCTCCTGTTGTAAATTGTTATTATGGATTGGTGTTTCCATGATTGGCATATTTAATTTACTGGTAAGCCCCTAGTAAAGTGCACTGAGTGTGCCAGCGCTGTAAACCAAATGCTACTAGTGGGCCTGCAGCACTGATTGTGCCACCCACATGAGTAGCCCTGAAAAGGTATCTCAGACCTGCCACTGCAGGGTCTGCGAGCAGTTTGTAGCTGCCATGTCGACCTGGCAAGTGCACCCACTTGCCCAGCCCTAAACTTCCCTTTTCCTACATATAAGTCACCCCTAAGGTAGGCCCAAGGTACCCCTGTGGGCAGGGTGCTGTGTATATTCAAGATATGACATGTACTGGTGTGTGTAACATGTCCTGGTGGAGAATTACAGTGTATTTCGTTTTTCACCATTGCAAGGCTATCTGGAGTTTTACTTATTACATCTTATAAGCATAACTGCCCATTGGGACAAGATAGGGAAATGGAGTTTAGTATGCCTGGACTCAGAATGTAAAAATGCATCTTTTAGTAAAGATGATTTTTATGTTTTGTGTTTGAAAATACCACTTTTACAAAGAAGGTATTTTCTTGCTTAGCCATCCTGTGTGCCTCTGCTGAGATTGACTGTCTGGCTTTGCAGTGACAGGGGCTGGGGAGGTGCATTCTCTTCAGACAGCCACTGGGGGTGTTGAGGTGTGTCCTGCCTCTCCTGGATGAGTCAGGGCTGGGCTGAATAGACGTGGCCTGCATTTAGAGTAGTGGGAGGAGATTTCCTTGCACCTGAATGGGTCTGGTCTGCCTTGAACAATGCTGTCTCCACCTCCTGCCAGGAAGCTGGGCCAGAGAGTACAGAACTGGTTTAGACTAAGCACAGACACTCTCTGCCTGAGAGAACAAAGGGATTTTGAGTATAAGTATTGGGGCCCAGACCCCAACACTTTAGAACTCGCTGGAATCAAGGAACCTGCCAAGAAGAAGATGTGGAAGAGCTGTCAGGAGTACTGCCCCTTTGCTGTGTTGTTGCTTTGTTGGGTTGGCCTGCAGGTGCTGCTTCTGCCTTGGCAGTGAAAGGACTGGACTGAACTTTCTTTACTTGTGCTGAGTATCTCCAAGGGCCTGAAGTAGAGCTTGCCTCCTGTTCTGAAGTCTAAGGGACTGCAAAGACTTCACCAACCTCTGGGTACCGCTGCTGGAACCGCTGTTTCAGTTGCCACAGAGAAGGGAAACGCAACCGACTCCGTCACTGGCTCTGTGTTCTGACGGCACCGCAGAGGGCACCGTCCGCATCTCGCACCGCAACCCTGGTCTCCCCAACGACGACGACCGACGCTGCCGCCACCGAGCCGCTGCTTGCACCGTGCCCTGTGGGCACCGCACTCCGTACCGCCTCCCTCCACTTTGCCATCCTGGTCTCATCGACACCGTCGCTGCTGCTGACTTCGACACCCGTGACCGCATCGTGGCTGGGGGCACCACTCTTAAGTTTCACGACGCACCACTTCATCCCACACAGCCGTCTGGGCCGACCGATGCCAGCTCCAGCTAACCGTCTCTGTTGCTTGCACCGCAGCCTGCCAGCACCGCATCGAGCACTGCCTCGCCCTGCACCGTAAGCCTTGGTCTCACCGACGCTGTCTGTATGATCGTCACCGAGCCGCTGCCTGCACTGCATCGAGAGGGCACCGCACCCTGCACCGCAACCGCGACGGTTGCCACGACCGGCTCGCACCAACGTGCCAGCCGCAATGAGAAACGCTGGCCTGTACAGACGCGGTCGGCTGGAACTGTTAGACTCTGTTGTTTTCAGCATAGCAGTAGCCCCGGACGGAGCTACCGACTCGTACGAACTGTGTTTTTGAGGTATTTCTGCAATTTTAAGGATATCTTGCAAAGTATATATTTTTAAGTACTGAATGTTGGATTCTTATCGTTTTGGTCTTGTTTTGGATATATAAAAATATTGGATATTTTTCTAAACTAGTGTGGTGTCCTTTTGTAGTGCCTTCATTGTATTACTGTTGGTTATGTGCAAATGCTTTACACAGTGCCTCTGAGATAAGCGTGACTGCTCGTGCCAAGCTACCAAGGGGGTAAGCAGGGGTTATTTTAGGAGTGTAACACCCTTATCCTGACAAGGAAGAAGGGTCCCTACTTGGACAAAGGTGCCTACCTCTGCCAACTAGAGACCCCATTTCTAACACATAGGTAAAAGACATTTACAATGCCAATAGCTCTAACTCAAACAAATGCGGCGAGACCTATTGCATCTCCAATGCATGTTTACTGATGACTGCCAACCAGAATCCATGCTAGAAGACTATATTGTAATGTTCCTATCTAGGTGCCAACAAATAATCAATGCTGCAAAAACATCTAACTAAAACATAAGTTACAGGTTGAGATTTATGAAGATGCCTTCGTAGTACTCCAGTTCCCAGAAGCATTGCTCTGTTTTGATGGAATTCATAGCATTGGGGTTGCCAAAACCACTTGAGCTCCAGTCACACTCAGTTATATGGTTGCTGTTCTCATTCCACTTGGTTATTTATTTGTTTGCGGCTATCCTATTTTTTTTATCTGGGATTGGTTGCGAATCTTCGCTTGCCTACAGTTTTTAGTGCCCCACTCTTTTTATGGTCATTTTTTAACAGTGTCAACTGTTTTGGAAGTTACTTCACACTTTAATGTATGCTCATGTATCAATTAAACTGTGTTCACCGGACTACAGGAAGTTGCAATATAATGCTATAAAACACAGAAAAATTCTCATGAAAGAGTCGAATCCTGGGTGTTGACAATTACACCCCCACCCATATCACCTGGATGGATAAAGAGCATTTCGAGTAGGAGGACATTTTAGCAAACCTCCTGCTAATTGTGAATGTCCATACAAATTACCCTTGCGGCTGAGACATGTTTCAAAGCAAACCCTTGCTGTCATCTCACAGTGTTAATTTGTTCTCGCTTTTTAACACATTTAGCAGACATGAGTTATCATGCACCCCAGAGTGAGTGGTTTAAAGCCTGTGGCTACTATATTCCCACTGGTGAGCAGTGGTGTGTGTAGCTGCTTGTTGCATAGAGCGCACCTATTATAATCTCACTGTCTCTCAGCGTTTCAATCGTTTTTATTATTTCGCTGCCCAGTTGAATTTTGTTATGTTGTATCACCTACATATAACATCTTCCACATGTTGTTTTATTGTAATGGTTCCAAGGCACGAAAAGCAGGATACACAATGTGTTTTTTCCTGCTTTTGTTGTGACATATGCAGTTCTGGTCTGAAAACGAAGCATGTTAGAGCAAATTATATATCAGTATTTTTTGCCCTGGTCGAGTCTCATTTAGAACCTACCCTGCGGTTTTACACATTTTATATTACATAAAATGTGCTAAGGACCCATCCATGGTCGTGATAGCGCTCATTTTAATCCACTTCTAAAGTAGCTCCAAATTCAGATCATCCCAACGGAGTCTTAATGGTAGGTTCGGTTGGACCTTGAGGTTGTATGGGCCCTCGCCGGAAGTGAGAGACTCGACCCTTAAAATGGACCCTCTGATCCTTCTCCAAAGCTGTGTGGGCTTCAGCAGAGCAGCACAACTAACCTTTACACTATAGTGGGACCACCACGCTGCTGGGCTGGAGCGCTAAGGAAGAGTTTTCATAGGCTGGGCTGCCCCGGTGCAATTTGGGTAATGGCATTTCTAGCACTCTGTGGCACCACATGGAGCTGGCTTCTTTTAGCTCATGCCTCAAAACTGGTTCAGGGAGACTTTAGGTGCCAAGCGGAGCCATTACAAAGAGGCACCACACTTGCTCCGCCACAAGCACTTCGGGGCTTCACATTCAATGACAAAAATAAGTATGGTTTTCTGCGCATGCGCACATAGGTCCTAGGTGTGCACATGCAGAGGCGGTTTTAGCACACTGGCAAATGCGGTGCCTTCTTTTGCAATACAGAGCTGCCCCAGGAAGGTAAGTGGGTCGCAGCTTTGCTTACACGGCCCAGAAGCGAGATATGCTTTGATTGCGGATCCCTTTACTTCCAACAATTTTAAAGGGAACCCTACTTTACTGACAATAATTCCTGCTATTCTACCTCTTTCCTTCCCTTGTCTCGCATAGCACTGGCATCACTTTCCCTAGAGAACCGGAGAACACCATGATCTCAGGTTACTTCTTTAGTGCAGGTGATCAGGTGGAAGGTGTGCAATGTGGTCTTAGCTGCCTGAGGGATTTGTGGCCGACAGAGAATAGATGGTGTACTGTAAAGGGAACTGCAGTGCTTAATTTGTAAAAGCATAAGTGCCAGGGCTCTTCTCGGGAGGCCCTCAGCTTGTACCACACATTGCCCCTGCTATGCTGCCAATGATAGCAACAACACAACTACTAACCTTCACTCTCCTACAAATCGGACTATTTCAGGCCCCAAAAGATACAAACATGGCTTGGGTGGCAGGTAATAGTCATTTTTAAAGTACATTGCTTTCATAATTAACTGTTGCTGTTCTCATCTCTAAAACAGCCAGACAGTACCATCTTGTGGCAGGGTGTCACGAGCACCGGTGCTGACATTTAAGTGCCGGTGTCGGGCACCTGAAACCACCGGCTCAAATTAAGCACCAGAGCTGGGAATTATATCAAATTAACGGGTGAGCTAACCAACTCTCTAGCGTGTCTGTAACTTTTACATCCCACACACTCAACTTTAAAAAAGAACCTTCTGGCTAAATCAGACCACTTGACTGGTACAGCTGGATGTTCAGTACTGTAAAACACACCAATCTTGTATTTAAAAGGCATAAGTGTAAGGGATCCGTGGCTCGCTGTATGATGTTGCATGCCCCCAGATTGAGCAAGATTTAATAAAACACATGTTCCAAAAACCTCTTGGGTTCTGTGGAATAAGTACTTTCGATGCCTGATTTCTGAGCTCCAAGTGTAATAAAACTTAATTATACGGTAGTTACTGTTAGGGGCAATCACATAAATATCTATTTGCTAATTGCAAATGTTATAAAAGAATAAAGGCCTGTACATCATCTTGCCTTCTGGCACGTGTATAGATTCCTTTTATTGCATGCATTTTAAGATTTCAGCATTCATATAATGTTATAATGCTGGAGTGATATCATGCCCAATTTGCAAGCCTTGCTAGGTTGTACTGAAAAAAGTGGCTTCTAAAAAAAAAAAAAAAAATACATAAATACTTTTAAAAAAACAATGCCCAAAAACCTCCCACACCACCCACCGCAGGCCAGGCACGCTGGGCAAAAGAATTGGGACGGATATTGTCGGAAAAGGAATGGGGAGAAATTTACTATAGGGCTAAACACACGGCAAGAAACACAGCTAGCAAGGAAACGGCTATGAAGATAGCCACATATTGGTACCTCACCCCGGTACGCCTTAACAAAGGGAATCCGGATCGTAGTCCCACTTGTTGGCGTGGATGCGTAGAAGAGGGCACCTTATTACATCTATTATGGGATTGCCCCCTTTTAACATCATACTGGCCAAAGATACTGGACGAGATAGACTTAAGATTCGACACACAGATCCCAAGACTCCCGTCCTATATAATCCTGGGATTGCCTAACGTCTTAATGTTCCCACTGAAATCACGAAAGGGGAAACAGATCGGTCTGGCCCTAGGGGCTGCGCTCCAGAATATTCTAACTCACTGGGGGACACAGAATATACCCACGTTCCATGGCTGGCTCCATAGATTATGGTACATTATGGGGATGGAGCAAATCCACGCATCCCTCACAAATTCCGAAGACACATTCAAAGATGTGTGGAAACCGCTCATCGAGTTGCTGTCAGCGGAATTCCACGAAATCACGTGTCCGAAATACCTCCGCCTTCTCAGGCTGACGAATCCTAGAGAAATCTCTGAGACAGACCCAGTGCAGAACGAGTAGGTAGAAACCATGGGAACTGAATATACAATTGATGCAGTAAGAAGAGTACCAGTGGGGGGGGGGGAGGGGATGGGATATGGGCACGGTTTGAATGTTAAGCTTAGTTACACTCTCTTCTTGAGCTATGGGTTGCTATACGAATGCGAGGGACATTAAAATGCTATAAGTTGCAGACGGAAGTAGCCTATACAAACAGGATTAATTAGGGAACAATGCGAACTGTCAGATGATGAATGTTGCAACTTCTGGCATGGTTACATAAATAAAGAACAGTGTTAAACCCAATAGCGGGGGGATGGGAGGGGGAGGGGGGTTTTGTTTTATGTTTTTGGGCTACTCCTTACTGTTGTTGATCCTTGATATATGCTAGCACACCTGACGGGGCGTATAGCAGTGACTACAGAATGATCTCCAATTTTGTATGTTCCATGCTTATTGAAAACCAATAAAAACATTTAAACATAAAAAACAATGCCAACTACGATTTGCTTCTCCAATCTAAAAATTGCTACTGGATGAGGCATTTGACACCAGCTGGTGCTTTGAAATTATTTCTTCTAACTTATTTAAAACACGTCACTCAACGCTGACAGGACCTCTGACGAACCCTCACTCTTTGCTTGCAGTCTTTTACTATATGTAGTTTGATGAGGCTACCAATATGGGGTGTACTCCAACACTGATGTTCACTATGGTTCTAACAGCTGCCATTAGCTATTGCACATCAGAGGAATGGGATTATGATAAATTATGCAAAACATATAGTTGTTCTTCACTTAGCTGCACAAATTCTGATTCAGTGAATTAAACATGGAATTAATTTACACCTCTAAATAGAATTCATTACACCGAAATTTCGCCATGTGGTGACATAGCTCTGTATGTTTGCTGTCAGGCTCGGGGTTGGTCCAAGGTGCATCCATATGTAAAAGTTGGTAAACACACGCACAAACATGTTTTTGACTCATTAATGCCTTAGGCTACAATCTGTACTAGATATCCCGTGATTTGCATATGTTAAACAAGCCTGTGCTGACATTGGCCACCCGGATTTATTTGTTACACCAGAGTTCTGCCTTTCCATTGGTAAAGGAAACCTAAAACAGTGATTTTTTGATAAGGCCACGCTGTCTAGAGATTTGCTAGACCATCAAACTCTACTGTGTGTTCTTATAATTTGGTCTGTACGCAGGATGGCCTTCAACCATATCTTTCTTATATTTTAAACAGACAGCAACGTTTTGTTCGCAGTAGGTTTCACTCTAACCTTTTACCTCTGCCGGTTGGTTTCCATGCTAAATGTTTCACTTTATTTCATTGGAGTGTTTGTCCTTGTGATGGGAGGTCTGAACAGTCGACTCTTCATGTTATGTTTTTTGCCCTTTTTATCAAATTCCTAAGAAAAAGATTTTATTGCCTATTTTTAAAAACTTTAAATTTCGCCAATGTAGGCCTGCTCTATTGTTCTTACTGCAACTTCACAGTCGTTTTATATGTTGTGCGGTTGCATCTTTTATCTGGAAACAATTAAAATTAAGGAAAAGTGTAATTTTGTGATACTTTCTGTCCTGCTTTACATGCTTACAGTTGCCGCTTGATGTATTTATTGTTGCCTATAGTCTGTGCTGTATTTTTAATCTATTATGCTCCAGAAATGTGGTGAATAAACATGTTCTTGACTTGACTTGACTCATTAAAAGGCTGGAAAGTTACTGTTATCGAGAGAAACATAAATCCGTTTTGGGGAGGAAATATGGATAGGAAATCATCAAAATTGTGTGTGGCGGAGGGTAAATGGGGCTCTTCACATGGAAATATATTTTACCCAGTGGAGAGACAAATGAAAAGGAACATTTTGCGATTTTAGATGCCCTTCATCGTGACATTTATACACGCAGATGTGTACACATGTACATTTTTTGGATGTATAAATGGCTAAACATCCACCTGGATGGATAAAGAGCATTTCGAGTAGGAGGACATTTTAGCAAACCTCCTGCTAATTGTGAATGTCCATACAAATTACCCTTGCGGCTGAGACATGTTTCAAAGCAAACCCTTGCTGTCATCTCACAGTGTTAATTTGTTCTCGCTTTTTAACACATTTAGCAGACATGAGTTATCATGCACCCCAGAGTGAGTGGTTTAAAGCCTGTGGCTACTATATTCCCACTGGTGAGCAGTGGTGTGTGTAGCTGCTTGTTGCATAGAGCGCACCTATTATAATCTCACTGTCTCTCAGCGTTTCAATCGTTTTTATTATTTCGCTGCCCAGTTGAATTTTGTTATGTTGTATCACCTACATATAACATCTTCCACATGTTGTTTTATTGTAATGGTTCCAAGGCACGAAAAGCAGGATACACAATGTGTTTTTTCCTGCTTTTGTTGTGACATATGCAGTTCTGGTCTGAAAACGAAGCATGTTAGAGCAAATTATATATCAGTATTTTTTGCCCTGGTCGAGTCTCATTTAGAACCTACCCTGCGGTTTTACACATTTTATATTACATAAAATGTGCTAAGGACCCATCCATGGTCGTGATAGCGCTCATTTTAATCCACTTCTAAAGTAGCTCCAAATTCAGATCATCCCAACGGAGTCTTAATGGTAGGTTCGGTTGGACCTTGAGGTTGTATGGGCCCTCGCCGGAAGTGAGAGACTCGACCCTTAAAATGGACCCTCTGATCCTTCTCCAAAGCTGTGTGGGCTTCAGCAGAGCAGCACAACTAACCTTTACACTATAGTGGGACCACCACGCTGCTGGGCTGGAGCGCTAAGGAAGAGTTTTCATAGGCTGGGCTGCCCCGGTGCAATTTGGGTAATGGCATTTCTAGCACTCTGTGGCACCACATGGAGCTGGCTTCTTTTAGCTCATGCCTCAAAACTGGTTCAGGGAGACTTTAGGTGCCAAGCGGAGCCATTACAAAGAGGCACCACACTTGCTCCGCCACAAGCACTTCGGGGCTTCACATTCAATGACAAAAATAAGTATGGTTTTCTGCGCATGCGCACATAGGTCCTAGGTGTGCACATGCAGAGGCGGTTTTAGCACACTGGCAAATGCGGTGCCTTCTTTTGCAATACAGAGCTGCCCCAGGAAGGTAAGTGGGTCGCAGCTTTGCTTACACGGCCCAGAAGCGAGATATGCTTTGATTGCGGATCCCTTTACTTCCAACAATTTTAAAGGGAACCCTACTTTACTGACAATAATTCCTGCTATTCTACCTCTTTCCTTCCCTTGTCTCGCATAGCACTGGCATCACTTTCCCTAGAGAACCGGAGAACACCATGATCTCAGGTTACTTCTTTAGTGCAGGTGATCAGGTGGAAGGTGTGCAATGTGGTCTTAGCTGCCTGAGGGATTTGTGGCCGACAGAGAATAGATGGTGTACTGTAAAGGGAACTGCAGTGCTTAATTTGTAAAAGCATAAGTGCCAGGGCTCTTCTCGGGAGGCCCTCAGCTTGTACCACACATTGCCCCTGCTATGCTGCCAATGATAGCAACAACACAACTACTAACCTTCACTCTCCTACAAATCGGACTATTTCAGGCCCCAAAAGATACAAACATGGCTTGGGTGGCAGGTAATAGTCATTTTTAAAGTACATTGCTTTCATAATTAACTGTTGCTGTTCTCATCTCTAAAACAGCCAGACAGTACCATCTTGTGGCAGGGTGTCACGAGCACCGGTGCTGACATTTAAGTGCCGGTGTCGGGCACCGGAAACCACCGGCTCAAATTAAGCACCAGAGCTGGGAATTATATCAAATTAACGGGTGAGCTAACCAACTCTCTAGCGTGTCTGTAACTTTTACATCCCACACACTCAACTTTAAAAAAGAACCTTCTGGCTAAATCAGACCACTTGACTGGTACAGCTGGATGTTCAGTACTGTAAAACACACCAATCTTGTATTTAAAAGGCATAAGTGTAAGGGATCCGTGGCTCGCTGTATGATGTTGCATGCCCCCAGATTGAGCAAGATTTAATAAAACACATGTTCCAAAAACCTCTTGGGTTCTGTGGAATAAGTACTTTCGATGCCTGATTTCTGAGCTCCAAGTGTAATAAAACTTAATTATACGGTAGTTACTGTTAGGGGCAATCACATAAATATCTATTTGCTAATTGCAAATGTTATAAAAGAATAAAGGCCTGTACATCATCTTGCCTTCTGGCACGTGTATAGATTCCTTTTATTGCATGCATTTTAAGATTTCAGCATTCATATAATGTTATAATGCTGGAGTGATATCATGCCCAATTTGCAAGCCTTGCTAGGTTGTACTGAAAAAAGTGGCTTCTAAAAAAAAAAAAAATACATAAATACTTTTAAAAAACAATGCCCAAAACCTCCCACACCACCCACCGCAGGCCAGGCACGCTGGGCAAAAGAATTGGGACGGATATTGTCGGAAAAGGAATGGGGAGAAATTTACTATAGGGCTAAACACACGGCAAGAAACACAGCTAGCAAGGAAACGGCTATGAAGATAGCCACATATTGGTACCTCACCCCGGTACGCCTTAACAAAGGGAATCCGGATCGTAGTCCCACTTGTTGGCGTGGATGCGTAGAAGAGGGCACCTTATTACATCTATTATGGGATTGCCCCTTTTAACATCATACTGGCCAAAGATACTGGACGAGATAGACTTAAGATTCGACACACAGATCCCAAGACTCCCGTCCTATATAATCCTGGGATTGCCTAACGTCTTAATGTTCCCACTGAAATCACGAAAGGGGAAACAGATCGGTCTGGCCCTAGGGGCTGCGCTCCAGAATATTCTAACTCACTGGGGGACACAGAATATACCCACGTTCCATGGCTGGCTCCATAGATTATGGTACATTATGGGGATGGAGCAAATCCACGCATCCCTCACAAATTCCGAAGACACATTCAAAGATGTGTGGAAACCGCTCATCGAGTTGCTGTCAGCGGAATTCCACGAAATCACGTGTCCGAAATACCTCCGCCTTCTCAGGCTGACGAATCCTAGAGAAATCTCTGAGACAGACCCAGTGCAGAACGAGTAGGTAGAAACCATGGGAACTGAATATACAATTGATGCAGTAAGAAGAGTACCAGTGGGGGGGAGGGGATGGGATATGGGCACGGTTTGAATGTTAAGCTTAGTTACACTCTCTTCTTGAGCTATGGGTTGCTATACGAATGCGAGGGACATTAAAATGCTATAAGTTGCAGACGGAAGTAGCCTATACAAACAGGATTAATTAGGGAACAATGCGAACTGTCAGATGATGAATGTTGCAACTTCTGGCATGGTTACATAAATAAAGAACAGTGTTAAACCCAATAGCGGGGGGATGGGAGGGGGAGGGGGGTTTTGTTTTATGTTTTTGGGCTACTCCTTACTGTTGTTGATCCTTGATATATGCTAGCACACCTGACGGGGCGTATAGCAGTGACTACAGAATGATCTCCAATTTTGTATGTTCCATGCTTATTGAAAACCAATAAAAACATTTAAACATAAAAAAACAATGCCAACTACGATTTGCTTCTCCAATCTAAAAATTGCTACTGGATGAGGCATTTGACACCAGCTGGTGCTTTGAAATTATTTCTTCTAACTTATTTAAAACACGTCACTCAACGCTGACAGGACCTCTGACGAACCCTCACTCTTTGCTTGCAGTCTTTTACTATATGTAGTTTGATGAGGCTACCAATATGGGGTGTACTCCAACACTGATGTTCACTATGGTTCTAACAGCTGCCATTAGCTATTGCACATCAGAGGAATGGGATTATGATAAATTATGCAAAACATATAGTTGTTCTTCACTTAGCTGCACAAATTCTGATTCAGTGAATTAAACATGGAATTAATTTACACCTCTAAATAGAATTCATTACACTGAAATTTCGCCATGTGGTGACATAGCTCTGTATGTTTGCTGTCAGGCTCGGGGTTGGTCCAAGGTGCATCCATATGTAAAAGTTGGTAAACACACGCACAAACATGTTTTTGACTCATTAATGCCTTAGGCTACAATCTGTACTAGATATCCCGTGATTTGCATATGTTAAACAAGCCTGTGCTGACATTGGCCACCCGGATTTATTTGTTACACCAGAGTTCTGCCTTTCCATTGGTAAAGGAAACCTAAAACAGTGATTTTTTGATAAGGCCACGCTGTCTAGAGATTTGCTAGACCATCAAACTCTACTGTGTGTTCTTATAATTTGGTCTGTACGCAGGATGGCCTTCAACCATATCTTTCTTATATTTTAAACAGACAGCAACGTTTTGTTCGCAGTAGGTTTCACTCTAACCTTTTACCTCTGCCGGTTGGTTTCCATGCTAAATGTTTCACTTTATTTCATTGGAGTGTTTGTCCTTGTGATGGGAGGTCTGAACAGTCGACTCTTCATGTTATGTTTTTGCCCTTTTTATCAAATTCCTAAGAAAAAGATTTTATTGCCTATTTTTAAAAACTTTAAATTTCGCCAATGTAGGCCTGCTCTATTGTTCTTACTGCAACTTCACAGTCGTTTTATATGTTGTGCGGTTGCATCTTTTATCTGGAAACAATTAAAATTAAGGAAAAGTGTAATTTTGTGATACTTTCTGTCCTGCTTTACATGCTTACAGTTGCCGCTTGATGTATTTATTGTTGCCTATAGTCTGTGCTGTATTTTTAATCTATTATGCTCCAGAAATGTGGTGAATAAACATGTTCTTGACTTGACTTGACTCATTAAAAGGCTGGAAAGTTACTGTTATCGAGAGAAACATAAATCCGTTTTGGGGAGGAAATATGGATAGGAAATCATCAAAATTGTGTGTGGCGGAGGGTAAATGGGGCTCTTCACATGGAAATATATTTTACCCAGTGGAGAGACAAATGAAAAGGAACATTTTGCGATTTTAGATGCCCTTCATCGTGACATTTATACACGCAGATGTGTACACATGTACATTTTTTGGATGTATAAATGGCTAAACATGCCAATTTTTTCCAGGCATCCATAAGGCTCAGAATATGAAAAGTACTCAAAATATATGCAAATGTTTACATGAGTAAATGTCTAAATTTCTCTATGTACATTTTGCCTATCTTGGACCAGATGTTAATGTCCAGCCCCTCCTAAATTAACGTCATCATGTGAGAGTACAGCCATCAAGTGGATGGTGCAAGTAACCATGTCAAAGGTAAACCTTTTTGGAAGCTGAAGGCACATGTGGGTATTCTCACACCTCCCACATCACACTCCCTTTGTCCTTCTTGTATGACCTACTCTCAGTCCAATTTTTCGTGATCAGATTGTGTTGAAACTGTGCTATGGTGCCGTTTACACAAAAGGACTGAGTGTGTCAGTGCATTCATCATTGGTTTTAACCCCTGTAGTTGGTAGTACTTTTTGCTGGCTGCGGTAACTCTGGTCTCAAACAGCAGCAACTTGAAGTTGTCCACGAAGGAGTTGAGACTAAACCCCTTCAAGGTTTACCCAAGGGGTCATCACTGCAATCCCTCCCTTCAGTCTGACTGAATATGGAATCTGCATTTACTTCCAGTGGTTTTGGTCGTGCCTCCTGCCACTGGTAGGATGTTGTAAGGGCCACAGACTTGAATAGACTGTACTCCTATAATTCTCTACCAGTTGACCAAACTAAAAAACAGGCGGCCAACCCCTGGCAAATACACAACTAAATCATAAAGCTCATCTTTCGACCTAACACAAAACTTCACACCACAATACCCCTTAAAGGGCCAGATGTATGAAGCGTTTTTCCCGTTCGCAAACGGGCCGATTCTCAGAATCGGGCCGTTTGCGAACGGGAAAAAGCCTTTTGGGATGTATCATCCCAAAAGGCCATCGCAGAATAAGGAATCGCAAAATTTGCGAGTCCCTATTTTGCGAATGCATTTAAGGAATCGCAAATTGCGATTCCTTAAATGCAATTCTGGAAGCAACCAAGTTGTGCGATTTTGCCTTAAGAAATCGCAAATTACCACCAACTTCAAGTTGGTGGTAATTTGCGATTTTCTAGAAAAATGCACTTTTTGCATTTTTCAAAGTGCCATGTGGCGCACATACATGCCCTTAGGGCATGTATGTGCGCCACATGTGCACACAAGCATATTTCAGGGGTGCAACAGGGTGTCCTTTTGGCACCCTTGAAATTGCATTCGCAATTTGCGAGTACCTATTGGGTACTGGCAAATTGCGAATGTCTTCCTATTAATTCCTATGGGCCTCTAGGCCCATAGGAATGAATGGGAAGGTATTCCTTAATTGCGAATCGCAATTTGCGATTCGCAATTAAGGAATATGTAGGAATCGCAATTATTATTGCGAAACCTACATACATTGCATTTTGCGAGTCCTTAATAGTGAATCGCTAAAATTCGCTATTAAGGACTCGCAAACTGCAATGAAGATACATCTGCCCCAAAGTGTTCCACTGTCTTCCCCAGGCAATCACAATAAGGATGTAAAGACTGCTGAGTTCATTGTGATCTCACAGTAAATCTGTACCATTAGCGCCTAATTTCCGACTCCAAGTTAGGCGCAAATGGCATGTGGATGCATGGTATGTCCCCCAAGCAAATACGTCCAAGTTTTGCAGGAGAAAAACATTTCACAAGGGGAAATCACTCGAGTTTTAGTGTTGTGCAAAGTCCACCATATCCATCCACCATCTTTAATTTGTAGGTAGCCCTAGTACTACAGTGGGCGGCTGTCCTTATTCATGAATGAGGCGAGGGGAACCCAAAGCCTCTAATGGGGCAATGGAGTGAAAGAGGAGTGCCTAATGAATCCTTAGACCTCTCACTGTTTATCCACATTATTGTGGCCGGTAAGATAACATATACTTGTAAAGTGCAGGTTCACCCCTTAGGGCACCTTGGCCCTGAATAACATATATTTAATTTTTACCCAACTCAATGGTATTTGCTTCGTGGACATCAAGCAGGACCTATCTATTTATAAAGGAGATTCAAGAAATGTGACCCCAGTAGAGCGTTATGCTCCTCCAACCAGGGGCTGGTGTGTATCCTAAGAATACATAAGGAAAGGCTAGCAGGACGGTCCCTCACCTATTTGGCAGCTAAAAACTGGAATTCACTCCCTAAAGCATTGGGAAATCTAGGGGCCAGATGTATGAACATTTCATTTTGCGAGTCTCTAATTGCAATGTTTTGCGACTCGCAATTAGAGACTCACAAAATTAAATGTACTAATGTGTCTCAGACACATTAGCAATTCCCAATGGGGTCACAATTGACCTGCCTCATGAATATTCATGAGGCAGGTCGCAATTTGCTACCCATTGGGAATGGGCAATAAGACAGGGATGGTGGCCTGCTGGGGACAGCAGGCCACTATGTTTGTGTTTGCTTTTAAATAAAGCAACTTTTTTTGGAAATCCAGCACTTTTTCCTTAAAGGAAAATGGGATGCATTTCAAAAAGAAAAATTCAACGTTTCTGTTAATTTTTTTAACGTTTTTGCAACCAGGGAACCCCTTCCCATTTGCGACTGGCTTACCACCTACTTGAAGTAGGTGGAAAACTGTGATTGTTTTGCAACCACATATCGGTTGCAAAACAATTGAACGTCCCCCTGCGACTCGCTATTAGGAAGGGACGCCCTTGACACGCTCCTTCCTAATAGCGACTCACAATCCCTATTTTGCAAGTCAGTAATAGGTCACCGGCTCGCACAATAAGGTTAGTACAGTACAAAAGCCGGTTTAGTGGTCGCAAACGGCCCGAATCGCCGTTTGCCACAGCTAAAAACGGTCGTACATCTGGCCGTAGATGAGGAGAAGCTTTTAAGGCAGCACTAAAACACACCTTTTCAGGGAATGCTGAAGATTTACTCTGCTCTGCTCTACAGGCCTTATTTAGGTTGGGACGCTACTTGGGAAGCAGCTGTGCGCTTTACAAAGGACATTCATTCATTCGGAAGGATGAAAGGCTTAGCAGACTCGCTGGGATTTGCCTGTGATAAGGACGTCAAACACAGAAGTTTCATTGAAAACGCATCGTATAAAGAGGCTTCGGTACATAACCTAGAAGAAAATGTCTACATTTTCACCGGTATATTTTAAGTTGCTAACAGTTCACAGTAATACACTTGAAAACATTGTGATGTGTGTGAGCAAATACTATCCTTCTCTTGCCACTGCCGGATAGGGATATGACGTACGCTGCACGTCGTGTGTCAAGAGAGGAGGCGGGAACCCGCCCTGCATTCACTCTAGCCACAGCCATCAGCTCCAGCAGAGCAGCAGATGGTTAATCAGTAGAAGCCGCTCACAATAATTACATACAAAAAACTCTAGACCTTCCCAATGCATCTGATCTTGTGACAGGTATTTAGCGAGACTGTTTGAGTGTGTGGAGACAGCAGCATAACGCAGGCCCCTGCAGCCCCTGCGGCACAGGTGGCCCAAACACCTCAGAGTCCCCCCACTCCTTCAGGTGGGCCCCATTCAGCCCAAGGCCAAAGAATATCTGTAAGATAAGGGAGGCTCAAGGGGCCCCTCACCACAATTTGCAGGAGACCCTACCATTTTGCATTACGTCACTGGGTGGAGAGGGTTGGGCTGCTGTTCGTTGGTAGTCATGAGCATGTTTATCATGGTGTGCAAAACATATTGCATCCTTGGCAGTGGGGCAGCTCCTCTTACCAGCATCAGCCAGTGCTTGGCCCTACTGGATGCATAGCTGGGGCATGTCTAGTGTTGGGAAAAAAAGATTTAAGCTACTGCACTACCATGCCACTGCACTGTAAATTATTTGCTTTTCCTTTAAAATTGTAGGGTAGTTGGCATGGGTACATTGCAAAATAGCATGGAAGACCATCCTTTGTGTCATAGAGGTCTATGCAGTGCTTAGTTTGTGAAAAAAGATGTATGGGGCACTAAGGTTTTCTTAAGAGCCTGCTGCTGGTACTCCTGGATAGTGGTGTTGCCAGTTACCAAGGCTGCATATTCTTGATTCCACCTCATGCCTGTTTTGTTCACCATTCTACACTTCCTGTCTCTTTAGCTCACGTTTGTAGGTTCCTTTTACCTCTTTGCTTTCTACCTTTATAACTGTTTTCAATTATTTCTCTTTCTATCTCCCTTTTCTGCCACTCTCTCTCTTGGTCCAAATCTGTTGATGAAAAATGAGTCCCGCTCCCCAGAAATGAGCACCTGTGCCCAGTACCTGCAACCACCGGCACAAATTAAGCACAATGTGATAAAGGATGTAGTAAGACACTAAAAAGCAGGAAGGTGTCCTAATTCAGGAATACATCCTACAGATGATTTGGCAGAAGTCTTTGGGTCCAAGTACAAACTGCCTAAATGTTCTGAACCAAAGCCATGGTGGTGCGTAAGGGGTTGTGGTTGATTCATTGAGATTTGTTTGCAAAAGATAGTTCTCCAAATAGTTCACAAGAAAACATTGTGCATGTGAGCTGTAAGCTATTCACAAAAGAACCAGCGTGAGCTTTGTGAGGGGTAAGCATGTGTGTAGGAGGCCAATTCCCAGTGGGGGCTCCTCCACTAAGGCGGAGGAGCTTCGCCCCACTGCCTTGAAGCACTGCCGTCGCTCTTGGGCCACCCAAAACAGTCATGCGCACTTTCCCTGTTCTCCATGCAGGATGCATTACAGCCTGTGTGGAGAACATGCCCACCCCTCCTGCCCCTGGCTGAGCAGCTGGTCACGGCGCTCAGACCAATCACAATGCTGCAATGCAGCATTGTGATTGGCTGCAGGGAGTGTGGGAGCCCTTGTGCTTCCTGATTCCTGATTCACCCAAGAAGCCCTGAAGAGGACCCAGGAAAGGCGGCGGCGGCCGGCCAGTCGGCCGGCAAGTGTTTTCTTTTTTAATCCGATCCCCCCCGCCCCTTCCCCCCCCACCCGTCCCACTGCTGCTTCCAGGTAGCAGCCGCAACTGCCAATTCATGTCTAAAAACTACACTTCTTTGTTCGGCTAAGCATGTGGAGGAGAGCAGAAACTAGAACTACTCCAAATGTACTGTTAAATATCTGAGGCACGTTGAGATAAAATAATTTTAGCCAAATCAAACATATGAGTGTTTGTATTGACAGATCCATACAAATAACCTGCATCCTAACCTAGCTAGAGTACATTCCTTCCTTTATTGTCATGACAGAGGATATGCGTGCACAATGACGCATTCAGTGTACAAGGCCAGACCTCCTGCTCATTGGTCCATGACCCCAAACGGCTTCTCTTCTAAGCAGTTAGTTACTCACACCTTATCCTGGAGACACTGCACATTGTGTCTTCAATGCACAAATGGAGTAGATTTTTGAGTTGCAGCTATTAATTGTTTAATGCATTCCATTCAAATGTTTATTAATGGTCAGACTGGAATCTGTGAGATGAGATTAGACGAGACTATAAGGAAGAATTATTTGCTCTCGAATGGATGAGTCTAGAACCCAGATGAGTCCTAGATAGTGAGTGACAAGGGGGTGATGACCCCACCGGGATCACAAATTAGTCCTATTTAATGGCCAACAAGGAGATCACAAATTAGTCTCGGATGTTGGACGACAAGAGGGAGCTGGCGACTCCTCTGTTGAAACAGAGAGAAGGGGACAGAAAGGGAGGTGAAATTGTTGATACTCATTGCTACTCCATAATACAAGAAAGTGTGTGGTCAGTGCTGCAGGAGTAAGAGGAAGCTTGGGAGAATATCTGGTAATGAAAGGAGCTCGTTCGGCCCTATAACAAGTTAGGGACAAGTCTTTTCTGCCTTGCTTCCGCGGTGATGACCACCTGGTTCCATGGTAGCAGCCTCACCTTCCAAATCGAGGCTCAAAGAAATCATGTTAAGGCAGGTGGTCCATGCATGGAGAACTGTTTCAGAAGCGCAAGCTGGCATAAGGTTGCAACTGATGATCAACGTTTTTATTTTGGCCAAATTCTAGGTTCTACATCCGTGTGAGAACTTACATTTCTGCACAGAACACAAGTGGTTGCAAACCAGGTAAATTTTTTTTAATGTATTTATTTTATTTATTTATAGTTTCAAAGTTAAAAAAAACCATTCCAACAGTAAGAAACAGCTACATCTTCATACATAGTGCAATCAAAAAAGTAGAATCCATTTGGTGTTGCAAGAAGGAATCAAGTAACGCTCACATCACAATTCATACAGTACATTGTAAACAATAGTAAAATAACGACAAGAAATTCATGCTGGAGGTACAAATATTGACAAAGAGTCTGTAGGCATCAGCGGCAGTGTCATAAGGGCTACAGATGCATTCGGGAACTCAGGGGATAAGGGCAGTGCCCATGTTATCAAGTACCCTTTGAACGGCCACCAGATGTCCCTGGGTCTGCTACAAGTAGGGAGCATTGAGTAATATACCATTAACTGCTCTTGACAATGTGCCATATCTAATAACCACTCTCAAACAGTGAGCACACATCCCCGGCCCCATGTACAGCCACCCTGTGCTTAGCAAGGAGCAGTGCCAAGGCAAGAAACCATGTATTATTGTCAGCCATCTCCGTTGGGAGACACTGAAGCGCCAACCCTGGTGAAGGATGCAGGTGCAGATGAAATATATTCGAGAAGGTGGAGAAGACAGCATGCCAGTTGGCCGGAAGTGGGGGACGGAGCCAGGCTAAGTGCGTGAAGTGGGCCTCCCCATCATGGCATCTGGCACACTCATCGTTAGCTCGCAGCTTATAATTACGCAGTTTAACTGGGCTGCAATATGCCTGGTGAAGAAAGCGAAAATGTATAAGGCGTAGTCTGCCATTAGGGGAGAGAGATTGCGTAAGACCACACACGCCGCCCAATCCTTGACAGATATGGATTTGCCCAGGGATTCCTCCCAGCGAATCCTAGCCTGCTGCAAGCCCAGAGGTGTTTCAGTTTGCGCAGAGGCATAACGACGAGATAGGAGGTGTCGAGGAGAAGACGCCATGAGGAGGAGGGTAAGGGCAGTGCTTAATTTGTAAAAAAAATAAGTGGCAGGGCCCTCGTCAGGAGCCACTGCAGCTTGCACCACCCTTGCCTCTGCCAGTGACGGCACCAACACACTACTAATCATCACACTCTTAAAAGTGTGACAATTCCAGGCTCCCAAAGCTAGAAAAACGCCCTGGGTGGTAGGTATTAGTTATTTTCTATTGTGTATTGAATTAATAACAGATGTTGTCCTTATCTCTAAATTCGACTGACAGTGCCATCATGTGCAGACTGTCATAAGTGCCGGTGCTGACAATTAAATGCCGGTGCTGAGAACTGGAAACCACCAGCTCAAATTAAGCACTGGTTTTACATTCATCTGATGCAGCCAGGAATCCCGGCTAGGAGACTCGGAGTTTCACAGATATGCGAAAAAAAGTGAACAGGTCTAACGTGTTCAGCGGGTCACCTGTATTGGTATTTAATCTTCTGCAGAAGCGCCCATCAGGGAATAAAATGCCAATCTCTGTCACACCCCATTGTGCTACTCGCTAAGTTGCTACCCTCTCTTGCAATATAATGTACAACGGGGAATGAATGATCAGCTGCTTAGGGGAGTATAACGTTCGAT
Organism: Calotriton arnoldi; assembly: GCA_963921515.1. Classification (NCBI taxonomy): domain Eukaryota; kingdom Metazoa; phylum Chordata; class Amphibia; order Caudata; family Salamandridae; genus Calotriton; species Calotriton arnoldi. Next base: position 3,688,850 of record CAWUFW010000322.1, on the reverse strand, counting down.
GACCCAGCTTAGCTTGTAGTCAGACCCAGGCCTGCTCGGTACACGCAACCATGTCTTTTCCCCCCCCAACCCGAGACTACCGGGGAGCCTGCCCAATTGGGGAAGGGAGAGGAGTGGGATGATCATGCTCAGGGGCAAGATGTGTCAGATGGGGGAGGGGGCTGAGCCAATATTGTGTAAAGGAGTCTTGGGCGCAGAGATGGAAAAGTTTGAAATCAGTCCCCCCCCGATCATAGGGCAGAACCAGGGTGTCCCAGCTAAGTTGAGGCTACTCTCCTGCCCATACAAGGCATAACATAAGAGAGTGAAGGGTATGAAAAAATGATGGGGTGGAATAGAATAGAATAGATAAAGCAGCCTTGGGAGAACAATCATCTTCATTGGAGCTACACGCCCCATTAAAAAGAGAGGCAATATAATCCATCCCCAATGCTGATCTTCTAGCACAGATATTGCTCCTCCATAATTCTCAAGTATGACTGTCGATTTGCTAGCACTAATGCGAATCCCTAAGAATTTTATGGAGTCTGTCACCCAACACAGGGGTAGCAAAAGTGGTCGAATTTTTGTAGCTGTGGTAAGGGGAAAAATGAAGGACTTATCCAATTGATCGCCCAATACCATCCTGCATAAAGAAAACTTGCGGATGACCGGGTCCAGATTCTCATCTGAGTTACTCAAACAGAGAGTAATGTCATCCGCATAGAATGATATAACAATATTCCGGAGCGAGAATGCATATCTCCTCTGACCGTTGAGTTGACACACAGCTGACGCCAGTGGCTGAGTCGCCACCTCGTATAGTAAGGGTGACAGAGGGCAACACTGGTGAGTGCCTCTGTCAATTAGGATGTGGTCCAATAATAATCCATTGACCCAGATCCGTGATAAAGGGACCATATAGAGCAAATGGATCAGTCGTAGATAGGGATCAGGGATCCCGATTTTGTGTAGAACTGCAAAGAGAAAGGGCCACTTAAGAGAATCGAAAGCTTAAGTGGTATCTAAGAAGACAGCCACCGCTTTTTCATCTGGTCGAAGTTGATGTAGGAGGGCAAAGAGGGTCCTGAGGATGTGAAAGGTGGGACAGTTGGGGATGAACCCAGCCTGGTCAGGCAGAATGAGAATGGAAAGCAATAGAATCAACCGATTGACCAACACTTGCTAGGATTTTAACATCTGTATGTATAAGGAAGAAGGGCAGATAGGAGTCCGGAGATTCCAGTTATTCAGATACTTTCTCGCAAAGGAGGAGGCAGGACACCAGCGTGTAATGCTTCTTCCTATACCTGCAGAGGGCGAGGAAAAAGAAGGGTCAAAAAATCCTTGTAAAACTCAGAGGGAAGGCCATCAGGTTGCAAGTAGTGTGTGTGCGAGTGTCGAGAAGAATATAGCTGTGTGTAATATGCCGCAAATTCCTAAATGATGTCTTCGGCATCAAATGCCATTGTCCCGTCATCCATGGTTTAGTTGGGTGACAACAGGAGGGCCCTTCCGCCGTCGTAGCACGCGGGCTAATGTCCGGCCAGGCTTATCACCCCCTCCTTATGAATGCTTAATATCATATTTGTATCCGCCAGGTTATTATATACTGCTAGGGTTGTCTGGAGCTTCACCACCAGACAGCTGGTGTCGCACTCTAATTGGCGAAGACAAAGTTCCAGTATCTCCAGCTGTCACTGGTGGTCTTTCCGGTACGAGAACTACTTGGACATGCACATTCCTCTGATTTACACCTTGAATGCCTCCCACACCTTGCCCATTGAATCCGCTGAGCCCTCATTGATGTGAAAGAATTTAGTAACATCACATTGGATATCAGAGCAGAGCACTGGATCGAACAGAGCCTGGGGAGAGAGTATCCACGCAAGAGCAGTAGGTTTGGAGGCAGAGAGGGCAAGGGCAAGAACTACCGGGAGTGGTCAGAAAGGGTTCTAGGCAAATGTTTTATTCATGCAACCCAACCATAGATGTCAGGAGTGCGTAGCCAGTATTCTAATCTAGCCCATGATTCATGGACCGTGGATATATGCGTACCTTCCATAAGCTTGAGGTGACGATCTCTCCAAAAGTCTAGTAGGTCATTAACCTTCATAAGATCGTGTAGTGCACTGACCGCTGCGTGACTGGTACAATTTACAGGATTAGAACAGTCTAGAATGAGGTCAATAACAAGATCAAAATCCCCGCCCCAAATAATACTACCTGAGGATAAAGTTAAACAGTGTCTCCAGACAGCCCAGACAAATTCTGGATCATCAGTATTTGGCCTGTTTGTGTAAATAATGGTGAAGTGTTTTCCTTGGTTGACCAGCTGCAAGATAACATATCTAAACCACTCTCCTTGCGTAGGCTGAGTAATTCACATAAACCCCACAAGTCGTTCAGTTTCTGGCAAAAGTCACTCGCCTCTGAGGTTTGAGGTGTGTCTCTTTCAACAGTGTGGTTTGAATGTTGTGCCGCATCAAATAGGCTAGGACCCACCGCTTTTTTTGCTAATCATTTAAACCTCCCACATTCCAAGTGATAAGATTAACCTCGATTGTCTTAGTGGCAGGTAGCATCGTGGAAGGCTACTATGGGCGATTTGTAAAATAGCCCCGGTGACCAGAAAGGCACAAAAAGCTTTGAGCAGCTGTCATCAATCGCAACCACGCACGCACCCAAATATTCGAAAGAGATTTTAATGTCAGAAGTCAATTCACAAAAACATATAAAAAACAGAAATGCAAACACATTACCCCCCTCCCCCCACACTGATCATCCCTAGCATCAGTGAATACCCTAATAAGAGAAACAGTGTCATTAAAGCAATAATAAAAATACTAACAATTATCCAGGGTCAGTACCATCAAGGTAAACATGCAATGCACCGCGGGGGTTGTAGTCAACCACCCCGCCCACTTAACAAGAAGGAAGGACTGATTGCACAACTAGTGACAGCCTGATATCAGTAGTCTCTAGAAGAGGAAGTTAAGGCTTCAAAAGAACATATGTCTATTAGAGTTAAGCATTGGCTGTGTATTGATCTGGGGAGTGAAAAGTGTCGCCATCCAGACTGCACCATATAAGGTCTACGTAAGAAAGAAAAGCAAACAAACCAAAAAATCAGAGTTTGAGTGTGACATCAGTCATACATCTTGGGCAGACAAGTGAAACAGGACCCTGGTAGTTCAAGCATCAGGACCCATAAGGTTTGAGAGGCCGGTGTCACTGCCGGGCGTGGAGGACTAGGTGTTACAGTGATGCCGGGTGCATGTTCCAAAGGTGTTCCTGATGCTGCAAAGGGCTTCCATCTGTGACGTGAAGATAGTTGTTTTCCCATTCAGCTTACATCAGAGTCTGGCTGGATACAGCATGGCATAGGGTTCATTGCACTTACAGAGAAGGGTCTTCACATCCCATAAAGCGCACCGGGCCTCCTGCACCCAAAGGGTAAAACCCAGGAAGATATAGAGTTTGAAGTCTTGGTATGTAAGTACACCCACCACCCCAGCCAGCCAAAGTACAGTGTCGGGGTCATGGTAGTTGAGGAGCCTGGCAATGATAGGGCGTGGAGGTGCGCCAGGGACCGGACGAGGGCCCAGAGAACGATGGGTGCACTCCAAAATTAAGCAAAGTTAGAAAGAGTCAGCGTCAAATAGGTCGCATAACAACTGTTCAATGAACAATTTCATGCACCCGGTATTGGTGGATTCACACCGGGTGTACGTTGTTTTGCCGAGAGCGGGCTTCCAAGTCTTCATTTTTGGTGGCTACATTTCGTAATTCGGCACGTAGCTTTTAATAGTCAACAGCTAAAGTGGCTTGATCTGCCTCTAGTGAAGAAATGCGATACCAAAGGGGATGATGGACGGAGCGTTAGAGCAAATCAAACACTCACCCCCAGTCAACTGATCTGGGTTTAATCCATCATCATTCTTTAGCTCACTCCACCACCCCAGTTCAGACATGGCCATATGCAAATCAGTCTGACCCTGTGCCTCATGGGAACAGTCCAGCCCGAACTGCCAAGTCATGTCTTCCCTGGACCGGAAACAAGCATCCTGGGACCGGTTTCGGGTTCAAAACCCTCATCAGCCAGGCTATCTTGAATCCAGTGGCAAAGTGAGCAAGGGACCCACGTCTGGGCATACCCTGCCAACTTAGGGCGAACAAAGCGATACCAAAGGGGATGATGGACGGAGCGTTAGAGCAAATCAAACACTCACCCCCAGTCAACTGATCTGGGTTTAATCCATCATCATTCTTTAGCTCACTCCACCACCCCAGTTCAGACATGGCCATATGCAAATCAGTCTGACCCTGTGCCTCATGGGAACAGTCCAGCCCGAACTGCCAAGTCATGTCTTCCCTGGACCGGAAACAAGCATCCTGGGACCGGTTTCGGGTTCAAAACCCTCATCAGCCAGGCTATCTTGAATCCAGTGGCAAAGTGAGCAAGGGACCCACGTCTGGGCATACCCTGCCAACTTAGGGCGAACAAAGCGATACCAAAGGGGATGATGGACGGAGCGTTAGAGCAAATCAAACACTCACCCCCAGTCAACTGATCTGGGTTTAATCCATCATCATTCTTTAGCTCACTCCACCACCCCAGTTCAGACATGACCATATGCAAATCAGTCTGACCCTGTGCCTCATGGGAACAGTCCAGCCCGAACTGCCAAGTCATGTCTTCCCTGGACCGGAAACAAGCATCCTGGGACCGGTTTCGGGTTCAAAACCCTCATCAGCCAGGCTATCTTGAATCCAGTGGCAAAGTGAGCAAGGGACCCACTTCTGGGCATACCCTGCCAACTTAGGGCGAACAAAGCGATACCAAAGGGGATGATGGACGGAGCGTTAGAGCAAATCAAACAGTCACCCCCAGTCAACTGATCTGGGTTTAATCCATCATCATTCTTTAGCTCACTCCACCACCCCAGTTCAGACATGGCCATATGCAAATCAGTCTGACCCTGTGCCTCATGGGAACAGTCCAGCCCGAACTGCCAAGTCATGTCTTCCCTGGACCGGAAACAAGCATCCTGGGACCGGTTTCGGGTTCAAAACTCTCATCAGCCAGGCTATCTTGAATCCAGTGGCAAAGTGAGCAAGGGACCCACGTCTGGGCATACCCTGCCAACTTAGGGCGAACAAAGCGATACCAAAGGGGATGATGGACGGAGCGTTAGAGCTACATTTCGTAATTCGGCACGTAGCTTTTAATAGTCGACAGCTAAAGTGGCTTGATCTGCCTCTAGTGAAGAAATGGGCTGCTCAGTATCGGTAGCTCTCCTCTCCTGCTTCGTAAGGCAAGTCTCCAGTTGATCAAGACGGCCCATCAGGTTATCAGTTTTGGAGTCTATACGCTGTAGGCTAGTGCTCCTCTGGAGCAGCAGGGCATGAGTGTAACGCCAGCCTCATCTATTTTGTGAGTAGTATCTTTATGAGGCTCAAAGCCCAATTTGGGCTGTTTAGGATTAGTTTTACCTATTATGAGAGAAACCGTAGGAGCCCTCTCGCTCACAAATGCAGAACCACCCCACTTCAGCAGGGTGGGTGCAGTCAAATAGTAATCCTGGTGTCCCCCTGAGGCCAGGGCCCCAGCGGAGGCTTCAACGGGTTATCATAAATTGGTGGGTCACGGTGAAGGGAGTCCAGCAGTATAGGCTAGGGCATCAGGCACCTTCCCTCTCCAGGTACCCCCATGCTCCATGAGTCCTCTCGACCAATCAAGGGCCAGGTCACCACAAATAAGTTTGCCTCCGGGTCTACGAAGACGGCATGCCAGGCGCAGCTGCAGGAGGAAGGTCATCTGAAGAAAGGTCTCACCCAGTCCAGTGCCGAAGGAGGGGCCAAGTCATGTAGCTCAGGGAAGACAGATCAGGGGAATTGGTAGGGCCAATGAATAGTTTGTCCAATTTTGTAGGCATCCAGTTAAGGGGAAGCACACTAGAGAGAGGCTGTATTCGCTGGTGAGGGTCCCCAGCCATCCGAATCACAAGGGGGTACTTCTCACAGCACCAGCATAAGGGGCTCTCCCAGGAATGTCAGTCTCCCAGGGCTTGTGCTTCTGAGGAACTGCAGGGGCACCCATGGACATGCATCCACCACAGCAAGCGGCCCAGGGTCCTGCCAAACAGCAGTATAAGCTATCCCCAATGTCCCCCACCCCTGCCAGTCGTAGCACCCCCGAGAGCCTACCACAGCCTCCCTAAGCCCCAGACAAGGAGAGGCACCGCTAGGTCAACCCCCCGGCCCAGTGCAGGATGCAAGCTCCCAGAGGGGATGCCCCTGAGCAGCCCGCTCCCCCACGCCTCGCCAGGCAGGCTGGCCCAGCCATGCTGTGCTACCTCATCTGCCAGCCACAGGATCTCACCTACAGCCCCCCAGTAATTCGTAGGGCAGACGTCTTCTGCAGGGGGGCAGTGCCTTGCGATGTCCACAGGCCCCCCCACCCCAAGTCTGCTGCCCATCGAATTGCAGCACCTCTAGTGACCCTGTACCGCTGACAGGTGAGTGGGCCTCAATCCACATGGGTATGGCAGCAGTTGTCGTCACTCTGCTACCAGCACTTGTAAGGGCTGTGCAGCCGCAATCCAGGCACCAACATGCAGGGGCTATCTTGCAGGACATTTAAGGCAGCAATAAGTCTCAGAGAGGATGGATGCAGGTGGATATTGTGGGTTGGGGAGTGGAGCTACCAGTTCAGGCAGTCATCTTGATCGGCTGCAGGCCACGCCCCCCGTAACCCAGGTACATTTAATGCGGGACTCATATGATCCATGTGACCCTTGGCTTTGGAGACCCTGAAGTATAATATAGCCTGCCTTCATCATTACATTTCTTCACATGATTTTATTATCTGGTAGTAAGAATGTGATACCATGTTTTTCAAAAGTTTTAAATGGGTTATTATGCAATTACTTTACGAGCAAATTATCTTACAAATAAAAAACACAAAGTTCAAAAGATTACAATTCTGCAATGTAAATTTTGCCTGTATCAAGGTACTCCTACTGTATACAGTGTACCACCATGCAGCTTGAATAAAGGGCATTATCTTCCTGGATTATACCACCACCACGGTGGGGGGGAGTTGCTCTGTGAACATATGGAAATGACTCGAAATATAACTATTGATTTAAATATATTTTGACCAGCAGTCATTAAAAGAGCTGAATGGACACATCCTATCTTTCAAAAGTCTGTCTCTCAATATCCTTAATGTTTTTTTCTGGTTTTATATGATTTACCTTTATATGTTTCAAATTTGGCTGTTTTGGTTTTCCAGTAGTCAATTGATGAACCAAGAGAGGACTGGTTTTGGGTTAGAAATAATATTCCATTATTTCACTGAACTTTCAAGGTTCTAAACAAATAAAGGAGTCTTTGAATATATTTATCAGATTTCAGGCATCTAGTCTGTGTTCAACACTCCCAATTTAAATATTTTCTTAAGAATTAATGTATTCTGTAATTACTTTTTCTAGAGTAACAGTGAGCATCATTCCTAATAAACAAATAACCACATTCTTGGAGCATCGATTAGGAGTAAGCTGGGTACCCTGAGCCATTTACCACACGTGGGTGCAGTAAATTTGTAATATTCCACGTTTTCCTATGAAAAATGAGGAATTATGTGTGGAATTTGTGCTTATCACACGACAGGATAGTTTCCAGACACGTCTGCACTATCAGTAGAGATGCATATAGCTCTAACGTGAGGTTAATTTGGGGTGTCAAATTCATATTTTTCGTCACGCATACAGAAGCTTTAGGTGCATTCTAGCCCCAAAAATTCATAAATAAAAAAGACATATGCATATATTAATTCACAGTGTGGCTTTGGTTCAGCCCTCTTCATCCAATGATCTGCTCAACTGCCACTCACAGGTTGCTTCCACCCACCAAAACACACAGCGAGCGGAAGTGGGTCAACCCCCTTGAACCATTCGCTCGCTTGCACTATGAGTGACTGAATTTTGCCTGATCATACGTACGAGTCTGACTGAAATACACATGAACGCCAGGTCTGTTTGGCCAATAGTCACTTTGTCAATGCTTTATTCTTTCCATTTTTTTTAATCCTTTCTTATTTTTTAGTCATCCATAAGTGTTTAAGTTATGTCTTCATGTTACAGCTATTCAAGGCAATTGTACTTTTTCTTTGCAACTGTAAATATCTCATTTTCCTCTGACGTGCAATAAAACAAAAAGGATTTCTACACCTGTTCTAAGTATACCTCCCTACTGGGAAACCCCTTTTTTAATTGTTTTAAAAAAAAATGTATATGGCTTCTACATTTAGGCAGAAAAATATCTTTTCATCTCGTTTTATTCTGTGGCAGATGCTTGCAACAAAAAATAAAAAAAATATATATACACCATCAAATCAGCTTGACGATGCCTGACCTGCTGGCTTTGCCAAGACTTGTTATTAATTACAGGAGGCAACCTGGTACAGACACTGTCCTGGATTGACACCCCTGACTCTTGCTCACCTTTGTCCCAGCTGAGACTCATAGACTTAGACTCTCACACCTACTGCCCCTCAATGACACACACATCTGAGGGATATTAACGGAGACATTCACATTGAGGGGAAACCCTCTAATATGAGGGCTGGAGAATTAATACTGTCATGTCTACGTTGCCCTCTTCTGGATACTTACCTCTGAGGCTCCCTGACGGATCCTTCTAATCTGAGGCAACCTGGCTGACACCTTCACATCTGAGAAGCCTGCAACACGTTGATGTTAGGGGCCCTTGAGAGATACCTGACAACTGAGGGACCCTGAAATAAAATGCTTATATCAGGGCTACCCTGACCAAGTTCAGCGCGTCTGAGTGGTCCTGACCAACACCATCTCATCTGGGAGACCCTAACGGGGACCTAACCTTTTGAGGCGTCCTGAGCGACACCCTCTGATCTGAGGGACTGGACTAACACTCTTAAGCCTGAGTGGCCTCGACTGTGACTCTCGTGTTGTGGGTGACCTCTCACATGCACGTGACACTGACTCATCCCCTCACCTCTGAGAATTCCTGAATGAAGGAGACATAAGGTTACTCTGCATCAGATACAAAGTTTAATATTTACAAATAGATCACAAGTCCTGGGGGAGAATAGTTGCAACTAAACATGAGTTTATACCTATTATATTCAATTATAATATATCTAAATAAAGAAATATAATGATTACAGTGCAGATCAGAAAGCATGTATGCAAAGGCTCAGAGTAACTAAGAGACTGCCATCTGGTGGGCAGGTTCCACTCCATCTGATCCCTGAGGACAGTCTGTTTGGAAGCTTAATGTGGAGAGAGGTTAAAGGATAAGTTAAACTAATGACCAAGATCCAGACATAAACAGAAACAGGAACTCATTACGAGGTTTCTGCTATCTCCCTCCTAATTTCTTCTCCCACTGTTATCGATAAAGAGGGGAACCATAACTCGGGTGGGCGGAGATAGTGGGGAGTACAAGTGTGGTCAAGAGGTGCGACTAAAATGGGAAATTACAATGGGAATAAGTAATTTTGGTACCGAGTCCCTCCATTTAATTCATCATGTTGCCCTCCTGTGTCACCCTGGACTTCACCTGCTTTTAGATGGTGAAGTCTCCAGGTGAAACATCACAGATCCACAGAGTTACCAGAATCTCATAATTCCGAAGGGACTGGCAACTCCAGATACGGAGCCCCTCAGGATTAAATGGAATCTTGGAATGAGGACTAACGTTTTAGAACATTCCATGGCACGGGAAACCTCTCAACCACATTCTGCAGTCTTTAGATATAGGAAACAGACGAACGGAGCCAACTGGTGCTGTACTTTGCATCGAGGTAATTGATTAGCCCGATCAGGTGGTTATCCCAGTTATATGGTTACCTTATTCCAGCTATCAGGCTTTTTTTGTTTGTCTTAATTCATCTCTCACATCAAATACTCATGACCTTGCTATCATCTCTCTTTTAGCTGAATAAGTCTATGTTTATAGCATTTTAACTACAAAATAAAGCACGAAAAACATTAAAATATTCCTATAGAACGTGTTATTATTACCAAATGTGAGTCTTGTGAGAGTTTCTTGGTCTCCCTTCCCTTCTTTAGGGTTTGAAGCATCTAGCAACTCGTTGAATAATGTTTTAAGAACTTGTGGTCGAATATTACACGTGCAGTGTTTTTGCAAGATAACTGAAAGTGTTATCTTCAAGTGTATTTCATAGGCTATCATGGTTTGTGGGTTCGAGAATTTTACTACTTTGAAGGAAAAATAATGAACAGTTAGGGAAAGTGGATTTCGTGAAAAATCCATAAGATAATAGCAATAAGTACAGTACAAAGTACCTAATTTGAGCCATGGTTGCAGGTGGGGCCCACCAGCACTCATGTTTGGGGACCAGCACTCATTTTTGGGGACCAGCACTTATTTTTCCTCATCAGACATTCACCCTGAGCAAGAGAGAAAAAAAAAAGGGGGGAAAGAAAGAGGAAGAGAAAGGAGGAAAATAGTGACAAAGAAAGAAGACAGGGATGATAAAGAACTTGTAAGGGTGAGACAAAGGGGCAGGGAGAGTCTGGTGGTGAATAAAAGAGGCCTGTGGTCGAATCAAGATTGCAGCCTTGATATTCGGATCCCCGATAGTAACTGCTGCGAGCTTTTGAGCAAAACTATGGGCCCTGGCACTTATTGTTCTACAAATTAAGCACTAGCAGTACAGATATATTAATCTCGGCTCCATGGAATATGGCTTTGAGTGTGGAAGAGATTTATACAAAAGTAGCAGACTTGTTACTATGAGGGAGAGTTGGAGAATCTGGGGGCCATTTCACTGTGAACATAAATGATGGTATCACAAACTGGCATTTGTGCATTGGTGCAACTGCAGTAAGGTACTTGAACAAGGAAGCCTACACTGACAAAACAGTCAGTCAATCAATTCAAATTAATCGAATTGCAGTGCTGTTGCATAGTTACTTCAGAAATCATAAGGCTTTCATGGATTCCTTTGTTATATGACATACATTTTTAAGAACTATTGCAATATATTTCTACATTTCACTCTTTATCTTCAAAAGAAGGATCAGGTTTAAGTTGAGCGCAGGTGCTATTCTTTCTGGTTCATGTAGTACTAATGGTTTTGATTAAAAGCAGTTTGCTATGTTGACACAGATACAATATTTTTTTACGTAACTTTTGAGCCTTATTACGAGTCTGGCAGTCCAAGGACCGCTAGACTCGTGGGGGCGCGGCAGTGGCGGTCTTACAACCACCCTATTATGGCCAGGGCGGTCAGGCTGCCTTGGGACCACCGCAATCACCAGGGATCAGAGATCCCTTGTAGTGGTGCGGCGTCTTGAGGCCGCAATATGGTGGGTGGGGCCGGCTGTGGCACTGCCAAGCATATTAGAAGCTTCCTCACCACTACACTTCTCATGGCAGTGCAACCGCCATGAAACGTGTTGTAGTGAGGAAACCAGTGCCTCTGCCCCATGCGGTGCATTTAGGGGGGCACATGAAGTGTGCCCCCCTGTATGCATGTACCCCAGTCCCTTCACAGCATGGCCTGCAGGAGTCCATGCCATGCGGATACTGATTTTGATGTTCCCATCGAGGTCCCAATTTCATAGGCACCGCCGTAGGAATGCCAAAGAACAGCCCGCCAGCCAGGAGAAAACTCCTAATCTGGCGGGCGGTTGAAACGTGGGTTTGGAGGTGCGGGAGCACGACGGTCCTGCTCCCACACCGCCAAACTCATAATAAGGCGCTGTCAACCGCTATCCAGAAACAAATCCCTGAAGATATAGTACCAAATTATGAAGGATGTGGGCCCCACAAACAGCATTTACAGTATCTTGTATTGTGGGACCCAAACTTTCCTGTTCTGGAAGGACCCGCAATCTCTTGCTTTTACAGCAAATGAATGGGTATATTTGAAAGCCCTGCACATAGGAATGAGGGAATTCTCTGATATACATTGCATGCATTCAACGCAAATCAATTAACACTTTTTGGCCTAGAACATATTCTCGTTACCAAACCTACAATGCAGTGCCAGAGGTTTCAAGGAAGTTGTGGAATTTAGACCACACGAGAAAAGTTCCAAGCTTTTGGCCTGCTTATCAGGGCTTTAACATATTACATGTAGCGCCACACAGGAGAGAATCTGTGACCGCCGCCCCCCAAGCAGGCCAGAGATTTCTTTGGCACAGCACCAGTCTCTACTGCCTGGACCTGGCAGCCTGGCTCTGTTCTGGGGCACCCCAAACATTCCTGCTGAAGGGAAATGGGCTGACAAGAGTGAGTACGGTGAGGGCCCGCAGGCCACATCATAGACTGGGTAGAGGATAAACACCCAACAGGCGACCCTGCTATCCTACATGGGCTCACAGAGTACTGTCTTGATGCATGCACACTCTAGCACCGCCTGCACTTGTGCACACCTTAGGGTGAGCTTGTTGTAGATTCACATGTAGTCTCCAAGCACCAATCTGACTTTACATGCCAAAGCATATTCCATAATATGAATTACAGTCCTTCTGAGTTTGTATTAAAGACAGTAGCGGAAAGGGGGTATGCGCCCTTTTTTTGTGCCCCATGGCACTGTTGTCTTACAGACGGAGACGAAGATGCTTGTGCGGCCCTTTCTCTAATACTGACAGCGCCAGTACATATATAGCACTGTCGCTATCTTAAGTGGGTGTGCCCTCATTTGGCATTGGGCCCAGCCCCATGCAAATGAAGACACTACTTTGCCTCTACTCCTTCGTCATATTATGGACACGGGTGCAGAGGCAAAGAGGCTGACTGTGTGTCACAAGAACGTGGCGCAGTCAGAATGCCCACGGAAGGCAGCCCTCTGGAGGTGGTAAAAGGGGTCCCAAGAACGCCCTCAGACATCCCCTAGAGGTGAGTACAGTCATCTACTTCAAACATCTGGGACATTCTTCACTAATGCGCTGCCCCCGAGGGGTAAAACACTATGTGTCATAGGGTGCAATGTCCCTGCCTGTGCCTGGTGAACCTAGTTAAAGGTGGGGCTCAGGTTTGAATATTTTGCCTTTTTGATGTATCTTCTGACCTGGGTACTGTCATATTCATTCAATGTTTTCTACCATTCCACAGACCAGCTGGACATTATCTCCATGGCTGAAACAACTATGATGCCAGAGGAAATCGAACTGGAAATGGCAAAAATTCAGCGACTCCGGGAAGTCTTAGTCCGAAGGGAGTCCGAACTCAAGTTTATGTAAGTGCCATCTTAATCCCTTATATCAACATGTAAGAGAATGTTTAGGCTATGCCGGCCAATCAGCTTACTTATAAAGATTACTTGGGTAGAGTAGGCAACAGCCCACAGTACACCTTTGCTTATTTATTTACAATTGAAATATTTTCTGAACTTGCGCTGCTCCAATCAAGCATTTTCTACGTATTAAGGAACATTCTAAATGTCATTATGTTGAGGTAATTGCCCTTTAGACTCATTATCTACTCTGGGTCACGGCAATTATCTCATGATAATGCCCCCCAGAATTTTCATTAATGCTATCATGAAACTGCATCCACGGAGAGGTGTGTCTGACGCTGGCTAGACTTACTCAGAATAAGTATGTCACCAACAATCTAATTTGTTCACTCATCTGAATACATTATCTTAATTGCAAGCATTAAGACATGTGACACTAAGATGCAGATGAGTCACCATCAGACAAAAATGAATATTAAATTGGTAGAAACAAATTAAAATTATGATTGGGATGGCGAGACTGTTCCTCATTGTACAGGGGCAACGGGGGTGTTATTTTTCAGTGTGGTGTGCGATATGGTATGTGTTGTGTGCTCTCGTATACCGGTGGGGGCGATAGACGGGAACAATTCTTACCTTTGTAAACAGGAGGACCAACAACAACACAAAACATGAAGCACAAACTGAATTGTGTACCTATGTATAACTCCAGTGAGTGGCACATTTATATATATATACACACATATATGACATAAAGCACCCTCTACAATATGTTATAAGGATATCTCACCATATTGAAGAGCGAGGATTATGGAAGTCCAAGGGTCCCAGCTTGTAAGAAGTTTAGAAGAAATGATAATAGGTCGAGTAAATTAACCCCATGGTTTGTGGGGGGAGAGATGGTCTGTGAGAGGGATTGTTGGACTGGTCCCCTCAATGAACATTAAAGTCTCCAATAATGATATTGGTGATGAAGCACAGAGTTGATTATGAACCTAATAATGATTGATTGAAATTATGAAGCTGATAAAAATATTTCAGGATTTGGGAAGCTTGCATCATTAAGTTGGTTCTCGAAGGCATGGCAGCTGCTCTTTAAGCCTCAGTCAGATAAGAATGAATCTAGTATGGTACAGTCTGATGTATTTGGACACGGCTGAGTAGGGGTTTGTATGACAGCAGCACGCATGGCTAAACCACGCGTGCCTCTACTACGCGGCCCCAACGTCGAATGCATCTAAACAACGCATGCCTTTACCACACAGGCCTTTACCACGCAATTTCGTGGCAAAGGCATGACTGGTAAAGGGATGTGTGGTGAAGATCACACCCTAACCCCCCGTCCTTAACCCTAAATACTACCCCAGCCCCCGAGCCCTAAACACTACAGCGTCCCCCACCTGAGCCCTAAACACTACCCTGACCCTCCCTAAGCCCTAAAAACTATCCCCCGGTCCCAGCCACACTTACCGCACCACGTCCTCTTGGGATCCTTCCTGTGCCTGGGCCCGCCCAACCCAGCATCTAGACCACGCACTGCCTTAGCCACACATATGCCTGGTTCAGGCAAATGCATGGTTGAAACAAGCCACGGGTCCGGGTTAGGAGGAGGTTAGTGTGTTGTGCAAGGGGGAGGAAAGGAAGATTCCCTTTTTAGGACGGTTCCCCTCACACACCAGAGGTGTCATGCTTCATCATGGGGGTACCTCCTCACACGAAAGACTTAGTCTTCGTGTGGGCTACAACCCCCTCTCTACGAGGGAGGAGCTCAGGGATGTTTTTATTTGGTCAGGCAGGGTATACTAAACCCCTATGTGAGCCGGTGTGTGTCTATGGAGCAAGAAAGTGCAGTGCTGTAAAGTGAAAAGTTAAAACTGGCTACAGGGTTAGCTATATTGTGACTTTATTCAGCTACCCGGTGTCAGGATTAAAAACAATGAAGAGCTGATGACACACGTGCCGACATTAAAAGCACATGTGTGGCTAGACCAACATGTTTCGGCCAGGAGGACCTAGGTAGTATCGCGGCCTTCTTCAGGGTCAATTTATTCAGCTACTGCAGTTATACAGTGTGTGTACGTGAAAACATATTTTAAAAAACACGTGAATAAATCAAAAGTTAGATACTGGACCAGTAATCTGACTGTTCAGTATGGACTGCATACAACCTATATTGAAGACATAAAGGCATGTATGTAAACATTGTGTATATAACCAAAATCTCAAGTACATTGACTAACCTCCTACATTCTAAATTTTAGCATTTTTAAAGCACATATACATTTGGTATCAGATGTGTCAAATACAAAAACGTGTGACTCACCGCAGTGGGTTGTACAGTTCACTACGTCTGTCCAGGCATATTAGCCATGTGGTACGTACACCAGAGCCTGCAGAGAGAGGTGAATGGTGTTTCTTTAAAAACAAGAAGCCCCAAGGGAGGGATTTAGAGATAGAGCTGAAAACGACTTAGGAATCTAACAGATGACGTTTCCCTGTCGTTGGGCGTCAAAAGTATGGCTGAAGGCACTTGCTCTGTACTTGAGATTTTGGTTATATACACAATGTTTACATACATGCCTTTATGTCTTCAATATAGGTTGTATGCAGTCCATACTGAACAGTCAGATTACTGGTCCAGTATCTAACTTTTGATTTATTCACGTGTTTTTAAAAATATTTTTTCACGTACACACACTGTATAACTGCAGTAGCTGAATAAATTGACCCTGAAGAAGGCCGCGATACTACCTAGGTCCTCCTGGCCGAAACATGTTGGTCTAGCAACACATGTGCTTTTAATGTCGGCACGTGTGTTATCAGCTCCTCATTGTTTTTAATCCTGACACCGGGTAGCTGAATAAAGTCACAATATAGCTAACCCTGTAGCCAGTTTTAACTTTTCACTTTACAGCACTGCACTTTCTTGCTCCATACACACACACCGGCTCACATAGGGGTTTAGTATACCCTGCCTGACCAAATAAAAACATCCCTGAGCTCCTCCCTCGTAGAGAGGGGGTTGTAGCCCACAAGAAGACTAGGTCTCTTCGTGTGAGGAGGTACCCCATGATGAAGCATGACACCTCTGGTGTGTGAGGGGAACCGTCCTAAAAGGAATCTTCCTTTCCTCCCCCTTGCATAACACACTAACCTCCTCCTAACCCGGACCCGTGGCTTGTTTCGTGTGCTACATTATTTGGTGGGGAGTCAGCTCACGCAGGTCCTTAAATCTCCTCAAGCCCTCAAGTGTATTGATTGAAATGCATGGTTGAGGCATGCGCGGTTGAGCTTGCGGGGAAACGGCACGCATGGCTCTGCCCGCATTGTTAAGGCCTCTTCCCCTGAGTAGAGAGTGGAAAAGATAGCAAAACAATAAATCAAAACATCATTGTACCCTATTATCTATTTTTATTGTACTCATAATTCATTTAATGGTAATGGAATAGCCTAAGGTTTTTAACAAATGACATCCTTGGAGGACTGCAAATACAGAAGACAAAAAGGACCTCCAGCAATTATACTCCAGCTCTATTACACATATAAATATAAGAAATATACATTAATTATTTTGAAGATAACCTCAGCAATCTAGTCATATTATTAAAAATGTAGGCCTCCTGACTCTTTAAAAAACACATCTTGAGGTTGTCACCAGCTCTCATCCATTTTTGGACCTTAAGATATCTCCTGTTTTTTCACTTCCGCAGTATAACCTTTGGTGCAGTCCTTATAGCTTTCTACAGCGTTATTATGCCCAAGTAAGAGCCTGATGATTTGCATTTAGAGAAATCATTAAAAATCTTATTGCCTGTGAAGATGTAACGTAGATGGGCTACCTCTGACAGCACTAGCATGCCCGTAGCGTTACGCAGGTTTACTCTTTCTTAATAGGATGGTCAAAAATATAAAATGTCTATTCCCGTTATTATGTCTGAAGTCTGAGGGAAAAAATATCGGCATCTCAAAATATTACGGCAAAAATATTGACTACCAAAATATTGTGAATGTCAATCTCGTATGGTTACTAATATTAGCTGCACATACCCTGAAGATACGTCCTTAAGTTGCATATCTGAGGAGCTCAGTGTAGTAAATTTATACTGGCCTATGTGCACTTACCTCTTCCTTCCAGTGATCGATATTATGGCCATAATAGTTTGGCAGATCTCTATTTAAATATGGATATTCTGGAACTAAACCCTGTGTACAGAGAGAATTATTTGTAGGATCAGGCACAGCACACTGTCCTGGCTCAGATTGAAAGGGTTTAGTGCAATAACCTGCTTAAAAGAGAGACTCCATAACTGAAATTCATGAGCATTTTGAAGACTTCTTATCTAAGGATTATCTAGAAAAAGAAACATTAAGCTAAAACGTCTGTAATGGTAATTATTGCTGTAAACTAGAGGGCATTGATGCACTGTTTTGGGGGTTAGTTCATAGCTGCCTGTTGGGAAGTCCCAAAACAATTGTATGAACTTTGCCCTGTGTAGAGGCATGTTGACTAATGGGATGGATACTCTAATGAATGTTTCAACTGTGTCTTCTTCAAGAATGTTGGCCACTTATGATGTCAGCATATGCAAAGTTTGAGCTAGTTCATTCCCACCTCTCTGAGGTGCTATTGAGGTTTCTTGCTCCCTACAAATTGTCCCCTGCCCTTAATTCAATTCTATTCTTTTGATGAATTTAATTCAATTCAATTCTATAATATATATTCATATTCTATATAAATTCAGTTCTGTTCTCTTGTTGAATGTAACCTCTCTGCAATTATAATTTTTTTATTGACAATCAAGTCCCGTATTTTAAGCTCTTTTCTAAAGTGATTAGAATCAGGATATATGAAGTAATGTTTTATCTTATTCATCATCGTGATATTAAAGGATCTCAACTTTTAGGTCTAATGATCCCTTAAATATATGTTTGGATTTATTCAAAAACATTTGTATGTTTTCCTCACTGAAGGTGGTTTTTACCTTCATTGTTTCAGTGCATAATTTGTTCCGTCTTTGGTGTGCTTTGAGGGATGACAACTCCTTTTTCTCTTATGAGTTATGGTCCCACCCTCAAGAAAAGTTCTAAACAGCACATTACACTTGTGTGTGTGTGTGTGTGTGTGTGTGTATGTATATATATATATATATATATATATATATATATATATATATATATATATATATATGAGAGAGAGAGAGAGAGAGAGAGAGAGAGAGAGAGAGAGAGAGAGAGAGAGATAGATAGATAGATAGATAGATAGATAGACACATTTCAGATAACTTTATATCGGCTGCCAGGGCCATAAAAGTACAAACAAGTTCAAACAAACAATAATAACTGAGTAAAAATTCAAAAACATTATTACAGACAGGCACTCAGTTTATAACGATTCAAAACAACATGAAAACACTGATTTACAGAAACAAATGCGCATGAGTCATACAGCAAGATAATACCCGATAAATAGTACAAGCAGTGTCAAATACAGGGAGAGATAGAGTGGGAGAAAGAGTCTTCCTTCTAATAACCCACATAGCTCCCAAGAATTTGGCAACAGAGATTGCAACGGCCGGGAGACAATCTGCCCAAAAAATACGAAAGGCGGCAGAATGATTACGTACACCTAACAGCCTGCAGATTGGAGCTAACCAGGTACTGCAGGGGGAAGCGTAGGCTGGACACACAAAGAAAAGATGCAGAACGTTCTCCTCTAAAAAATTACAAACCAGGGGCACAGAAGCTGCCCCACTAGCCCAGTTAGAAATGAATGCTCTCAATGGTAGGGTGCCTACTCAAAACTGAAAATATAGCTTCCTATCCAGGACAACAGCCACCTGTTCCCATAAGAGCTCAAACCCAGGAGTGGTCTTAAAGTCAATGATGTCATTGGTAAGCTTAGAACAGATGGCTCTTCGGGGTTCAATAGCCATTATATTTGCCCAGTAATGCTTTTTCAAAAGATTCTTGGTCGGAAAGTTGACAAATTCCGGATCCTCCCACAACTCAGGCCTTCCAAGTGAGTAAAGCGCCTCCTTGATGCACGAAAGCCAGCGAACCCTATTAAAGCAGTCAGCCTTCATAACATCCTTAAGGCCTTCAACGTAATGGACAAACTCAGCCGTATATTTATGTATACTTAGGATTGGGTTGCCATAGGAAATGACTTTATTGTGATGCTAATAACTTTGGCTCTGTTTTATGAATCTCCACGAAACTTTACAAAATAGTGCTACTTTTTGACTAGTTTGTGCATGGAAAGCTTCGGGGTGATCTGTCAAGCAAGGGACGAGAAAAACACGTTTTACCTATTCATTTTTCCATAGGAACTTTAGACACAGCTACAGCCCAAGCCACTGAACGGATTTACACCAAATTTGGGAGAAAGCTAGATCTTGGTCCAGATAAAGTGCTTTTTGATTTGGTTTAAATCTGTTGAATAGCTTTTGAGTTTCTGCGGATCTGACAACTCTGAAGTTGAGATTTGATTGGCTGCCACCACATCAACCAGGAAGTGGTGGCAGCCAGCTTAGGACTCAGGACCTAGTCTTACGGCCTTAATAAAAATGCAAAAAAGATGGATGGGGCAGGGTAGAGATACCCTGACCCCCTAGGCCTGCTGGTGGCCCCACCTGGGGCCTAAAACATGTTTTTAAAAATGTTGCTGCAAATCCGTGGCAAAATTAAAAATAAAAAAAATCACAAGCTCCCCTGCTTCTTTTTAAAGCCCCCTAGGGTGGGCCGGTGCCAGGGGGCAAACAAAGGTTATTATTTTGTTGAGGGATGTGCGTAACCCCTTTCCCTGAGCCTCTGAGAGGCCCCAAGGACCCCATCCCCCGGGACTGAGGTAAAAAAAGGTGAGGGAGCACACGGCTCCCTCGTTGGGCCTACTTAGAGCCAGGGGACCCCATCCCCCGGGGACGAAATGTAAATAAAAGTGGATGGAGCCCCCCTCCCCAAGCCTTAAAAAAGCCCTAGGGACCAATCCCTCAGGCCGTCACTTTAATTAAAAGGTAGGCAGGCCCCTCTCCCTGAGCTATTAAAGGCTCAGTCCACCCCCGGGACATAGCAGTTTCTCTGCCCGCATGAGCGCAGGCAGGAAAAAGTGTTTGCTCCCGTCTGGCGGGAGTGCTTTTAAATCTCCCCCCAAACACCTAAGTTTGCTCCCAGACGGTGGGAGATTTAAACATACTCCTGCCGGTTGGGAGCAAACTTGTGTTCTGCTTCCCTGCCCACCGGCTGGGAGCAAACATGTGTTCTGTTTCCCTGCCCACAGTGATGTGGGCAGGGGAACAGAACACATATTGCGCCTGCCCGATAGGAGCATGCATATATAGCTGTTCCTTCTGTGAAGGAGCAATGCCGGCTCCCGCACCATATGGAAAGCATGCTTGGACCACGTGGGCCCTGGGGCTCCCCCATGGCCCCCAACATGGTCCTTGGTGGGTGCCCTGGGTTAGCACCGGGTAACTACCTATAATTCATGGAGGCCCCTGGGATGGGGTCCCCGGGGCCAAAATAGGCTCGGGGAGGGCGGCTACGTGGCTCCCTTCACCTTTTTAAAAAAACACTTCCCTTCTTTTTTATATTTGGCCCCGGGGGTGGGATTCCCGGGGCCTAATAAGGCTTGGGGAGGGAGGCCGTGCGGTCAACCTCCCCTTTTTTTATTGAGTTTATCTTTCAATTCCTCCATATATGCTACAAAGATGGAGCATTGTATGCAAATACTGATCAAAGTAACTCCCTCAAAGTCCTAACAAAAACACTTAATAACCAACCAAGACAGATGCCAGCCTCCACTGACTTCTTCATTAATTGCACAGAAAGTCCGCTAGACGAGAACCATTTCCTCTTTTAAAATTGTGTTTCCAGCAAATTAAAGGCAATAATATAGTTCCTAATATAGCAAATCTGTACATAGAGTTGATGTACAATAAACAAATTCTGCAAAAGGATTACCTTATGAGTATGGGGGACAAACAACTTATTCCATATATGTTATGCTATGTTATGTTATGTTATGTTATCTGCTTGTAAAGCGCCTGGTTACTCCAATTCGGAGTGTCCACACGCGGGGTTTTCTCCTTTCAGCAATCAGTGAGCCAGCCATCGCAGTTAATTTACTATCTATTGCTTGAAGAACCACGTCTTTAGCTTTCTGTGAAACAGAATTTCAGAGAGTTGCATTCTGGGTTCCACAGGGAGGAGATTCCACATCTTTGCCGCCAGGAAGCTGAAAGAGCTACCACCTAAACAAACTCTATGCGTAATGGGTATCATAAGCCTGGTCGTTCCTGAAGATCTAAGGCAACGATTTGGCAGGTAGGGTTTGATCAAGGGAAAAAGATATCGAGGACCCCTTCGATTTAATATTCCATGGTAGAAATATAGGGCTTTAAAAGCTACTCTGGCCTGAATAGGAAGCCAGTGGAGTGTATGGCAATGTACATTGATTGCGCTTAATGATATCCACACTTTTTTGGGCAGGTGTTGTAATTATTTGAGGTTTACTGTGAATTGATGTTTGAAATCAATAAACGTTAACAATTTGGCTGTGTATCAAACAACCAGCATTTCATTAATCTTTATTTTAAACCCCTTAACTAAACTCCTGCCTCCGGTATTACAGTCAGTGTGTAGGGAATCTACGGAACAATTTACCTCTTCAACTATTTTTGTTTACATTTATTACAAATTGTTAAGAGAATTCTTTTGAAAAATCTGAGTTTTATTGCACCAAATTTGAAGCTTGGGTGGCTATCGAAGGAACCAGAAACTGTGCTTAATCTGAAAGCTATGGAGTCCATTCACAAAAGCATTTACTGGTATAGGATGAAATACTACAAGAGTGCCATTTTCTGCACTCTTATATGCCTTTCTGAATCGGCCCAAAACTTCAAAGTCCCAACTAATAGAAGTGCAAAGAATATACATCCATATGGTTTATACTCATTGCATGTCACTATTACCTGAATATTCCCATTTTAGATGTTTTGTGGCCAAATCACCAAGACATGTAAGAGTACATAAAAGAGTGCTATTTTACCTCCTCCAAAATACCTTTGTGAACTGACCCCTATGTGTTCTCCTGAACATTAGCAATCAGAAGATGGGATAATACATGAAAGTAGTATGTCTGAACATAATGGCTAATGTGGTATTATCGTATTAAAAATATTCTTATTTATCTATTTTTTATCTTATGTTTTAATCCATACTCATGTCTTTGCATCCAAATGTGGAACAAACATCTAAAATCAATTAGTAAGGGTTCCCACTGAGGTCCTTTCCATTAAAACACCAGCAAAAAAAGTGGTCATTAATACATCCAGTTACTACCATTGTGAAACATGTTAACTCTCTGTCCTTAATACTAACTCTAAGGCCCTCATTACACGGATTGGGAAAATCCTGATTCAGCTGGTAATAGGAGTTATTTGCCGAATCAGGATTACATGATGCGCTGGAACACAATGAACGCCCAGTTTTCTCCCCCCCACACATTTCACCAAAAAGCCTAGTGAAATCTTCTCCGGGAAAAAGACCTGGAACTGAAGAAAACCATGTGGGAATTGGCATCAAAATACAGAACCTCATGGTTATTCCTATTCACAGGGACACACACAATAATACAGTAATGCCGTGCCTAGAAAAATACCACACCACACAGTATCAGGATTTTTGGATGCTATATTACTCATTGGGCAGCCTGTCGATCCTGTCATGAGGTACAGGAATTGCAACTAAAAAAGTTACGCACTAATGTAGAACCCACACCAATTGTTAAAAGTTCAATTTCATCCATAGCCTAAAATTGGCAGTGTGGTCTTCATTATACTGAGAAATCTATCAAGATTTCATGAATGTGCATAGGGAACCATAATTCCTGGATCCGTTGTCATATGTCTGAGGCGCCACTCATAGATTACTTTGAGAACATGAAAAACACTCAGAATTACTTTGTCTGGAATGTTATGGGGGAAGTAAAGAAAATAATCAGAGGTAGCTCTGTTGAAAAAAAATTTTATCTTGAAGGAACAGCAATGTAAATAATCATAACTTGAGTATTCTGATACATGTGGAAATAATCCATATAACAGCAGCTTTATATTAAACTGTGAGTCCATTTCAACTACCTGCGCTTATATATACCTTTGGCTATGACCCTGTTGAAGGCTAAGACTGAAACGTGTTGGTCTTTGTGTTTGCACCCAAATGAGATGTAAAAAAAAAGGATTTTGTGAACCTGAGCCTTGCTGCTGGCTTCCTTGCCCCATCACGTATGTTGGTTTGCCAGCAGTGTCTCTTGGGGCTCCTGTGGAGGCGATCTAAGGAAATACCTTTGACTATATATACCAGTTCCAAATGCTTGTATTGGTGTAGCAAGTTGTAGTAACGAGTATTTCCTCTCTTTTCACTGTGACGGATTGTGGGTATTCAGTCTCCTCCCACCCTAGGAAATCAGGTACTGATTCCCTTAATGTAAACAAAGCTTTAGGACAGAGCACTCAATATTTCAAAATAATCACATATAGCATTGTTGAATATAAGGGCACACCAGTCAAATATATAAATAAAAAATGTTTTTGAGTTTCCAACTAGAGTTCAAATTACAATCTTGATGGTAGGTGCTGCAAACATTTCCATAACATTAGGCATGGGAGCACTGCACAATTAATTTGTGTCCAGATTCAAGGCATTCTTGTCTAAGATGGTGTGTCCTGCTCATTATGGTTTATCTTTCTTGTATGTAAGTATAGCCCTAACCCTAAGTGACTTCAGTGTTATTATTTTCCTCCTCCTGCTAGCCAAATATGATTGGATTAGGCCCATATATTGTGCAGCTAACTAGTCGCGCTCAGGGGTGATGCAAAGGTGTCTGCTGTATTGTCATAGTCAGCGTGTGTTTTCAAGATGTTTGGGACTAATCTCTGTGGGCTGGAGTTAGCAAAGAAAAGAGCATCTTTCCTTCTTCCCTCTTGCAGGGTGATCATAGGATAACACTAAGCCTCTGATGTGCACACCATCTTTCTTGATTGTCTAACCAAAAGACAAAAGCACTCCTCAGAAATTCACAAGTTACAACATTGATACTTAGACCACCGGAAATTCATGAACATATTTCTATCACCAAGGTAACTATTTTCCTGCATTGTCAGTTGGATAACAATCCTACTATAATGTGTAGACCCATCGGACCCACAATTGAATTGCAAATTGATTAAATTCCTTAATGTCTTCGAACAGGCCCTGAAAACTGACTAAAAAAAATCCAGCTAGAAGGTGGTAATGTCTGACTCCTCTGAAGTAAAGCACGCGACTCAAACTTTTAAACAATAAATCAAGTCCGTTGAAATGGTTGGAACTTTGCCAATGCAAATAGACAGGGATCTGGACCAATAATTAGAGTATGTTTAATTAATAGTGTGTAATATTTTATCAGTAACATATTGATGTCAAGTGTTAAAAACTGGCAAATTTTATTGATGTTTTAAATGTCTTTTATATTGTTAAGGTTTTAACTGACCAAACAATAAAACTTACTTTGACTTTGTGTAACCACATATACTGATGCTGTCACAGCAACCTAGCACTGCTTTCTCCTTTTATAAGCATACAAACAACATTTTAGCTTCTTAACTATTAGCTTTACAGCATTAATGTGAAGTCTCCTATCTTTGTACTTAAAGCCCATATGAATTAGGGAGTTCATGTAGGCAGATATTATTTAGTTCGCTAATTTTAAGTATCATTTGTACATGTGTCCAGTTATATGACATATTCTCTTTCTGTCAGAAATCTATTAAAGGTTGATAAACAGCCAGAATCAACTTGCCTATCACTGACGCTCTCAGAAATTCTACCATCCAATGCTTTTTTTAGCAGTGGTGGCTGGCACAGATCTGGGCTGGGGGGCGGGGGGACAGGAGAGTAGTAAAAAAAAATACATTAAACTTACCTCCTTGCCACAGCTGCTGCGTCTCTTCTTGTCGTCCCTCCTCGTCGTCGCTTTGCTCCAGCCGGAAGCAGGAAGCACCCGGCTCCCCTGAGCCAATCACAACACTGCAGTGCAGCATTGTGATTTGTCTGAGTACCGTGGTTCGGCGCTCAGCCATGGACTGGGAGCCTGGGCATGTTCTCCAACCAGGCTGTAATGCAGCCTGCATGGAGAACATGCAAAGTGCGCATGGTGGTTTGGCCGACCTGAGACAGCTGGCGAAACTGTCATGTGCACTGATAACATGCATACCACTCCCCGTGGGTGCCTGTTATCCCCCTGGCCCCGCCACCAAGACTCCGGGACACAAAATAAAATGATAATAAACCATGGTTTATTATCGTTTTATTTTTATTTTCTTTATGCTTCTGGAAGGGGACGGCGATGCTCCTCCGCCATAACGGAGCAGCCTTAGCTGTTTTTATAGTGAGATCAGCAATAACATACAAAAAATTTCCATCTGTTATATCAAGGCCACTGGAATTATGCGATTCTGCAGCTGCAGTGTTTTCAGAATAATTATGTATTTTCCGCATTTGCCACACAATCCATCATCTGCTCCGTAATCCGCAGATATTAGAAAACATAGTTTCAAGCTCAAATGGATCAAAAATTACCAACTATATGGCAACACATTCCTACGGACTGGAAGGCCCTTCTCAAATGTTGACTGGTCAGCTTTCAGTTGCTTATTGATGTATTTTTTGTTAAAACGTACAAATAAGGTGAAATTTCTTCCCTGACAGTGTCATCATGTGTAAAAATGACAAAATATTGAAGTAATACTATCACGAAATGTGCCGCAGTGCTCCTCATAATTTGCCTTTTCTTGCTGCATAATTTAGTTCAACCCAGTCGTACAATTTAGTCCTCCGCTGACACATAATTCTAGTGGACCTGATTATATCAATTACCACTGTATTGTCAAGGTAACATTATAGCAGGAAGTACAGATTTGCTATTATAACGCCACATCTACTTCGGCAGTCGCGAGTGGATGGCCGCCAACTGTCTCCAACTTAATTCTAACAAGTCGGAGGTGTTGTTGGTGGGAAAGGACCATGGTCTATGGAACGAGCTTTGGTGGCCTAAGAGCCTAGGCACTGCACCCTCCCCCAAGCAGGCAGTGAAGAATTTAGGGGTTTGGATGGATGCTTCCCTTAACTTCCAGTCCCAAACTAAAAAGGTGGCTGGAACCTGCTTCGGGCTGTTGCGAGGACTCAAACCCATCTTGGGCTTCTTTGATGCCCCCACCAGGCAGATCATCATTCAGGCCTTGATTATGTCTAGACTTGATTACGCTAGCTCACTGTATCTGGGAGCTAACAAGACAGAAATACATAGGCTACAGAGAGTACAGAATGCGGCCGCAAGATCTCTCCTCGGTTTGCGTAGAGCATGCTCGGTGACTAACACTATTCGCCGTCTCCACTGGCTGCCTGTGGCCAGGCGGATTGAGTTCAATGCTCTCTGTATAGCCTTCAAAGTCCTGAAATCTGCCTCTCCTAGTATTCTGGCCGACCTGCTCTTACCCTATGTTCCCTCCCGCCAGCTTCGTTCCATGGGACAACACTTGGTGGTAGTTCCCCGGGTTAGGAGGGCTCGAGCCGGAGGTCGTTCTTTCCGGCACAGAGCGGCCATTCTTTGGAACTCGCTGCCTGCCCACATTCGTGGCCTTAACAATTATCTAGAATTTAGGAAAGCCATCAAAACCTTTCTCTTTCCCACTTCGTAGGCCTCCCTGGGGTCCTTCCCTGTTTTGTCCACCTCATTGCTGTCAGCGCCGGGATGCCTCTTTGCTGGGGCAGCTGTCGCACTTTATAAAATCCACTAACATAACATAACATAATATAGTGGCAATCAATTTAGTGCTGCTTCGTACACCCTTTTTGGACTACAGTCATGTCTTTGATTCATAATATTTAAGTAGTCTCTTAGTAAAGTTGGAAAAATGCTAGATGCTACAATATATGTATTCCATTATTATGAACCTGTGGGAAAATGCCTGGATTTTCGTTCATGTTGACTTTGGTTTGTAGACTCTGCATACTAGGGCACTGCAGTCCAGTGCTTATTGTATATTGCCTTCTGCCTAAGATATAGAAAACGTGTCTAATCCATGAATGGCATATTTAACTCCTGTAAGGCCATATTGTATGATGTGGAAACTACATCTGTGGCATAAAAAGGTAAATGTCACCTGTGGACTGCAGCACAAATTGTGCCATCCACTAGTGTGACATAGGAAATATGTTGTCAGGCCTACCAATGTACCTTCACTGCAGCAGTTTAAACCAGCAGCCCAACCTGTCAAAATAAACATTTTGACAGGAGGAAACTCTTCCCTTTAACTATTAATACGTCCCTACTATGTAGGCCTTGTAGCCTACAAGGTAGGATACAGGGTATTTAAATGGGGAACATTATTTATTTAAGTTAATTTAATGTTACCATGTGTTTGCAGTGACAAAGCGATTGAAGACAGAATCTCCACCCACGCGCACAAGAGCAAGGAACTCTTCAGCATCATCAAGGAGTTCGCCCAACCCACCAGCGAGTCTACCGACATCCCTCCCTCACAAGACCTCTGCGACAAACTCAGCTCCTTTTTCCACCACAAAATCAAGAGCATCTACGACAACTTCGACGAAGACAACCAACACACTGAACCCTCACCAACCACCCCCGACACCCGGAAACCAGCGATTGACGACTGGACAGCCCTCACCACCGAAGACACACTGAAAACAATGAAGTCAATCCACTCAGGGGCCCCCACGGACCCCTGCCCTCACCACATCTTCAACAGAGCCGCCAACACCATCGCACACATGCTCCGCCACACCATCAACCGCTCCCTGGCGACCGCCTCGTTCCCCGACGACTGGAAACACGCCGAGGTCAACCCCCTCCTAAAGAAACCCTCAGCGGACCCCACCGACCTCAAAAACTACAGACCCATCTCCCTGCTCCCGTTCCCAGCGAAAGTCATCGAGAAAGCCATCAACAGCCAACTCGCCACATTCATTGAAGAACACAACATCCTCGACTCCTCCCAATCCGGCTTCAGAAAAAACCACAGTACGGAAACCGCCCTCCTCGCCGCAACAGACGACATCCGCACCCTACTGGACAAAGGAGAAACAGTAGCCCTCAACCTCCTCGACCTATCAGCGGCGTTCGACACAGTCTCCCACCGCACCCTAATACGCAGACTCTACGACGCAGGAATCCAAGACAAGGCCTTCGACTGGATCCGCTCCTTCCTCTCCGGCAGGACGCAGCGGGTCAGACTCCCCCTTTCCTCTCGGACCCCACACCTACCACCTGCGGAGTCCCCCAGGGCTCCTCCCTCAGCCCGACGCTTTTCAACGTCTACATGGCTCCACTTGCCCCCATCGTCAGAACCTACGGACTCAACATCGTGTCATACGCAGACGACACCCAGCTCATCCTCTCCCTATCCAACGAGCCCAACACCGCCAGACGCAACTTTCGAGAAGGCATGGAAGCCGTCGCCAAATGGATGAAAAACAGCTGCCTACAACTAAACACCAACAAAACAGAAGTACTCATCATGGGCCCAAACCCCGATGCCTGGAACGACACTTGGTGGCCCCCCGCCCTCGGAAACCCGCCAACCCCCACTGACCACGCACGCAACCTGGGAATGATCCTGGACTCCGAGCTCAAAATGGACCGCCAGATCAACTCTGTCTCGTCTTCCTGCTTCCACACCCTCCGCCTCCTTCGTAAGACCTTCAAATGGATCCCCCTCAAACACCGAAAGACCGTCACTCTCGCCCTGGTCACCAGCAGACTCGACTACGGCAATGCCCTCTACGCCGGAATAAACAAAAACCTCACGCGCAAGCTACAGAACGTCCAGAACGCCGCCGCAAGACTGGTCCTCAACCTGCCAAAACACTGCCACATCTCCCAGCACCTGCGCACACTCCACTGGCTCCCCGTCGAGGCGAGAATCACCTTCAAGATGCTCACCCACGCACACAAGGCCCTCCACGGCACCGGACCAGAATACCTGAACAGCCGACTCAAATTCCACGCACCCCAAAGGACCCTACGATCAGCTCAGCTCTCCTACGCCGTGGTCCCCCGCACCAGAAAGACCAGATCGGGAGGCCGCTCCTTCTCATTCCTCACGGCCAAAGCATGGAACGCCCTTCCGCTCCCCCTTAGACAGACAACATCGCTCCCCATTTTCGCAAGAAACCTCAAAACCTGGCTCTTCGACAGACCCCCTCCTCGATGGAATGGAACCTGCACCCCCCCCACCCCTAGCGCCTTGAGACCCTTACGGGTGAGTAGTCTCGTTTAACAAACCCCTGATTGATTGATTGACAAGTCCCTTAAAGCAATTTTCTCTGTGGAAGGCCGCCCTACAAGAAAACTAGAGCACATGTTAGAAAGTTAATTTTGCTAACTCGGGTTTGGGATGAGCTAGAAAAATGATTCAACCACTGGTTTTATTATTTATTAAAATTACAATCTAATGGTGAATTTGGAATTTTAATACAGATTTGGGAAAAGTGACTTTTACAAAGCTACCTTTTCCCTACCCAAAGCTCCAAGAAGCTAATTTGCATTAGTTGTCCAGCAGCTGTCCAGCCAGTACTTGAACTTAATAAGGTGTGAAAGCTGCTCCTAGGGCAGAAACAATGGCCTGATGTGGGGGTGCTGTTTTCAGGTTATCAGGAAGACCAGTTAGGTTTGGCCCAGGAACTTTAATATAAAGGATCTGACCTTTCACAAATACATATAAGGTGAGACCTAAGGGAAGGCAAACCTTTGTCCCCCATGCCTACACTAGCCAGGCTATCTCTGAGCTCAGTGGGAAGGAAAGGAAAGCTACCCCAGAACTGTTTTTGAGTGACCACAGAGGAGGAGACTGTTCATTTCCCTGGCCACACCACTGGGTGGGCTCAAAGGCTCTGCACAAGAGAAGAAGGGTTTCCCCATCTTGGATTTTAGGAAACACGTGCACTGTGGGATTTCTTGAAGTAGAGCAAACAGGAGCTGTTGAAAAAGTGGGTAGGTTGACTCTGAAAGCTTTTATCACATTGGTTAGGGAGGAGCCAGCAGTCACCCTCTCTCACTAGCTAGTGCCAAACACTAATGTGGCACCCTCCTCAGAACACTTTCTGAACCTGCAGAAGAACCCAACAAAGTGCAAGAGCCCTTTTTCCTGAAATGCCCACTGGACCAGTTGCAACTGGACCTGGATTGAACCCAGCTGGTGACCCCTGCTGGGGTGAGTCATGGACCCTCGGTGTAGTCCCTGAAGTCCTTGGACCCCTGGATGTGTCTAACTGGACTTTTCCTACAATCTCTGAAAAACGATGTGACTTCTAGCTGCCAGAGGACCGGAACCAACCACCCAACCTAATCCAACCAAGGAGCATCATCACTGGGGCAAAGAAATAGGTGTCTCCCTCTTGGAATTTCTCCCTAGCAGCAAATCTGTTTCAGCGAGCCCTCAGCAAGAAGGTATCTGGCCTCAGTGAACTCATCATCGGATACAGCCTGCAGCCCTGTCCTCCTGGAGGATTCTGAGCTCCAAAAAAGAGAATAAATCCTAAGGTAAAATCTTTGACCGGGGGAGCCTGCTTGGCTTATCAGACTTGTGCTCCATCGTGGTTGGCCTGAAATCATCCCTAGGTCCCAGTCAACCACAAACAGTAACCTCAGATTGGCAATGTACTTTTTTTGGGTCTTTTTACATTAAATGTTTTAAAATTCACACCTCCGGTTCCCCTTGTTGGATATTTGTCATTTTGGTGCATTTAGTTTTTTAAATTTTA
Source organism: Calotriton arnoldi (assembly GCA_963921515.1). Lineage (NCBI taxonomy): Eukaryota > Metazoa > Chordata > Amphibia > Caudata > Salamandridae > Calotriton > Calotriton arnoldi. The sequence continues at coordinate 3,657,790 of CAWUFW010000322.1, read as the reverse complement.
TTCCATTTTTATAAAATGCATTTTAGTACTTCTAAATGCTTTACATATTTTTGCTAAATTAAACTTGTCTACTCTGTACCATAGCAACCAGGGATTGAGCTCAAGTTTAAATTACTGAAACCTCTTCCTGGACCCAACAGGTTGGTGACTATAATTCACTTTCTTATACAATTTGTATGTTAGAAATTGGGTCTCTAGTTGGCAAAGGTATGCACCTTGTGCAAGCAGGGACCACTATCCTAGTCAGGGTAAGCTAGATACACACTAAAAGATAGCCTGTGCTCCCCCGCTGGTAGCTTGGCACTGAGCAGTCAGGCTTATCTAAAGAGGCAATAGCGCTAAAAGGTACTTGAGGTCATGCTAGACCGGGGTAAATCCAAAGTTCAGGCCAACTGCCGATGGAGGGCCGGCCAGCTACAGGACTCAAACAGGTCCCGCTGACAAAGTACCTTGGATGGAGCAAAACATCGTCCTCGAGAGTCTAATGCATTGGTTCTGATTCACACAGTCGGGTCGATGTGTCGAAGTCGAGCCTCGCAGCCGGGACCTCAGATCGGCGCTGCATCAGAGTCGAACCTCACTATCGGGAACTTGGATTGGCGCTGTGTCGTTGAGGAGCCACGTAATAATGTCTTTGGATCGATACTGCGTTGACAGGAACTGCTTCGTTTCTGATCAGCGTAGTGGTGACAATGCATCGGTTTGTAGAAAAACAGCTGCAGAACCCATCTCTGAGGCCCAGGACTGGAGGGGGCACCTCAGGCTAGGGTAGGACTCACAGAAGGCAGAGTCCCGCAACACCAGCAGAGTTGCAATAAGTCTTTTATGAACCTGTGACGTCAGAAAACAGGAGGAAAACCAGCAAACCCTTGGAGTCACTCTGGATTCAAGTGAGATGGGTCCAGTCCTTGTCCTCTACAAGGCAGAAATCAGCAGGGGCAGCTCAGCACAGCAGTGAAGCAGTTCCTTGGAACAGTCAGTGAAGCAGAGCAGCAATCCTTGTAGCACAGCAGTCCTTAATCCTGGCAGAGGTCCTCACAGGTCAAGTAGTGTACTGTCAGAGCCCCAGTACTTATACCAAATGTGCAGTTGAAGTGGGGGTGACTTCAAAGGAGCTCCTTGAAGTGCACAGGTCCCCTTTCATCCCAGGCTCTCTGTGGGGGGTAATCAGCCCTTTGTATGGGGACAGGACACAGCCTATTCAGATGTGTCAGCTCCCACTGCCCCTTCCTGCCCAGGAATGCTATCAGAATGCAAATGATTGCAGATGAGTCCTCTATCACACCCACCCTTCCCAGGTTTATGGCTGTCTAGAGGGAATGCAAAAAGTGTAGCGGTCACCCAGCCCAGACAAGTATTGGAGAAAGGCTGCAACGCACATCAAGCAGTAAAAGCAGAGAAATTTCTATTTTCTGAAAGTGGCATTTCTAAAATAGCAATGTTAAATCCAACCTTGCCACTAAAGAGGATTTATCATTACCATTCCAAAGGTATGAAATACGATTTAGCTGCCCCTTTCTAATCAGGAATTACAGCTTAAAAGTGTTTTAAGGAATTCCCAATGCTAGCCTATGAGAGGAGAAGGTCTCACAGTAGTGAACAACGAAGTTAACTGTTTGTCACTACCAGGACATGTAAAACGTAAGAGTACATGTCCTATCTTTTACTTACACACCACCCTGCCCTCAGGGCTACCTAGGGCCTACCTTAGGGGTGACCTGTGTGTAATAAAAAAGGAAGTTAAGGCTTGGCAAGGGGTTTTAAATGGCAAGTCGGCGTGGCAGTAAACTGCACACACAGGCCCTGCAATGGCAGGCCTGAGACAAGTTTGAAAGGCTACTTGTGTGGGTTGCACAATCAGTGCTGCAGGCCCTCTAGTAGCATTTAGATTTCAGGCCCTGGGTATATGGTATACCACTTTACAAGGGACTTACAGGTAACCTAAATGTGCCAATCAGGTATACACCAATGTCACTATGTTTAGGAGAGAAGCACATGCACTTTAGCACTAGTTAGCAGTGGGAAAGTGCTCTGCGTTCTCAGGCCAATACAAAGATACAGCAAAAGGAGGAGGAAGGCAAAACATTTGAGGGACCCTACCGAGAGCGCCATTTTCCAACACTACAATAAATGAACTGTGCAAATCAAATTTGGGATATTACATTTTAATTGAAATTGCAAATCATCTTGACATGCTGAGATCTTCACAACAGAAATCGTACTGCATGGAGAAGTTTCAAATCTGAAAGGAACTTATCCATGCCGAAATGTGAACTCCAAATGGAGCATTAGAATTAGATTGAATTAGATGGAGCTTGGAGCATAATAGGATTTGACAAACTAACCATCCTGGAGGTTGTATCCTAACACAGATCCAGGAGGTCAACTTCAGGAGACTTTGGTGAATTCTGATTTCCAAACAGAACAAATTAAGGCCACACCTGTAGTGCACGTGGACGTGGCCACTCAAAAGCTGTTAGTTAACAAGTTTTTGTTTGGTGATTTTTACCTTACATTACTTCTAAGACATGGCTGTTTGGTTATTTTGGTATTTCGTACTCCATGCACCAATCTCAGCCACTGTAAGAAATTTGAGTATTAGTTGAGGGGGATGAGAACCCACCTCAAATAATAATCACAATCCTTGTCAGGGTGAACCACTAAAGTCACTAAATAAACTTGTGTTTAACCATCTGGTAGCTTGGCACAAAGCAGTCAGTCTTAACTTACAGCCAATGTGTAAAGTATTTGTGCAGCACTCAAGCAGTAATAAAGTGAAAACACAACACAAGAAAATTCCTGAATCAATTTAGATAGGGTAAATATTAATAAATAAAATGGCACCAAAATGACAAAATCAGTAGAATCGGAAATATGATTGTTTAAAGTTTGAATTAAATATAGTGCGAAAAAGCACAAAGCGCCAACCATGGTTACTTGATCACTGTAGACCCGGTCAAAGTCAAAATTTAAGAAGCTGACTGTGATGAATCACAGGTGGGATACAGGGACCAGACTCGTCCCAGTGGAAAGGTTACCTTCTGATTTAGAAACTTTTATGGAGAAAACATGGTTGTGGACGAGTTGCAGGTGGGGTAAACTGCAAACTGGATCCGATGTGGTGCTTGATGACTGTGGATTGCTGAGGAGCAGGGTCCCAGTGTGGTCGTCGCAGAAGAGGGAAAAGGTCCAAGCGGGACACGGCTTAGGGCTATGCTCACGAAGGTCTCAACTTTGATGGGATGCTGCTGAAAGCCTTTACGTTTGGACTTAGAAACTTTTCTGGAAGTCAGATCTCCTTCGGGGAAGGCAAACTGGCAAGCCGAGGCCGACCGGAAATTTGGCGTCAACAGCTGTGGCTTAAACAGCAGTCCCAGTCTCTGACGGTTCTCCAGGCAGGAAGTTGGCTAAACGTTTTTAAGTCCCAGATCTTGCAGTTTCAGGAGAGTAGGAGTACACTCTAACATCAAAAAGAACAATTGATGGACAGAATGCAGAACAATGTCATACATTCACCCCAGTACAGAGATCTGGGCCTAAATCCATCGTTTTTTTGCTCCCCATGCCATTCCAGTTTGAACCCAGCCATATGCAAGTCAGTCTTGACCCTGCGCCCAATGGGAACAGGCCAGCCTGAACTGCAAGGCCAGGTCCTCCCTGGACTGGAAACAAGCATCCTAGGACTGGTTTCGGGGTTTCACCCCTCATCAGCCAGGACAGCTTGACTCCAGTGGCATGGAGAGCACGGGACCCACGTCTGGGCTTACCCGTCCCACTCAGGGTGACAAATGCAAAAAGAACAATTGATGGACAGAATGCAGAACAATGTCATACATTCACCCCAGTACAGAGATCTGGGCCTACATCCATTGTTTTTTTGCTCCCCATGCCATTCCAGTTTGAACCCAGCCATATGCAAATCAGTCTTGACCTTGCACCAAATGGGAACAGTCCAGCCCAAACTGCAAGGCCAGATCCTCCCTGGACTTGAAACAAGCATCCTAAGACTGATTTTTATATGGCCAGGCCTAAACTGGGGTAGCATGGTGAGCAAAAGAATTATGGATTTAACCCAGATCTTTTGACTGGGGGTGAATGGTTTGATTTGTTCTGCATTCCATCCTTCAATTGTATGTCTTTTGTACACTCTAACATCAGCCAACGGTCCAGGACCTGGGGTGCACCACTTGGAGACTCACTACAACAGAGGCAGGCAGCAGGGTCCAGAGCAGGTCCAGTTAGTGTTGGTAAGCTTGGCAGTTGCAGGAAAAGGCCTCTGGAAGCTTGTTCTGTCCCTGTAGCTCAAACAGGAGGCCAGCCAACTGACCCTTGGAGTCACTTCTGGGGTCTTGAGTTCACAGCAAGCAGGTTCAGTCTTCCTTTAGGATTCAAACAGCAGGTTAGTCAATCTTCTGATCTTCACAGGTCCAGGAGTGCTCTGAGGAGGGTACTGTGGTGACATGTTTAAGCCCAGTGCCAGCCTGTGGGTCAGGTAATCTCCTGGCCCCTCCCTAATTAATGGGGTATAAATTCCCAGGCGTGAACCTACCTGCTTTTGCAGCACTTTCTGTGTGTGTTTATTAGAAACTATCCCACAGTGCCCTTCTTACCTAAATCCATCAAGGCAGCACCTTTCTTCCCCTGGTCAGAAATCCCTGTGTCCACCTTGATATCATTTAGTGTAGGTGCCTTATAATTGTTCTCGCTTTAGATTTGGTTTCAACCGAAAGAAAAAATATTGGGAGGCGGGTGGTTTGTGATAACTAGTCAGTAAGAAAGGATTGCTTTGTGTGTTTTGTGACACAGGCAAATTCCCGAGTTATTGGTTTCCACTAGAATGCTAGGAAATAGGAGTTCGATCCTTGATAGACACTAGAGAACATTGTAAGTGCCAGAGCAGGTGAACATTAGGATATACTTGATATGATATGGCTGAAAGCTCATCATCACAAGCCTTCATCCATATCCTGCATAAAACACTCAGAACATTGGCACCTGCACCACAGCCACCGGAAGCACACCGTGGTCACTGAGGGCCCTTTCCAGTTGTACACAGCCGTGGCCACGAATGTGAATATGTAACAAGCAGCCATTTTCTTAAAAGGAATATGTGGAAAATCAATATATTGTGCTCGTTGGTAGGTCGTCAATAAGACTGATCACCCATTTTTAATCTAATGTATGGAAATGTATCAAAAGCAGATTTGCTTTGAATACACTGAGGACCTGTTTGCTGTGTGTCCCCATCCTTCAAATAAACACTGTACAGTCTCAGCAGCACCACGTACACTTGCTTTTCAATTTATTATTTGTTTTCTGCATATTAATTTTGGAAGCAGCAACTCAAAGGAGGAAAAGCATGTCGTGCTTGCTGGTTTGTGCTAATAAGATGACATGCTCTCTGGAGCCTTAATCCACTAAGTATATTTAAGAAGTGTTACGGCTGGCACTGGAGATCAAACTAACATGTGCAGGGACACCAGTGAAGTACTTAATCATCTTGTAGAAACACTGCCACTTTAAGCAGCTGTGCTCAGCCCATTCGTCATGCTGTGTGGCCTGTCCTGATTTGTCTTGGACATCAGAAGCTTAGATGCACAAGAAACTAAATCCCTATTCTTTGAACAGCACATTTTTCTTCCGCTGTCACCTATAATCCACACATTGGTTCTTATGATAAATGTATGACTAGTGTCACTTAAAGCTCCCCTCCAATCTGAGTACATTGGATCGGTCCACTTGAAGTTCAGCTTTTAAATACATTTAAGGAAAAGGGTAAAATGTTTCCTAGTATTCATCCTTTTAGGGAATATATAGGGTATGCAGATATTGAACAAATGAATGTGGGTCTGTGGATGTTATACCAATGCCTTGCATGCACTGTCTTCGCTAAAGAAGCTCTCCCTATTTCTTGGCTCTCTAACTAAACCAACTAGTAAGTTTATGCCCTTTGCTCCGTTACTCACCCTTTTGAAATTCTGAAAACATATGATTTTTTTTATTTTCATGCTTGCATAGGTACTAACAAATAAAAGAAAGACTTTTTAAGTATTAATAGAGTCTTTATGCATACTGCTCTTCAGCAAAAACAATAAGGCACAAAAAATGAAAAGGTTTGCCAGTGCTCAATACTACTAAAGAATGCCTTTTTTCCGGTGAAAATGAAATAGAAGTGATTAGGATTGTGCAAAGGATTCTATTGTCTAGATAACTTCGGGTCTACAGATGCTCAGCCAAAGCCTTGCCCTCACCGTGTCCCTTATATATATCTATTGCCTAAGCTTAGTTTCCTAAAAGTCTTTCAGAAATCCCAAAGAAAGTAGGTAACAACAAACCTATTCTGTTTTCCCCTCTTATGCTGTTTAAGAAAAGGAGTTCAAAGTCAGTATGGACCTCTAGTAGCAGACTATACTATTGCACCTTTGCGTTGCTGACTCAATTGGGACATCTGGTAACACCCTGTAGGTCTTCACCCTTGCCCTGCTCATGCAACTAGCATCTACTAACTGCTTGTACAACTGATTAATTAGCACATTAAAGACTACTGATATACCGCTCTACCAATGCTTATTTATGTTGTCTTATTCTAAGTGTTGTATTACTGAGATGTGAGACAGTACGCCAATGCTTTTTTTAAATTTATACTGTGCCACTTATCTAGCCCAGCATGGGTAAAACTGTGCTAGTCCTATGCTTAAAAACTTTGCTAGAAAAACAGACATTTTAGGTGGGCAGATTTAAAGTGTTGTAGGTGTTCTAGGTTTGTTCCAGAAATATGAGCAGCTCTTCATCTAAACCTGAGAACTACCCAGAATTCCTGCTTTTGATTGTTTGGTTTCAACCTGTACTGGGAGCCCCTTTGTGGCGAGAAAAGCTATGCTTCTCTCATGAGCTCTAATAAGAGTGAAACACGTCCTAGGAGCTGTTTTATTTATTCCAGGCTGGTTTTGATGGTATTTTACCAATCCAAAACTTCCATTCTGTGCTTGGAATAGTAAAAGGTTTTTGTTTTTTAGCTCTGTGTGGATGACACTAGCTAATCCAATGCAGAAATACTTGGCTACAAAAATGGCAAAAGGTTTTGTCACTTTTGTAGCTCAGCGTGCATACTACTGTTCTAATCCTGTGCTTAAAACTCTGCTAGAAAACACCAGGAGCGGTCCATGCAGGTAAGAGCGGTGGGATGGGACTCGACAGATGATGAGGGAAAATGAAATATTTAATCTTCCCTCGTCTTTGTCTGTCGAGCCCCCTCCCACCCCGCCCCACTGATCTTACCTGCACGGGTCGCTCCTGGAAAACACTGACATTTGAGGTGGGCAGATTTAGAATGTTGCAGATGGTCTAGATGTGCTCCATAAATAGGAGGAGCTATTCATCTAAACCTGGGAACTACCCAGAATTCCTTCTTTGATTTGCATATATTTAATTATATATCAATCAATCAATCAATCATGTCACTTATAAAGCGCACTACATACCCGCGAGGGTCTCAAGGCGCTGGGGGAAGATGGGGGTGGTGCTGCTACTGATCGAAGAGCCAGGTCTTGAGGAGTCTTCTGAAGGCCAGTAGGTCTTGGGTCTGTCGGAGGTTGGTGGGGAGGGTGTTCCAGGTCTTGGCGGCGAGGTGGGAGAAGGATCTGCCGCCGGCGGTCGTTTTCCGGATGCGGGGGACTGTGGCGAGGGCGAGGCTTGTCGAGCGGAGCTGGCGGGTGGGGGTGTAGAAGCTGAGTCGTCTGTTGAGGTAGCCATATCGCGTTTTTTTTAACACAATCTTATATTTTGGATGTGATTGATTTCAATATGTCTTTATGCGTTTTGTTTGAATCTATGTATTGCTTTGTGCATTCTTTGGAGCTCTATTTTGATAAAATTACAAGGTTTGTGTTTGCACAAATTGCGTCTTACCATCTGTTTTGCAATGAAAAAGAAATAAGTACAGAAAGCAACAATGTCACTGCTCATGGCACAAGAGGCATATTCAGTGTTGATGATGTCAAGAGAAAATATCATCTTTGATCCACAGATGCTGTCTTTTATGTTGTCAGGATGATTTTGTGAACCTCCTAATATGCCGCATCGAGGGCAGACATAAAGCAGTAACATCTTGCATCAAGCCTTGCCGTCAGACTAAATGTTGCTTGACTAACTGTTCACTAGATTCATTAACAGCCAATGGGTACTTTATATGGATAAACCTATTAGTAAAGATTGGTGGAGAAATCAAGGCAATGCCCCACAAATAACAAGGAATGCCTGATTCAAATAAATACAATATTGCCTTACATCATATATCCTCACCTAAAGAAGGAACAGAACCCACCCAGGTGCACAGCCAAAATAACCCAGGTGCGGGGATGAAGTCTCACGCTTTTACCGTATGGTCTGGAGTTGCACTGGGCTAGTAGATCACTGGAAAAGTTGTTGAATTAATCAATAAGGCGACAGACAGGAGCACTGTAAAAGAACCAGAGGCCTGAATTTTGGTGCTCCCCTGGAGGAGAGAATATAATGTTCAACCACCCTGTGTAGCATATGGCCGTTGGATGGCGATCACACATACGTTAAGATAAGGTAGCACTGATATGACCCACGTGGAGACCCCAAGCTTATAAAGATTTGGCCTGGCTGTTTTAATGTGTAAATACATATAACATGAGGATATGCTATGGTAAGCATAATAGGTCAAAATGCTAAGATACTAGGGTTAAGAAAAAATATGGAACAGTATGACCTGTTGATGGTAATTACATTGCTCTTATATGTTGTTCATTATAAAAAAAAAAAATATGTTTAAAGATTGCAATAATGTTATGAATGTACAAATAGTCTAAGTCACTTGCTATGAATATATATTTTTGGTTTATTGTGAAATAAAAATCTCTAGATTAATGGCGCAATTTTATGAAGCATTTTTAAAGTTATTTCAAAATAAGATTCACAGGGATATTTAGGGATACTAAATTTGACAGTGCCATAAAAATCTTGCCAAGCTGTTGCCTGGCTTATAACATTGGCTATCACAAAGTTTGGACTAGTAATGACTGTTACTCAGAGATCCTCTGAAGCCTAAGTTCATAGAATTGTTTTTTAGTTTTTTAAATTATCTTTATTAAATTACTGAAAAAGTCTACTGATGATTTCTGAAGTTTCACAGTGATACACATTATATACAATAACAAGGCTATAACTTTTAAACTGTTACATGGACACATAAATAAATGATAAATTACTCTATATAAGCATTGTAAGCATTATGCACGTTATATAGGTTATGGCATGCCTAAGCAAAGGGATCTGTATATGATGAGGTAACGTTTCTGCCGGACCGGCCCTGAGTGGGTTGGGTGGGGGGTTTTAGTGAGAAATAGCACTGCTTCCGCTTTAGCACTGCTGCCGGTTTTGTTACAGGGGGCTGATATTGCAGCACTGCTGCAAAACTGGCCCCAGGAACAAAACCGGCCTCCACCCTTCCGGCCCACCGGGAAAACGCCCGGGGCCCGCTACGGCCAGTCCGGCCCTGTGTGAATTAGGGAAATGTGTGTGCTTCCAAAAAGTCCTTCTCATTATAGTCTCAAAGTGATTTGTGGTAAGCAGGCATTCAATATTTCTTTGGAAGTTCATGTGATCACGTGCATAAACATTTCACACAGAGAACCGTACTTTAAGTACTTGTGTTAGATTCATATTTAAAATTTCACGCAACACAGTGCAGCAAGTGAGGTTGCGTCATTGTGTTGCTTGCACCATATTTACAAAGACATGCTGCAGCTCAGCTCTCCCCTTGCAACGGTGCACTTTGGACTGCCTAGTGCTAATGCAGTGACCCTGGTTCTGTGGCACAAGGGTACCTGCATTGTGGTCAGGATAGTTTTTGTGCAGGAACTTCCGGCCCAAAACTATCCTTTGAGGTTATTTTTCCCCATTACGCCAGCCTCAAGTAGGCACACCGTTCTGGAGCAAACCCATGTTTACTGACTTTAGTAAATATGAGTTTGCGTCACAATACATGGGTGGATGCAACGGAGTGCTGATGCTCCACCCATATAACACCTCCCCAACACAAGGTAACGCATTGCAGCGCTATGTGCGGCACTGTGTTACTTTTTTTTATTTTTACAAAGCCATGCAAAGCCACGCAATTCGGGCTTTGCATGGCTTTGTAAATTCCAAAATAGATTTTGCTTTGAGCCTGCATCAAACAAGTGACACAACTCTGGTGCAAAATCTTTGTAAATCTGGGCCAGAGTGACTTCTGCCTTTTGGAGAGCTTCACTGTGCATCATTCAATTCAAACTATTTCCTTTACCTTCCCATCCCTTACTATATCGGATAAGAGTGCGCACCTTGTTTTCTCCATTTTGCCAATCACATACATTTTAGTATTGAAACATTGGTCCCACCTCGCAATTGTTTTGATTTCAGTGTCCCTTTTTTTGCACCCATGCAATTTCTTTGTCCTTTTATTTTTTGCTGTCACACTCCTTGCTGGCAGGGTGCATAGAAAACTGCATACTCGGCCTTAGACCTGAAACTTGTGCTCATTGGGTGAGAAAGAAGACTGTGGGGCCGATTCTGATGCGGGTTGGAAGAGCTTCCCGACCGAATCGGTTGGGAAATGGTGTCCGACCCACTCGGATCGGGAAAGTCCGACCGGCGGAGTAGGATGCATCCGGATGCTTCCAGATACGATTTGGTTGAACTCCCATTGACTTCAATGGGAACATTTGTTCCTAACCGCATCAGAATTGGGCCCTCGGTCGGGAAGACACGTTCCCGATCCGATTTGGAAGGAGCAAATGCCGTTAGGAGGCCTTCCTAACCGGATCAGAATCAGGCCCTCGGTCGGGAAGCTTTTCCAACCCGCATCAGAATCGGGCCCTGTGTGTGTAGACATACCACACCGTTAAATGCAGAAAGGCTTTCAGAACATCCATAATGAAATGTATCACTGGAAAATATGTTGCACTTGTAAGAAAGTGAATTATTAGTTGGGGTGTATGGAAGCCCACCACAAGTAATAGTTGCAATGTTTTAGTTAAGTACAGTAAAGGTTTCAGTGATTTAAACCTGAGCTCAACCACTCATAGCTATTTCGCAGAGCAGACTGGCTAAACTTAATAAAATATGCAAAGCATTTTGAAGTACCAAAACTGTTGAAAGGTTGAGAACGCAACACAATAAAAATCCCACTCTAATTTTTCAAATTGGAGAAGATTTCAATAAACAAAATTACACCAAAATGACAAACATCCAGTAAGGGGAACCAGAGACATGATTTTTTTTCAGTTTTAAATAAAAGTAGTGCCAGGAAGTGCAAAGAACTAACCTTAGGCAACTGGTCGCACTAAACCAGGGTAAAGTCAAATGTTAAGGCCAACTGCGGTTGTTTGCTGGTTGTATACAGGTCATGGGTTTTTCATGGTCAAAGAGTTACCTTCTTTTCTTGTAAACAGTTCTAGACATCGACAGGTCATTAATGGGTTGCCAACGGTGTTGAAGACAGGAGGCTGAAGCAGAAGCAGGGCTCGATGCCGATGGGTTACAGGAGGTTAGGACCCCGATGCAGTCTTTGATGAAGGCGGGAAGGCTCCGAGCGGAAGTTCCCGATTCGCAACAAAAATGGACTCGGCGTTGATCGGGGTTGGGTTTAATGAAGTCATCAGCGGTCAGTTTTCGATGCTTCGCTAGAGCTCGAGATTCCCTTAGAAGAGCAAGGCTGCAGGCTGGGGCAGGCAAAGAGCTCAAAGTTGTCGAATGTGGCTTTAACGTCAGTCCTGGCGAAGAACGTAGTAGGAGCTGCGGAAGGTCCAATCCCACTGGTAATACACCCCCAGCAGATTGGCTGGCACATAGGTCCCAGCCTTAAGCCATCCCACTTTTAGGGTTAGATAGGAGGAGTACATTCTGACACCAGCGAAGGGTTCCTGGACCTAAGGGACAGCGCTTGGGGGTAAGGATTCACTCCAACAGAAGTCACCTGCAGGGTCCAGGGCTGGTTCATTTGAAACTGGTCAGCTGGGCTCTTTCAAAAAGTGGGCATCTTGCAGCTTTTGGATCCCTGTAGCCAACTGACCCTTGTGGGCCACTTCTTTTTCCTGGGTTCAAGTGAGAGTTTGTCCAGCACTTAGGGTTCTCCTGATAGGTCTCAACAGCAGGTACAGTCCTTCTTCTGTCTTCCACAGGTCCATAATGTTCTGAAGAAGGTGCCCAGGTGTGCCACATCTATGCCTGGCACTAGCTCGTGGGTGGGGGTGACTCATGGCCTCTCCGTAATCAATAGGGAAAATGTTCTCCATGGGTAACCCTCCCACTTATGCAGCAGTTCCTATTTGCCCTTCTGCATACAATCCCATAGTGTACTTCTCTACCCAAAGCCAACATGGCAGAATCTGTCTTCCCAGTACTCACCCAGAGGTGTGGCTATGGAAATGGGCAAAACACCTATCAGGCCACTCTAAACCAGCTCTGGGGCAGCACCCCTCTCACTGGGGTTGGAGCCAGACTGCCTAGTAAGACAAAAGGGAAACCCACCCTGGTGTGAGCTACATCTGCCAATGACAGGGTAGGCATCCTTTAAAGCTCACAAGGGGCTGGGCACAGCTCCCATGCCACCCTGCTAGAGGAAGAAAGACCTGTCCCCACACCTTAAGCTGTTTGTTCACTGTCTTGGAGCAATCCACAACTCACTCCAGGGGAGCCATAAGGGGTAAGAAGACAACTGGACACTGGCAGGAAAGCATTCTGGTTTTGGCAGAAACAGATAACTTTCTGAACGTATCTGTTCTTTAATAATATTATAAAATCTGACTTTACTATTAAATTGGATTTTAAATTACTATTAAAGAGTCCTTGAACCATTTTTCTAGATATTCTCAACTTGAATTTAGCACTTGTTACACTTATTACACAGTTATAAACACTACTAGGTCTGACCTCTAATGAGCAGACAGTCTCATATTTTTGAAACTACAGGGAGTTTTTTAAAAATTTTAACTTTCCAGACCAGTCCAACCTAAATGTCCGTGAACTGATTAGTCCTTACTGCTCAATTTAAAAAAACTGTCAATAATCACATCATATACACATAACACCGTGGTTTAAAACCATCACATAAATGTGTATACCAAAACTCCAAACATGAAAAAAATGTGAGAAAAGGCCAGAAAGCACCTCACGTACGCAAACCTACAGAGCTGCTGGATTTATTAAATGTTGTGAGTGTCCTCAGATTAAAAGACAGGCAAGTAACAGGAAGACTGTTTTGATCTTTTTTGCACTGGACCTGTTGCTGCACTTAAGTAGACCTTTACAGACAGTCGGCGGAATTCGAAAAGCCCAATATCAAAGCAGACTGAGTGGAGACTGACAATTGCAGTCGTTAAGGTGGAACGCGACCATTTGGCGCGGGTTCCTTCACTGAAGTGGGTTGCAGGTTTGCGGGACAACAGCACCCACTCGATTTGGTGTGAAAAAGGGCTGAGGTGAAGACTGGCCCCCGACAGCTCTGACGAAGTTGCCTAGACAGTTTGGAAACAAAACATGTTGGCCTTTTGTGAGTGAAAGTGGCCATATACATGTCTGTCTTTTAATCTGAGGACACTCACAACATTTAATAAAGGACGTCTTGTATGTGAGAGGTACCTGATTTTTAATTGTGAGAACCAAGTTCTCTTTCCACGGTTGGGGATGAGTGAGCACTGAGTGAGCTACACAGTCTCAGTGTTGTCTGTCACACACTTTTTTATGTTGTTTGATTTCTCACCTCTGAGGAATTCTAGTACACACCTTCTTTTCTTTTTGAGGCCACAAAAGCATCCGATGATGATAACATGGGCATACTGGCGAGTACCATCCAGCAGCTCTGTGGGTTTGCGTACGTGAGGTGCTTTCTGGCCTTTTCTCACATTTTTTCCATGTTTTGAGTTTTGGTATACACATTTATGTGATGGTTTTAAACCACGGTGTTATGTGTATATGATGTGGTTATTGACAGTTTTTTTAAATTGAGCAGTAAGGACTAATCAGTTCACGGACATTTAGGTTGGACTGGTCTGGGAAGTTTAAAAATTTTAAAAAACTCCCTGTAGTTTCAAAAATATGAGACTGTCTGCTCATTAGAGGTCAGACCTAGTAGTGTTAATAATTGATGGAGTGGGGGGCAGTCTGACTTCTGTATCCCCCTTTGCTCCTATTGTGGATGTGACACTTATTACACAGAACAGTGTCAACCAGTGTTAGCCAATGGGAGAGACAGCCTTGCCACAGAGAAAAACAACTTTGCGATTTTTCACTTCCTGGGCATGTAAAGCATTAAACATACATGGCCTAATAAATACAATGCACCCTTCCTCAACAGCATTTAAGGCCTACCTTATGAGTGACTTATAAGTATTAAAAAGGAAGGTTTAGGCCTGTCAAAATGTTTGTTTTAACAGATTGAATTGGCTGTTTTATGTAGACATGTTTTACCTTGTCACTTTAGTGGTGGCACAATAAGTACTGCAGTCCGTTAGTGACATTTACCTTGCAAGTCCTTGGTACATGGAGTACCATGTACAAGGGTCTTATAGGTAAGTTAAAAGCGCCAATTAAAAGTGTGGCCAATTTCAACATGTTTCAGAGCACATGCACTGGGGACATGTTAGCAGGGCCCCAGTGCACAGAGTCAAAAGAAACCCAGCAGCAATAGTCAAAAGAAAATGGGGAGGATCAAGGAAAAAGAGGTATTTTCCTACAGTGTAATTTGTTTTAGAATTAAATATACCCTTGCATCTAAAATGGACCATAGGGCGCATTTCACACTAAAACACAATGCCGATTTCGCATTTTGCGGTACTACACAAACAGTTCGACAAATTTCGCACATCCCTAGGTTTTCTGCCTATTCTCTAAGCACGACTGTATGTTGCCATTTGATGTGTTGGTGAGGAGCAAAAATGGAAAGAAATAATCAACACAATCCCCCTAGAATGTTACAGTATAAGTTCTCATGGACAATAAACATGAGAGAAAGTACAGCTGAAATCGTAAAATGAATAAATGCGACCGTTCAGGACTATGAAACCTTGATTTAAGCTACGTATTGCATTTGCAAATTAGGAATATGCACATTCAGCGTGATTACATGCCTGATAAACGGATACTCTTAAAGAGAAAACAATAACATAAAAAAGCATTTTGCTGTAAAATGAGCACACCAGAAACATACTTTCACATCTCATTTATCCTTTGACTAACTACAGCAAGAAGTGTTTCAGAATTGTCTATTTTTACCCTCCGTGTCTCCTTACAAACTGCATTACTTTCCTTTATTTTCTTGGTGCTTGTTTCTTTCCAAAGGATTTATAAAAGCAGTTATTGGGTTTGCATGGGTGAGTACTTTTCCAAATCAATAAACAGTTAGGTGGCTGTTCGAAATGACCATCTTTTGTGAGGTGTTTTCCCTGATTTTTGCCTTCTTTAACTGAAACTGGTTTTGTTGGCCATACGACTCTGCACACTTTACTCCTGCTAACCAATGGTAAAATGCTTGTGCCCCCCTTCTAAACATGGTAAAATTGGCATACAAATAATTGCCACATTTAATTTCTTAAACGTCTCTAATATACAGCGCTACATGTACGTAGGTCCTGTGAATTAAATGCTACAAATGGGCTCATTGTGACACCCATGAAATTAACCCTGTTACACATTGTATTGTATTGTATTGTAATTGCATTTGTATAGCGCTTACTACCCCTGACGAGGCGTCGAAGCTGCTTTTCGGCGAGTAGCACGCTACTCCGGGACCCATAGAAGATTAGTGTTGAATTAGTATAGTGAAACATGCAAGTAAATTTTAAGTGGTGGATATGTTAGTCAGTTATTTGGAGTGAGAAGGATAGCGGAGGGATAGAAGGGAAAGAAAGGTTTGCATTCATATAGCGCCTGTTATCCCTGATGGGGTGTTGAAGCGCTTTTCTGGCGAGTAGCAGGCTACTCCGGAACCCATAAAGGATTAGTGTTGTAAATTAGTATAGTGAAATAAGCAGTAATTTGAGTGGTGGATATGTTAGTCAGTTATTTGGATTGAGAAGGGTTGGGGAGGGGTAAAAAGGGAAAAAGGTTTGCATTTATATAGCGTTTGTAACCCTGATGAGGTGTTGAAATGCTTTGTTGGCGAGTAGCACGGTACTCTGGAACCCATAAAGGATGAGTGGTGACTTAGTATAGTGGAATATGGAATTAGAGAAGTGAACATGTTAGTCTGTTATTTTGATTGAAAAGGGATAGTGGAGGGATAGAAGAGTGAAGGATTTCTTTTTTTAGGTCATAGCAATAGGAGGAGGCTTTTGGATGAGTAAAAAGGGTTTTTGGAGGGGAAGAGTCAGAGGAAGAGTTTAGAAAGGTTTGTTTTGGGGGATCGGTATAGTAAAAGAGGTTTCAGATGATGCAAGGAGGGGTAGAGTAGGAGAGAGTCAAGAAAGGGTTATTTTGGGGAACATAGTAGTGGTATGGGGTTTGGGATAAATGAGAGAGTGGGTGTAGAGGATATAATGATAGATGTATAGGGTGAGAGATAGGGTAGTGCATTGGAAAGAGTAGTAGAAAGAAGTTTGAGATGAGTCAGAAAGTTGGGCTAGAAGATATATTGAGAGAAGTATAGGCTGAGAAATAGGGTAGTGCATTGGAAATGCTAAATTAGAAGAAAGTGATACATATATGGATCCATAAGTACACTGAAAGTATATAGATGCATAAAGGAGGTAAGTATACGCAGATTAAAGATATTGATAGAGGTACAGGATGAGAAATAGGGTAGTGCATTGGATATGCTTTTTCAGGAGAAAAGTAACAAACACATAGATCCAAGTACATGGAGGTACATAGATGCACAATGGAAGCAAGTACATGTAGACCAAAGATGATTTGGTTTTTTTATAACAACATAATTATTCTACATGTTTATACAAAGCAATACACAAAGATAGGTACAGATCTATAGTGATAATAAATGCTTATATACAGAGGGACACATACATAGGGTGGGTCTTGATGAATGGGAAAATGGGCAGCATTTCTGGCCCAGGTCCCGACCAGTCTCGAACAGGCTCAAACAGGCACTCACCCTTGACCTCTCCACCCTTAACAGGCTCAAACAGGCACTCACCCTTGTCCTCTCCACCCTTAACAGGCTCAAACAGGCACTCACCCTTGTCCTCTCCACCCTTAGCCTCGACGCCCGGGCTGAGACGCCCTAAGCCTTGGCTGTTTATAGCCCTAGTAGTCAGGTGACCCCTTCAGCCAATGGGAAGCCTAGCCCTAACACTATCCAATCACAACACTAGCCCTAAAATCTAGAACCAATAAGAGACCAGGACCTTACAGCCAATCTTAGCCCTAGTCCAAGCACCCAATCAGTTTCAAAACCCTGATCTCTATGTCCAATAGAGGCCCTAGCCCTACCAGTAGTCCCAACCCTAGTCCAAGCAACAAATGGCACAGGAAGCCCTCGTCCCTACTTCCAATAGAAAGCCTAACCCTACTCTTAGTCCCACACCTAGTCCAGCAACCAATAACACCAGAAGCCCTAATTGTTATTTCCAATTAAAGGCCTAATCCTAGCCCTAGTCCCAACAACCAATAATACAGGAAGCCATAGTCCCTACTTCCAATAGAAATCCTAACCCTAGCCCTAGTCTCAACCCTACATTGATTGAATCACAGACCCAGAAACCAATCGGAACCCTCAAATACCCAACCAATGAGGACACTAACCCTAATCCAATAGAAACATCAGATACAACCTCTAATCAGTGTATACATGTACCTACCACTAGCAGACTATATAAGGTCCCAGCGACCTCAGACAAGGTTTGCTGGCCAGGGAGTTGGGAGCTGCTTCTCTTGTTCAGAATCTCCTAGGAGACAGACAGGCTCAATCCACACTTTGGACTTCTGCAGGTAAGGGCCTAACTTGTCCTCTGAAAATAGTGTATGTATAAAACTTTACTCCCTCTCCTGGACAAAAAACGAAGTGCACAGTCCCTATTAAACACAGTTTAAACAGCACACAGAATATCACTGCTGCCTCAGAGCACACTCTGATGTAGAATATCCCTGTTGCTGGGGGGGGGGAGGGGAGGGGCTGGTTTCACTGACTTGTTAACACAAAATGGTGGCTGGGGGTGCGCTGTTTAACATACAGGTCTTAGCACAGAGACAAGGGGAAATTTGGAGGGAAAACTGATAGTCGCCGGGAATGAGAGGGAAAAACTACAGAGATTTAGGACTGCAAATCCCACAATTCAACACGTTAAATGGAAGCAATCATGGGCAAGAAAAACCACAAGTTTGAACACAAAACAGGTAATTAAATATGCAATCACGGGCAGGTTAAAACTATAATTTTAAACTGTAACAACCACAGGCAAAGACAGTAATCACAGATAGGGAAAATCGTTTTTTAACTCTTTTAGGAAAGAGACCGCACTAGTCTGCCTCCTTACCACTTCCTCTTCAAGAAGTCTCAGGAACAGCAAAGACTTCAAGTTCATCTGCTACCAGCACTGGGGACCGTGTGTTTTGTGCTCCTGCTCTAACATCCTTATCACATGCTAGACACTCACTGCCACTCAACAAAGTGATATTGCGTCTTTTTAGTAACCTCCTTACCCCAATTTGGAAGAGTTTGATTTTCACAAGAGATCGCAGCACTGCAGGGGGTAGCCCTGTAGTCAGACTCTGACGCAGGTCCGATGAAGGGAAAACGAGGAGGTTTGGAAGGGAAAAATAGGGGAAGGGAAACAAAAACCACTCGCACTTTAGGATGTGGAATCGTTTTGTTGGGCGTAGCCTTACCTTCGTGGTAAGAGTTCCTTGCTCCATTATGCCATCTACTTACTACACCAAAGGTCCTGCCCCGCTCGTTCACCTATTCGGTCTGCGTCTCCGGGCTTTCGCCCTGATCAGTATCCGCTCCCGATATTTATCTTTTGAATCTGGAAGCTGTTCCGGGTGGGCCGGGCGCCTGTCCCCGCCCACGGTGACGCATCGTCATGACGCACGACGTGATGACGTGCGACGTCGTATACGTGAACTACAAAGTATAAAAGGAAAACAGGGATACGTAGTTCAAAAGGCCTAATTTAGATTCGTTTGGCCTGGATCCTATAGTCATTATCATAACCAATAATGGCTGCATCATTTTGTATGTGTGAGGATGGGAGAGGTAATAGTTTGTCTCACCAATCGATGTGCAATTCAAGTAACATCTGCCATGTAGAACGTCAAATGGTTTCTGTGGGCGAGGCCATAAAACTATAGAGTTAACAGAACATGTTAGTGACACGGGGAGTGCACAAGGTTTATACGCCAATCTCATGGGGTCAATTTTACCCCGGAGGTGTAATCTGCATTTTCTATGCCCAACTCAATACCTGGAACCCTGTAAGTGTAGGGGTATAGAAACTGGGACCCTATGGGATATATCCCTGCTGTCAGTTCCTTAGGTGGGGGTCTGGTTGATGTAGCTTTACTGGTTTCTACTGCACCTAAACCGTATATTTGGGATTATTAACATAGCTAAATCACAGGATTCCTGAATAAGTTGGTTTTAGTGTGGAGACATATTTTATTTTTCTCTCTTAGGACATATGATTAGGCATGGTTTATTCCTCTTTCTAGTCTACTCTGGTTAGGGTTCATAGTGTTCTGTGTTCAGTTGGTCATCCATAGTTTAGTTGGTTCCAAGGAATGGAATCATTCAATCCATTCATGTGTGTCTTAAGCCTATATACCCACCGTTGTTCTCTTTCAAATAGCCTCCTAGCTATATTTACACATCCTTTGACCTTTTCTATGATGGTCCATTTCAAATCATGGTCAATATGCCCCTTCTCAAGATAATGGGCTGTCAATTTGATAGCTGTGATGGAGCGTCTAATCGTGCTGCGGTGCTCACTAATTCGTACCTTAGCATTTCTAGTAGTCATACCGACATACATGAGTTGGCATGGGCATGTAATAAGGTACACTACATTGTCAGTATTGCAATTAGTGTGTTCGCTTTGTTCCCAAGGGTATCCAAGGCCCTGTTCTATCTGTTTAGTGTGTGCAGTGAAAGGACATACTACACAGGACCCACATGGGTAATGACCCGTGACTGGGGGTTGGTTCCACAGAGTCAGTCGGTTGTTTAGTTTTGGTTTGTAAACGTCTGTGTGAACCAACGTATTTCTCAAGCTTTTGTTACTTTTAAAGGAAAACATAGGTTTTGCAAACATAAGTTTGTTAGAAGTCAAGATAGACCATTTGTTATTTATGACCTTTTTTATAACATTGGAAGAGGAGTTGTATGTGGTGACACATATGAGTGAATTTCCTGCAGTCCTTGTATTAGTCTCTAACAAGGCGGCTCTTGGGGTGTTACAGGATCTTTTTCGGGCCTGATCTATGACCTTTTTAGGGTAAGCTTTTTGTTGTAACTTGTGGGTCAGTTTATCAGCCTCTTTTTTGTAGCTATCTAGGTCAGAACAGTTTCTCCGAATCCTCAGATACTGTCCAATGGGCAGATTTTCTCGTAATGACCGGGGATGTGCACTTTCAAAATGTAATAGGCTGTTCTTATCCGTCGGTTTTGTATACAGTGTACTCTCTAATCTTCCGCCTTTTGCTATGATGTTGACATCAGAAAAGGACACTGTTTCATTGTGTGATGACTTGGTAAACCGTAGGTAAGGATTCAACAGGTTAATACATCTTGTGAATTCTTCTGTACTATCCTCATCAGCTTTCCAGATGATGAGGATGTCGTCTATGTATCTGAACCATCTACATATTCTGTCTGAATATGGATTGTTAGACCAGATGTATTGTTCCTCGAAGTTGCTCATGTAGCGGCAGGCTAAACTAGGAGCAAACGTGCTGCCCATGGAAGTCCCATGGACTTGTAGGAACAATTGTTCTTCAAATTTGAAAAAGTTTCCCGTGAGTGCCAGATGCATCAGAGTCATAATCCACTCAATTGGTGCCTCCCACTGCCATACTTGATTCTGCAGTATGTCTTCAATTACTCGTAGGCTCTCCTCTTGAGGAATACTGGTATATAGTGCCTCCACATCCAGGCATACCATAGTGTTCACTTCTGGGTCATATTCCAGATCGGTTAGTAGGTTCAGCAGATGTTTTGTATCCCTGGCATATGATTTTATCTTTACGACCAAGGGTCTCCGGAACCAATCCGTATATTTGGACAGGGGCTCCAGTAATGATCCAATCCCAGATACGATTGGTCTTCCCGGGGGAGGGATCTTGCCCTTATGAATCTTCGGAATAGTATAAAACAGGGGAATCCTGGGTCCTTCGGAAATGAGGAAGTCTCGCTCGTTTTTGGTAATCCAGTTGTTCTCCATTGCTTCCTGGGTCAGTGTCATAATAGTTTTCTGAAGATGTGTGGTCGGGTCTCTCTGGATCTTCCTGTAGTGTCTCTCATCTGCCAAAAGGGTCAGACATGCTTCCCTGTAGGTCTCAGTCTCTTGTATGACAGCGGCCCCACCTTTATCGGTCGGCTTGATTATAATGTTACTCCTGGCACTTATTGATTTCAAAGCCTCACGCTCTTTTCTGCTCAAGTTATTATATGTTTCCCTTCTTGGTTGAAGTTGCTCTACCTCTTTCGTCACCGCATCTTTGAATGCCATCATCTCTGGGGGCATTAATGAAGAGGGAGGACAGAAAGTGGATTTTAGGCGAAGAGGTGTATGGCTGGTGTCCTTCTCTTGTTCCTCCTTCCCCTCAAAAAACGTCTTTACTCTGATTTTCCGGAAGAACTCACTGAGTTCGCACCTCACCTGGAATTTGTCAATCAGTGTGGTGGGCACGAACCCCAGGCCTTTGTTTAAAACCGTAAGTTCCTCTTGACTGAAGGTCTCATTGGTGAGGTTGACTACAAGTCCTACATCGAGCTTGTGCCCGGCTGTTGGTCCCTTGTCTGGCTCCTCGTATTCATGCCTCTCCGGTCGTCGTCCCACTGGACTCTTCTGTTTACTCTTCTGCCTCGTCTTCCTCTCCTCCCTCCTTGGCCTTAAAAATAATGTTGGTTTTGATTGGGCTGAAAGAATGGCCCCGACTGGTACTGGGGTGGGCCTTGGAACGGGTGTGGGCCGAATGGATTTGGCCATGGATACATTTGTGGCGGCGGGTACGCTTGATTGAAGCCCCCTCTTCGTTGTCATCTGGGTTTACCTCTCCAGCTTCTAGAAGAATTGTCACTAGACCAGTCGTCCTGTTCAGAGTCTGATGTGCCAGAATCTTCCTTGTTAGAGGACCCAGTGGCTGTATCTTGTTGTTTGCTGTAGTCATCCCTGATATAGGGGTAGACTTTCTCGTGAGAAAATTTCTTCAAATCTTTTTGAAGTTTATTGATTTTACTTTGCATGAGGTATTCCTTGTGCTCGCTGATCTCTTTATTCACCTCTTCTAGCTTCTTTTTGTAGAGGGTTATTTTAATCTCTGTGATCAGCGCGTCTTCACTTGTTTTGATTTTGACAAGTAGTGCCTCAGAGAGACGTTTGGCCGTATTAATTATTAAGATCAACCAATCGCGTGTGCACCGCCACGCGATCAGTGACCATTCCTTTTTGAATAACTGGTCATCCAAGAAAATCCTTGGTTCATTAGTGACCAATAATCCTGTAGCTGCTGCATTGCCACTCAGATGTTCAGTCATTATCTCCCCGTGTAATAAGGTCTTCATTTGATTCCTTTTTAATTCTTTCAGCTCATCACAATTTTGGGCTTGGTTCAGGCTCTGGTTGATGTTCGTGTCTGGCAGTAATGATGGTGCTGCTAAAATGGCAGAGGCTATCTCATCCGAGTAGCCAATGCCTAAAGATTCCGTCATTATGGATGTAAGGTTTCAAAATTGATTCAGACAGTAATGAGTATAGGGAGGAAGTGGATGGAAGGGTGCTGAGTGAATGAGACACTACTTCTTGAACTTTTATATCCTTTTTGGAAATTTTCCAGAAGCCCTACAGCTGTACGCTGCTCAAATATCTACAAACTACAGCCACAGAAGAAGAGACCCCTCCAGAGCCAAAAGGGTGGAGAGGGGCCGCCGGCGGGGACACGCTCCCCCGCTCCAAACTCCACGCCACAAAAAGCACCCCACAAATTCACAAACAAACATGGATGGGAACCGAGAAAGAAGCATCCCAGCCGCCAACCACCAAGTCGTGGGAAAGGAAGCAACTCCTCCCTACAATATAACCCTCACACACTCTAGTAGTGTCATGCTTCATCATCGGGTTCACCCTGACTCCTAAAGGTCAGGGTGGGCTCAACCGTATTTCAGGGAGCGCTTAGAAGATAAATGGCCAGGGGGTATAAAGATGTCTCCAGGCCTGCCATACCAGCCTGGGTATACAGTTTTAAGTGAACATTTTGATCTGGCATAAAAACTCCTTTTTAACACTTTTAAATCACCCCTAAGATAGGCCCTAAATGTCCATAGGACAGGGTGCATTGTATTTTAAAAGTAGGGCATGTATATTTAAGGTTTTCCATATCCTGGCAGTGAAAAAACCCCAAAGTCATTTTTCACTGTACCCAGGCTAGCCCTCCCATACTAAAACACTGGGTAAAATTATTCAAGGTCTCATTTTAATAGTAATTTAAAATCCAACTTAATGGTTACATCAAGTTTTATATTACTGTTCTGAAAATGTCACTTTTAGAAAGTTGTCCTTTTCCTGCCTCAGCCAAATGTGCCTTTCTGCCAGTATTCAGTGTCACCTAACTGGTCATTGGCTCCCCTCTGGTGAGAGGTGGATTGTTCAAAAGGCATGGGTGTGGAGAGGTGTGTTTCCTTCTTGAGTCGGTTGATCTGGGGGCTATGCCTAGCCCCTTCCTGAGGTTCAAAAGGGTACCTACCCTGTTACTGGCAGATGTAGCTCACACCTAGGCCTGTCTACCTTTGTCTTCCTACTCAGCTTGGCTCCAAACCCAATGGGAGGCGGGAACTGCCCCAGAACTGGTTTTGAGTAACCACAAGGGAGGGTTTGCATACAACCCTGGGGCATACAATAAAGGCCAGAAGGCTGCAAACAATATACATGCTCGAAGAGATAGGTTTTTATCCCCTTCTAAAACAGCTCAGATCTCACAATTGTTTAAGAGACAGGGGCAATGCATCCAGAAATAAACCCTCATCACCAAGGGAGCCATCTCTCCTAAATATGATGCAGTGATATATATTATTTATATTATCATTGTGCCGTGGAACATTAGCCAACCTCAACGCAGCTCACAGGCTTCAAGATGTCCAACTGCTAAGGCGGTCCCATCGGATCTCTCGGGCTTGGGATTGCTGTTTCGGCATAAATCCCAGCAAGCCCCTCCATCTAGCCACCTCATATCGGGAATCGAGAGAAACGATTGCTCGATCTCCCATAGTAGACAAGAGAGCCCAAAATCGTGGAATAGGGCAACGAGGACCGCTCAACAACAACAAAGAAGGGAAACGCAGGAGACCACCATCTTGGCTGTGAAGCCCACTCCATCAGGAGGGTGGTATGCTTTGTAGCCTGGCCCAGGCACGCGAGGTGTGTGGTCCTGGATCCGCTGATGTGCTCTGCCATGGTGCGATGTGTACTCTGCGGCCTCAGCCCGTCTCATCCGACGTGTTGGTCCTCGGTCCGCTGTGGGTACTGCTCAGCTGTGCACAGCTGTCTGGTGTTCGGGAGACTGCCACTGATCTTCTGTCGTGTGGCCCTGAGTCCACTGCTGATGCCCCAATGTGCCCAGCTGACTGGTAGCAGGGAGACTACCGCAACCGACATGGAAGCACCAACTCGGTGCCAAAGGTGAGCCGCGGCCCCCTCTAACTTGGACATCCCCGCAGATTGTCCCACTCAGCCGTCCCCCCCACCCCCATCTCTACCCACAGTTCGTGTACTGGGTTGAGCAACACAAAAGCAAAATCCCATACCCCCATGGATACCCTACAGGCCCCTGGGATCTCTGCTGCTACCTTGGAGATGTTGAGGCAACTGGGACAACAAGCGTGAAGGACATCTGGCCATCAGCAGCTCGGGGATCCCTCCAGGCCCAAGATAATCGCCCTTGAGTGCAACAACACCCTGAAGGCCTGGCTGAGTGAGCACCACAAGAACCCCAGCAATGGCGAGAATATCATGCTCTGTAAATATGTAATATATATTTGTTCAACCATAATCGCTTCAACTTTCCTTAAAATGTAATCTTGAGTTAATTTGCAACTTGTATATATGTAACTTTAACTGCTAGTATCTAGTAAATATATGTACTTACTTCCATCCTGTGTGAGTTTAGAGTTTATCTGTTTTGTATCTTTTATGTAATTCAGGTACTCTGAAGTCCTTATGTAATGTAACTGGTTCTATTGTAAAGCATTCTGACACCTTCGGGTAACGTTTGCGCTATATAAAAACGCGTAAATAAATAACGAAGCAGACCTCAAGGTTTTTAGGCGTGTACCACTTCTTTTTAACGGTCCAGTGTGAGTGGCCACCCTTCTTTCCTTCCTTCTTTCTCTCACTCATTATTTCTGCCTTTTGTCAATCTTTCTTTCCTTCCTTGTTACCTTTCTACATCCACCAATCCAATCCTCTTTCAGTCTTCCTCCATTTGTCCCAGCCACCCATCATACTCTCCATTCATTCATCCATCTATCCTTCCTTTCTTCTTTAAATTCACCCAAACGTCTCTGTATTTATCCATCCTTCTATCCATCCACCATCTGTTTTCCATCCATTCCTTATCCCCCTGTCCATCCGTCCATCTAACTATCCATCCAAATGGCACCCACCCCCACTAAAGTTGCTAAGGTGGGGAGTTATGACACCCAAATTTCATAACAGGAGCTTGCTATGATTATTAGGTGCCCTGGCAGGGTCTGTTATGATACAAGGACCAATTATGTGTTGGCACAGTCAGATGTTGGAAACTTTTAATGAAGCATGCTGACTAAAGACCAGTTGAACAAGGATTTCTTTCAGAAAAAGTTTTCACAAATTTCGTACCGACTTTTTACAAATGGAATCTGATTTTGTGAACCAATGTACATACTTGTAGGTTGATGCACAAAATACCGAATTGTAGTGGGTCCCAGACTGTACTGCATGATGAATATTAGTTATCTGTTGTTAATCTGAGCGATTCTTCCTTACCTGGCTATGCTTGTGTGACCTTGGTGTTACTTGTATCTTGTTCTTCACATTTAGCCTAGGTCACTATCTTAATTGATATGGTTTATTGAGGAATGTTTTATATACACTATATGTGTGCTTTTATTGGTTTTAATATATGAAACAGAATAAAAACTAATTTGATTTGATTTGATTTAGTTAGCCAGGTTGCGGTGTGGGGCCCATTACTAGCTACAATCACAGGGATGGTGGCCTGCAACAGTCAGTAGACCACCATCTAGCTGATTACTTTTGAAAATGAAATGTTCTTTTTAAAGAGACCCTATTTCCTAAAAGGAAACAGGACTGTTTTTTGAAAAAGTTTTCAATTCTGAAAAACTTCAGTGAAAAGTGCCAGTGGTCCTCCAACGCGTTGCCTACTCCATTTGAATTTGCCACCCTAATTTGCAAGGGAAATAAATGGTCTAAAGGGGACCATGGGTTTAGTATACACCATGGGGTTAGTACATTCCATGGGTTTAGTACATACCAAGTAATTTTTTAGCAGTCACAAACCCTCTGATTTTGTGAATTTTAGTACATCTGCCACCAGATTCGATGTGGAACGGCAATATGCAGAGCTCTGCTGTATGCAGTGGCAAATGAAGCATTTGGCTGTGATTAAAATGTTTCTGTATGAAAAGGCCTGGCCAAAGGTTCTCGCTGTTAAGTTTCATCATCTACCTAATGGTTTTAGCTAATTGTGTTGGACATGTACTGTAAATGTTTTATTTAATCAAAACAGTAATGACTCATTCTTGCATTGACGTACTCAATATATGAGATCACAGTTGCTCTGTTAATGGTGACCCAGTCCTGCTCCTTCAAATCTACGCACACTACGGAGAGAGGAGTTGGCCTAACGGCTAGGGCGGTCAACCTCCAATCTGGGGAACTGGGTTTGAGTCTCGGCAGTGACGCTGAACATCCTGTGATTCTGGGCAAATCACTTAATCTCCCCGTGCCTAACAAAAAATGAATGTGTCCTCATGTAACGCAACTGGTGCTATGTAAAGCGCTCTGATACCAGATACCTACGGGTCAAGTTCGCACTATATAAAACTCTGTAAAAAAAACCAACACAAACAATTCATGGCCCTCCTAATTTCTAGAATGAGCCATTTACCTTTTTACTGACCCACATAGTAGCCCACTTAGGCCCAGTAGACACAGTAGCCCCTGCATTGAAATCATCCGCTTAAATATGATTTGTGGTTTGACTCGACAGAGTAGACTCGATTTCCAGAGCTTTACTCCTGAATGGGGTTTGCAGAAGTGATAAAAACTTCTGTGGTCCCATATATTGCTTGCGTATATAGCCCATATAAAGTGAAAGTGCATTTCACTCTGCTGACTGCCAACAAAGCCCTGTCAGTTTTGTGAGGACTGTTATTATTTGTGTGTTTTTTAATAGAGCTAAAATCTCCTAAAACTGATAAGATAACAGATGCTATAGTTTAATCCAACCCAAGGTACTCAATTAAATTGTCAAATGCTGAACGCCTGACTCAAGCTTACTGGGGTTAGAACCTGTGATCTACAGAACTCAACGAGGAGCAGTGACCTGCTGAACAATATTGCCAAGACTCTGACATGATATTATCGATAGTGATGCTCAGCAGAGCCTTAAAATTTATTTTGGAGTTGATTCTGGATGTCTCTGATCAGTTGGGACCAGTTTGTGCACATGGCCCAAAAGGAGGAATCCAGGCGAATGGCACATTATGTGACTCTCGGTGTGATCTGCGAACCATTAGAAAAATGTTCAGGCTTGCGTTATACATCCAGAATGTAGTATGCAGACCAGTGGCGGATGGTGACATTTGAAAGTGTTGGGGCGTAAAACAATTGTCGTACTGCACTGTGGCAAGCGAGCGTAGCGAGCGAGCCCGAACCACCTACGTGGGGTTTGGGGGGGTTCTCCCCCCATGAAAAGTTTGAAAAAAGAGTGGGCAAATTGTGCATTTTCAAGCAAATTTGAGAAAGCAGGAAGATGTCAACCACTCTGAGGTCTGATGACCCCGTCCAGTCCCCTCATGCCAGGCCTTTGTAAAGCTTTGGAACTGCTTTTAGACACGCACATGTCCGTAGTACAAAATTCCTTACATGAAACGTATATTAGATATACAGGCCTGGCATGAGGTAGCCGTTCGTTCGCTTTTTTAATCCACATTCTAATGTGGAAGTGTACTTTTCCTGAAAGGTCCAGCGTGACTGCTCTGGAAAATAAACTATATTACTTCCGCCAGACACCCACACTGGTGATAGTAAAAGTGTGCATCAGAAAAAATAAACCATAGAGGCGGAAAGCTCAAGGCATAGATGCAATTGTGCATGCAGAAATAATCAGACCATGGTGTTACTTATGCATGATCCCAGTACCCGTGAACCTTTTCCGGTCCAAATAATTTTCTGCAAAATGAAGAACGCCAGGTAAATCGGATTTGCACGGAGGATTAATAACAAATTTGGTGCTCGGTGCAAAGGCGTGACCGCAACTTCACATATTGTGGATTTTTTCCATGCTTTGTATAGCGCTAAGATGCTGCAGTTTGATTGCCTCGCCGCGCTTTCAGGCCCATTGGTAAGGTGAGAAGGGAGGAACCGTGGAAGTAATGAGAGGGGGCTGATTGGCGCGAGTATGCCGAGACGCACGCCGAGTTCTGTATCTCTGAGAGGAAAGGCTTCCTGGCGCTCAAACGAGCAACTAAGCACATAACCTTCTACAACACTCCCTACGGCCTAATCAAATTTCACTAAACAAAAGC
Organism: Calotriton arnoldi; assembly: GCA_963921515.1. Lineage (NCBI taxonomy): Eukaryota > Metazoa > Chordata > Amphibia > Caudata > Salamandridae > Calotriton > Calotriton arnoldi. Next base: position 3,628,812 of record CAWUFW010000322.1, on the reverse strand, counting down.
AGAACAGACTACCAACCTTTGAGTTCATGGATCAAAGTCTTATTGTTCGTACAATTAGAAACTGCACACACATCACTACAGTGAGTTGAAAGATCACACACACAGCACAGAGGCAGCCAGCGAAGCACTGACCAAATGAACAAAGTCAGCATAAACGGAAACACGAATATTGCATCAAACTGAAGAGAAAACTCCAAAAGATGTACTAAATAGTGAAGAAATGATGTTAAAAAACGAGCCTAGGTTGTTATTAATTGTGGATATTGCGCCAATAACACTGCAGTGGCACGTGAAAATGCAGGCTGTGATGGATAAACTTCCAATAAAAAGGAGTGAAAAACAACAGCCTTTTAGAATATTCCTTTATTTAATGAGGTGCGCTTGGGTTTTGAAATCAATCAATCAATCAATCATGTCACTTATAAAGCGCACTACATACCTGCGAGGGTCTCAAGGCGCTGGGGGAAGAAGGGGGTGGTGCTGCTACTGATCGAAGAGCCAGGTCTTGAGGAGTCTTCTGAAGGCCAGTAGGTCTTGGGTCTGTCGGAGGTTGGTGGGGAGGGTGTTCCAGGTCTTGGCGGCGAGGTGGGAGAAGGATCTGCCGCCGGCGGTCATTTTCCGGATGCGGGGGACTGTGGCGAGGGCGAGGCTGGTCGAGCGGAGCTGGCGGGTGGGGGTGTAGAAGCTGAGTCATCTGTTGAGGTAGGCTGGTCCGGAGTTGTGGAGTGCTTTGTGTGCGTGGGTGAGGAGCTTGAAGGTTATCCTCTTGTTGACAGGGAGCCAGTGCAGGTCTCTCAGGTGGGGTGTAATGTGGCTGCGTCGGGGGATGTCGAGGATAAGACGTGCAGTTCTCACCTCATTCAGCAAAGGGACCCTTAAACGTTGTGGCCCCTTCACTAATCCTCTCACAGTTGCTCTCACTTTACACAGTTTATTCATAGTTTTTTGTAGGATAAATTATCCAATGTAAAACGAGGCAGCTATTTTACCCCACCTGGCTGTTTTCAATCAAAGCTCCCAATAGAGAGCCATAACAGCAGAGTTGGCTACAAAAGACACATCTCTATTCACTCGGTCCGCCTGTCACTCATCTATGCTGTCCTGAATCCACCTCACTCTCGCACGTTCTTTTTTTTTTTTATCCCTACTTTCTCCTTTAGTCACTTTATTTCTCTATGTTACTTCCTCCTTTCTGTCTTTCTCTGGGTCAAAGTCTTATGATAAAAAATGAGTCCTAGCCACCAAAAAAAGGCAAGCAGGTGCCATCACTGAAGCACCGGCACACATTAAGCACTGGTGACTCGTCACTCATTCATGTTACCAGTTCAAGAGAGTCTAATATCGTAGTTTCCAAATCTGCCGAGGAAATAAAACTCGAGAAGCAGTGAGTTACATGGAGGCGCACAGACAGCAGGTGTCTCTGCGGAGTCCTCCATTCCTTGCTGAGGAGGCCTGGCTTCAGGGCGGGGCAGCCATGTTTATCTTCCCATGCCCCAGTCCATGCCGTTACTGTCCTGGGGGGATTATCCCTTTGCTGCCCTGGGAATTCGATTTAAAGGTCCGTGCTGGGGTTGCCAGTGGCTATTCACTATCCGTGCTTGCCCAAAGGCTCAGGAAAGGACCCCAGCTCAATGCCAATGTGGATGAAGCCATGTCTCACACCCGACAGCCCACCCTACAGAACACACACATGCTCGGGCGCGCTCGCTTGTGAACAAGGCATAAGAAACGGGACGACGGGGGGGGTTGCGCGGGGAGGGGGTGGTGGGTTAAATGTAAGAAAAACTTACCTTTGCCTCCGGTGCCGGACTCCTGCATCGCGCCTCCTGCCTCTGCAAACAGGAAGCAGAAGCAGGCAGCCTCCCTCTCTTCCCCAAAGCCAATCACAACGCTGCAATGGCAGCGTTGTGATTGGCTAGGACGCCGTCCTTACAGGCGTCTTAGGGGAAGCCGTTTTTTTCATGCAGGCTGCGCAGCAGCCTACATGAAGAAAACGGAGAGTGCTATAACTGGTTTGGTCGGCTCTGGGCCCGACCAAACAGTCAGGGTCCATAACATTGGGCTAGCCACTCCTCCCCGAACCGCCCACCCACCCCCAACCAGACATATCCTTCTTCTGCTTTCTCGCAGTGCGAGAAGCAGAAACGTAAAATGGTATTTATACCATTTTATGTTTCTGCTTCTCACACTGCGAGAAAGCAGTGGGGAGACACTCCGACGCCCATGTGGAGGAGCCGCCACTGTGTGCAATGTGTTATTTGAGAAAGTACGTGTTTTCAGTAAAACCTATTATGGATTAAAATCATTCATAAAAAAGGTACAAAAGTGAGAACCACTCCAACCAGGATAAAAGTTAACAAGTCTTTAGTTACATCCTATGCAGTATTGTTACTTGAAAGTGCATTTTTGGTTCATCAGTTAGTGTGGGTTTAACGTTAAAGTATCCCTAAAACAAAATTTATAACCTCAGATGCAATGTGAATGACTCCTAGAACAACTACATTCCTAAAACCTGTAGGTAAAGGTTTTATCGGCTCCTAGGAAATCAGAATTTTTTAGTCCTGAATTCATGATCATTTCACATGGGGTCTGCTTGAATTAGTCTTGACACAGCATAACCTTGGGTGTGGGGTGCAGTGAGTAAGTGATCTTCAGTTTATTTAACATTTCGAATTAGTGAATTGCTCAGTAGCGGATCCTGGTTTTTAAGAATTATTTATACAAATGTCGGGTAGATGAACAGCCAGGTGGCAGCCACGTTCAGGGTGAATGTAGTCCACACTTGTGAAATTCCCCCTGAACAGCCCCTTAATGTTTATTACTTAATGCAGGATTGCCAAAGTATGGCATTTAAAAATGGCAGAATCTTTTAAGCTGTGCAGTAGGCTTACTTTCAGGAGAGCCTGTTACATTTCTTGAAATGTAAAAAGATAGAGGATCAGATAAGACCTCTACTCTAAAAAAAAAACTATGTGGTCTGATGATTTACCACACATACAGGATCGCTTGTCCTAAATTAACTCTGAGTGAAAATTGACACAACCACATTATACAATGAGTAAGGTTTACTAGTACGTGCTGGGTATGGAATACCTCATCCCATAACTACAACATTTAGCTAAAGTTCAGTAAATCTTGCTAAATCTGGTGCCACTCCCAAAATTGCTTAAGCCTCTTCAGTAAAACATGATATTCTACCTCATTGAGTAGACGCTAGAGTTCAAATGATGGAACTTTGTCACTCTTTCCACCATTTCAAAGATTCCATTTAGTAAAATCTAATAATGGCATCTGCTGGATCAAACTGGTACCTAGAAGACATTGAGAACTATGCAGTGGCACATAAAAACCTAACCCATCCAAAGAAGAGCTGCTAGTTTGTGCATGTAGGAAAGTGTATTATTAGTAGGTGGGGGCATTCACCTTCAGCTAGTTCTAATACCACAATCACTAATAGGCTCAGTCAAGTTTCAATAAATTAATCCTTGCTCACCCCTTGGTAGCTTAGCAAATTAGCAGTCCGGCTTAATTTAGTAGACAGGTATGTGTAAAGCATTTAAACAGTAAATAAGTTCAAGGCACAATACAATACAAATCCAACACCAATTTATAAAAATAGAGAATATTTGTATCTTTAAAACAACACACAAAATGACTAAAACCAATGTAGGGAACTGGAGATATGAATTTTTAAAGATTAAATCAAATATTGTGAATTCTAGCACTAAAGAAACATAAAGTGCCACTCGTAGCTATCTGGTTGCACTGGACCGGGACGAAGTCAAAGTTTTAGGCTGACCGCTATGGAGTGTGGGTCAGATAGGCTGAGTGCTAGGTCTCTGTTAAAAGTTTAACTTTGGACTTAGTTTTTTTCTTGGAGCTTTTTTATCGTCGATGGGCTCATCGGCGGGTCTTCGGGCTTCTCGGATCTGAAGTTCGAGTCAGCATCGGCGGTCTCTTGAAGCCTCGCTGAGTCTCTGGAAGTCTTTGTCCTCGACATCAATTGCGAGGAGCTCCGGAGCTTTCAGCGGGATAAACCAGCATGATCAGGGCAATTAATGAGTCAACTACGGCGACTACACTCTCCACGTTGAGCCGGTCTCCTCTTGGAGCTTTTCTGCAAAACTTTGCTGAAAGTTTCTTTTGTTGCAGATCTTGTAGTTTCTTGGTTCCTTTGGTGAAAATAAGTGTCCACTAGCTCCGTCCAAGGATGTAGAGACTCTGGATTGCCTCTTGGGGACTAGGACTCAATTTCCCACAATGCACCTGTACAGTCCAGGAAAAATCCAATTGCAACTGGTCAGCTTGGGTGATCCTCTCTTTGGGCTTGCAGGTGACTTCTTCCAGCTCTGTGGCACCTGTTGCTGATCAGGGGGTCTACTCCTTTTCCTTTGAGTCAGGCACAGTCCTTTCTTTGTGGAGCCTTGAGAGTGCAGCAGGTGCAGTCTTTCTGAGTGCAAGCCTTCTGTGGTGCAGTCCAGGGGTCCAGCAGGGCGGTCCTTCTTCTTTTTTTGTTCCAGGCAGTGTTCTGAGGAGCGCCTGCAGAGCTCCCATATTTATCCTCTATTCTTGGCTGGCAGTAGGGGTGGACACCCTAACCAATATGGATAAAGTTACCTCCATCTGCTATGACCACCTCCTGCGAATATTTGTGGCCCAGAATGCACTGTTTTCACAAAAATCAAAATGGAGAAAATCTCTCTTTGGTGTGTGTGTCTGTGTCCCCAACCCAAAGGTGTGGCTAACAACTCACTATAATCCCCTTCTAGCCCCTATCCTAATCTAATTAGGCTGGCTGGGGATCAAGGAAGTGGGGGCTAGCCTGGGTCCTGTGAAATCTATTCTCTGGACTTTGAAGTCCAGCTTATTCCCCCATCCATCCCCTTTACTCTCCATAGCTTCTCCAGAAAGCAAATCTCCTCTCACCAAATGGCTGTATTGTTTCAGCCCCAGGCATCTTCACACCTACTCAGGGAGCAGCTTGGCTCAAGCTGTCAAAGGCTGACCAATGAGAAGAGGCTGCTACAGGGCTGCTTTAGTCAACCTCAGGATAGTTAGTTCTAAAATTACTTTCCTGTAACAGTCATAATAAATCCGACCGTGGCAAGTTGTTGGATTTATTATAACTATTATTTTTATATTTTGAATGATATTGCTAGCTAGCTCCCAAGCAAAGATAGACTTTATTAAGTTTAATAAAGCATTCTCATGTTAGCATAAGTGGCTAGCAGCACTACAATAAGGAAAAGCGACTATTGCTGTTTTTCCATATCCGGGCATATAAAACATATTTTATATTGTCCCTCCTTTTTATAAAAAAATACACCCTACCCATGGGGCCCCTAGGGCAGACCTTAGGGTTGACTTATAAGTTATTTAAAAAGTCTGATTTGGGCTTGGAAGTACTTTTAATTCCAAAGTTGAATTTTGACATAGTTGTATTTTAAAACCAGCTTGCAAAGCAGGCCTGGATTTAAAATGACACCAGACACCACAGTAGTGCACACTCAAGTGCATTAAGTCCACTGGGGTCTGTAAACCTACATGCGCCACCATATTCTAGGGACTTTCAGGCAGGTTGTCTTGGCCAATTAGAATTATACCAATTACCATTTACCTTTCAGAGGACAGAGTTAGCAGAGCCTAGGGCATTTTCAGAGTCAGTAACCACCAGAATCAGTCAGAAAAAGTTGGCTGATCAGGGCAAAAAGAATGACTTTCCTACAGTACATGTCTAAGATTCTAAAGTGGATCTACAGCAAAGTGGCACTGAAATATCAAGGGAAAATCTCCCAGTAATTTTAATCTCTCAAGTTAAAATTTATAATATCAGATTCAAGCCCTATCCAAAAATAACATTCAGTGACTGCTAGAATCCTGTACATCCTAGATTTAGCAGCTGAACAAATATTAAGAATTTTTTCCTATTCCAAGAGTTTCAGTAATTCTTAGAGACCCTTGTTCTATTAAGTATAGTTCATGGCAATAGCCTATTATATAGTTTGAGTGCTTTAGCCACTGTGATTCAGAAGCCTTCACTGCATCCCATTCAAATTTGCATCAGTAGTAAAAGGCAGAAGTATATTACTATCAAGCACAAGTACAGGTGTACCGAAATATATGTCAGGTTTTTAGCGTTAGTACTATGTAAATGATATCCATTTAAATTCATGATATGCGTAGTTTTTTCATGGATATCCTTAAAACTGGCGTGGTTGATGTCCTTCTGGAACCACGTTCAACACCAGTTGAATAGTATATGTGGCTGTGCATCTTGAAATAGCTCACTACTGGGGTTCAGAACCCGGTTGTGGCTCTCTGAGTGCCAGTAGAAAAAAACTACAAACTAAATATATCTGCTTAACTGACTAACCATGTTCTGTCAAACATAAATCCGCCCTTTATATACTTAGGGGGTTGACTGGCAGAGCTCTGTTTGAGAGGAGGTAGGCTTGTACATGGGTTTCACATATATAAAATGAAAAATGGGCCATCGGTGCTATATACTAAGGGCAGACCTAGGAGCATATTTACAAGCCCCTATCGCCACCAGAACATCACATTGTGCAGCACACATAAAAACAGCAAAACGCCATGCATGATTGTTTATGTACAGGAAGGTGCCCCTTCCTGCACATAAACAATCATTTTATAAATGACGAGTTGCAACGTCTATGTGTGCTGCACTAAGCAGCACACATAAAAGTTAGAATTCGCCATTTAAGATTGTTTATGTGCTGGAAGGGACACCTTCCTGCACATAAATAATCATTCCCCACAACGCCGGCACCCTTGCACTATGGTGAAAGGGTGCCTGCTTTGGCACTAGGCAGCTGAAATTACAGCCAGCGCAGGGGGAAACGCAGGCCTGCATCATATTGTTGTAAATACTGTGCAGCCCTGCGTTTCAGAAGTGGCGGAGCGCGGTATTAAGCCTAGAAGGCTAAAGCTGCGCTCCGTCACCCTCTTTGTAAATATGCCCTCTAGTTTCACACATTTCAAGACTCAACCAAGCCCTCCACTGTCAATCACAGTGTATGTGTAAAGCCATGCCTCCCAAGTAAAGAAAGTAAAGGACAACCTAATAACCCCTTGTAAGCTTGTGTCTGAGTATACAGAGACAATAGAAAATGCAAACAAAGGGATCATTCAAAAAACACATACAAAGTATAAGACATAATTATTCATTCATTACAAAACTCATTCATTTCTTGTCATCATTGCGTGCTAACTCAATTATATACGGAAAATACATCCAGAGGCGTACATGTAAAATAAAACAGTTTACTAATTTCAACAAATTATATTGACCGGTAGAATTGCATGACCTATTTTCAACCCAGTAGATGATGAAGGGGTTATATTTTCTCGGAAACAAAACATATTCTAATAAAGAAGGCCTTAACACCCCTCTCTACCCCCACTCCTGACCCACCATTCTAGGACCCTGTGCAACTCTTTTTTAGGGCAGTTAAATGAAGTCTCAGTTGTACCTTCCTTTAATCCCTGGGGCAGTTGCAGTTCATTGAGAGGGGCTTACAAACAGAGTCCTGATCTACAGTGCTAATAACATACACAGCACGGAGCTTCTCAGTATCATTAGTGTCTGGAGAAGATAACAATTAGCCTCTGTTCCTCCATTAGTATTTCCAATTTCACGTGTGTTGCTTCGCATAGTTAGCATTGTAACCTCCCAAGCATGGCAACAGTTTTCTCCCAGTTTGCCTGACGGTGCATGCGCAGTGAAGTTGCTTTATTTAAACAAGCTTTGGAAAAGCCGATAGGTCTCACCTTTGAAACTATAATCTCTGCCCATGCTTTTGTATATCTATGCTCCACAGCTTCAGCAAAAATGCTGATGCTGACAGTATGAACAAAAGGGAGAAAAAAGCACGACATGGCTGCACCATTATGTAGGTGCAGGCATGCCTCATTTGTTACCATCCCAGATTGATTAGTGGATTGATAAATGAAAATAAATAACTATGAAGAGGTGCCAAAGTGCTTTTCGTTTGTGAAGCGGAAGGGCCTGCAGTAACTTCCTGTATGGGCTGCCAAAAACCAGCCAAAATAAAAGAAAATAGGACCTTTGGCGTTGAAGAGACAAAAGGAGGAGCGAGTGGTGTGGCACACGAAAAAGGGAACAACAAGGAGGGCGGGGGAAATGCATAAGGGCAGGGTAGTAGCTTTTATTGGTGCTGGAGGTGTAGTGACACCAAAGCATAGAGGACCCCCATTATACCCTGTTTATTGTTTGTATTTTACATTTCAAACAAAAGCCAAGGGGGGCTTTTCCTTCCATGCACTAGGACCCATGACACACAGGCTAACCTGAGTGAAAAACATGGGGAGAAGCTTTATAATTTAACTGATCAATATTGTTACATCAACAATTCAATTAAAGTCCCTTGCCCCCCAAATGTAAAATGAATAACCTGCTAAGTGCATTGGTGAGTTATTGCACCCGCTTCTACAATCCTTGCGTAATTTTAAAGTGCCAAGTCTGTGTGTAACCTGAAGTACCAGAATACATTCCCAGCACCTAGACTCGGTTCTTGTGTCTAAAGTTGATAATGTGAGTACTGTTAATTATGCCATAGCAACAGTCATTATTTGCAGCACAATGGGGTCTGGGGCAGAATTGTAGGTAGCCACCTCCAAAATGGCCCACAGTTCTAACAGTGCTCTCTTCTAGCCTTCTTCTGCCCTACATACTTGGTCCGAATATCTGTCCTTGTGTGTTCTATTATTTTGGCGTCGAAGGTTCCCCCCTCTGGCCAGGGGAACGCATACGTCTTAGTGTGTGTGCGTGCCATTCACAGCAGAATTTGTCTAGCTTTAATCTGCGTGGGGAATCTAGTTTACATGTGGTTCAAAGGTGACTCCATGATGGGTTGGGAACCTTTTAAGGGTTTTAGTGTTCTTCTAACTTCTCAAGGATTTTTAGATAATCCTAAATTGTACTCTGATCGTGGGAGAAATATGTACAAGGGATTATGCCGGCAATAACTATTTCACCACGAGTTCAGTTTTAGGACAAAGATGCATCAAACAAACTTTCACAATACATAAAACAACGCATATGAAGGGTAAAAACCTGTAAGAAAGTGCAATGATTAATTCAAAACATTGTGAATTGTACTTTTAGCAGTGGAATAGCAAGTATGAAAAGTGGCAATTTCATACGCACATAGAAACGTTAACAAGAGATAACATTCAAGGTGAAACACAGCTGCAATAATTTATCAGCACCACAACCTAAAGAAAAAATGTATCAGTTGAAAACCACAATGAAAATAGAAGAGAAAAAGTGACAGCCTGCTCTTAGCACATGCTGCTCAATGATATGGGGAGGCTCTGTGCGGTACACGGAACTAAGGGAGCCCAATAGTCTGTCAATATTGGCTCGGGGACAAAGATATCAATAATTTGCGTGGAGAAGAAGGAGCAACTCAATAACTACAGGCCCTTCTAGGCCACGCACAAGCTTCAACTTACTCTCCAAGGCCCAAACTTACACCCTATGTCACACCCAGGGGTCGTACGTATAGGCTGTGTCATGCCCAGTGGTCAAAGCTAATAACTGATAGCACTAAGAAAATTACTTTAGACTAAAAAATTAAGACTGAGATGCTGGCTCTATTTCACACCCAGAGCCTATGCATACCGTCTGTGTCACGCCCAGTGGTCCAAGCGGTGAGGCCCCACCCCTGTATCACACCCAGGGATCAAGCGTACCCTCTGTGTCTCGCCCAGCAGTCCAAGCAGTCCCTGTATCACACCCAGAGACAAGCATACCCGGTATGTCACGCCCAGCAGTCCAAGCAACTAAACAGCCCTAACCTTTCCTAGCGTGCTGACTAAGAGAGAAAGGTGACCTCCGCAGGATCACCTCCAAGGCCACCTAGTAACTACTCAGCTCAGACACATAAAATAGGCAATATGTCAGCTTTCTGTTAGTAGCAGGGCGTTCAGGTTAGATTTTTATGTTTCTTCCTAGTTTGCCATACGCCAAATGCTGGGACTAAGGATCAGATGTAGTCTTTTACCCATTGATGGTGGCTTCAGGACAGACCTCCGCCCTGTGGATTCAGTAGAACTTCCAATCAATTGCGGCGCCTACTCAAAGTTTTTGCTGCACAGATATGAATATGTATGGGCGGGGGTCCTGGTCCTTTGGCTGCAGTCGAGCTCAAAGAACCAATCTCTCCTATCTGGCGCACCAAAATGAGCTTGAATATGAATTTACCTTGAAAAAAATGAAAGACAAGAGGCGTTTGGCAAAACAGGAACAGTTGGTTGAATTAGACGCAGCCACCGGGAGAACAGGCAACAGAGTCAGGCTTTGAAAACTGTCTCAAAGCACATTGGTTTTGGCCGTCTTTTTATACAGCACGTGAAGCATCATAAAACAATTTGTACATTCCTTTAGAGCAGAAAATCTGGGCCTAGCCACAGGGCCATAAATCTGGTCATTTGATAAAAAGCGCAGGTGGGTCTCGACCTTGCGTGGGCACAATGTGGGGTGAGTGGGTGCGTGTCCAGATGTCTGGTATGGGGAGCGCGTTATCACTGTGTGTAGTGGCATGGTGTGTTCTGATTGGCTGAGTGTTCCTAACTTAGTGTGGCATCTGACTTTATGGTGTTTTGGGAAGGTACACCCCTCTGGCCAAATGTGTTTTATTGGGGCCAATCTCCTAAGACCATTGTGGTGTTGCTGCCTATCTGTGAGATCGATCTGGGTTTTCCTGTTTGCGCATTTGTCTAAAGGTTACGTGTCAATCCACCTGTGATCTGTCAATTAGTTGCTTCCAGCCTAGGTCACAGGGCCTGCCTGACCACTTATTTCTGACTCAGGGTTGATGAGGAGGGCGGGTGGATCCGACAACAGCGATGCGAGCTCGTTGTTATACGTACATATATCATGGCGTACATCAACATCATTTTTAACTCCTTCTAGGGCCAATAAAGTGTCACTCCCCTCCTTAAGAATGTGCCTCCAAGGACCCCCCCCCCCCACCAATTTTCTCCAGGGACCTTGTGCATTTGAAGTGCAATTTCATAGGCCTCAAACCATCTGTCTATGTCATCTCACACCATAAAATCAGCCACCAGACCTTTGAATATGTGGACCCTCCTCTCAAATGGCATGAAAGAATTGCTGCCACCATCACTGCTGGACTCAACCTGTCTGGCATTAATGTCCAGCTCTTTCAGGCTCAACTCTCAGGCTCAACTCCTGAGCCAACATCATCTTTTTCTCTTCAATAGCGAATTTCTTTTGCCTCTCCACCATTTCCATGGCCAGCCTTTTCTCCTCTAAGGCTTTCTCCTTCTCCAATCTGAGCTTAGCCAGTTCCAATTTCACTTTTCACTCCTCCCGTCTCTCCTCCAGCTCCTCCTGGGACAGGTCTTTCAATGACACACTGCTCCCTGCCCTGGAAGGGGCCCTCATTCCTGTGAGTAAGTTGCTCTCTTCCACCACAGACAGCAGCCCAAGGCCTACTCTCAGACCCTGGTCCAAGTCATCCTCCACATGCAGCTCCTCCTCAGCCTCGCCCTCCTCTGGGGTCTCATTTAGTGCAGCATAGACTCTCAGTCCTGTTTGTAGCTCCACCTTCCTGGTGGTGCTCTTCACAGGAAGCCCAAACTCCTTGCAGAAGTTCCTGAGCTGGGCCACAGTGTAACCCTCAAGTTTGGCCAGCTCAAACTCCATTCTTGCAGGTACAAATGCAGAACCACCAATCAGAGACAAAGTTTAGAGTAAAAAGCAAAAAAAATGCCTATCAGGGAGAATTAAAAAATTAAAATTGCCAATTGAAGAGATTAGAGAAAAATGCCAATGGGGATCAGGGACAATTGATTCGAATTGGTCTAGATGGAGATAGTAGTGTAAACCAAATTACTGTAAGGTACTGCGCAAACACAAGTGCTGTCCTCACCGCTGATCACCAATGTTACAAATGGGGTTTCTGGTTGGCTAGGGTACACACCTAAGCTAGGCAGAACTGCCACTATTGTCCGGGTAAGTCAAGTACACACCTAAGATAACCTGTGCTCACCATCTGGTAGCTTGGCGCAGAGCAGGCAGGCTTATTACAAGAGGCAATGTGTAAAGTATTTGCGCAAAACAAAGATTACAGTAACACAGTGAAACACTACATAACGACTCCACACAAGTTTAGAAAAATAGATAACCTTTATCTTATTTAAATATGACCAAAACAACCAAAATCCAATGAGTACGTCTTAAACAATTAATGCAAGAATTATCAGTATTGAGTCACTCTTAAAGAAGTTATGCGTGTGAACAGTTCAACAATATCCAGAGCTAGCACTGCTAGTGCATGTTTCATAAGCGAAACGGAAATGTTTAGAGGTTTCCTTAGTGAGTAACACATTGTCAGCAATAAAGTAGTGTGATCAATGGTAGCAGTGCTAGTGCATGTTCAACTAATGTAACAGTAAGGATTCAGGCACTACTTTACGGTGTAAGCATGTTTCCCGTCAGCAACAGTGAGGTGCCTGCTGGTATGGCTAGTGCGTGTCGTGGCAACACTGCGCTGGAAATCTTAATTGGGAGGGAGTACGGTGCACACGGGACCCGAAGGTCCAGGGAGCGGCCCCAGCTGATGGCTGAGGCCCCGTGGTCTCCGTCCCTGGTTCTCTGAGTGGAGACAATGTGGTTCGTGTGCACGCCCCACAACACAGAGGCTTCCAGAGTTGGGGCGGCGGGCCTGCAGCATCTGTATTGGGTGACAGGTGCAGCGGTCTTCCTCTTGGCTTGTTCGGATGTGGGGGAAGGTTTCAGCCACGCTGACTTTGGCACCCAGGAGCAGGATCGTGTGACGCGGGCTGGTCTCTACGGGTCTCTACGGGTCTCTATGGGTCTGATCACCCAGGCAGCGCGGCAATCACATCCTCAGGCTTCTCCCAGCACTGCAGCATCTTTAGATGCACAAGGACAGCGATTTCAATCAGCTCTTTGGCATGCCATTCTGCCATTCTGGATTGAATGTTTTCAGGTCACACAGTGGTTTTGTCGACCCTTTTAGGCCCCTTTTGCAGTAAGAAGGGGACGGGAGTCTTTTCTATTCCTGAGACTCCGTAACAGGGGGCAAGCCAACATTGCTCCAGTTCAGGAAGGACCTCAAGACCTGGCTCTTCGGAGGGCCCCAGCACTCAACGGAGCCGCGCCCCCCCCCCCCTCTCCCCCTTAGCACCTTGAGACCCTCGTGGGTGAGTAGCTGCACTTTACCAACCCTGATTGATTGATTGAAGCACTTGGAGCTCTTGGGCGAAGCAGAGGTTGTGGATGGCAGGTTCAGCTCTCCTTCACTGCAGAGATAGCGGGCAGCAAGCCAACACACCAGATCACAGTGCAAGGTGGCAGTCCCTCCTGGCAGCACAGAAATCAGCGTGCAGCAGGCCAACACAGCAAAACAAGTGGCAAAGTGGCAGTCCCTCCTGGTAGCGCAGCTCCACTTAGTTGCAGAGTCTCCATAAGACCCTAGAGTGAACTAAATTGCGGGTGTCAGAGGTCAGTACTTATACCAAAATGTGTCTTTGAAGTGAGGGAGTCAAAAAGAGGCCTTTGAACCTCACAAGGTCCCTGCCCTTCCTTCTCTGGCTACAGACGCACTACAGGAGAGTATACAGCTCTTTGTGTGGGGACAAGCACAGCCCTATTCAGGTGCAAGTGTCAGCTCCTTCCTCCCAATCTACCTCAGGAAGGCCCATCAGCCTGGTGATGGGCCATCAGGATGCAAATGTCACACCCCAGCTCCCTTTGTGTGGCTGTCTAGAGGGATTAAACAAAGCCCTGCTGTCACCCTGACCCAGACATGTATTCAGAGACAGGCAGAGGCACAGGATGGTTAAAGTAAGAAAATGCCAACTTTCTAAAAGTTGCAATGCAAGAACAGAGATGAAAGAATGCACTCCTTCCCTTAAGCGACTTTGAAGGGAAGGAGTGCATTCTTTCATCTCTTTTCTTGCATTGCAACTTACTGTCCCAACGCTAGGTTGCACCCCATGGATTACAAGGTTGAAATTCAATAAAGTACTGGTAGTGAACATAATATCACTCCGGAGACAGCGAGTGAACACGGAACGTCCAGAATGGATCTCATGCAGTTACGGTGGAACATAACTGACTGAAACAGCAACATTCATTTTGTGGGACATTTAAATCCTGTTTGTACTTGTGATTTCTCTTAATCATCACGTAATTTGAGTTGTTGTGATTTTATTTATTTCACAGATATATTGGTTACATTTATGGTATTCATTTTATCACAAAAGTTTTGTTCTAATTATTTTTTGGGGTATCGGTATGGGTGGGATTACATTTGGGCTGCGCACAAGTGCACGGGCAGGCTGAAATGCTTTGTCAGGTTTATATATATATTGTTTTGCTGTGGGTCGAATCGGGATACTTGGTGTTTACACCAAGTATTCTTTAAGATTTTGAGCTTCAACTGGGACAGGTCACGGGGTTAGAACCACACTTCCTTTATTTAAAAGACAGATTGTGCGCATGTGGCAGAGTTTTTTAAAAAACGGTTTGGAAAGCTGATGTAACACACATTTACGGCAGCATTGAGTGAATGTGGACGAGGAGATTAGGTTGCCGGCCGTGGCTCCTAAGGTAACTTCACAAGTTCACAAACTATGGTATAATGAAAGGGTTGGCATTAGCAGATACTGGGGTTTAAACAACAGGGAATCTTGGGGATGTTGTTAAAGGTTTTAGGAGATCGTATGTATTGAGGATTGGAAGGGGTGTTGTACATTAGCCTTGCGCATCAGTATGTCACATTTTTTGCATTCATGCATTGGACCATTTTGAGTATTCATTTCAGGCGGGGTTTTTTGCACAGTGGGATGGGGGACAGTATTATGTTCATTTAAGCATGGTTGGGTAAGGGTGCGAGGTGGGAGTGACGAGGGGTGAATTATTGGGGGCTGTAGGAATATTCACACAACATAGAGAGCTTGTATTGAGCAGTTGGTTTAGACATCTCTTTTATTCATTTCAGTGACCCCTGACAAAGGGCCTTCGGGCCCGAAATGCATTGGGTGGAATTACATGAGCCTACTTGATATGAATGATTCGTCTTCACGTGTCGCTGTTGAAAGCCCGGATGGGCATGCAGGAGGCATTTGAAAATGTTAAATAAAGAATCATGTTGGAATCAAGCTGTCTTCGCGGTGATTAAGAACGTATGGATTAACTCTGAAATAAGGTTCTGACATTAACTATTGGTTCAAAATTGGAGTACTATATAAGGAGTAGCCTATTGTAAGGAAAAACTCCTGCATCAAGCAGTGCGACAGATGGGTGCGTAAGCCACGTGCCTCTTTGGAAACTTTCTAAAAGTGGCATTTTCAGACCTACAATTTAAAAATCAACTTTACTAAAAGGTGTGTTTTTAAATTATGAGTTCAGAGACACAGAACTCCAATTTTCTATCTGCTCCCAATGGGAAATTACACTTAAAAGATGTTTTAAGGCAATCCCCATGTTAACCTATGGGAGAGATAGGCCTTGCAGAACTGAAAAACAAATTAGGCAGTTTTCACTACCAGGACATGTAAAACTCCAAAGTACATGTCCTACCTTTTAAATACACTGCACCCTGCCATTAGAACTGCCTAGGGCCTATCTTAGGCGTGACTTATATGTAATAAATGGGAAAGTTTGGGCCTGGCAAGTAGTTTAACTTGCCAGGTCGAAATGGCAGTTTAAAAACTGCACACACAGGCTCTGCAATGGCAGCCTGAGCCATGTCTAAAGGGCTACTGCGTGGGTGGTACAATCAGTGCTGCGGGCCCACTAGTAGTATTTAATTTACAGGCCCTGGGCATATATAGTGCACTGTACTAGGGACTTACAAGCAAATTAAATATGTCAATTGTTGAGAAGCCAATGTTACCATGTTTAGAGTAAAGAGCATATGCACTTTTGCGCTGGTTACCAGTGGTAAAGTACCCAGAATACTAAAGCCTGCAAAAATGAAGCTAGCAAAACAGGATGCCAGGTCTAACAATGGGCTACAGCCAGATCGGCACCGCAGCAATCTTCATGACAGAATCCTCTGGCGCATGGGCTATGGCCCGGTCAGCATGGCAGTAATATACATGTCAGTCCCACCTGGAATACAGACCACCGACTTCACTCCACACATGGGCTACGGCCCAATCAGTATGGCAGCAATCTTTACAGCGGACCCACCTGGCATACAGGGTCACTGACTTTACTCTGTACACGGACTATGGACCGATTGGCACAGCAGTAATCTTCATGGTGGCCCCACTTGGCATACAGTGTTGCCTACTTCCAACCAGCACACAGGCGGTGACCTAATCGGTGCAGCAAAGTTCACGGCTCACTTCACAGCAGCCTTCCTCTGGCATGCGAAACTCACTGACTTCTCCCTACATAGACGCAATTACCCAATCAATGCAGCAGCAGCCGTCTCCTCACACCTTGCTGCAGAGATCTCATTGCCAGGATCCTCCACTGGACCTCATTCCCTCCAGCCCTCCTCTGCCTCACAAGGCACATTGGTTTTGGCAAGCAGGCAGGCACTCATGCTTCGGGGGAAGGTGGTCTTGGATTCCCTAGATAATGTCTCCTCCCCCAGCTAGGAGACTGGCCGGCCTTGTCTCCCAGTCCTGGTCACAGGCAGAAGTCTTGCAGAGCTTCTCCTACTGGCTGCTTGACAGTTGACAATTTTGGGGGCCTCAAGGTCTCCTTCTTATAGTGTATTTCTAGACACCAAGTGTGATTTAGAGTCTGAGTTTTTGAAGTTTATGTTGAGGGTCTGCTTCCTCCTTTTAAGTGCCCTCTCCTTTACCCTGCCCAACCTCCAGAAGGCAGTCTGTCACAACAGGAGCGACTCCAAATGTGATAGCCCTGCAACACAGGCCTCAGGAGTGACTAGAGGTTCACACTTGGAAGTCAGTCACACCCAGGACATGCATATGACACACGTGCACTGCACAGTGCTGCATCATCAATGTATTGTACCATCCACATGCATACATACACCCAGAAAATGTATAACACATATAAATCTCCTCTATCCACCTAACTCTCCCCATCATCGAGGCTCCCGCCCTCTCTCTTGCATGCTCCTAAACTGCAGATCAGCAGTTCAACACACCACAGACATTGCTGAAGCTCTACTCGCTGAAGAAATTGACATCGCTTTCCTCACAGAATCCTGGCTCAATGTCCACTCCACCCCCATTCTTGACATTCTCACCCCTCCAGGATACAACATCATCAGACAAGACAGGCCGACCAAAATTGGGGGGGACTAGCCATCATTTACAAAGATGGAATACAGATGACCAAACTTAAACCTGCAGAATACATATCGTTTGAATACCTAGGTGTCGAACTCATAACCAAGGGCACCTCACCCATCAAATTCCACACCATCTACCATCCTCCTGGAGAGCGTACCCTTTTCCCCGAAGAACTAACAGACCTAATAACACGTTTCTCCATGACAGACACAAAAGACGTGTTCCTGGGTGACCTCAATATACACTGGAACGACCCAGAAGACTCCACTGTCCAAAACCTATCCAACCTACTTGAGATATACAACCTCAAACAACTCTGCAATAAACCAACTCACATCAAAGGTGCAACACTGGATGCGATCATTACCAACAATGAACTGGTCTCTCTGAGAGCGATTTCTCCCATTGACTGGTCCGACCACCACCTCATTCTGTTCAAGATTGACGCACTTGTCAGCCACCAACCTATTCGTGATGACAAACCTAAACACTGGACCAGAAACATCAAAGAAGTCCCTTTTCCCGAACTTGAATCCATGATTCATGCTCATCTACAACTCCAACCTTCATCATGGACGGCCGATGACCTCACTACACACTTTAACGCAAAAATGACAGAGGTTCTAGACCAAGTAGCCCCACTCAAACTCAAACAAGTGAGGCAAACCAAATCTAAACCCTGGTTCAACGTGGACCTGAATAACGAAAGGCGTCAACTCAGACAAACGGAAAGGTCTTGGAGACTTAACCCCTCGACCTTGCACCTAGCACAACTTAGATCTGCTCGGCAGGCATACAAAAAACACATTTTCAGTGAAAAGGCGTCTTTCTTCCGCAACCAACTAGATCGGGCAAAAAACAGACCGAGAGAACTCTTCAACATTGTCAAAAGCCAAACAAACTGCACTCCCTCTCAAGAAATCAAAGCCACCAAAGAGCGATGTGAAGAAATTGCCACCTTCTTCACTAATAAAGTCGCAAAAATTGATCAATCCTTCATCCAATCAGACCAATCAGAAAGAGTTCTTACCAGGGACAATCAGGTCTGCCTCCAGCTAAAAAACAATGCGCATTAGTCCGACTTTCAGCTAATGTCGGAAAACGAGGTCTTCAGTATTATTTCTAACCTAAAACCCTCCTCCCACACTATGGACCCCCTCCCTTCCACAACTATAAAAGAACTCAACCACACCATTTCCCCTTTCTGGACAAAAATCATCAACGCCTCTCTCACTTCAGGCTGCGTCCCAGAATCCCTGCAACTAGGACAAATCACACCCATCCTCAAGAAACCAGGGGCCGACCCTAATGATCTTAACAACCTCAGACCTATCTCCAACCTCCCGTTCCTTGCAAAAACATTGGAGAAATGCGTTCTCCACCAACTCAACAAACACATGGATGAATTCAACCTCCTTGACACCTTTCAATCAGGATTCAGGAAAGGCTGTAGCACTGAAACAGCTATGCTCAACGTCTCTGACGATATTCACAAGGCTTTGGATGAAGGTGATGCCTGCCTTCTCATCCTTATTGACCTATCTGCTGCATTCGACACAGTAAATCATCCAGCTCTTCTGGAGACCTTGTCGAAGCGCTCCGGCATTAATGGCACAGTACTAAAATGGTTCTCCTCCTTCCTTCAACACCGCTCGCAACAAATTAAAATCAACTCCTGTCTCTCGAAGCCAACACAAGTCACACTAGGGGTCCCGCAAGGCTCGATCCTCTCCCCGTCCCTCTTCAATCTCTTCATGGAGCCCCTCTCAATCATCTTGAAAAAATCTGGAGTGAACTACCACCTATACGCTGATGACACCCAAATCTATTTCAAAATCAAGTCTCCCAGCGACATCCAACACCTTAATGTCACTCTAACCGAGATCCAAACTTGGTTCAACGCTAACCATTTAAAGCTCAATCCAGATAAAACGGAACTAATCCTATTCTCTCCAAAAAGCAACCATCGACCAATCCAAGAGTGGCTCAAGAATCTGGTTGCCCTAAACTGCCCCCTCGTCCTATCAGACTCAGTTAAGTCTCTTGGCATCACCCTTGACAAGAACTTATCAATGGAGGCCCACATCAAAACTCTGCAAAAAACGCCCTTTTCTCACTAAAACACCTCAAGAAATTGAAACCTTTTCTTCCCCATGATGACCTCAAGACAGTAGTTCAATCCCTAGTTCTCTCTAAAATCGACTACGGGAACGCCATCCTAACAGGGACTCCAAAAGCTCACCTAGCCCCACTAAGGGCAGTGCTGAACATGGCCGCTCGTCTCATATCTGGAGTAAAAAGATTTGAACACATCACTCCAGCTCTCAACTCCCTCAACTGGCTTCCCATGGAAGAGAGGTGTATCTATAAGCTGGCCTGCATCACACACAAAACCCTGCACTCACTGGCCCCCAACTACCTGAATAACAAACTGGTTAGAGCAGGTCAATCTAGAACGCTGAGAAGCTCCAACTCTCTCCTTCTTATCCCTCCGAAACTGAAAAAGAAAACCACCCAATACCGATCGTTTTCTGGCAACGCTCCCCGGATGTGGAACGCTCTCCCTAGAGTCCTCAGATGCAACCCCTCCTTCTCCTGTTTCAAAAGGGACCTGAAACTCCATCTCCTTAACAAATACTTTCCTGACCAATGTCAACTAACCTAGACTGCAACATCCGAGTTGACTCCTCTCTCTCTTGACATTCAAGGACAATTGGTGACCGGACTGCGTTAACCACCCTCGTTTGTTCTCTCTCCCTCCGATGCACTGTTTACCTATTTTTTATGTTGTATTTTTTCCTTATCTCTGTTTGCTTCCTTACTGCCTTCCTACTATGTAATGCAATTTCCTTCAGTTTACAGTGTGTATGTAAAGCGCTCTGATACCTACGGGTCAAGCTAGCGCTCTATAAAACTTATAAAATAAAACACATATGTACTGTGCAGCACAACACATCATTCCAATGTAGGCCAAGTGTGAGTTAAGCACACAGCATCAGAACAATAAATGAGTGAGCTAGTAGGCCTCACATCAGTGACACAGGTAAAAATTCCTCTTCATTCCTACTGATACCTACACAGTATGCTGCCACTACAGCATTCGAGCTGCTTAACTCCTGGCAAAGGCAGTAGCCTTTCAACAATATGAGGGTAGTGCTTTGGGGCCACCTCCCGGTCCAAAAAGACCACAATCCATGAGTCAGGCCTATGTCATTGCGCAAACGCATGATCCGTGTTTGCCCATGACAACAAAAATCAGCATCAGGAATCCAGACATTGTTATAGTTGGGACACTCAGGGGAGGGGTGCATGTCCATCACCACGTGAGGGATTTTTCTGTCCCAACAATTAGGCACAGAAAAGTCACTCATTTTTGAACGACTGACAAAACAAAAGAAAGTTAAAAAACTTAAATATGGTAAAAAGTGCTGAATTCATTATGAAATACATTACATTAAACATCCAACTCCTTTACAGCACATAGAGCACTGCTTCAAGCAACAGGGAGAGCGGAGAGAGGGAAAAGTACACCAAGGAGGCAGCTTGAAAACACATGCACTCTTGTGGAGTACTGCAGACAGAAGAGCTTAGTAGTTCTCTAAAAGTGAGCAGTGGAAGGACATGATTAAAGAGGAAATGTTCCATAGGAGGGACAGGCAAAGATGGACAATACAAGCCATCGAATAAGAGGCAAGCAAATGAGTGCGACAATAAACCAACTAATGGTAAGCAACGGGCAGGCTGCAAGCCCCTCTATGTTCTTGGGAAGCTCACAACATGTCTTTCGCAAACAGACAGCATGTGCTGTCTGCTAGACTCAACCTAAAGAGGTTCTGCTCGTATAACAACAAGAAGATTACAGGAAGAAACATCTAGAATCTGTATCTTGTAGTTGCATTCACCTTGCAGTTAGCATAAGCTGAGACTTCTGCGGTGTGGTTTGTCTGGGTAAACAAAAGGCTGCTCACATTTCTAAATTCCGATAAGAGGTCACATAATGCTGAGATGATGTATAAATATAGGACAAGGTGATGGTATGTACGGGAAGCATAACCATGTGTTGCATTGCAATTCCTCCATAGACAAGCTGCGTTATTCTGAGAGAATCCCTCATTTCAGCGTGCCTCAGTAACTGTAATGGCTTAATTTTAGGTTTTCCCAGCAAGACACTATCTATCTATCTATCTATCTATCTATATCTATCTATCTATCTATCTATCGCTCAAATTCAATGTAGCTATTAGCCAAAAAATACATGTGAAATTCTGGTCAGAAAAAAATGAACTATTTGGCATAGCATACTCGTAGTTTTTTTATTAAAAGAAGTACATTATTCACATACATTTACACAGGCGCGGACGGTTCAGGTAAGAGTGGTGGGGTGGGGCGGGGCGGGAGGGAGTCGATAGACGACGGAATAGGTAAAATAAAATTTAAAAAATCATAAAACCACTTACCTTGCGCTCACTATATCGCCGATTCAAATGGCTGTGAATGCAGGGATGATGGCCTTCAAGGGATAGCAGACCATCATCCTTGCATTTGCTCTCCCAAACTGGAAACACTTAATTTGTTATTAGCTACCCATGTCCATTATAAGGAGAGGTGCCACATTTTAAAATAAAGTTTCCCTTTTGGGAGCACATCATGAGGAGCATGCCTTGCTTCTCTAAGAATGCTGAACATGATTTCCAAAGGAAAAGCCACCCCCAGTCGACCTCTGCCTTCCGTCAGCTTCCTCTTTGTGTATCAGTTACCAAACCCTTTGAGGTGTTGGTAAAGTTTCAATAGTTTGCAACAGCAATTTCAGTCACAAACAGTGGTGGCTGGTATCAGGGCAGAGTGGTGGGATAGAGGAGGTGGGGGATGGAAAAAAAAACTTTTATAAAAATAAGACCACTTACCTGCCTCTGGCCGCATCGCCGACTTGGTGCTCTTTTGTTGCTGCACTGCACAGGCTCCCAGGCTCCCCTGCGGCCAACCCTGATGCTGCTCTCATGTTTGAAAGCAACATCAGGATTGGCCTGAGCGCTGTGAATTTGCACTCCCAGAAAGACTGGGAACCTGTGTTTTGCTGCCTCCAACCCGGCAATGCAGCTGGGTTGGAGACAGCTTCAGTGCGCATGTCAGTTTGGCCGTCTTGAGACGGACAGCCAAACAGAACATGCGCACTGACAGCAGTGCTGCCCAACACTGGTGGTGGAGGGGGCATGCAGGTGGTGCATGCGGGACACAGTGGAGGACCGTTGATGAGGAAAAAGGAGATGGCATCTGCAGGGGCGTAACACAGGCCCCCGCAGCCCCTGCGGTGCGGGGGGGCCCCCGAGCTGCAGGGGGCCCCCTCAGCACAATACTCAGGCCCAAACGCTCTGGATTAAATCTGGAGTGGAGGCCCCTCCGTGTACGTGGCAGGGGGGCCCCCTCAACTTTCGTTACGCCACTGGGCATCTGGGATGTGCAGATTGAGGATTTCGGATGCAGAGAGAGTTTGGGTGTGGGTGGCTGGCAGTGAGAGACTGTAGATGGGAGCAGTGTGGAGGGAGAACAGGAGAGATCGGATTGGGAGACTCTGGGGACCGCTGGCCCTTGCACAGATCCTAGTGATGTTTGGTTCACAATCACATCTTTTCAAACTTGAGGTATTTTCGAATTTGATTATTCACAGCACAATTGTTGTTGCTCATTTGGCTGGTACTGTTGACAGGGATTGGCAGTGCCAATGGGTCTGGCTTGTTTTGAGAGTATGTTAATTTTTTGTGATGTGTCTAGATATGATGGTGGAGGGTTCACAAATTGCACTCAGGTGCTGCTTGCTCCTTTGACTTACTTACAGGAGGGTGTCACTTATTTGGCAGTGGAGTGTTACTCACACACACACTGGGGACACTGAAGTGTCACACATGGGCAGTCTGGAGGCTTGGCAGCTATGCACCCACATGGCATCACTGGGCATATTTTGTGCTTCGTGATGGTGTGGGAATCTGGAGAACAGGTGGGATGTACACACACACACACATGCATGCACACACTCATTGTGTTCATCCTGCCAGGGATTTTTTCCTCCACTTGCAGAGCTGTTTTTTGAGGTGTGGTTCCAGGGGCAGCAGTGAAGAAGGACACCACAGGGGAGGGAGAAACACTGGCCAAAAATTCTTGTTTCAGGGGGAGAAGGTGGCCGTTTAAGGATGTCTGGTCGGGGAGAATTGAGAGAAGGACGGAGACTGCAAGTTTTGCCAAGGTGCATCTTGGAAGGGCCACGGTGTTCAGCGATCTTTCACAGGTGGGGGGACAGGGCTGACTTGCTGATGCTGCACTGCATATTGATTGTAGTACCTTCATCAGCTTCATCCCGGTTGTTTTCGGGGAGAAGGATGAAGGTACTCCCGTGATCAGGCTTGCATCCCCCACCAGCCAAGGAAGATGTGTGATGGTGGGGAGCAGCGGCCAACAGCCAGTTGGTCGGAGGAGCCACAGGTCAAAAAAGTTTAGGAACCACTGTCTTAGGACTTCACAGGGAGTAGACCTATGCTTCTGCTTTGTGTGGCTGGATGCAATGTGACCCATGGTTCTACTGAAGACACCTTTCTATTATTTTTCCTGGTCACTGATGCTTTTAATGGAGCTGGTCCTATTGAGGTACAATAGGGAAAGATAGACTAACTAATGCTTACTTTTGAAAATCAACTGATGCAAGTTAATTCTCAGTTCTTTTTCCTCATTGCTTATATAATTATAATTGAACTAGTCATACTCTTTCTGTTGTGTAGGGTAAATCTCTTTAGAAGATTTGGACACGTTTTATTTGTTCTGTATTTCTATACCATTATGCTAAGATTGGTTTATGTAAACCTAATTTTGAACTTATAATTAAACCTTACTGATCTCATATTCAGTTGTGGACTGGATTATTGAGTGACCAAATTGGTTATTCTATATTGAAAATATAGATTGTGATTGAGTTCCCCCTCATACCTGTCATGCAGCAACAAAGACCATCTGGTTGAGGATAAATATTTAAGTGGGCCCAATCTTTCTAATCCCTTTGTCCTGCCGGGATTCGTTCCCCCCACTATTGGACCTTTGGGATCAGTGATATCTTAAAGATTTTGGAGGCCCTGGATAAAGCATATTTTGGGTGAGCCTCCCCTGAACAACTTTTAATTTTTTACACGGTTTCTGCTAAATCAAGCCCGCATGATGCCAAAAAATGCTTAATCATATGCTAAATGTTCAGTAAAAGGGTCACACAAAAACAGTTAAAAGATGTTTTGCCCAGGACACAGAAATCCTTCAGATGGCGAGCAGGTTAAAAAGACAGAGTCAGAGGTAGAGTGGTAAGCAGAGAAAGGGGAAGAGACTTTACAATTTGGAGAAGGGCCCCTTGAAAGGTGGGGACCCTTGGTATTGCCCATTGTGTTCATGCATTAAAAGATCTCTGTTTGGGACACACTCACTGCTGGGGCGTTCCATGCGATGGATCATTCTTGGATGGAAGATGTGTGGGTGCTGTGGCGTGGAGTCGTGGGAAGGAGGAGTCAGGCTTTTGCATCCCTTTCATTGGGATGTATCCTTACTGCTACAAGATTGGTAGCTGTAGAACACATTATGGTCTGCTTTACCGTTTTTACTT
The DNA here is from genome assembly GCA_963921515.1 of Calotriton arnoldi. Lineage (NCBI taxonomy): Eukaryota > Metazoa > Chordata > Amphibia > Caudata > Salamandridae > Calotriton > Calotriton arnoldi. Next base: position 3,603,863 of record CAWUFW010000322.1, on the reverse strand, counting down.
GAGATACTGACTAATCACATGTAACATAATTTTGTGCAATTGTGAAATTTCGCAAAAGTTCTCTGAAAAAAAGTACCCAGTGGCACACACCCCTCACAACAGCCTGCTACACCATCAAATGGACATTTAATCTATTAAAAAGCTCATTTAGATGTCTAACGGTTATGTGGAGACCTCTGTTATGCTCTTGAAAATTGCGCAAAAGAGTAATTGTATACAGCATGCTGCATAATGTGGCTATTAAATGGCAGAAATCATGGCGACTGGACATTGGTCATCCCATGCAAGGTGAAATGAAGATGTCACTGCTGTTTGCGTTAAAAATACAAATTAAAGCATCAGGGCACACAATCCGCTTCTGAATAACATATTAATTTCACGCTCACGTATTATGGACACATTGGTATAGTAATTGAATAAGCATTCTACTCTGGTGTAAAGTATTATTGTTTTTTTCACTATATACTTCTTAAACATTGAATAAAATAAGTTTTTCAATTCAGAAAAACATTTTAACTAATGAAGGCCCACATGTTCTAAAACCATTTTGCAGGGGTCTTGGCCAAGATGGCGACCTAGGCAGACGCGGGACCTCGAGGCTCCTCGTTCCGGACCCCTTCTCCAGGCCAATTTGTGCAGCACAGTCCCCAACGGCCGCACATAATTGACCGCAGAGCATCTGGGGGCACTGAGCTTTCTCTGGGAGTGACATCGGCAGCCCCACATCGCTGGCAGACACTGACTCAATCCGGGGACCTGGGTCGCGAAATGGCGGCCAAACTGAGCGGTCTCTAGCGCGGCCTCGCTCGTTCCCCGACCTGCAGCGACACTAGCGCCACTGCGGCAGCCTGCCGCCCTCCGCCCTGAATGCGGTGAGGGGGTCGCGGCGGCGAGGAGGAGGCGTACCGGCGAATCCCCTGGAGGGCGCACCTCACACATCGGAGGGCCGCCGGGTGCTCCCGGGCGGCGGCACGAAAATTGAGGCCGAGGCTGTTGGGCCTGGGTGTGCGCGAGCGGACGTCGCTCCCCCCGGGAGTGAGGCGGGACTCCTCCGCACCGGACCACAGGCGCGGCATCGTTGGCATCACAGAGAGGCCCCGAGTGCGGCAGCCCCCCCCGGCGTGGTTCTTATAAGGCGCCAAAATCCAGACCCGGCTCGTGGAAGGGGGCCGGGCCGAGCACCAGGGAAGGCCTGCACCGCAGCTTCAGTGAACCCACGGAACGCACAAGGGAGCCGGGTGAGCATAATCATACCTGAGGACACCCCCCTCCCCCCTCAGACGGCGCAGCGCCAGGACGAAGGGGCGGACAGAGCCAGCGCAAGGGGGGGACGCCCAGCACAGCATCGGCGGAGCCATAGAATCGGAGGGCCCAGCGGTGCGGGGGACCCGGAGCCGCGCTACAAGATACTGGTGAAGCAGCCGGGAGAACAGTGGGTGGGCCCCCGCGGGTAACGGCGAGGGCTCGGCGCCAACGACACCAGTGGATAGGAGCCTCCCCACGGGCCCACCCCAAGAGACATAAGGCAGGGGACGCCTAGGGTGGCCCCCGGGCCGCCATGGGGAGGGAGTTGGGGGGCTCCCGAAGACTCGCCCAGGCAACGGAAGAGCTAGAGTCCCCCCCCGTGAAGCGTGAGTCAGTGGCTTTTGCGAGGGGGCCGCATCAGGGCTGCAAAGCGCACTGACGGTGCATCGGCAGAGGACTAGGCCTACGATAGCAAGGCTCACCGGAGTGCAGCGGGTGCAGGGCCTCCTCCGCTAAAGTGGACACTACAAGAGTCAAGAGTGGCAGGGGAGGTGCAACGACAAAAGACACTGACGCTGCCAATACCCAGCCCAACAGTAACCTTTCAGCAGCACCTACCTCAAGGGAATCCTCTGGAACGGCCGGGCCCTAACCAACCGAGAAGGCCACACCCAGGCAGCTTGAGCGCGTACCTGACACGGAGCTCCACCTACCTGCCGCCCAACAGGTCGAAGCGTGGTGAGCCCCGGGATCTCTACGAGCCCCCTCCTCAAGGAGCGAGCGCACGCCTGACACGGATCGTGGCACGGAGTCACTACACAAACTCGGAGGGAGGCGAGCACACCAGCTGCAACAGACCAGGGCCCACAGTCTTTGTTCTCTCGAGGTGCCGGCGACCAGCAGGAACAGAGACCCAGGCCGGGGCACCCTATCATGTCCACAACAAGAAAGAAGGGGGAGCGCACGCTGCCGGACATGCTTCTCAAAGGCCCCAGCAAGGGCGACAGGGGGCCCCCCTCCCCTCCCTCCGCCCTGAAGCGGCAGGCGGACCACGGGGATGGGGAAATGCCGATCACCCGAGCGTTCCTGGAGACACTTTTCAAATCTCTACGCGAGGACTTTCACACGCTCAAACGGGAGGTGGCAGGGGAGGTGAGGGAGATACGTCGCAAAGTAGATGGACTGGGGGAGCGGATGGCAGCCGTTGAAGACAATGATCATACGAGGAGCGAAGAAATTGTACACCTCCAACAGGACCTCATCCGCCTTAAAGATCAGCAGGTGGACCTGCAAGCGCACGCAGAAGACCTAGAGAACAGGTTGAGACGCAACAACATTCGGGTCCGAGGTGTCCCATTGAAAGCAGAGGGAGCTGATGTAGCCCAATACCTGCAGGGCCTCTTTCGGGAGATACTCGGCGAGAGCTCAGACTTCGCGATCCGCATCGATCGAGCGCACAGAATGGGTCTGGCGCGACGCACGCCTGCTCCTCCCCCGGACATCTTGGCCTTCCTGCCAGACTTTCCACTGAAGGAGCGGATCCTACGGGAAGCAAGATTGAAACAACCTCTCCAACACCAAGGACACTCAGTGGCACTATTCCAGGATCTGTCCTCCATCACTCTTCAAAAAAGGAAAGCGTTCAGGGAAGTCACTTCGTTCCTGAGAGACAAGGGGATACCCTATTCCTGGGGTCATCCCTTCCGCCTGATTTTCAAATGTAACGGGGCGCTGCATCAAACAAGATCCCTCCAAGAGACCTGCGTCCTGCTGGGTCTCGAGCACCGGGAACCGGACTTCTCCCCAGATCGCTCTCAAAAATTACTGGGAGGAGGATGGCAACGTGTGGGCCGACGACACTCGCCCGTAGCAGAGTTGAAACCGGACTACATAGCTATGTCACAGGAACGTGCTTCGGCCCTCGACGCGGTGACTAGAGACACCTCGCCTCTTGCATGAATTGTTCTACAGTTGGGGACACATTCGCACTGACTCATAGCTGGCTGGGGGGGGGGCGGGCCGGGGTTGCTGGAGTTGCACGCTCACACAGGTAATTTCACCACAGGCCTGCATTACGGGAGGGCAGGCTTTGGACTATGGTAACTTGTTGGGGAGGTTCAGTTGGGGTTAGGGCGGGGGAGGAGGGCGCCGGTTAGTAGAATGGTAAAAGCGTTTTGGTTTGGGGTGGGCGGTTGGAGTTGGGGGGCTGGGGGGTCCGGGAGCAGCGGGTGGGGGAGGGAACTGGTGTGCCATAAAGGGGAGGGTCCCAGTGAGACACCATGTAGGGGTAGTCCCCCTCTGACAATAATATCCCCTGCCATGCAGACAGAATGACGGGGGCCACTCTGAAAGTTATTACCCTAAATGTGCGGGGGCTCAATAACCCCATTAAAAGACGCGCCATTCTATCGTACTTAGAGAACTCCAGCGCCTCAATCTGTCTCTTATAGGAAACACATCTACTGTCCAAAGACTGGCATCGGATGAGGTCCCGGGCATTCCCTCAGCAGTTCTACTCCTCTACCCATGATAAGAAAGCGGGGGTAGCTATATTATTTGCTAGGCACTTTCACGGCCAGGTGGGAGACAGAGTAGCAGAAATCAAGGGTAGGCTGCTAGCATACAATATACGGGTGGGCGGTATGTCCCTGATCGTAGGGTCCCTATATGTTCCCAACTCGGGCCAAGAACCCTTTCTCAAGGGCGTCCTCTCCGAGATTCTAAGCCCTCAGGACAGACACACACTAGTGGGAGGCGACATCAATTTGGTCATGGATCGGGAGGCAGATAGATCAGGTCATCGCTTAGGCTCCTCGGGTGCGATCTCACCAGAGGGGAAGGACTGGATGACTCAAAGGGGATTGTTGGATTTATGGCGGGAGGCGCACCCTCAGAGCACGCACTACACATTCTACTCACACGTGCACCACACTTATGCCAGACCAGACCACTTTATAGGAACCTTGGAGCTCAACACACTGGTAGACGAAGTGGACATTATACCAGCTGCCATATCAGACCACGACTCAGTGGTAGTGTCTATAGTGGTCCCCCGGACTAAGACAATGGGGGGAAGGTGGCGACTGAGGGAGGCCCTACTACAAAAGAAGGGGGTAACCCAACAACTGCACGAACGCATCACTGATTATCTCGCACTCAACGATAAACCAGGCATACCCCTGACGGCGGTTTGGGGAGCACTTAAAGCAGTAGCACGAGGGGAGCTGATAGCTATCTCGGCGGCGGAAGCCAAAGAGCGAAAAGAAAAGCGGGAATCCTTAACTGCTAAGGTGGTCGAACTGGAGAGGGTGCACAGTCGCACGGGAGCCCCCAGGATTTGGAGGCAGTTGAAAGCTGCTAAGGCGCAACTGGCCGGTCTGGACCTCGATCGCGCCGAATACGCAGCCCTGAGGCTCCGACACACATATTATGTAGGAGGCGATAAAACGGGACGTCTCCTCGCAAGTACGCTCAGAGCTAGAGCTCAGCGGTCTAAAATTACAACCCTTTACAACGCTCAGGGTGAGAAACTGGGCAATGACGACCAGATAGCTGAGGCCTTTAGAGAATTCTATGCATCGCTTTACAGCGAAGATCGGTCTATTGACGCAGATGGGGAGGCTTACCTAAGTAGGGCAGCGACGACACCTCTCAATGCAGCTGGTGCCGCTTCGCTAGATGCGCCTATCAGGATAGAGGAGGTGGTCGGCGCGATCTCCCGCCTCAAACCCTTGAAGTCGCCTGGGCCAGATGGCTTCTCAGCCGGTTTTTATAAAACTTTCTGCCCATTATTAGCCCCGCTTCTAACTAGACTTTTTAATTCATTTCAGGGGCCCGGCTCGATACCTTCTGATATGTTAGAGGCCGATATCATCGTACTACCTAAGCCAGGTAAAGACACCACCCAATGCGCCGCTTACAGGCCCATCTCATTACTTAACATAGACCTTAATACTCTTCACAGGGGTTCTCGCTGCTAGACTTGGACCACGGCTACCTGGCATCATTGAGCCGGAACAGTCGGGCTTCATCCCTGGCAGACAATGCAGTGATAACACTAAACGCCTCATGCACTTAATAGACAAACCGCACTACATGGGGTCGGACGCCATGCTACTGTCGATAGACGCTAAAAAGGCGTTTGACAGGGTGGATTGTTTTTTTTTAGATAAAACGATGGCACACTTTGGAATCGGGGATCGCTTTAGGGCATGGGTCGCCAGTTGCTATGATAAACCAAAAGCAACAATACGAGTTAACGGCATCGGCTCACGGCCATTCGACATTAGGCGAGGCACGAGGCAGCGTTGCCCGCTATCGCCCCTCCTCTTTGCGCTTTACGTAGAACCTCTGGCGCAGAGGATTCGCGACAACCCCGACATAGCCGGCATCTCCTTTGGAGGGGAACAACATACAATTAGCCTGTACGCCGACGACATCTTGGCTGCGCTGGATAAGCCTAAACAATCAGTGCCTGCCTTCCTGGAGGAACTGGAGACTTTTGGGAGGGTGTCCGGCTTCAAAATGAACAGGGGGAAATCAATGCTCCTTCCTTTGGGTCGCAACGCACACACGCTCCACGATGCATCTTCTGACTACGGGAGCCTGCAACCTCATGCCACGATCCCATACTTGGGGATAGTCCTAACCCCATCCACTGATCAGACCGTAGCCCTGAACTACACGAAGCTCACCTCCCAAGTGTAGGGTGACTTCAGGAAATGGCAAAAACAACCCCTATCACTACTGGGTCGCGTCGCGGCGGTAAAGATGTCCATCCTACCTAAAATCCTCTATATCTTTCAAACCATCCCAGTGAGTCCGCCCCAGGGAACTATACGTAGGCTGCAAGAGGCGGTGCAACAATTTGTATGGGTTGGGAAGAGACCACGGATGCGAAGAGACCTATCCCACCGACAACCCGACGAGGGAGGATTGGGGATTCCAAACTTACAGCGCTACTACCAGGCGGCGCAATTAAGATACCTGGTGGAATGGAGCCGATCCGAATCGGAAAAACGATGGCTCTTTCAGGATAGAGCGATGGCGCAGACATCGCTGTGGAAGATTCCCTTCCTAAAGCGATCCGACAGGCCGTCCTACCTCAAAAAATCCCCTATTACTCGCACAGTGATGAGTGTGTGGGATGCGGTGGCGGTTAGAGGGGGGCTCACCACTTTCCCCTCGCCGCTCACGCCTTTGTTTGATAACCCTAAATTTACGCCGGGGCTGGAAGAGCGGGCCTTCCTGCAGTGGCGGAAATCGTACTGCAGGTCTGCGGGCCATTTATTCGACCTTGAGGGGTTTCTCCAGTTCTCCGAGTTATCACAGCACTATGACATCAAAGCCCCGCAGCGATTCCAATACTTTCAAATTCGACATTGGTTGACACAGCCGGAGATATGCCCCCTAGTTGGTAGAAAACTGACAGCCTACGAAAAATGGCTACTTACCAAAGAGTCAGACCGAAAGCTGATTACGGAACTCTACAAGATGCTCTGTCCCCCACCCCCTCCACGTCCCTCGGCCGGTCAGAAACGTTGGGAAAAAGAACTGGGGTGAAGCCTCTCCGGAAAGGAATGGCAAGCTATATATTACAGGGCCAACCACACGGCCAGGAACACTGCCAGCAGGGAAACAGCGGTTAAAGTTGCGACATAATGGTATTTGACACCGGTCAGGTTAAATAGAGGCAATCCCAACCGCAGTCCCACTTGCTGGAGGGGATGTGACGGAGAGGGCACATTGACCCACCTACTATGGGAGTGCAGGGAGGTGACAGGATACTGGACAGCAGTCCTCAACGACATAGACAAACAGTTTGACACGGAAATTCCATGCTTCCCTGTTTACACACTCCTAGGGCTGCCCAACGCACTCACCTTCCCATTGAAGTCAATCAGGGGGAGGCAGATGGGACTGGCCGTGGGAGCGGCTGTTCAACACATAATTTCGCTTTGGGGAACACAAACTCGCCCTACACACACGGGCTGGTTACATAGATTGTGGTACAAGGTGGGTATGGAGCGCATACAAGCCACTCTTACGCAGTCGACGGCATCCTTCCACATGATCTGGCAACCCATTCTCTCACTCCTAGCGATGGAATTCAATGAAGTTACGTGCCCGAAGTACCTTCGCCTTTTGCGGCTTACTGACACATCAACCCCAGAAGACGCCCCTGAAAGCTAGACATCGAGCAGTCCCCACACACGATGGCCCAAGACGACAAGGATATGGCACACCGGTTATTGGGGGGGGGGTTCAGGGGGGAGGAATCATTCTTTTTGTTCTTTCTTGGCATTTTGGGAGCGGATAGGTGATTACACAGCGGGAGCCTGGGCCCCACCTACACCCATGGACACTCGTGGCCCCGACGAACTCTTGCTACACTGCGCAGTTATAATGGGGGTGGGTTGGAGCTCGGGTTTAACTCTCAACTTACCTATATGGATGTACATGAAATTGTAACGTATCTGCTCTATGCCACAAAATCAATAAAACAAAGTTAAACAATAAAACCATTTTGCAGCTGCAAACCCACCAATTCTTAAAATTACAGCGCTTTCAACTGCAAAATGATGTTGGGGTATATATTACATCTCTTTTGTGAGTCAGAAAAGCCCTTGTCACTTGCAAAAGGGGTTTTGGGAATCATTAAGAATCACAATTAGACGCAGATTGCTGTCATAAATCCTGTCAACATCAAATAAATGTGTTTAAAAAAAAATACACAATTAGGAGAGGGCGTGAAAGGGGTGTCCCTTCCTAATTGGGGTTCCTGCTGGTATGTAGCAATGATTTGCGACCAACGGTGTCTCCTCTACTATGGCAGAGGAGGGTCGCCCCCCCCCCCGCCAGCATCTGCAAAACTCGAAAACTAAAACGATAATAACACAGGTTTATTATAATTTTATATTTAGCACGGACAAGTCTTGGGGCGAGGCAGACGATGACACAACTCTCCTCACCTGGAAATATACCACCCTCTCTTCATGCTATCAGCACCTCGACATCCATGTATTACTCCTTCAGACACTCTCATACAAAACAGAAATTACAACTGGCACATATGTGAACATCGCTCTGCAGAAAGGCTAAAGGTTGGACAGTCCGATCACCTCTATCCGACCCACAACAGGCACCGCGAGAAGCTCCGACCCACAACCTCCAACTCACCCAAACACCATAAACATTTAAAAACAACATCGTCTGGGAAATTAAAATGCTCCCAGGGAACACAAGCTAAAGTGAAATGTTTCCCCAATGTTTGGATGTCCTGACAAGGAATCAGGATGGGACACTGTACCGCCTGAAATCCAGGCCAGAAAAACTTGCAAAGTGTGACATGTGTTCACCTCTCCACCACACCAACCCACGTGGGGAGCGGCTCAACCACCTCGAGTCAGCTCATGTGTCCCATCTTGACTCCTTTCCCATGACAACAGGTCACCACAGCATCCTCAGCACAGGATGCCAGAAGCGATGTGACTCAGCGGAGATAGTGCCGTGCACCACGTCACACACACAGACACACCAACAGCTGCCCTACAGAATAGTGCAGCTGATGCAAGCACGAGCAGCATGTAAAAAACACAGAACCAATATGAACCAAAACATGCGTACATGGAGTGCAAGATCAAACAAAAGTTGGCTGCACTGCAGAATCACACCACCAGAGGCCGCCTCTGCAGCCCCAACCTCGCACGGGAGCCGGATACAAATACACAGCGGCCACAGTCTGTGACCTGCTCCCTCCCTCGAAACATAGTGGGCGCCGACCAGGAACAATTGGACAAAACACCTGCAGTAGCGCTGGATCCATCATGTGAGGCTGGGCTTGGCGCCCGACAACAAAATACTCTTCTGTCACAACCCAGTTGCCCACAGCAGGACCATAGTGCCAATATCGGCAACACTCGCCACCCCACCATACAGCAATCTCCTAGAGAAATAACCAGACAAGACACCTTCTTTGTGGAGAAAACTGCTGCAGGTTTATTAGCATTACAAATATGCCAACATGGTGGGTTATCTTACGGGCGATCCCAAGGCAGGCAGCCCCTCGCCGCCTGCCACCTGATGAGCCAAATTACACCGTGGCCTTCCCCAACGGTGTTTGCCATATTTTGGGGGAGGGAAGACCCCTCCCACCAGTGGACCAACAGCCCACGCCCCTGCTCACGCCCCATACGGGGGCGGAGCCTGCCAGGCAACCCCCGGTTGCTCAGGTCCACAACCGCCCGTAGGACTAACGGGGCGCCGTCGCTCCTCCAGGGTCCAACGCGAGGACCTCCCTGTGGATATTTCGCCTTTGCACCCATGTTGTGCTTCTGTACATGGTACCCGCATGTACCTACAGCCTCTGGATCGCCCTGTAACTCCGCCTGCAACACAAAATAATACATTAGACAAAAAAAAAACCCTACACCCACTGCCTGAACGCCGGGTATGCGGTAGGGAGGGAAACGGCGTCAGGGGAATGGGCCAAGAGGGCGCCCAGGGGGCGGGGAGAGGTATATGTACCTCGCCCCCTCCCCGGAAGTGACGCGGCACACTGGACCCCTGAGGGTCCCAAACACTGGGAGGCTGCCTCCTGTGCCCTCCTGTGGCACTAAGGCGGCCGCCCTCTTAGCGGGTCTCCTTCGTGGACCCCGGGCAGCCTGCATAGTGCCAATATCGGCAACACTCGCCACCCCACCATACAGCAATCTCCTAGAGAAATAACCAGACAAGACACCTTCTTTGTGGAGAAAACTGCTGCAGGTTTATTAGCATTACAAATATGCCAACATGGTGGGTTATCTTACGGGTGATCCCAAGGCAGGCAGCCCCTCGCCGCCTGCCACCTGATGAGCCAAATTACACCGTGGCCTTCCCCAACGGTGTTTGCCATATTTTGGGGGAGGGAAGACCCCTCCCACCAGTGGACCAACAGCCCACGCCCCTGCTCACGCCCCATACGGGGCGGAGCCTGCCAGGCAACCCCGGTTGCTCAGGTCCACAACCGCCCATAGGACTAACGGGCGCCGTCGCTCCTCCAGGGTCCAACGCGAGGACCTCCCTGTGGATATTTGGCCTTTGCACCCTTGTTGTGCTTCTGTACATGGTACCAGCATGTACCTACAGCCTCTGGATCGCCCTGTAACTCCGCCACAGCTCTGGGTGTGGCCACCGTCACAGCCAGGGCCCCCCACCAAGGTAGGCCTCTTCATCTCCATCTTTCTAATTCCAGGGCCTCTCCCAGGCCCAGCAAGACAAGTCCCTGCCCACTCTGGCAGGCGCACCCCATCCTCTTTCCAAATCCCAGTGGACTTAGCATGCAGCAGGCCATGCCTGATGAACCAAACCCCCCTGTTCAGTGGATCTGCGCCTGGCACTGTAAACTCTCCTGCGTGAGGAATCCCCGGCATCCTCTGACCGAGCCCCTCGCCACACTCACAGTGGGGTTATCTCTGCCCATCATAACACCCCAGCCCACAACTGGTTGTTTAACTTATACCAGGAGTATTTCCTATCTTGCCGCAATGCCCTCCTACCCCGGAGGGTCAAAGCATTGCCTCCCCTGTGTATGCCTGAATTGATGGGAGGGGAGACACCCCCCCCTTAGACTTGTGCCGCAGCTTCTACACAAGCTGTTCCAGCGCATACCTGTGGCCCCCAACCAAATTATCTCAGTAGTGTGTCGCGCTTCTACCTCAAACTGTGCTAGCGCATGCCTGGGCCGGCCCCCCGACCAAGGTAAGACAGTGATGGAAAACCCATGCCTCCATATATTGGATTCCTCCCATCGTGCCACTTCCAGGACGCACGGACGGCCCTTGAACCAGACCTTTGATCCTGCCAAATAACGACATGCTCCGATACTAACATCCTTTAATGAGCACTGCACCCCATATTATACAACTAATCCATCTTGAACCTAGTTGCACAATAACACTGCACCCCATCAAACCTCGGGTGCCGCAGAGGGTGCCTTTGGACAACTTAAAGTTCGCCTGTACATGATACACTTAACCTGTCTTCCGGCCACTCCCCTGGGTGGCTGCGGACGGCTGTACCTTTGAAACCTTGGAATTCCTATTGTAACACCCGCTTGATGCTCTCTGCTGCCAAACCCGCCCAGAACGCTTTGGTTGTGGCTGGTTTCACCTCTTTGCACAATAAAAACATCTTTCCCTACACCCTGCTGATTCTCTGGCTTCTCCCCAGTCCAGCAAAGCAAGTCCATGCCCACTCTAGACAGGTGAAACCCCATCTTGTACCAAACTCCCTGTGGATTTGGCATGCAAACCATACCTATAAAGCCAAACCCAGTTGGTGAATTTATGCCTGGCACGGTCAACTCTCCTGCGCGAGGTTTCCCCGGCCTCCCCTGACCGGGCGCCTCGACACACTAAATGGGGGGGCTATCTGACCACCATAACTCCCAAGCCCCTAAAGGTTGCGTCCTACAAATGGAGGACTCCCTCTCTTGCAACAGGTGCCTCTTCCCCCAGAGTCTGCTCATTGCCCGGGCCAGGCAACACAAGACAAGTCCATGCCCACTCTAGACAGGTAGACCAGCCTTTGCGCACCCCGCCCGGTGGTCCCTAACCTCTACCAAACACCTTGTGGACGTGGAGGCAACCCCCTTAGTCTGTGCTGCAGCTGCTTCAGCCAGCTGTCCCGGCACATGGCTGGGACCCCCAACCAAGAAAACTTACTGGAGGAACCCCATGCCTCCATTTCTTGAATTCCGCCCCTCGCGCCCCTCGAGACGCACGGAAGGCCATTCACCCAGATCCTTGATCCTGGCGACATAACGAAATGCCAAGTTGCTAACCTTTAATGAGCACTGCACCCATCCTATACAACTAATCAAGCTTGCACCTAATGTACCCGATACACTGCCCCCACTGCCCATTGATAGCCTTCCTGTTGAAGACCAGAAATTGAGGAGGGAGACACCCCCTTAGTCTGTGCTGCAGCATCCTAGCAAGCTGTTCCAGTGCATGCCTGGGAACCCCATCCAAATTATCTGTGTCAGGAAACCCATGCCTCCACCTCCTGCTTTCCGCCCATCGTGCCACTATCAGCACGCATGGATGGCCCATCATCCATACCTTTGACCCTGCCCTTTGCCAGACCTACTCTGGTGGGTACCAGGTAGTGGACCAGAGGGTGGAAACGCTACAGGAATGGTGAAAACGATAGATGCAGATCACCTGCCCTTTCTAGACTTGTTGAGATGCTGGGTGTCCCATAAAAGAGCCTCTGTGCTGCAACCCAGTATATCGCTAAGCTTTGTAGCCCCAACACACTTGAGTTGTATAACTTAATCCCCACGTGCCGGGATGGCGAGAATGTCGGCGCTTGGCATCTACCGTCTTTGTTAGCTTGACCAGTTAGTCTGCCTTACCTTGATGATACAAATATGACAGACCACATACCATTGTGCACCACGTGCAACCTGTGCGTCACCTAAAAGGTTGACTAAGCCTGTGCTTCAACACCCTTTCTTGACTATTCCCCCAGATTCGGGGGGTTCAAGCTGATAACCATGTACTGCACCAGCAGTGGGAATGTACCTGCACCCTCCCCATTACCTCTGGTGCATCACCGGGGTGCCAGTGGTATATTCCAAGTTTGCCTGTACATACTACCCTTAACCTGCCTTCCGGCCACTCCCCTGGGTAGCTCAGGGTACCTTTCAAACATTGGGATACCCATTGTCCAGCCTGCTTGATGCGCTCATCCTGTCCCTTTAATGCCACCCCCGAAGAGTCTGTTTTGGACCTTGCCCTCCGCCACTGGTTCTCAGGGCCCCAAAGGAAGCCAGGCTGGAGGTAGCTGAAAACGGGGCATCGTCCCCACCTGCATGATGCGCTTCCACTTGTATGCCCACCCTGTAAGCTGCTGTTGCTGGCTCTTGAAAGATCGACTGCCAAAGCGCTTGCCATGACCCCCATTGCCTGGCATAGTAAGGCATGCCTACCTTACCTGCTCAACCTGTACCTTGGTAATGGGCGAGCTGTCAGCCAGAGACAGTAAATAGGTTCTCCCTTCTGCCTGCGATGTAGAACTGCTGTGCTCAAATTGTATCCCAGGGCAGACTTCTGGCACCTGAACCCTTACTAGGACACGCCTGAGCTAGATCCCCCATCTAGAAAGCCTGCCCACTGTCTGACCACCTCCAACACCCGAGTGTCCCGCAGCCACTCCGTACCCAGGAACTAAACCAGGTATAGATGTATCAGAAGACCCATCTCTTGGCGCATGCCTGCCACAAAATTCACTGCATATCCTAGTCTGTTAAAACCAGGGTGCAGGGTAGCCTGCAGAGCTAACCCCAAAAGAAATCGCCCGCCCCTGCGTGCGGACCAAGCATCCCTTACTTACCCCGCCACAGAGGCTTACATGTTACATGTGGCTAGTCACACCCTGCCAGGGTGCGCCTAGGGGGGTTGCTGAGTCCCTGCTAACAAGTTTTGAATCCTATGACCCATCCCTGAAATGATCCCCGCAGAAGGGGTTTGCCCGGGATGTCCTGGTCGACCAAAGGGTGGGATCTGGCCTGAGACTCCCTGCCCAGAACTTACCACAGACACCATAACACCCAAAGTTATTGCTCACCTGACCTGAGCGCAAGATGACGCACTGGCCAGTCAAGGGCAGTTAAATTCCATCCGCCTGGGGGAACACATACAACACTCCCAGTACATCCAAATAAGGGCGCTGCTACCAATGATCCGGCCGCCTAAGTGTGTTCCTAACCGCACACGCCCCACCAACATACATCATGTGACGTTGCCTGTTCTGAGCCACCCCGTGGCACCGCATTCCTTCTACATGAAACTGATGCGTACTGTGCTGATATAAACCTTCCTCACAGCAGTTATGGTAAAGCAGTACGACCATAACGAACTTTGTATCCAGGCACATTAATCAGACTTTTGCCACCAGAACCACAGCCTGTGCCCATGGGAGAATTGAATATAAACTTTTCAAGCGCGGATAGCGGACTCAAACCTAGGTTACTGCTATACTCCTGGGGTACACACTTTTTGGCTATCTAGGGCACAAATATGCCAGCATATGCCTCTTCATATAAAACTTGGTGCAAATCTGACCCCATGGTCGTCGGGTCTGAATGCTTCCCCGAAGCGCGGCACCGGCTGATGTGCAGGGAAAAACTATCTGACTACGGCCTTTCATTAGTGACTAAAATCCCGAGACCCTCTAATAAAATTCACCCACGCATGTATGGCGCACTGTCATCTAACTGGGGCATAGGTGTGATCATCTACCCATTCCCAGGTGCCTATGTAAATGTTCCCTCCGAGCGGGCCGGGCTGGCGCCTGGCTCCCCGCCCATTTCTGCCCCTCTTTCTCTCCCTCGCTCTCCCCTTCTTTGGGGTAACAAGCCTTCACGTTTGTGGTCTTCTTCATGGAGGACTCCTGTGAAGAGGTCAGGGGGCACAAAGAGCACCACAAAGGCTCCTCGGAACAGAGAACACACACCACTGGAAGTGCCAACACCATCTATGGCCACAACCAGGAAAACCGGCCATAGGTTCACACCAGACTGCACCAACTTGAATGAACGACGACGCGTTGTGTCATTGCAACGCCCACAGTTTGTCCACAAACAAAATGGAAATGTGATGGTAGAAATGAACAGGCCGCTCGTGGAATATGCAAGAAGCCCGTCCATTACCCGCTGTCTCTTCACCGCAACCTGGGTTCACCATCCGCCATACGTCAAGAGGTGAGGCACGACCAGTCTCGCTGAGCCACCCACAGATCCCCAGAGAGGCTTAGGAATGCTGACCCACTAGTGATGCTTCATCACACTCTCTACCTAGATTTCCTTTGCCAGGTTGCTGGTACTGCACGAGCACTCTGGCCAAGTTCTAATTGTGTTTGCGTCAATATTCAGGGATAGTGACTCGTGTTTTCGACATTGGAACTCAGCAGCATCTCGCTAATATTACTGCCAAAAATGTATGCCGGGTGAAATGAGCAGTGCCACCTATAGGCCACACCCTATAAGCCAACTTGTTACCTGAAGTGTGGCTGTCTCTGACCACAAGCATACAACCTGACTAACACCAACGCTGACAACAACAAGCATACCACCAGACTACCACCGACGCTGCCATCGACCCTGTCGCCCTGCGTAACTGAGTGGGACACCCTTCCTCGTGCATGCGATGTGGCCCCCACTCTCCCTGACGACCTTGACCAAAACCAATCATACTTAGGACCAGGAGCAGTGTTCTAGACACTGTGAAATTCTTTACCCGCCATCGATGTAGCCCCACTAATTACTTCATGCGGGTAGGCCCGATGTAGCACCAAATCCATACGCGTGGTGCAGTGCCTAGCCTAGAGAGACGCCCTGCACCATTGAAATGGTAATACCGTTTCCACTAGGTTGATTTAGGTCTTCCTGAAAGGGCCAGGTTTGCTTCACTATAAATCGGTCTCTGTTCTCAAAGACACACTGCATCTTAGGCGCAGGGAGTCGCAAGTAGGGCAATCCATAGTCCGACCACCCACGAACCGCGACCAGCACATATTGGAGCGCTTTACATGAGGACCATTTACATACACACGGACCGGTCAAAATGTATATTGGACACAGGGAAATTAAGGGGTTCGCCCTGAAACACAGGTTAGCGTGCCACCGCCGAGACATGAACCAGAGCTGGGGCAGACCAGGTCCGGGACACGAGCGGGCTACAACAGAAACAGGACGGCAGGGGGGGGACCCATGTGACCGCCCGGCTCGAACGCCCCACCGACCATCAATCAGGATGCAGTGCATCAGTGTAGACTCAAGGTCCCGGGCTCTGTCCATGTGGGACCTGGCCCAACAGGAAATAGTGAACCCCCCACGTGAACCAGTTACATGGATCACTTCAGCTGCCTAATTTAAAGTCACACCGACAGCTGACTCGCACGCAGACAGGCTGAACAGATCATTCAAAATATCACACAACCATGCCCAGGACGAAAATCGCGACCGGCACTGCAAGCAGCTGCTTTGCACGTTGCCGCTGAAAGGCAGGGTATAACACACTCTGCCCGGCTGGCTGCAGAGCACTGTCTCGCTTGCGAAGACACGAGCCACAGGCTTTGGAATGTGTACAGCAGCGGCGTACCATCCGGGCCGCCCGCCTCCTAGAGTCCCATCCTGGCCGAGCCAGCATGCGCCGCCCCCCGTCGGGCCCTTTGGACATACCTGCGGTCATGCGACAAACGGCCGCCCGGTACAATCCAAACAATGCTGGACGCCACGTGCGTGGAGCTGCAGCGGGCACCCCCGGTCATGGCACCTCTGGGGCAAGATCCGAGGGCCCGTAAACACCCTGTGGTGCCCGATCGAGGTGAGTCCACGGCCTCCTCAACCATCGGGCAGACCAAGCCAGGAGGAAGCAACCTGGTGCTCGCTGCCCCCGCACCCCCACCAGGCAGCCAAATCCCCACGGGCCGAAGCCCTGGAACCGGCACAGACTCACCAAAAGTCCCGACGCATCAGAGCCACCCTCGTGCTCGTCACAGCACGACATCCCCAAATACTGTACGTACCAGTTACCGTCTCTCCCTCCAGCCCTCCTAAAGATGAGGGTCTGAATGGGCCCTGTTGGGGTCTCACTCGTGACATGCCCGTCGCCCTAGGCTCAGTGGTGATAATATCACCCGGCTACCTCGACATTGCCACCCGCAAAGCCGTGACTGTTCACCGAGGTTGCTGCGGTTCACTGAACCGGGCACCCTGCACTTCCAAAGCCGCCCCAGCGTGCTGAAGCTGGGACGGAAGCAGCCTGACTGTGGCCCCGGGGAGTGCCCTCTCCCCGCAAATGCTGGCTCACTGCACTAGGCCCTAAACATGGCTCCCCCCTCACTTTCCAAAGCCGCCACAGCGGGAAGTGGAGGTGGACCCCCAAACCAAACACATCGGGCCCACGCGGGCCCTGGCCTTGCTACCGGCCCGCTGGATAGAGCAGCCACGGAGGGGGGTAAACGGGGCGCCCGATGCCCCCCCCCCCAAACACACAACCGCAACTACCAGCCCTTGCGGGCAGAGGCCCTGTGACCGGCCCTAACAAGGGGGGGACCTATATAACGATATAGAAATGTTCCATATAATATACATCCATGAGGGTACTGGGGAGCGACCCCGAGGCCTCAAACTAGTGAGCAGTAGAAACCTCGTCAACAGAGGAGGGAGGAGCGTCGCGGCGATCGCTTTCCCCCCATGGGACAACGGGCCCGCGCCTGAACTCTACCCCTCAGGGTAAACTAGCCGTTAAACCCACTGAGCCCACGCCGGGCAGGGTCCCGGTACGCGCCGAGCTAAGAGGTGTTCTGGGCCTTCATCCACCTCTAACCCCCTTCCCAGGTCGGCAGAGTGCTTGCCACGACCAGTCGCTGCCCTTTGCACCCCCAGGGGATGGGGGGCCACTGCCCTATGGGCCCCCAGGAGCTGTCCAACCCCCACCCCGGCGGACCGCAGCCACGGCAATGGCCGGGCTATGCAGCCATGCCTGAGGAGAAATAAGGGGGGGGGGAGACACTAACTCACCGCAGTCAGCTCCTGGAGGTCAAACGGCGACAGGGGAATGGGCCAAGAGGGCGCCCAGGGGGCGGGGAGAGGTATATGTACCTCGCCCCCTCCCCGGAAGTGACGCGGCACACTGGACCCCTGAGGGTCCCAAACACTGGGAGGCTGCCTCCTGTGCCCTCCTGTGGCACTAAGGCGGCCGCCCTCTTAGCGGGTCTCCTTCGTGGACCCCGGGCAGTCTGCAATGCTCCAGCACCCCAAGGCATCTCCGTTGGGCGGGGTTGCCAGAGCAAAAAAGGGCCCCACCGCATAGCGCCGAAACAAAGTCTCTGACTGAACTCCAAGACCTCACAGGGGTCACCATAGCAACAAGTGAATCCCTCGTGCTTTAGGACATCAAGCCGCAAATAGCCCAGCAATTGCCTGTACAGGCTGCCTCCACTTAGCCTGGAAGCTCCTCTCACCATCCCCCTCCATCTCGAGGAGCCAAACAGTAAATGCAGATAGTTACATGTACAGAAATCCATAAAGAACGTGGTCTGTATAATCTGCGCATGCTCTTTAAAGTTAATGTAAAGCATCCATTTTCATTCTCTGTAAAAGGAAATGCCCTCTTTCTGCACCCACAGAAACATTCTTCAGTTTCTCAACACCAAAGTGTTCCAGATTAGAGGCAGCACTATTAAGAAATCACAATACTCTGCCAAAGTGTTTTGTCTGTGGAGATTTTTAGCAGAGTGAAAGTTTGCCAACACATAGTTTGATGTTTCTCTTTGACCTGCCAATGCACAATGCATGTATTGCATGTTTATTACAACCACTAACCAGCACATGCATCATAATTCACAAACTCTGAAGTTCTATCATCAGACCTATGTTCCTTCTAAAGCTGAAAAACACTTACTTCGCACAAAAAGTGTATCCCTCTGCTTTGTCAGACACTCAGTATATAATTACTCGCTGCCACCACCTTGTGGCTCCAAACAAGCATATCAGTTTTAGCCTATGTGAAATCTGAGCAAGTACAGAAAAATACAGGGCCTGATTCTCAAGGCTTTTTCGTATGTAACTTTAGTTCATGCGCGCAAATAGGCTTTTCACAAGTAAAATTTATATTTGTAAAAAGATTTACCTGCACATATTTTCGTGTGTGTGTAAATCATTCAGCTGACCTAAAAGCTCCTGTAGCTTTCTTCAGAAAAAGACCTCCAGCGTTCGTATGAAACGCTACAGCAGGGGCCCTCAAACTGTGTGCTTGGTGTGTGGCGCCACTGGCTAGACCTGACGGCGCACAGAAGTGTCGCGATGCACAGATTGGGAACCACTGTCCTAAGATGTCTCTCCTGACCCTCACTAAGTTGTAGCATAAGATATTATTTGCATTCAAGGTAGACAATCCCATGTGACTTTTTCCAGTACTTTTCCATGATTCTGGCACAAATTGGATACTTCGATAAGTTGCAACTTAATTTGTCCTTGGTCATTCTTCTCCTTTCTCCATGAGAACTCGTCTCCTTGCTCGTTACCGCATTTCTCCTTACCAAACTTCGTCTTCTCATACCTTGCTATCTAATGAAAAGAAAACCCTTCTATACTAACTAATGAAGCTTCGTCCACACCTGCAGAGGAAACAAAAATACAAGCAAATACATTCTACGTTGAAGGTTAAATACAAATTACATGTTAGACTTTAAACGTGAGCTTGAATTGAACGGTTCTCGAGGCCCAAACTTATGTCAATTTAGTAGTGCACAGGGTTACAAATAGGTGCACATTTCTACACAATTAACAAATGCAGTTTCTTAATCGAGTCGAATCGAGTTTAAGGCAGGCACTCTGTATTGCCTTTAAAATCTTGAAACTGGCATCTCCGGAAATCCTGACCAACCTGCTTTCACCCTACGTCCCCACCCGCCAGCTCCGCTCCATGGGACAATGCCTGGTGGTGGTCCCCCGAGTCAGGAGGGTTCGCGCCGGAGGTCGTTCCTTCCGGAACAGAGCGGCCATCCTTTGGAATTCTTTGCCGGCCCACATTCGAGGGCTCAATAACTACCTCGAATTTAGGAAAGCCATTAAAACCTTTCTCTTCCCCACCCCGTAGGTCTCTCTGGGCCCTCTTCGAGCTCGGTCACCTCTCTGCTGTTTCAGCGCCGGGACACCTCTTTGCTGGGGCAGCTGTTGCGCTTTATAAACCCGCTAACATAACATAACATTAATGCATGAATAGATTGCAAAGAATTACAAAAATGTCATTTCAAAAGCACAAACCTGGATATAATTTCTTGTTACACGTATACATGTTTAAACATTAGTCTACACATACACATTCTGTTTTATTAACTTCACAACATGGCACATCTAAACGCTAACTTCTCCTGAAACATTAATATGTAAATATTACAAAGACATTGGTCACATTTCTATGCACACATGTATAAGTGTCATTAATGTTTCACATGGAGTATTTTAAATATTCAATACTCCATTATTTCTTAGCAACATTAATCACAAAGAATAAATTCGACTGCTGACTACACCTGAATATGATGAACTCCTACTGTATCTCAGGATGGGATCAAAATTACGCTGCTCCAGGGACACCCTTGATACCCTCTTGGTAAGCCATGCAGCCTTGTCCATAAGCTGTCTAAAACCAAACCCTAAGAAGCAGAGTTACAGAAAAAACAAGTGAAGCAACCTGTGCCCTGCACTAAGTTGTATGTCTGAAATGCAGCTACACAAAACGATGTTATGAAGGGGGGTAAAAACATGAAAGTGTGACATACAACATCAGATACACCAAAAGCACTGGGGTGGCTGCCCATAAGGCAGACCAATCAGAATCTTCTAGATTGGTAGCATTTGTATACACTTACTCGGAGGTGTGACAGGTGCTTGTTTGTTTTAGATAGAGAGCTATGGTAAGGGAGTGCCTGTCTAGGGAAGCAGACTCACCTCTTTTCTGTAATGATTGGAAAGAGAAAGTGGGCAATTACGTGATTGTTGTTTTGCCTGTGTCTTAATTCTGAACTAGCAATGGAGCTGTGAGTTGTATTTGATTTTCAGGTGAGATGTATATTTTATATTAAATGTTGATGTAATTAGGTTTGTCTCATTTTTACCTACCATATCTCTAAGCTGTACATTTAAATAGAAAATGGGGATCCAATTTCTGTGCAAACATTCGAACAAAAATATCTACTCTGTGATCCAGCCTCCTCTCCCTATGAAGTGGAGGTGGGGGTTTCTTTGAAGGAGAATTGGGCTTTGGAGTGAACATTTGCACTCCTCTTTTAGCTCCAGCAAGGGAGAGGCAGGGCTGTAGATAGATTGGAGACATTAGTGTGCCCTACCTGCCAGAGCAGGGAAGAGATACAAATCCACAGCAGCAAGTCAATTTGGGAAGAGAAATCCCTTGTACAGATAGGCTGGACTACTCAAATGTCACAAGCAACACTCCAGGGATGGCCAAGGCAAGCCTGCGTGAAGCAAGTTCAACACATATAAAGTCCCAACTCGCCCATCATTTCGCAGTCTTAGAACTCCAAATGGCTACACGTCTCTGGAGTGACATGCCAGAAGGGTTTGATATTTACTAGAGGAGTAACTCACATCTGTTAGTGATTTCCCGTATGATCAATCCAGGTAGACAGCAGGTCCTAGATGCTGAATAGAGAATGCTGCTGGACTAGAAAGATGGCAAAAA
This sequence comes from Calotriton arnoldi, assembly GCA_963921515.1. NCBI lineage: Eukaryota > Metazoa > Chordata > Amphibia > Caudata > Salamandridae > Calotriton > Calotriton arnoldi. The sequence goes on along the minus strand of CAWUFW010000322.1, from coordinate 3,582,360 downwards.
CCCCAGTTGTTGAGCCATGATTAGCAGACAACATATATAATAGGAAAGTTATGCTTGAAAGAAGTCAAAGTGGAACTAGCGTTAAGAGGGTAATGGAGGAATTGTAAAAGGTTGGCGTAATACTTCATGAAACAAGAGAACAAGGAACCCCATATGTGAGCATTACCTTTCTCACAAAAGTTTCTAATGCTTACACATACCGGTTTAAAAGTAGTCTGTATGAACATTTGCTGCCTGCGTAGTTGCTACAGAGATGATTGGAATACATTATTCTCCTGATGTTCTACAGTATGGGTTGTATATGCCTCACAAATGTATGAGCGCTGTTAGACCTGGAATCCTTGGAATGGTATCCCCCTAAAGCTTTGCTTTCCGACCTCCTGTTTTTGCTGGCCTTAGGACTCGGCACACTTTACCACTGCTCACCAGTGTTAAAGTGCTCGTGCTCTCTCCTTAAAACATGTTAGGTTGGCTAATACCAAATTGGCATATTTAATTAACTGGTAAGTCCCTTGTGCGCAGGGCCTGTAAATTAAATGCTACTAGTGGGCCTGCAGCACTGATTGTGCCACCCACCTAAGTAGCACTTTAAACATGTCTCAGGCCTGCCATTGCAGCCTGTGTGTGTGCAGTTTTAAACTGCCATTTCGTCCAGGCAGAGTAAACCTTTTGCCAGGGCCAAGCCTTCCTTTTTAATACATACCCTAGGGTAGGCCTTGAAGAGCCCAGAGGGCACGGTGCAATGTATTTAAAATTTAGGGCATGTACTTTTAGGTTTTACATGTCCTGGTAGTGAAAAACTCTTACATTAGTTTTTTACTACTGCAAGGCCAACCTTTCCTATAGGATAACTTTGGAGTTACTTTATTGCATTTATAAGTGTAATTTCCAAATGGGTACAGGTAACCAGTTCATGTTTGGTGTCTCTTGAATTGGTATTTAAAATCCTAACTTATTTTAAATTACAATTTTGAAAAATGCCACTTTTAGAAAGTTGGAATTTTCTTGCCTTAGCCATTTAATGCCTGCTGTCTGCCTCTGGGTCACTTGACTGGGTGAAGTTGACTATTGGTCTTTTGTGTATTCCTCCTAGACAGTCACACACAATGAAGAGCCTAGGTGTGACTGGATGGGACATCACTGGCAGGATGGGAGGAACGAGCTGGGTTCCACCCCACTTACACTTGAATAGGCTGTGTCTAGTCTCCATACAAAGGGCTGCATGCACCCTGTAGTTAGTCTAGAGCCAGGGCTAGAAAGGCAGGGCACCTGTGAACTTCAAAGGCATGCCTCTAGATGCTTCTCCCCACTTCAAAGGCACAACTGGGTATAAATCGGCACCACTTCAGTACACTTCTGGACCTGTGGATACTCTGCCAGGAAGAAGGGCTGCTGTGCTGCTGAAAGTACTGCGACTCTGCTTGACTGTGCTCTGAATGACTGCTGCCCTGCTGTGCTGACCTGCTTCCCTCTTGCCTGGACCTGCATCTCTTTAACCCAGAGTGACTCCAAGGGCTAGTTAGCTGGCCTCCTGATCTGAAACCTCTGGGACACAACAGGCTTTTAAAACCTTGCACCTAGACTCTGCCATCTGTGAGTCTACCCTGCCAAGTGGTGCCACCCCAGTCCTGGACCCTTGGAAGTGGACTTATGGTGCTCTGCCAACTTCTTTGGATCCAGCAGAACCCATCTAAACCGCCACTGCACGACGCATCCTCGGTGCTGGCCTCGCATCCCTCGTCGACGGCAGCCACGATGATGGACTCTGCATCACAGCCTGGCAGTTGTTCGGAACCAACACATCGCCCTGACTGCGTGCCACATCCCCAGCATCTGACTTCACATCGCAGGCCCCATCGACGGGATCCTAAACGACAATGCAGGCCCTTGCATCGCATCCTTGCCACATCTCGGAACCGACGCATCACTTCGGCTGCGCAGCGCATCTTCGACATGGATCCTCGCAATGCTCCGCACACCAGGATGTAAGGTACTTTGTTCATCGAGCCTAACTAGGTCCCTGTAGCCAACCCATGCTCCATATCAGTTGACCTGAACTTGTGACTTTGTCCCCGTCTGTGACAAACAGATATCCACAGTTGGTGCTTTGTGCTTTGTGCTTTTTGGTGCTATATTCACTAAAACCGTTGAAATGTCAAATCTCCAATTCTACTGATTGGATTTGGGTTGTTTTGGTCTTGTTTTATGCATTAAAGCTAGGACTAGTTTTCTAACTTGTGTGGCATTCTTTGTGTGTGGTGTTTTCACTTTCTTACCATTTGAAGTGTTGCCCAAATACTTTACACTTTGCCTCCAAGTTAAGCCTGACAGCTCTGTGCCAAGGTACAGTAGAAAAAAGAGGTTTGAGCACAGGTTAATTTGGGGTTAGCTTGTGCCTCACCCGGACAATGATTGTGGTTGCTGCTTGACCAGGGCTTACACCCCAGTCAACCAACAACCCAATTTTTCACAAGTGTCATGTGAAAATACTCAGCCAAATTACAAGTTAACTTTTTGCATCACTCTGCAATTATGGGGTGGGGGGTGAAGGAACACATATAATTCAAATAACAAAGAGATCCAATTCCTGATCTCTCCCTTTTATGACAAAAATATGTGCCCACTCCTTGAGGCTAGAAAGTGTCTTTAAGTAGTTCAGTTCATGGTGTTACACTATAAAAGTGCCCATTAATCAATCAATGCATTAAAAAAGTGCCATTGTTCACTTATAAAAGAATGTTCGACCCTAAAATAACTAACATCCCTTTGCTTCTACCCACCCTTAAACCCTTTAAAAATATGTCATTAAAAAAAAATACCTGCGTGGTAAAATACCCTGTCATAAACATGCCAAAAGTGGCATGTATGGTACTTTCCTACATTGTATTGACCTGTCTTGTAAAGTCTTGTGTAGAAAACAAATGTTTGGTAAATGTTACATGCTGTTGCCAGTGACTGTTGTTTGCTCCTGAATTGGTGAAGCTAGGATGCTCTTTAACTGGTGAACATGATGATTGAAAACTCTGATTTGGAATCAGATGATTCCGCTGGGAGCAGACACTCTCAGTCTTAGAGGTCTTCTTGTTGCATACTTGGTCAAGAGTTAATGACACAGCACAAATGAGAGATAGCATGGTGCTTCTCATTTAAAACATAGTCATTCTATGGGGCTATTGACAAAAAGGACAGGAGTATTCTTTTTCCTGATACCTTGATCAGACGATGCAATTTAAGATAGCTAGCCCTTTCACCACAGTTGCTGATGATGGGTTTCTGGACTGTGTTGAGGTGGTTAGCACAGTTGGCAATTTTCAATGATTGCCTGGAGGAAGATTCCCTGATGAAGATCTCCATATCTAGGTGGAGGCGAAACGATCATAGAAAGAATTTATTCAAACTGTTGCAATCTGTCAATTGATTGATGTGAATAGAAGCTGCATTGTTTATCAAAAGGAAAGTGCAATGAGTTTATTTTGCTTTGATGCAATTTCATGGAGTACAATAGTGGTATGCACTTTTATGCCACCTACTTTAACTTTGATATTCCAATAAATGAATGATTGTATTGGGTTTCCTTATTTATAACTGTTGCGAAAAATATTTTCATGTGGAGTCTTAATACTACCTTACACACCAGCTAAGCTATATAATTAAAAATGTAAAAATAACTTTAACTGCCCTATGTACAGTAAAGAGGAAGCGGGCGGCCTAGATATGTTTGCTTTGTGAAAATAAATTAGACACATACTCGCCCACGATAGCTTATAAATTGAGCTATATTCTCCAAGTGAAAAATACATTTTTCTACTGTAATGCCCGGCCTATGTGCCAACATGGAAAAATCTTACAGAGGGCTATGTTTTGTTGCGGTAGTGCTACTCCACCTGAATATTGCAAAGCACTGGAAGGACCCTGACCCTTTCACCTTTGAGTAATGGTGAGAGAGTATGTGTAATACACATATATTAGAACATTGGAATGTTGGGAGCTCCATTGAAAACAATGGAGTAGCTCCGGGCTTATAATGGCTGGTATAAGCCCGGAGCTCCAACATTCCAATGTTTCTTTGTTCACAGCTTTGGCTGTGAACAAAGGCTTCAGGGAGCCTGAGGGATTTCAATCCCTCGCGCTCCCTGAAGCCTTTGTTTTATTTGTTAGAACATTCTGCCCTCTAGTGGCAGAATGTTCTAATAGCCTTATAGCCCTTCGTAGCTGGGCTATACCGGCTATTAAAATCCCGCTCCCTTGTTAAAGGCCCTCGCCTTCGGCTCAGGCCTTTACCACTGGAGCGGGCCTTTAATAGCCGGTATAGCCCGCGGGCTATAAGGCTATAATGGAAGCTGCAATTTATATGGCCAATGGTCATAACGGAAGGTGCAAAGGGTTGGCAATATGGGGGACATATACCAATTGGTTGAATAGAAATTAGGGTCTTCTTTTCATATGGTTTAATATGTATATTTTGTACTATTAGGTGTATAAGCTGGATGTAATACCCATATTTAACTATTGCAATTTCCTTTTTATTAATCTTATTTTGAAGCATTATGATTGTTATGGCGTAAATTCAATATTTATATATTATTGGTTTTCAATAAAATAAAATCATCCTACCTTATCGGAAGAGGCTGTATTTGACTGCCTACATGGTTAATAAAATCCACTGCAAATTGAGATTCCCACAGTGATAATCGGTGTATTATTTTATAATCGGAATAAGTTGAGTCGTCTAATACCTCCACAGAGAAGAGTAATTTGGTTGCTGAAACTAGATACTATTCAGGTAAACAAGGATCCTTGGAAAAGTCAGAGACAACCCAAAGCATATGCCAACCTCCAGGCAGGCTAAAAATTCTCTGTCACTCTCTGCTCAGAGAAGATTTGTAGTCAAAGTCTGGCGGATGATTGCACAGCTCAACTCGGGTTGGTAAAAGGTCCTTTGATTTCCAAGACATATTCATTTGGACCCAGTAAACAAGACTAAATTATCCCACGTCCCCATCACTGCATTAATAAGTTGTCATTAAAACTATAATATTGTCCTAGTTTATCAATGTGCCCTTGGCCCTGCCCTTACAACTTAATCTGCTTATGTAAAGTGCTCATGAACACTTGAGGTTTTGTATGCTTAAGTGTCTTCTTTTTCACGTATTATATTTTGGTGCAAGAAATATACATTCCAAAAATAATATTATATAACAAAGCTGATTTTAAATGGCATTTAGAATTATCTTGAGTGGTAGTGCCAGTGCAATGGGTGTAATATAATGAGACGTGCACAGCACAGCTGTGGAGACAGATGTCTAAAGAAAGCAGCAGCTCATTAAGGATGACTCATTGTGCACTGGCCTCAACTTGACTCATTAGGTATCATTTTACATAAAGTTTACTGATGTATGAGTCACTTGATCAGTATATGATTCATCTAGGAGTTTAATTATTCCTTTTTGTGTGTGGGATATCTTCATCGGTGTAGGACTGACAGTCTTAAAGAACAAAGGGGCATATTATCAAGAACGGCGTTAAAATTATCGCCGCTTTAGCGGCAGAAAACTGCCGCTAAAGCGGCGATAATGGGCTTGATAATATGCCCTTGAGAATTCCAATAGAAGCTCATGTTCACACCAGAACATGGACTTCTATTGGAATTCTCAAGGGCATATTATCAAGCCCATTATCGGCGCTTTAGCTGCAGTTTTCTGCCGCTAAAGCGGCGATAATTTTAACGCCGTTTCTTGATAATATGCCCCAATAAACCTACTTTAGTGTGTAAAGTGACCAGAGGCTCCTCATTATATGTCGATAAAATCTTAGGACCTGTTTACTAGTTGGGCAAAACACTTGGTGGGGGGGATTGGTAGTTTTCGCACCCGGTCATTAGCATTAGCCTGTGGTGAGGTATTTGTAGAGAGTGGTAATTATCTCCTATTGTTGGGAATGTAGCATAACTTCAGCTAAGATATTTATTGCACCCAATTCTTCACGTTTTGCCTTTTCCCAGGAATTGTACCCAAATATTTTTTACCACATGCATCAGAGAAAAACTGGGAGGGAGAGATTTTAAGAAATTGGGGTATAAGTTGCAAGGATGCGAGTCCTTCACAAATAATGAGTCTGCAATTGTCTTATTAATGGGGACCAAGTAACCCATTGTAGCACTTGACTTATCACAAACACAATACTAGAGGCTACACATTAAATTACAAATATATACATCAGGTAGATGGAGATAACTTTGGTGACACCCTCATATTGCATTTCACCCCTTGTGAGTGCTGAACCCCATAATCACAATGGCACCCACCTATATCAGATGTAACCTCACTCTATAAGTGGGTATTATTTTATGTAAGGCAGGACATTTGGTTTAGTCATGGGGTCAGCACATCCTTAACAGTCACTACATGTTATACTTCAGCAGTAAACCACCATGATATCACCACCAAAACTTATGGGAACAATAATTACATTCAAATGCACTCAATTTAAGCACGTTTTGAAATACTCATTATGATGATTGCCAGTAAATCATTTAAAATTAAGTATTGCAACTCAATGTAATAATAAACAAGTGTATGTGAGTCTTCTGTTGCTTTCTACAGGCCACATGATGCAGCCACACAACCAACCACTAGGGTTCCCTGCACTCTAGTGCTAAAGAGCAAAAGGTCCAGCTCAGGGAGTGCTTTAATTCAATGGCATCAATGCAATGCCCCCTAAAGCTTAGGGCACGTTTTTTTAAAACACTGGGGGAGAGGGGGAGGCGGGGGGGGGGGGACAGTTGCTTTCCCAGCAGCAGCCCCCCCACGATATGCCAGTCACCCATTGGTGGTGCCCCTGCCCATTTTTGGGGACCACAAGTACCAAGATAATATGCAGATTAAGCCAGCTTGGAGCATTATGGGGTGCTCCAGTCTGGAGCCTTGAATATTTTATTAGCGGGCCCGGGGCAGTGAGTAAAGTAACCTTACTGCATCTTTTTGGTAATTTTGGTGCCCCTTTCTCACTCGAGGCACCCAGATACCACTATTTAAGGTCGAGACTACGGGTGGAGCCCCAAGTCCCCCATAGTCTCACTGGTTCCCCGTGCACCGCACGCCTTGTACAGTGCGCAAGAGGCAACTCAGTGCTTGTGTCTCCTGCCTGCGATCAGCTTGAGCGGGGAGATGGTGGTGTGCCTCCGATTTCCTTAGTCACAGGCATGGGGAGCAAGGCAGATACATTGCCTCATAAAGGGACACGTTAAGAAGATGTCCTCCTTCTGTCCCGGAGGGTTGGGATCCCCCCTAAACACTCTGTGATCTGGGTCGGACCTCGGAAGATGGATGCTCAGGGCCAGATAAGCTTCTGGGTAGGGGACCTTGGTAGGGGGCCCTATGCACACCCCCTCCTTAAGAATGTTTATTGTGTCGACCCCTTGACTGTGGCCCATTCTGGGGTCAAGGTTCTGGATTTTAGTTGAGTGGTGTGCACACGTTTCTATTTGTATTGTTTTCTTTGGGTTTAAAGGTCAAATCTTTAAAGATGAATATCAATATCCCTGTTTGGCCAATTTTCTCCATCCTGGCGAGCTTTAGCCACCAGGAGAATTTTCAACAGGCATCCTGGTCTGTAAAGGGACACAAGTTGCTGGGAGCAGGATTTTCTAGCTCTCAGCAACAGCTTTCTCTTATGCCTCGCTCCTGGCAGTCCTCTCTGGCTGGTGGGTGCTTCTCATGCAGCCCCACCACAACCAGCCAACTGAACACTCTCCTGCCTGCCCTCTCCAGGCCCCATGACCTCCTGGCTGTCTTGCAGTGCACCTGGGGAGTAGTGTAGTCGAGGACTTTCCCCCCAAAAGGTCCTAATGAGGCATACAGTGGCCAGTGTCACCGGCCTTGGAGAGACGCATCCTATTCTGGGGTTCAGCTGATGACAACGTTCTTAGTCCATATTTGCGAGGCATCAGGTGGCTATATACTACAAATACATACATCAGGTAGATAAAGATAACTCTGATGACACCCTCATATCACATTTTACCCCTAGTGTGTGCTGACCCCATAGTCACAATGCCACCCACCTATATAATTTTTCTGGCGCCATTGTCTCTCTTGTCTAGGGTCTTTTGCACTGTCTCTCCCTTGTGTATGTTTTTTTTAAGTGGGGGTGGAAAGTTCTAGATTTCAGGCATAGCTGGCCAATCCTAAGATGACAGAGCATCCCTCCACTCTGGTCCCAACCCTTTTGCACAATATTCTGGGACATTCCATCATGGCAAATTCAACTTTTCTCTGGAAAGAGCTCCTCTGAGGGCCTTAGCTTACCCTAGATGACATCACTGCCTCCTCCCTTGCCACCAAACCATGAAAGGCTAGCCCTTTAGTTAGCTCCAGAGGTCGGGCTTTCTCCTTTGTTCAGTTGTCCTGGGCTGTCCCGGCCCAAGAAGTGTGACAAGCTGATGATCAGATGCAGATTTTTGTCCCACCTGTTACTTTCCATGGAACTGAGTCAATCGCTGATAATTACTCTTTTTGTGCTAGGATGCCTTTATTCCTTCTGCTGGGAGCAATGTAATTACCTTGGCCTAGTAAGGGAGACAAATGCCTGGAATCCAATTATGAGCTGAGCCAGAAAAATATGCCAATTCCTAAAGTCCCATAAGATGTTCACCTAGTGTGTTGGGACGTACAAATATAAACTTGGAATAATTGTTTCACCCCAGTTTGACACCTTGCTGGACTGTGTAGGCCAGAGTGAAAAGAAACTTTAAGGCAGATTTTATCTATCTGTATAATACAGATTTTCTAGTAAATCCTACTGCCCTATCTATGAATGCCCACAAATGTTCTAAGCCCTGCCCCAGGTCAAAACCAGTCCTTGCTATGTCCCTTCTGTGCCAGGATGTCTGTGTGCAACTACTGGGCTGGGCATGATGGTGTCTCACACAGCCAGCCCACACACATTCGCACACATGTGCACACATGTTCATGTGTAACTAGCCCAGTGCTTCTTACCATAGCTGTGCAGCAGCGGCCTTATCTTAAAAGTCAGATCTGGGGGAAAACACACTCAGTCCAATTGCTGTGAATTTACCATGACTAAGACTCAGGCATATAATAAAAGAAGGGGGAGACAAGCGGAGTATCCCACAGGAACTCGTCCTCCTAGTGGTATATATCTCAAGAAAAAAGAGCCCATCTTGAAAGTGCGTGCTAAACCTCCTGCAGGGTGAGAAAAAGCACAGGGCTTTTTTATATAACCCTCACGTAACTGTTATACTACTAGTAGTTTAAGCATTGATTGCAGCAGTGGATGTATGAATAGATGTACTTGTGTTATTAGCAGGAGGATCAGTAGTCGCAGTACTAGTAGAACTAAACATGATAGAAGAATTGATTGTAGCAGCTCCAGAACTAGTAGTAGTACTCATAGTAACAGTAGGTGTTGCACTACAGTGAGATGTGGGTCCTAGAGTACCAGTAATAGTAATAGAAGTAACAATACTAATAAAGTTCATTAGTAGAAATACTAATCAACAAAGTGCAAGTACCAAGAGTGGCATTAACAACTGAAGCAGTAGTAGCTGCAGTATCTAAGCTGGTACCAGTAGTATTATTGTGGAAGTAATATGAGTAACTTTAAGATGAGTGGTATTGCAGTGACAGAACTACATGCAGCAGATTTCAACAGTATGTTAAATGTAAATCAAAAGGAACTCACTGAAATGGGCCTGTTGGTGTTGGCCTACCTAAAAGATAAACAGCGGCGGCCGGCACAGGTAAGCGCGGCAGGGCAGGGCGCAGCATGGGGGGAAGCCGACAGATGACGGAATAGGTATTATTTATTTATTTAAATATACCTATTCCGTTGTCTGTCGACTTCCCCACCTCCGACCCTGCCCCGCCCCTGCCCTGCCCCCGCTGAAGATAAACAGAGAGTAAATCAAACTGAATTAATATGTTTGGTTGTACATGGATTTCGAGTCTGTGAAAAAACACATACCCTTCCTAAGACAATAAAGGTTCGAACGTTTCTCTGTGTAATGGTTGTTATAATTCTTGTAGGGGAGAGAAATGTTATTGAAATTTGCAATTAGTTTTTCTGCGTTTTCCCACTAATAAAGTGATGCTCCAATTCTCAAGTCTGTTTCAGAAGATGTGTGAATTTATGGAACAGTTTACCATGCTTTTTACGTTCAGCGTTAGCCTAGACCTTTAGATTTTTCTGAAAGTATATGCATAGTATGCTTGCTTGTTGGCGCATCATCCAATCGTCCTTATTCACTGGTTTGTTGTTCTGTAATTCACATTTTTCTTCCACCCACTATAGCAAGGCCCTCCAACGTTTCCATTAATAAGATCTACTTATGGTTCAAGAAAACCATCCAGAGCTACTAACAATTATTAGTAACCACATTATGCAAGATTACATTAGCGGCCTCTATATGCATGATTACCAGCAGTAATAACCTCAGTGCATCAGGGAGACTTGCCAGCAGTAATGTAAAAAATAGTTGATCAATTTGGAATGCTTCTACATGGGTAGTAACTAATGGTAATAGCTGCAGTGCCCCTGACACCAAGGGCATTACATTCTCAGCGCAGTTCAATTTTTCTTTCAAACTACAGCTTTAAATGTATTTTGGAAATTCAGCCTTTTTTCTCGAATATCAGCTTATGAGTTCTGAAAATACTCAGATTTTAGTCTTGAATACATGCTTTGTAATTTTGGTATACATATATGAATTCAACCAACCACAAGCTACAAGTTTAGTATTTGGGCTGCACATATGAGAGCAACTCACAGGCAGCAGGAGAGCTACCAGTAGCTCACAAGCTACTTGTTGGAGAAGCCTGCACTAGAGCATACAGCATGGGGCAGTGAGTCAGCCCACTTCCGCCAGTGGCTAACTTCACTGTGAGTGACAGCATTCTGCCCCTTCACAAGGATACATCCACTACAAAGTAGTTTTCTTTAGTACTAGGGACTATTAGTGGCTAAATGTATATTTTGAGACCAAACAATATATTTGTACTTTTAGCCAATGTTTATTTTTAAGATACTCGAGAGCCTGGTAAATTCTTCAACAATACAGTTTTGGAAAAAGCATGACAAAACAAAAGAAGCATTGGCAAAGCCAATTGGAAGGCAGCCAACACCAAACATATTGCCTTTGGCAATGCTTGTTTACAGAAGAGAGAGGGAACCAGGAACCTGTAATTAAGGCATACTATGTTGACTGTAGGTTAGTGATCAACAACATGGATCCAAGGGATTGGTAACTTATTTAACAGCAGACCACGAGTGGTCGCGATGGCAGTTTTGAACCAAATTACAGAAGCCAGTAGCAAAACCATAAATATTTCACGAGGGAAATGTTGTTTCGAATTAATGTTTTTTAAAACTCCTGCAATGAAGACAACCACTCAGAATCTGATCCGCCTTGCTTCATTTTTAATGACTAATGTTCCCCTAAGATCCATCACTATCACAAGAAATTTGAACATGCCTTACACCCTTGGTTATCTAGGGAAATGCATTCTAGGGCTTCATGAGGGAGTTTCTTTGTCCCATGCGTGGTTCCAGAAGGGGTGGATGAATTTAAGATGCCTTGATTTACAGGGACTTATCTTTACTGGGACCACAGTGCCTTAATGGCAGGTTTGTGGAAAACTGCCCAGTTGTAGCAAGCCTACATAATGGGAAACAGAAAGGGCTTGTTGACGGCTTTTGTGAATTCTGGGTATTTCATCCCATTTGAACGTTCAACACTGGAGAGATTTTGGGTGTGATCTATCCCTCAGACATTCTGTATGTACAATTATAAGCCAGAAGTACATGACGGAATGCAGAAACATCTATTGTAAGATACAACAAGCATAAAAGTGGAAGGTAGTACATTATGAAATCGAGGGATACAACTGTGGCAGAGAAGGTTTCTTTATAGTTTTGACTTGCACCAACTTGTCAACTGAAGGAAACATTGAGGAAGCTGGTCTTTAGGACCCTGGACATTTCCCCAATAGTGTGCTGGGAACAGACGTCAGTCGTTATGAACACAAAGGACAAAAATGCTTTTTAGGCCTTGATGGTCAAAACTTTAAATATTTTAATGAACAACAAGAATGTTGTATTGATGTGGTTTGGCTGTTCCATCTTGAGCATAGTGACACAGAAAACTGTGGTCAGTTTGAATTAAACAGCACTGTACCTGGAATATTTGAATGATGATGCAGCAAAGAAGCTGCTAGCTTTGTGCAAGCCCAGAACAGCATCAGCAGGGAATTAAGGTCCCCTGACCACAGTGAGCCTCCGTACACTTACAGGGGTGACACCACACTGCACACACTTCATGTCTGTCTGTCTGTCAGCAGCAGAGGTGAGTCTTAAGGACCTGCTGATGTTACCTAGAGTGTAAAGGCAACCAACATAAAGATTGAGTGCCTGTGATACCCACACATGTCCAGCCTCATGTTTAGTGTCATAGCAACGAGAATCATCTCTCACATCCAGTAAGCTAATAAGAAGCATCAAACTCCCTTCCATATCTAGGGAAAATACATTAATTAACTTATTCCTGTTGCCGCACCCACCATTTTGCTCTCAGTGAAACGAGTGAAAAATGCGTTGTAGCAGTTTGTCAATGCATCTCATTTTAAGTAAATGTCTTAATAAATATAGACCACAGGGAGATCTGCTTCTCTGGACAATTAATACAGAAGTGCTGAGCAGGCAGGTATGGGATATGGTAGGTAAAGGAATGTGTGTTTACTGCAGGACCAGAGCCAAGGAACAATGTCCCTGGAACTTCCTTTACGATACTCAAGAAACGAGCTGGCGCCAATTCAAGAAGTAAGTGTGTGACTCCTTTGACTACTGGCAGAACAGTGGCAGGCTCCTTAGAGGCATATCAATGCCAGACAAGGGCGTTAATGATCCTCTGTTGCCACCTCAACCATTTCCTTATCACAATCTTTAGATTATGAGGAAAGTCCTTGCATCAAATGTAAGCTATTTTCTTGCCCCCAGAGCACCGGAAGGATCAGACAAAATGTCCGCCTCCTTCCCTATCCTATAGGACAGCCATGCAATAATGCTCTTGCCTTATCCAGCTGACTTACTAGCCCTCAGCGCCTTCCCTTGTGGACATCTCACCCACATGGAATTCTTCACCGGGTTGGCGTATGCATACAATAGGGGTGCACCAACCTTTTGACCCAGACATTGAAACTGGGGACATTGAGGCTGCCATGAAGATTGCATTAATTGTCGATAGCCAGCTCACCTCTGCCTAAGAGAGTAGGCTCTTGCTTTGCCCAGGAGATACTGAAGCTGAATTTTCCAGTAAATTCAGGATCTGAGCCCGCAAAGCCTTTCAAGGCCCAACTGCCGGTGAGAATCAGTCCTGGGAAATGTTTTACATTACACACATTAACAATCAAGGTACAGACAAAGAAAGTGATTTGTTCATCACATGATTTGTTGGTCAGGTACGAAGGACAGAATTCTGTCCTGGCACTCAGGGATCCATGGTCAGATTCTTAGCCGCTAGAACACTTCTCTTGCTAGTAGGGAACCAGAACCTGTAGCACTTGCATAGCCTGTGGGTTGTAGTAACACTCTGCCAGTGTGTACCACCATAGAGCTGCTGTTTGTACTTGCCTTGTTGTGGGATTTACAAGCGCACCATCAGCAGTATTGAAGTAATAGTGTGAGGGCAGGAGATAAACAGAGGACAGAAACAATGTCATGCTCAGCCAGGTAAACTCTAGCAACCAAAAACACATGTGCCACCCATGCCACTTTGGTCCCCACAGCTGTCATTAGCAATTTTTTCCAGAGGCCAGTCAAGCAAAAAAGCATGCTTTTGTTCATCCCCTATTGTTCTCTCCCAGTTGTATGTTAAGCAAGCAACGGGTGAAATAATTGGGAAACAGAGAATGTAGTATGCTTGGAAAGGACCAGAACGTCTTGCTTCATTCACTGGTGTCAATCTACACCCCACACCAACAGGAGCATGCCTATCGGGAAAGGGTGCCCTAGGAATATGACATTGAACATTTACTTCCACTGGAGACTGTGTCATTTCATGCAGGACCAACTCACCCCTGCACAGCGTCAGATACCCAAGCAGAGCCTCTGTATGTCACATACAACAATAATATGGGCCAATGCAGTGTACAATGCCCAACTACAGCCTTAAATTCATTCCAAGGGACCGCCTCAAATATCCACGTACAGCCTCTAACAACCAGGCACCACCTATAATAACCAGGTACAACATCATATGCCAAGGGACTATCATATATCCAAATATAGCCTCTAGTACCCAGGTATACATTTAGGATCTAGGTTTGAATTCACGGGCACAATCATCCTATGCCCGCCACACCATCCAATGCTTAAATATATACCAAAATACCCAGGTACACTGAGCTCCTATCCTTTAGGAGGGGGCTCAAAACTTGGCTGTTTTCCCAAATAGCCTTTTGAGCTATAGTTTTTTTTAGTATACAGTTAGGCATCGGCCAGCGCCAGGACACCTTTGGGTAGAAGTGCGCTTTAGAAGCTTATTAACATAACATAACATAACATAACAACAGGTACAGCTTCAAAATCCCACAAAAGCTACCACACGCTGATACACGCCTGCCATATGCCCATGTATGACGAGTGCAACTTCCTATCTGCAGGGAGTGCTTCACATGCCCAGTGCAGCCTCCCATGATCTGTTATAGACTTCTATGCTTGAGTGTAGCTACATGCCCTCCATGTAGCCTGAGCTACTGTGTTACAACTTTGTATACGTAAACTCACCCATGCCGATATAGTTCCATATGTTCAGGATTTGCTGCGCTCAGGTGAAGCCCCATGTGCTCAAGAATAGAATCATATATTCAGTGCAGCTTCATATTCGCAGGTATGTATTCGGGGATTTAAGGTCATGCCTTGGAATTAAAGGCTGCAATTAAATGATATGTGATGTAACTTCCTGTAGTGTCATATGTGGTCTGAGGGTGCCTTATGCTGCTTCCTAGGTTCCTGTTGACCTAGAGCAGATCTCTCCAACGAGTAGCTCGTGACCTACTGGTAGCTCTCCAGCTACCTGTAAGTAGGAGTTCTTCTAAACAGTCAAGCCTAATAAATTGGAGGCTTTTGTTTGGCTGAATTAAAATATGTATACATAAATCGAAAAGAGTGTATTTGAGATGAAAGTGTGTGTATTTTTAGAACTCATGAGCTGATGTTTGGTAAAACAGAGTTACATTTCCAAAATATATTTGAATACGATTGTGAGTGATAAGCATGTGGCATTGGGGAGACTTATTACTAACATTATCTCCTTTGTGCCAGGGGCATTACAGCTATGGCTGTTATGTATTACACATGCATAGGCATTTCAAATTGGCAAAGACTTTTTTACTTGCCTGTTGGCAACCCTGTCCTCATGGACTTTGATTCACCAAAATGCTAGGGGTAGCAGAAGTCACATAACATTGCCTTTTACACCAGTGACATCACAGGAACAGGGTTGGATTGGGATAAACAATCGGCCCGGGCAAGTTAAAAAAAAGTGGCCCACATTTGCATATTGCCTTTCCGCAAAACACTGCTTTGGCGAAGTTTTATAAACACCTGAAAACAAGTGAAGCCACTTCTGCTCAGGCCCCCTGCCCTCGCTCAGTATGCACACATTAATTGGCCGGCCCCATGAGAGAAAGAGAGCAACACCGCTGTGATAAAAGGGAGGTAATGGATGCCCATCTGCCTCCAGAAAGGCCACTCAGGGCCCCACTGGGCCGCTGGCGACATCTGAACACACCAGACACAGCCCAAATCGGCCCCCCAGGCTGCCAAAAAAGCAGCCCACAGCTGGAACGTCAATACCGGCCCCTCGGCCATTGCCCGAGTGCCCACCTTACCAATCCGACCCTGCACAGGAAGTGATCATAGACAATATCCCCCTCACAATACATTCTCACATGGACCGAATGACCCTTGATGATCCGATTATAGAATAACTTATAGAAGCTACCCATGAGTGGAAATCTGGTAAGACACCCAGCTCGACGGCTTCCCCATCGAATTCTACCATAGATATTTCCCACAACTAACCCCCCACCTTCTCAACCTGTACCAAGAGGTGGAAAATAGGGGGACAATTTCCTTCGATATGGCCATCATCCTGATCATACCTCAATCAGATTGCCCTGGAGACCTATGTGCCTCCTACAGGCCAATATAGCTGCTCAATGCAGAGATCAAAATATTTGCCACTCTTCTGGTCAACAGACTACGCCCGATCCTGAATAAACTGGCCCACTTGGATCAATGCGGTTTCATGCCAGAGCGCAGTACGAGGCAATGTATCCAGCGACTCCCTTTGGCCATGGCCCGAAGGGTGAATCAGTGCAAACCGCTGACCCTTCTCCTTCAGGATTTTGAGAAGGCCTTTGAAACTGTGGACTAGTCCTGCCTGGACAGGGTACTGAAAAGAGTGGGACTGGGCTCAGACTCTGCAAGTATATTGGGGCCCTATACTCTGAGCCACAGGCATTGGTATCGGTCGATGGGGTCCTATTGCACTCCTTCCCCATTTGCAGGGGCACCAGACAGGGATGTCCGCTATCACCACTCCTCTTTGCCCTTGCAATCGAGCCTCTTGCACACCTGATACAATGTGATGCCTGTATAATGGGCTGGGACTGGACGACAGTTCTGAGGACTGGATTACTTTATATCCTATTCTACCTCGCATATCCTCAAACCACTGGTCTCCGATGCATGGAAATATTAGATCTTTACAAACTAGAAACTGAAGAAATCATTGCTGGTGCCACTCACAGGATTGGATGGTGACACAACATGGTGGGCATCTATGCCTGTCTGTATTACAAGCTTTAAATACCTATGTCTCTAGAGATCCCGTTGACATCTGGAATCTCAATCTTAACCCCTGGTACAACAAACAAAAGTAGATCTCCATTGCTGGGGAACACTGCAACTGCAGATCCTGGGGGAATAGCCTTAGTTAAAATGATGATACTCCCCAAATGTTTCTACATCTTTTAGAAGTTCCCCCTTTACATCCCTGACCACAATCTAGCCTCCATACTCTGCTCATTCTTCTGGTCCCATGGCCACCCACGCATTGCTCATCAGAAAATGAGGAAGTTGGTATATGGTGGGGACATGTGATGGGAGAATGAGTACGGCGGACCTCCAACTTTAGTTTAAAGTCACTCAGCTATTGGTAATCAATTACTGGCTGACTGGAGGCTGGGACGACCCCGCTTATTGCATCAAACTTTCACTCCTGGGACTTGGTCAACTGATGGGGATCGTTTATGACACACTAATCCCTAACAATCTTCCTAAAGCCACCTAGGTGGTCTCCCAGAGTCGGTGAGAGGCATTCCGGGGCATGGGTTGGGAAAAAACTTGACGCACCAGACACCACTAAAGCAGGGCTGCTGCCTTGCACACTCTAGCAGCCCATCACAGTTTGAACACTGGCTGCCCGTGGCTCACTGCAATGAGTGGATGGTGTTGTTCTACCTCTCTGGGCTCTTTATGGCAAAGGATCCTTCAATCTCCTTTCCAGGATATGCCTTTCATAGTGGCATCAGGACTCCTGATGTAAGCAGGCTCTGGCTCTGTCCCCTTTTGTTCAAGGAACAATTTCAGGGCCATCTAGAGAAATCAGTATCAGACCTGCTGCTGTGTCACGCGATACTGGAATGGAAATCCAGGGGCATATTTAATATTATTTCACGCGATGCAGTGCAGCAAGGGAACTTGCTTCATTACGTGAAAGAGAGAGAGCACATATGCTCAATATTTACAAACATATGGGGCACTTCTGCTCTTTCTCCTTGCGCTGGCACACTGTGTGCTGCTTAGCACAAACACAGGCACATTCACACCAAAGTCCAATCCGACTCTTAAGCATCCCGGCCCCTTAAAGTCCCCGCATACCCTTCCTATTGGTTTCCCAATTAAATTGTTTCGTGGTTATCTTGTCTGGATTGTTGTCTATGTCAGATTAAATGTTGTACACCGATGCTCATGTTCTGCTTGACCATTAGTGTACAGAAGTACATACTAAACTCAGGGCAAATATTTGTCCCTTATCTGATTTGCACATTCTCCAGTGAAAGAAGCCCAGAAAGAACTCAGAGCCTAGCAGATCCCTTTGTGAAGGCCACATGCCGGCAAAATCGCTTGATCCATCCTCACAGGTACATTTTGCACATGGACATTTTGTGTCTATGCTAACTCAGTTGCACTCAATGGTTCTCAATTATAAATGACACACAATCATAGTTGCAGATTGCTCACAAGTACTGCAGGCGAGATAACTGGGCAGTTTGCAATTTGAACTCAATTCCAAGTTTCGCATATATGCCGACTGGGGAATCACAGACAAATCGCGATGTCATTGTGGCACAAACCAGAAATATGCACACATTGCCATGACAGTTAGCAGCACAATGCAAGTAGCAGGGGCTATCTCCTAATGTAAAAATGTTTTGGTGTAAACCAGACTTAGTGCCCGCAACAGTATCCCTCCCGATTGGTTATCAGGCTGAAAAGCGGCCATTTTGTATTCGGCCAGCTGGCCACAGTTAGTGATATGATAACTAAGCTCCACTTCGTCTGTTTGAAGGTGTGGGAGAACTAAACACAGCACAAAAGTTATACAAATATTTTAATATAAAATATTAGAGTAAAATAATTTTAAATATGTATTTTAAACCTAGAACTAATAAATAAAATGTTACACCACATTAACTTAAATGTGAATTAAACAATGAATTCACTAAAATATATTTCATTTAAGTATAATTATTACTTATTTTTAATTCCGACCTACAGTACAGTTTTATTTTTGTTTAATATATATTCAAATCTAGGAATATTTTAATTTAAAATATTTTTAATTTTATGTTTAAAAGTTTAATTTAATGTTAAATCAGGTTGATATACTCACCCAAAAGTTTTATTTTAGATGTGGATACTGCGATTCTCGAGCTTGACGGTGTTACAACAATTGAGCTTTTTTTGAGAGTCATCCTAATGCTCCTAGAAAATAAAAGAAAATAGAAAAACTTCCTGTTGAGTTTACTTACAGCACACTTGGGTCCAGATGTTCAAAATATTTGCAGTGGATTTACATTACAAAAAGATGTAAACCTCCTCAAAATATTTTTTGTTTTACTCTGCGCTAGAAAGTTTCCTGAAAATAACACAATGCAGCACAAAGCACTGTTTTGTGTAAAGGGTGAGTTCCATGGGTGGTACTTGGGCGTTCTCATGCAACCACCCACAATTTTTTGATGCAACCCTATCTACTAACAATAGTAGACAGGGTTTTGCACCAAAAATAACGCACTTTGAAAGTTGCGTGAAAAAGAGAAATGCTTTTATTTCTCCTAACTTTTCCACTTTGTATGTGTGCTGCACAGTACAACACTCATCCGAACTGAAAATGTTTTAAAGTTAGTCTAAGCATAGTATGTTGTCCTGGAAGAGTACCCGTCCAGTACAAAACCTATGCTATACTCAAGGAAACACCTTTGCACTGTGGTGCAAAAGTGTGTTCATGGCGCTTGATAGACTGACTATGCACCAGTGCTAGAGACAACAGGATAGCGCCATATCTATGTTGATATGGCACGTTCCTGCTCTCTCTGTGTCATGAACGAAGTGTAGCAACTTGGGTGGCTGTGCTGTGTTGTGTGACAGTTTGGTAAACCTGGGCCTAATTATTTTGTGGTCTGATAAACAATTGTAAATGACAGCAGAAAGTACTTTGAATTTTGTGGATTGAAAATATAGCCAATGGAAGACATTCTTGCCCCATTTGTGTTTGTCAAGGTGTAGCCTGGATCGGGTTTGGTGAAAGCATTGTAGCTGTTTTTGAGGTCAAAGTCTTCTGCCATTTCTAATGAAAATTTTGAGGTTTTATCTAGAGGGTTTGATGCATTTGACCCCTTTCTGGCTCTCTTTATAGTCACTACATTAAAAATTGCATAATAAAAATAGTAATATAGACCCTGAAAGAAAAAGAGGTAGACTTTTTAAACAGATTTTTCCCCTCATTCTTAGGAGCATATTTAATATTATTTCATGCAATGCAGTGCAGCAAGGGAACTTGCTTCATTACGTGAAAGAGAGAGAGCACATATGCTCAATATTTACAAACATATGGGGCACTTCTGCTCTTTCTCCTTGCGCTGGCACACTGTGTGCTGCTTATCACCAACACAGGCACATTCGCACCAACGTCCAATCCGACTCTTAAGCACCCCGGCCCCTTAAAGTCCCTGCATACTGATGGAGCAGAGAAAATAAAAAAATTTAACCCCTAACAAATTTTATAAATAATTAATAAAATGTTCGTTTAAATGTATTAATCAACAATGTACGTGAGGGAAGGGTAACACGCAAGTATATGGGCTGAATAATCTATTAACGAATGTCTGTGTGTCTAATTATAACATAAAATAATTGCATACTAAATAAATAATAAATGCATGATTTGTGCTTCATAGAATATAAACGTATCGTTGCAAAAACAATAGTGATGGTAAGTAAGATGACGGGAGGGAAACGAAAAGGCTATGTTTCTCTATTTTAATTATGTTTTGTTTATTTCTAAATAGTGCTTCTAAGTATAAACGAGTGGCGATATAAAATGGCTGCCCGTTATTAGAGCGCGCATGTGCTGGGAAAACGCGTGACAAGGGAGAAAAAAGTTGGAGAAAGGCTAACCACGTGATGATGCTGAGAGGTTAGGATGCAAGAATGGTCAAGGCTGATGTGACCTAATTGAACTGATAGTGTGCCGTGGTGATCAGCAAAGAACCGTGGGAAACCGTTTTAAGAGAAAGGACAATGCCTGCAGAGTTCTCGAATGTATCGAAAGAAGTTACAAATGTACTGATCGAAGCGGATGGAAACATGTCTTGAACTGTGAGAAAGGAAATGAACATATACATTCCAAAAGAACAAGTTGGATCCGGGAGAACTTGATTAAGAATGAATAGATGAAATGAGTGAACCAATGAAAGAAAAGCGCGTTATTAATGTTGCAACAATTTAGTTAGCAAAGTTAGAATTAGGGTATAAGAAGGCCTACTCTTGGTGGGAGGGGGTCAGAGTTGGAGAGTCGCAGTCAGAGTCGGTGTGGGAGTTGGTGGTTTCCAGTGCTTGGTGATCCAGATCGATCCATTTTACTGAGTGGGAGATGCTGAAAGACTGTTAGATGAGACGGGTTGCAGGTAGCTGATGCTGACGAGCTGAAGTTTCTGTTGCTGTCTTATTTTTCCAGTTGAGTATGAGAATCAGGTTAATTTTTATCTTAAACTTAGGTTAGACATCATTAGGCTAAATAAGGAAGATAGGCAGGTAATTAGGGTTTTGCTTCATGACAAAATTTCCTTTCTGCAATAAAATTGATTTTGCTTAATAAATATTTGAATTAATAATGAATGAATAATTGAATAAAAAGTCTAAATTCTTTCTCATGCTTTTAAAATTATATAAAATTTAAGATTCTTAAATCAAACGACTCAGTGGTTATTTTACTAAATGATTGTGACACTGGTAATTGGTTATTGTGATTTAGCTGGTCTTAATCACTATAAACTGATTTCTTACTAGATGATCCATCGACAAACAATGAGCAGGAATATCTTAAGAAATAACTAAGAAAGCGATAGGTTAAGGTAATAAGGTATCCCGGCTCCTTCCAGCGGTACATAAATGATGTTTTTCATTTAGTTCTCATGTTTCTCCTAGGAGTATAGAATTTCGTAAAGGTGTAGAGGAAATCCAGGTGTGTGTGAGTGTGTGTGTGTGATAGGCGATGTTATGGGCCCCATCGCATTGTGGATGTGAGAAAATATAAGTCGCCCCTGGATGACCGATAAGTGACCTAGGAGGAAAATAGTTTTTATTGTACGCGCTGCATCAGATTTCTTGGTAGCAGAGTTATGGTTTCTATAGATTAGTTTAGTGATTATTGATTATTGATTATTGATTATTTTTGATGACTAATACTATATGTTGAGTCGTGTTATGTTATATGTGAGTTTTCACGCTTCTGGGATGTAGGAAGTGGAACACGTGTGGCAAGAGAAGTCACATGGAATTTGGTACATGGTCTGAATTCATTTTGGTAATAACACAGGTTGTGTTATGTTAGGGATTTCTGTACGAAAGGTGTGTAACTGAGATAGCAAATCACGTTTTCTTGTGAAACTCTGGCCTTAATTCTCAGGAGCCTAGTCTCCACATGTGTCTTATCCCCAGAGAAACGGGTTAATTGTTTGCTTGAAAGAAGGGTAAGGTAGAGGGAAGTGCTACTTTATCGGCGAGAGTTAATAATTCTGTGGTAGGGTAGAGGTAAGCGCTGCCTACTGGAAATACAGGATTCTTGTGTAAAAGGACAAAGCTGTCACTTTGGTTTAGCGAATCAGACTATGGAATTGTTTTAATTGTTGTAACTAACGAAGAAACAGTAAAAAGAAAAATTTCCGATAATTTTTGTAAAGGAGGGGTAAAAGAGCAGGAGTGACATCGACAGTGCCGCGTTAGGATTGGATAGTGCGCTAGTCACGTGAACACAGAGTCAAGAGTGACGTAGAAAAGTGCCGCGCTAGGATTGGTTGGTCCGCGGACGAAGGGAATCGTTCTGATTGGTGGGTTAGTGTGAGTCGCGCTGTGATTGGTTGAAGTTCCGTACACGGAACAGTGCTGATTTGAAGAGAAAAACCAATCGAAAACATGCCGTATTACGAGTATGAAAGGGAGAGAACGTCATGGACGACAAAAATAAAGAATTTCTTTAAGAAAGACAAAAAGGTTGTGACTAGAGAGGGACAAGTAATTCCTCCGCCGAAATCAGCAGCTTCACATATGATGCTGAAATATGGATATCATACATGCATATGGTTAGAAAATTGGGCAAAGTATACGAAGAATGATGGTGCATTAGCTTTCCCTGAAAATGGTTCATTTAGTGTAGCGGTTTTGCGAAATTTGCGAGAAAAGATGACCAATCTAGAACCTAGACCTAGACCGACACAGTTTGAAGCATTGACGGAATGGGAGGATGAGATGTATGAGCGAGAGAGATTCAGAGGTTTAAGGGATCATGAGTTTATGCCTGGAAGAATGTGGGGAATAAATCATGAGGATAGAATAAAACGATGGAGATGTGCTAACATGACAGGAGGTTTGTTTCCGGCTTTTACAGTTGAGGAAGAGACTAAGAGAAAACGTACTGAGAAAAAGAAACATATGGAGAGGGAAAAATATATGCATGAGAGTGAAACGGATGATGAATTGCTGGAAGATATTTTAAATAGAAATCCCCTCCGTATCAGCAGAGTTCTACAGTGGTGACACCAAATGTGCCGCTAATAGAGACTGTGCGAAATAAAAGTCCGGTAAAAGAATTGAAATAAATAGGTCACAAGATCAAATAAGAACTTCACAAAATGAAGGAGTAGAAAGTGACAATGCAAGTGAATTAGCAAGGACAACAAAAGAACTGACTGAGAAAATTAGGGAGTTAACGAAAAACATGGAAGCTGTGACTGTACCTGTAACAATAGGTCCAGTAATACCAGTTTTTGAGAATCAGAAAATTGATGAACGGTCCTTAGTGATTCCTATGAGTTCACAATTTCAGAGAGAAAAAGAAAGGATGGAACCAAGTGCAAGTACAAGTAATTTGGCTAGTACTTACAGACCAAGTCCACCTACAAATTTGACTGTGAATGAGTGTAATGGTAGAAAAATGCATATGGTAACAGAATCTGCAACAGAGACTCCTGAAAAGAGTGGTAATTGGATAGAACTAAATAATACACCCATAGGTCCGACTTCTGAGGAGTTAAATGAGTGGATGAAGGCATTTAAAATAAAAGAACCAGAAGAAAAACCATTAGATGTAATTAGGTTAAAGATTGACATGGAAGAATTAATTTTAGGGACGATTGGTACAGAAAAGCTAAAAATTACCAGGATGATGAAATCATGTTTCTGTGCAAAAGTATTACATGGAGAGCTAAAAATTTACATGACAAACTAGAAGAGATAGCAAGTGAAATTGGAGTAGATTTTGCGAAAGTGAAAACATTGCAGAAACCGTACAGAGTAGACTTTTGTGAGAAAGATATTGAAAACTTGAACACAGCAGGAAGGCTGACACAGATAAAAGAGTTAATTGTTTTACTGAGAAAATGGGGTGATGTGGACAGATGGAAAGTTAGATGGACAAAAAGAATGAGAAAACTACAGACAAAGCTTCTTTGGCTTTTATGATAACTGAAAAGGAACCTGTTGCAAGAGAATACCCTATGAGAGAAACTCCAGGTGGTAGTTATGTGCATGTTCCCTGGACTAGACAGGATATACTGTCATTTACAAATGAATTCTCGAAGCTGAGAGAGAAACCAGTTGAATGGTACCGACAAGTGGAGAGGTTTGTGAAGGTTTCAAAAGTGTTGTGGATAGATTTAGATGGATTGTTTGACATAGTGGTGCCAACTGATTTGTGGTCTGAGTGTAAAATTACAGTTGACTGGCCAACTACAGAATATCCAAGAGATCCTAAGACAGGAGCTCCAGGTCCTGAGGTGATGAGGAAGTACGATAAGGTGATTACCTTTTTGAAAAATAAGATTCCTCCTAAAGAAACAGATTGGGTAAAAATCGATAGAACTACACAGGAAAGTAAGGAGTCTGTACATGCCTATTATGAAAGGTTGTTGTTGGTTTTCAAGCAGTATAGTGGATATGAGGAGTTGAGTGAAAAAGATATGAGTCATTTCGTATACAGATTTGTGTTTGGGCTGAAACCAGAGATTAGTGAAATGATTAAACAGCATATGATTAACTGGCAAAATGGCACGGTAGATGAGGTACTGAGGTATGCTAAGTATTGTAGTGATGATATTGAGAGTAGACAGCGTAAATTGAAAGAGAAGGCAATGTGGGCACAGGTGAAAGTGGCAGAAAAGCAAGAAGCTCAATTGGACAATAATAGTGGGAATGAAACAGGACAGAATAAATCGCGACCTAACATAGGTAAAGGGAAAGGTCAAGTGAGTCTAGAGGAGGCAAAGAAGAAATGGCCCTGTCATAATTGCGGAAAATTAGGGCTTTGGAGAAACGAGTGTAAGTTCCCACCTAAACCTAATCCGGAAAATCAATCATTAACTCCACAGGTACAGAATGAGGTAGTTGTTCAACAAGGTCAGGTGCCACAACCACCACTTCCCAACACTGTTAACCAGCAAAGATACAGTACAGAAACAGGATTCTACGGAGGAGAGCAGGTAACACAGTTGCCGCGAGCAGCTAACATTTCTCAGTATTGGTTGCAACAGAGTGAGGATGAGGCGGATGAAAGTTCCTGACGGTGCCTAGGAGAGGGAAAAGAGTGCATACTTGGCGCAACTCTAGAGGTAGATCAGTCTGGTCCCTTTGTGGATGGAGAAGTGAATGGTGCAAATGTAACATTCCTTGTCGATACTGGAGCTACCCATTCTACTGTTAGATCAGTGGAAATTCCAAACCTTCCTCTCTCAGGTGAATACATCCAAGTAGTAGGAGTAGCAAATCAGCAGATTAAAACACCACTTACTGAATTAGTGGAAGTAAAAATTGGTTCTTTTAGCAAAATGCATAGATTCGTAGTGTGCGATTGTAGTCCTGTAAATCTCTTAGGTCGTGACCTTTTGTGCAAAATGAATTGCACAATTTATTGTACGCCAGATGGAATTGGATTTCAGACCCCAGATGAAGATGTATTGTATAAAGTAACACTGATGAATCAGGAACCTGAAATGAATGGTTTGTTTCCTGCATTTGATGCAGAAAAACTTCCAAAAGAACTGAAAAATACAGTGAAAGAAAATGTGTGGGATTTTACAGGAGAAGATATTGGATTAATGAAAGAAGTAGATCCCGTAAAAGTAACAGTAAAAGAAGGAACAACTTACCCAAATACGCCACAGTATAAATTGACTCCAGAAATAATTGAAGGAATAACTCCTGTAATAAATAAAATGATCGAACAGGGAATTTTAAAAGAAATAATGAGCAGTCCATGTAATTCACATATTATGGGACTGAAAAAGCCAAACGGAACATATAGAATAGTACAGGATTTGAGAAAGATCAACAAAATAGTTGTGCCTTGTTGTCCAATAGTGCCAAACCCTGCAGTAATTCTATACCAAATTCCACATGAAGCTGAGTGGTACACAGTGATAGATTTGTGTCACGCATTTTCTCTATTCCTTTACATCCAGATAGCCAGCCATTATTTGCGTTCCGGTTCGGAGAGCGTATTTTGGCATGGTGCCGAATTCCTCAGGGGTATACAGAAAGCCCCTCAATCTTTAATCAGATTTTAAAGAAGTCCCTGGAAGATTTGAAAATGCCAGAAAAGTCAGTGATGGTGCAGTATATCGATGACCTGTTGGTGGCATCGAAAACAAAAGAAGCATGTGTAAGCGATACAATTGCTTTACTGAACCATCTAGAGAAAAGAGGACATAAAGTGTCCCCTTCGAAATTGCAATTTTGCCAAAAAGAAGTCCAATATTTAGGGCATAAAATTGAGAAAGGAGTGCGAGAGATAGCGACAGAAAGAGTAAAAATGATTCAAGGAATGAGAGCACCAATGACGCAAAGAGAGGTAAGCATGTTTCTGGGAATGGTTGGATATTGCCGACAATGGATAAGTGGTTTTTCCTTGATTGCTAAACCATTACAAAAACTGACCAAGAAGGATGTAAAAGACCCTTTTGAGTTGAATGACGAAGAAATGAAATCTTTCAAAGAGTTGAAAAAGAAATTGTGTGAGGCCCCTGCTTTAGGAATGCCTGACTATGAAAAGGATTTTGAATTGTACTGCAGTGAAAGAGATGGATGTGCATTTTCAGTACTGGTACAAAAACATGGAACAATGAAGAGACCAATTGCTTATTTTTCAGCTGTTTTAGATCCTATAGCAAAAGCGTTGCCTGGATGTCTGAAAGCTGTTGCTGCTACTTGTGTAAGTCTGGAACAAAGTGAAGGTATAGTGATGGGGTATCCACTGAGAGTATATGTTCCCCATTCAGGAGAGATTTTGTTGACAAGAACAAAAACACAGTACATGACACATAGTCGGCTGACTAAGTACGAAAAAGTAATCTTGAGTGCAGAAAATGTGACCATAGATAGATGTATGAATGTGAATCCTTCGACATCATTGCCAGATGAAGAGAGTATAATTGAACAAGATGAAGTAGATCATGATTGTCTGAATGTGCTGGAATATTGCACAAAACCAAGAGCTGACATAAAAGATGAGCCTTTAAAGGAATCAGATTATGTCATGTTTGTGGATGGCTCATGCTTGAGAACGAATGAAGGAGTTTTAAGCGCAGCTTACGCAGTGTGCACAGTGGCAACTGTGATGGAAGCGTCTTGTCTGAAAGGAATAAGGTCTGCCCAAGTTGCAGAACTGATTGCTTTGATTCAAGCATGTAAGTTGGGAAGAAATGTACGAGTTACGATTGTGACCGATAGCCAGTATGGTTTCGGTATCGTGCATGATTTTGGTCAGATTTGGTCACAAAGAGGTTTCTTGACGTCTGCAGGAACACCTATCAGAAATGGAGATCTTGTTAAGAAACTGCTTGAGGCGATACAGCTGCCTAAGCAGATAGCTGTAGTGAAATGCAAAGCACATAAGAAAAATGAAGATTACATAGCTGTTGGTAATAATTATGCGGATGAGATAGCCAAATACTGTGCAGAGAACATGGTATCCCTAAACAAGAATCGCGAAAGGAGCATATCTCTTCTCCTTTGCTTTTTACTAACACTGTCGAGACATGGGATGAGGTGAGACAGTTACAGGAAGCTGCAAATGATGAGGAAAAGATTACTGGATAAAAGCAGGATGTAGAAGACAAGAAAACAATGGTGTGTGGGTTTACAGAGATGAAAGACCAGTTATGCCTGATAGCATGATTGCAGACATGGCACGGATGTACCATGGACAAGCTCATATTGGGAGAGATGCAATGATCAGACTTTTTAGACAAACATGGTATAACCCAAAATTCAGAGCCATAGCTGAAAGTCTTTGTCAAAGATGTCTTATTTGTCAACAGTTTAATCCAGGAAGAAAGACAATAGTGAGTCTAGGAACATTAGGACGAGAAGGAGGTCCGTTCACTAGAATGCAATTAGACTTCATCGAAATGCCCCCTTGTAACAGACTAAAATATGTTCTAGTGGTCGTCTGTTTGTTTTCTCGTTGGGTGGAGGCATACCCCACTAGAAGGAATGATGGAATAACGGTAGCAAAACTTATGCTGCGAGAGTTCATTCCAAGGTATGGTTTTCCAGTCACGGTTGAGACAGATAGAGGAACACATTTTCAAAATGAGTTGATTCAATTAATTTGTGAAGCATTAAGTATTAAACAAAAACTGCATTGTGCATACAGACCAGAGGCTTCTGGGGTAGTAGAGCAAATTAATGGAACAATTAAGAACAGGTTAGGAAAAATGTGTCAAGCTACAGGACTCAAATGGCCAGATGCACTGCCCCTTGTCCCGATGACCATCAGAAGCATTCCTGAAAAGAAAACTGGACTTAGTCCTCATGAGGTGATCATGGGACGAGCAATGAGACAAGCACAAGTACCTGTCAACAAGTTATTGACTATAACTGATGATCTAGTACTGGATTATTGCAAAGGACTGGCTGATGTGGTGCGTTCTGTGTTTCATCAGGTTGGACCGGATGCGACCACTCTTGAAAGAAAACCAGCCCACGACTTGAATCCAGGAGACTGGGTCCGCATAAAAATCCACAGGAGAAGAAACTGTCTAGTTCCTCGCTGGGACGAGCCACGACAGGTAATCCTAGTGACAACAACTGCAGTCAAGTGTGCAGGAGTGAAGAACTGGGTCCATGCCAGCCACACAATTAGAGTTCAAGAACCTGCAGATCGACATGTGAGTCGACGTCTGGAAGTGTGGGATAAGAGTTCAGCGACTGGGACAGAAAGAATAAGAGAAAGGGTGCCAGAACTTGAAGATCGACCTGAAAGTCGACATCTGGAAACCCCAACTGCAAGCACCTCTAAAGAGGAAGAGGAAGAAGAAGAAGGAAGAATTACAGAAATTCCGGAACCTGAAGATCGACCTGTAAGTCGACATCTGGAAATATCTGACACGAGTTCAGGATCTGATGATTCAGTTGCAAACTGTGAAGAATTTCGAAGGAGAACTTGGGGATTTAAACCAATTAGAGAAGAGAATGAACAAGAAAATGATCTAGATGAGCAACCAAGTACAAGTTATGGTGGAAATCCTTCAAAAGTAATATTAATAGACAAAGTAGGGAAAGAGACAAATAAAAAGTTAGAAAATCGAGAAGAACCCCGAGGAGCAATAGGGACAGATAGTGAAACAAAAGAACAGGGAAAATTAGAAGCAGAGAGTTAGGAAAATACCAATTCGGAAGAACATCGAGGAGGGACAGTAATAAGGGAACACAAGAAGGAGAAGACAGATCCACCAGAAAGAGAAGATGAGATCATAAGTTTCAAAATAAGAGACAATTGTGAAAAAGTCGAAACAGAATCTGAAGAAAGTGGAGAAGAAGAGAAAACAAAAACTGAATCAAGAAAAAGAAACTGGAAATCAGAAAGAGGAGAAAAAGAAGGTGAAGCCAAAAGGCCAAGAAAAGGAGACAATTGGCCCAGCAACTATATAAGAAAATTGAGATACAGAATAATCAGAACAGGAGAAAAAAGTGCTGAACAGGTGAATGAAATAACAAGTCAAAAGGAACAAGAAAAGCCAAGTGGAAAACGACTGCAAAAGTCTAAAAGAACAAAGAAAGTGAATTCGAAGTACAAGTCACCTCAGTGGTTGTACATTGCTCTAACGGATTACAAAGAAGAAGGAAACACTCACGAGAACCCGAGACTAAGAAACCGAAAGGGTAAAAGTGAGATGCAACAAACCTGAAGTGAAGACTTAAAGTGCTTCTGCCGGATGTGACAATTTTACTGGATATGACAAATCACCGGATGTGACAACGAAAGAATTCTGGAAAGAATTAAAAGAAAGTACCAAGCAAAGACTTTTGAAAGCAGAGTGGCATCTAAGTCATTTCTGAGGTGTAGTGACACAATTTTCTGAAACTTAAAAAAAAAAAAAAAAAAAAAGATAAAAGCAAAATGGAAAATACTAGAGATAGAAGAGATAAATGTGAGTTTGTAAAAAGATGGTGTAAAATGTGCTGCTTTTGTACAGGTTTATTAATGACAGTATGGATAGTTTTAGCAATCACAATTCCTATTAGTATAGCTGTAATAGAAGCAAAGAATGATACTAAACCAGAAAAAGAAACTAATATTAAAGAACCAGTTATTTTAAGAAGTAGTGCAGAATTACATAAGGATAAGTCAGTAACAGACTTTTCTAAAAATGTTTTTACAAAATTGTTGTACGAATATGTAGAGACAATGGATGTGAGAGATTGTTATGTTTGTATGCAGTTGCCTGCATCAGTGTCAGAAGGTGTGACTTATCATCACCTACCTCTAACTTATGGAATAACCTGTAGTGTTATAGCAAGTTTATTTTATAAAACAGGTAGATTAGAGTTTTATTACACTGATATAGATAAGATTTTTGCAAATGTTCCTGTAGTTCCTGAACTTAACAAAGTAAAACAAGCAAAGGTTTTAGGAGAATTCTTTTTAGAGCATAGAATTTTAACATTAGAAGAAATAGCTAAAAACAACCTTACCTGTGAGTTAAAGAAAGAAGAAAAGGTATTTTTAGAAATGGTTGAAGAAAGAAGAATGAAATTTCAAAGAGAAGCAATAAAAGAGAAAGGAACACATCTATGGACGTTTGAGGAAGGAAATCATGAAGGGAAAAGATAAATGCAGCAATGACATTAGATTGGCCGCAAACAGGAAAGTTGTGTATTAGGAGAAATAAGACAGTCTATGACAATTATTTTGTAGGTTCCAGTATCTGCCATGACAATTATCAAATTTTGGGAGGTTGGGGATTCAAAGGTGGAAAAGATCCAATATTTCCAGGTATCTATTATATTTGTGGGAATAGAGCTTATTACAGGTTACCGGACCATTGGTATGGAACTTGTTATGTAGGCCTGGTCTTTCCAAAAATCTTTCATATGGACAGAGAAGAAAAAGGAACATACAAGATGATTAATAGCTTTACACGTAAAAAGAGGGAAAGTTTTTCAGAAATTGTAGGTGATATTTTTGGAGCATTAATACCAGCAGTGGGAATATCTTTGAATGCATTTAAAATTCGGAAATTATCCACAGTAGTAGATCGTTTGTCTACAGATACTGCGGGAGGGTTCTTGATGGTAAATACCGAAATGGTTGCCATGAGAGCTATGGTGATGCAAAATCGGCTTGCCCTTGATATTCTTTTGGCAAAAGAGGGTGGAGTTTGTGGAATGCTGAAAGTCCAACATTGTTGCACTTACATTCCTGATAAAAGTGAAAATATACAAAAGTATATTACAAATATTACAAATTTGCACAAAGAACTAGTTCCACTGGAGGTTGAAAGTGTCTTGGGAAAACTTGGTAGAGGGTTTTCTTCAGTAGCAAATTGGTTAACAAGGATGAGTAGACTAATGATAGGGAAAGTTATAATAATAGCAACTGTAGCAATATTGTTAGCCATGGTGTTGAAAATTGTAATAACGTGTATAAAAAGAAAAGTAAGACAAAATAAGATAAAAAGAAATAACAGAATAATGAAAGAGAGAGAGAGAGAAATGGGTGAAATTGAGTTAGAGAAAATTAAAGAAAGCATGTATAAAGAGACAAGAAGACAAGATGAAATGGAAACAGATGTATAACTAACAAAAAGCAAAAGGATGAAAGACATATGCTGCCTGAAAAAAAGAATAACTTGCGTTTTTATGTGGTGATTTAAAAATCACCAAAGGGGGAGTTGATGGAGCAGAGAAAATAAAAATGTTAACCCCTAACAAATGTTATAAATAATTAATAAAATGTTCGTTTAAATGTATTAATCAACAATGTACGTGAGGGAAGGGTAACACGCAAGTATATGGGCTGAATAATCTATTAACGAATGTCTGTGTGTCTAATTATAACATAAAATAATTGCGTACTAAATAAATAATAAATGCATGATTTGTGCTTCATAGAATATAAACGTGTTGTTGCAAAAACAATAGTGATGGTAAGTAAGGAACAGCTTAAATTTAAATGTTGCTTTCTGCTAGGTAATAACTAATTGGGGTACGTAGATGACGGGAGGGAAACGAAAAGGCTATGTTTCTCTATTTTAATTATGTTTTGTTTATTTCTAAATAGTGCTTCTAAGTATAAACGAGTGGCGATATGAAATGGCTGCCGGTTATTAGAGTGCGCATGTGCTGGGAAAACGCGTGACAAGGGAGAAAAAAGTTGGAGAAAGGCTAACCACGTGATGATGCTGAGAGGTTAGGATGCAAGAATGGTCAAGGCTGATGTGACCTAATTGAACTGATAGTGTGCCGTGGTGATCAGCAAAGAACCGTGGGAAACCGTTTTAAGAGAAAGGACAATGCCTGCAGAGTTCTCGAATGTATCGAAAGAAGTTACAAATGTACTGATCGAAGCGGATGGAAACATGTCTTGAACTGTGAGAAAGGAAATGAACATATACATTCCAAAAGAACAAGTTGGATCCGGGAGAACTTGATTAAGAATGAATAGATGAAATGAGTGAACCAATGAAAGAAAAGCGCGTTATTAATGTTGCAACAATTTAGTTAGCAAAGTTAGAATTAGGGTATAAGAAGGCCTACTCTTGGTGGGAGGGGGTCAGAGTTGGAGAGTCGCAGTCAGAGTCTGTGTGGGAGTTGGTGGTTTCCAGTGCTTGGTGATTCAGATCGATCCATTTTACTGAGTGGGAGATGCTGAAAGACTGTTAGATGAGACGGGTTGCAGGTAGCTGATGCTGACGAGCTGAAGTTTCTGTTGCTGTCTTATTTTTCCAGTTGAGTATGAGAATCAGGTTAATTTTTATCTTAAACTTAGGTTAGACATCATTAGGCTAAATAAGGAAGATAGGCAGGTAATTAGGGTTTTGCTTCATGACAAAATTTCCTTTCTGCAATAAAATTGATTTTGCTTAATAAATATTTGAATTAATAAGGAATGAATAATTGAATAAAAAGTCTAAATTCTTTCTCATGCTTTTAAAATTATATAAAATTTAAGATTCTTAAATCAAACGACTCAGTGGTTATTTTACTAAATGATTGTGACACTGGTAATTGGTTATTGTGATTTAGCTGGTCTTAATCACTATAAACTGATTTCTTACTAGATGATCCATCGACAAACAATGAGCAGGAATATCTTAAGAAATAACTAAGAAAGCGATAGGTTAAGGTAATAAGGTATCCGGCTCCTTCCAGCGGTACATAAATGATGTTTTTCATTTAGTTCTCATGTTTCTCCTAGGAGTATAGAATTTCGTAAAGGTGTAGAGGAAATCCAGGTGTGGGTGTGTGTGTGTGTGTGTGATAGGCGATGTTATGGGCCCCATCGTCATGTGGATGTGAGAAAATATAAGTCGCCCCTGGATGACCGATAAGTGACCGAGGAGGAAAATAGTTTTTATTGTACGCGCTGCATCAATACCATTGCTATTGGTTTCCCAATTAAATTGTTTCGTGGTTATCTTGTCTAGATTGTTGTCTATGTCAGATTAAATGTTGTACACCGATGCTCATGTTCTGCTTGACCATTAGTGTACAGAAGTACATACTAAACTCAGGGCAAATATTTGTCCCTTATCTGATTTGCACATTCTCAAGTGAAAGAAGCCCAGAAAGAACTCAGAGCCTAGCAGATCCCTTTGTGAAGGCCACATGCCGACGAAATCGCTTGATCCATCCTCACAGGTACATTTTGCACATGGGCATTTTGTGTCTATGCTAACTCAGCTGCACTCAATGGTCCTCAATTATAAATGACACACAATCATAGTTAAAGATTGCTCACAAGTACTGCAGGTGAGATAACTGGGCAGTGTGCAATTTGAACCCAATTCCAAGTTTGGCACATATGCCGACTGGGGAATCACAGACAAATCGCGATGTCATTGGGGCACAAACCAGAAATATGCACACATTGCCATGACAGTTAGCAGCACAATGCAAGTTGCAGGGGCCATCTCCTAGTGTAAAAATGTTTTGGTGTAAACCAGACTTAGTGCCCGCAACAGTATCTCTCCCAATTTGTTATCAGGCTGAAAAGCGGCCATTTTGTATTCGGCCAGCTGGCCACAGTTAGTGATATGATAACTCACCTCCACTTCGTCTGTTTGAAGGTGTGGAAGAACTAAACACAGCAAAAAATGTATACAAATAATTTTAAATATGTATTTTAAACCTAGAACTAATAAATAAAATGTTACACCACATTAACTTAAATGTGAATTAAATAATGAATTCACTAAAATATATTTCATTTAAGTATAATTATTATTTATTTTTAATTCTGACCTACAGTAAAGTTTCATTTTTATTTAATATATATTCAAATCTAGGAAAAAATGTATTTAAAATATTTTTAACTTTATGTTTAAAAATTTAATTAAATGTTAAATCAGGTTGACATACTCACCCAAAAGTTTTATTTTAGATGTGGATACTACGATTCTCGAGCTTGAAGGTGTTACAACAATTGAGCATTTTTTGAGAGTCATCCTAATGCTCCTAGAAAATAAAAGAAAATAGTAAAACTTCCTGTTGACTTAACTTACAGCACACTTGGGTCCAGATGTACAAAATATTTGCAGTGTATTTACATTACAAAAAGATGTAAACCTGCTCAAAATGTTTTTGTTTTACTCTGCGCTAGAAAGTTTCCTGAAAATAACACAAAGCAGCACAAAGCACTGTTTTGCATAAAGGGTGAGTTCCATGGGTGGTACTTGGGTGTTCTCATGCAACCACCCACAATTTTTTGATGCAACCCCATCTACTAACAATAGTAGACATGGTTTTGCACCAAAAAGTAACGCACTTTGAAAGTTGCGTGAAAAAGGAGAAATGCTTTTATTTCTCCTAACTTTTCCACTTTGTATGTGTGCTGCACAGTACAACACTCATCCGAACTGAAAATGTTTTAAAGTTAGTCTAAGCATAGTATGTTGTCCTGGAAGAGTGCCCTTCCAGTACAAAACCTATGTTATACTCAAGGAAACAATTTTGCACTGTGGTGCAAAAGTGTGTTCATGGCGCTTGGTAGACTGACTATGCACCAGTGCTAGAGACAACAGGATAGCGCCATATCTATGTTGATATGGCACGTTCCTGCTCTCTCTGTGTCATGAACGAAGTGTAGCAACTTGGGTGGCTGTGCTGTGTTGTGTGACAGTTTGGTAAACCTGGGCCTAATTATTTTGTGGTCTGATAAACAATTGTAAATGACAGCAGAAAGTACTTTGAATTTTGTGGATTGAAAATATAGCCAATGGAAGACATTCTTGCCCCATTTGTGTTTGTCAAGGTGTAGCCTGGATCGGGTTTGGTGAAAGCATTGTAGCTGTTTTTGAGGTCAAAGTCTTCTGCCATTTCTAATGAAAATTTTGAGGTTTTATCTAGAGGGTTTGCTGCATTTGACCCCTTTCTGGCTCTCTTTATAGTCACTACATTAAAAATTGCATAATAAAAATAGTAATATAGACCCTGAAAGAAAAAGAGGTAGACTTTTTAAACAGATTTTTCCCCTCATTCTTAGGAGCATATTTAATATTATTTCATGCGATGCAGTGCAGCAAGGGAACTTGCTTCATTACGTGAAAGGGAGAGAGCACATATGCTCAATTTTTACAATGATATGGAGCACTTCTGTTCTTTCTCCTTGCGCTGGCACACTGTGTGCTGCTTATCACCAACACAGGCACATTCGCACCAACGTCCAATCCGACTCTTAAGCACCCCGGCCCCTTAAAGTCCCCGCATACCCTTGCTATTGGTTTCCCAATTAAATTGTTTCGTGGTTATCTTGTCTGGATTGTTGTCTATGTCAGATTAAATGTTGTACACCGATGCTCATGTTCTGCTTGACCACTAGTGTACAGAAGTACATACTAAACTCAGGGCAAATATTTGTCCCTTATCTGATTTGCACATTCTCCAATGAAAGAAGCCCAGAAAGAACTCAGAGCCTAGCAGATCCCTTTGTGAAGGCCACATGCCGACAAAATCGCTTGATCCATCCTCACAGGTACATTTTGCACATGGGCATTTTGTGTCTATGCTAACTCAGCTGCACTCAATGGTCCTCAATTATAAATGACACACAATCATAGTTGCAGATTGCTCACAAGTACTGCAGGTGAGATAACTGGGCAGTGTGCAATTTGAACCCAATTCCAAGTTTGGCACATATGCCGACTGGGGAATCACAGACAAATCGCGATGTCATTGGGGCACAAACCAGAAATATGCACACATTGCCATGACAGTTAGCAGCACAATGCAAGTTGCAGGGGCTATCTCCTAGTGTAAAAATGTTTTGGTGTAAACCAGACTTAGTGCCCGCAACAGTATCTCTCCCAATTTGTTATCAGGCTGAAAAGCGGCCATTTTGTATTCGGCCAGGTGGCCACAGTTAGTGATATGATAACTCACCTCCACTTCGTCTGTTTGAAGGTGTGGGAGAACTAAACACAGCAAAAAATGTATACAAATATTTTAATATAAAATATTAGAGTAAAATAATTTTAAATATGTATTTTAAACCTAGAACAAATAAATAAAATGTTACACCACATTAACTTAAATGTGAATTAAATAATGAATTCACTAAAATATATTTCATTTAAGTATAATTATTATTTATTTTTAATTCTGACCTACAGTAAAGTTTCATTTTTATTTAATATATATTCAAATCTAGGAAAAAATGTATTTAAAATATTTTTAACTTTATGTTTAAAAATTTTATTAAATGTTAAGTCAGGTTGACATACTCACCCAAAAGTTTTATTTTAGATGTGGATACTACGATTCTCGAGCTTGAAGGTGTTACAACAATTGAGCATTTTTTGAGAGTCATCCTAATGCTCCTAGAAAATAAAAGAAAATAGTAAAACTTCCTGTTGACTTAACTTACAGCACACTTGGGTCCAGATGTACAAAATATTTGCAGTGTATTTACATTACAAAAAGATGTAAACCTGCTCAAAATGTTTTTGTTTTACTCTGCGCTAGAAAGTTTCCTGAAAATAACACAAAGCAGCACAAAGCACTGTTTTGCATAAAGGGTGAGTTCCATGGGTGGTACTTGGGCGTTCTCATGCAACCACCCACAATTTTTGATGCAACCCCATCTACTAACAATAGTAGACATGGTTTTGCACCAAAAAGTAACGCACTTTGAAAGTTGCGTGAAAAGGAGAAATGCTTTTATTTCTCCTAACTTTTCCACTTTGTATGTGTGCTGCACAGTACAACACTCATCCGAACTGAAAATGTTTTAAAGTTAGTCTAAGCAAAGTATTTTGTCCTGGAAGAGTGCCCTTCCAGTACAAAACCTATGCTATACTCAAGGAAACAATTTTGCACTGTGGTGCAAAAGTGTGTTCATGGTGCTTGGTAGACTGACTATGCACCAGTGCTAGAGACAGCAGGATAGCGCCATATCTATGTTGATATGGCACGTTCCTGCTCTCTCTGTGTCATGAACGAAGTGTAGCAACTTGGGTGGCTGTGCTGTGTTGTGTGACAGTTTGGTAAACCTGGGCCTAATTATTTTGTGGTCTGATAAACAATTGTAAATGACAGCAGAAAGTACTTTGAATTTTGTGGATTGAAAATATAGCCAATGGAAGACATTCTTGCCCCATTTGTGTTTATCAAGGTGTAGCCTGGATCGGGTTTGGTGAAAGCATTGTAGCTGTTTTTGAGGTCAAAGTCTTTTGCTATTTCTAATGAAAATTTTGAGGTTTTATCTAGAGTGTTTGCTGCATTTGACCCCTTCTGGCTCTCTTTATAGTCACTACATTAAAAATTGCATATTAAAAATAGTAATATAGACCCTGAAAGGAAAAGAGGTTGCATTTCAAACTGATTTTTTCCTTCATTCTTAGGGATGAGAAGTATGTATGATGGATACAAAGTAACAAATGTTTGGATGAGAAGTAGAGATGATGGATGAGAATTAGAGATGATGAATGATGGATGAGAACTAGGACTGATGGATGAGAATTAGGGATAAGAATTAGGGGTGATAGATGATAGATAGGGAGGAGGAATGAGAAGTAAGTATGAGAAGTAGGGGTGATGGTTGAGAAGTAAGGGTAATGAGTGAGAAGTAGGGATTTTGGATGAGATGTAGAGATGAGAAGTAAGGATGATGGATGAGAATTAGGAATGAAAAGCAGGGATGAGACGTAGGGGTGATGGAAGAGAAGTAGGGATGAGATGCAGAGATGAGAAGTAGGGATGATAGATGAGAAGTAGGGATGATGGATGAGAAGCAGGAATGTGGGATGAGAAGTAGGGATGATGGAAGAGAAGTAGGGATGATGGATGACAAGTAGGGACGATGAATGAGAAGGAGGGATGAGAAACAGGATTGATGGATGAGAAGCAGGGAAGATGGATGAGAAGTAGCGATTATGGATGAGAAGTAGGTTGAGAAGCAGGGTTGAGAAGTAGGGATGATGGATAAGAAGCATAGATGGATAGTAGGAATAATGGATGAGAAGTAGGGATGATGGAAGAGAAGACGGGATGATGACTGAAAAGTAGGAATGATAGATGAGAAATAAAGATGAGAAGTCAGGATCTGCACCACCCCTACCCCCACCCCCTGCAATGCTATCCAAAAGACCCTTCTTACCTGGACCCCACTCACGAAAGAAGACACCCTAAAGACCATGAATAGCACCCACTCTGGAGCACCTATGACCCCTCCCGCCACACATCTTCCACAGGGCCACCACAGCCATCGCACCCGAGCGACATCGAACTATCAACTGCTCCCTCGAGACCGTCACATTCCCCGACGACTGGAAGCGCGCCAAAGTCAACCCCCTCCTAAAGAAGCCCTCCGCAGACCCGATGGACCTAAAAAACTTCAGGCCCATCTCACTGCTCTCTTTCACAGCCAAGGTCATTGAAAAAGCTGTTAACACCCAGCTAGCACACTTCATCGAAACCAAAAACATCCTAGACACCTCTCAATCCGGATTCCGCAGCAACCACAGCACCGAGACCACCCTCCTCGCCACCACAGACACCATCCTCGCCCTCCTCGACCAAGGTCAAATGGCAGCCCTCATCCTCCTGGACCTATCAGCAGCCTTTGACACCATCTCCCACCGCACACTTGCCACCAGACTCCACGACACCGGCATCCAAGGAAAGGCCCTAGACTGGTTACGATCATTCCTCACAGGCAGAACACAGAGAATAAGACTCCCGCCCTTCCTCTCAGCACCGACAGAGATCAGATGTTTAGTACCCCAAGGATCCTCCCTCAGCCCCACCCTCTCAACGTCTACATGGCCACCCTCGCTACCATCGTCAGAAACCAAGGGCTCAACATCGTATCCTACGCCGATGACTCCCAACTCATCCTCTCCCTCACCAAGGAACCTGACATCACCAGGCACAACTTCCAACAAGGGAGGAAAGCCGTCGCAACCTGGAAGAAGAGCAGCTGCCTGAAACTCAACTCAGAGAAAACAGAAGTCCTAATCCTCAGGTCCACCCCCTCCGCATGGGACGACACCTGGTGGCTCCCCGCCCTCAGAAACCCACCCACCCCAACGGACCATACACGTAACCTCGGCATCATACTAGACTCAACACTCACCATGAATCGCCAGATCAATGTGGTCTCCTCCGCATGCTTCAACACCCTCCGCATACTACGTAAGACATTCAAGTGGATCCCCTTGCCCCCCCGACTCCAGGAAAACAGTCACTCACGCACTCATCACCAGCAGACTGGACTACAGCAACGCCCTCTATGCCGGAATCAACAAAAAACTGCTCCGCAAACTCCAGACCATCCAGAACACTGCAGCCAGACTGATCCTCGATATCCCACAGCACAACCACATCACCCAACACCTATGCGACCTCCACTGGCTCCCCGTCAAAAAAAGAATAACTTTCAAGCTGCTCACGCATGCCTACAAGGCCCTCCACAACACCGGACCCTAATACCTCCACGAACGCATGTCCTTCCATACCCCAAGAGAAACCTCCCCTCAGCCGGCATCTCCCTAGCCAATGTCCCACACTTCTACAGGACCAGAGCAGGTGGAAGGTCCTTCTCCTACCTCGCAGCCAAGACCTGGAACGACCTCCCCATTCACCTCCGGTGAAGCCCGACACTGCACCAATTCAGGAAGGATCTCAAGACCTGGCTCTTCGAATGACCCCAACGGAGCTGCCCACACCCACCCTCAGCGCCTTGAGACCCTAACGGGTGAGTAGTGTGCTCTACAAAACCCTGATTGATTGAGGATGAGGAGTGAGGAATTAGGACATCCTAAAATGGATGCTGTACAAAGGTGCCTTCGTTAGCACCCAGGTAGGATACAGTGCACCAGCACAAGGAGAGAGCAGAAATACTCTATATCTTTGTAAATATGGAGCATTTCTACTCTCTTCTTTTCACACAATGCAGTAGAACATGTTGCCTTGCTGTGCTGCGTTGTGTGAAATAATAGTAAATGAGGCCCTTGGTGTATTAGAAAGTTTTGACTTTTGTAATGGGGTTTTAGAACTGACATTTCTTAAGCACAAACTTCTTGGTTCTTTCTTTGCCCCCCCCCCCCTTTTGGCCTGGAAGGTTTGCTAAAATGTTGAAACTTGAACCACTCTTTAACTCCTTATTCGTTTTCTTTTTTGGCATAAGTCAGAAAGCCCTATGTAAGGTTTCTCCTTTTTCTACTTTACTTTTGGTTTTTGTTTGCATTTTTTGCGGTTTCACAAAGCTCTCCCATACTATTTCACCCTCATCTTGCCTGTCTTATACTCTTTCTTTTAAACGTTCTTTCATTTTTTTTCCTTGAAAGATTTGTAATCTATGCTTTCTGGAGTTTCCTTATTTGTTGATGTATTCATTGTATTTTCTGGGACATACGAACACATTTGCATCGGGGAAAACATTACTGATGAAGAGACCCTTTCCACTCATTTTTTGCAGGTCTTCAGATTAATTTGTTTTCTCTTTAGTAGTTGTTTCCTTGTTCTGGTCTTGATGTATCCTTGTATCACACCTCAAAACCTTGTCATCGTTTTGTGGTTGGGCTGCATCTTCAGTATTTGTCTCTATGATACTGTTTACATTTGCCAGAGACTATCATTGGTTCAGTTCATGGTAGGCTTCATTTCCTAAAGCTGTTTCCCTATGAAAGTGTCCTTCAGTTGTATACTGATGTTCCATTCAGGTAGCTGGGTGTTGCAGTTCCTGTAAACCCGTGCTTCCAGAGCACGAGCATCTGAGGCAGCAGTTTAACTTTTCCTGGGACATGAACGTCAGAATCGTGTCTCATCCCCGCATAAATTACATTTTTGGCACAGTGTAAAAGTTTTTTTTTTTTTTAAACAATTTTTATTAGTCTTTTTCAAAGGGAACACAAAAGGATAAGCATTTCTTAACAGGAACTATACATTCCATTGTGTTACTATGTCATTCTTAATTCATATCCCAAGGGATAAC
Source organism: Calotriton arnoldi (assembly GCA_963921515.1). Classification (NCBI taxonomy): domain Eukaryota; kingdom Metazoa; phylum Chordata; class Amphibia; order Caudata; family Salamandridae; genus Calotriton; species Calotriton arnoldi. Next base: position 3,540,569 of record CAWUFW010000322.1, on the reverse strand, counting down.
TTGCACTCACTATAATACTTGTGTTACAAATCATTGTACCAAGTCCCTTAACACACATTCTACTAATCTTATAGATAAATTTAAACGGTTAACACAGTCCCCCTTCCCTCCCCCTCCCCCGGTCATGTTAATCTGCAATGTCAATCCCGGAGTCTGAAAGCCAGTGTAAAAGGTTTATGTGTTATTTGTTGATCTGCAATTGCGACAACACCCATTTGGGAAGTTGTCACAAGTAAGACCAAACTGGTTGCATTTCCACCAGAAGGGTGGTTGTTTGGAATCTTTCTAATGACCTTTGTTTGGGCCAATCATGAAAGGAGTAGGGGTGGATGGTGCCACCAAAACCATTTTAGTCAGCTTTAAAAGTCACAAAGTAATTTATTTTCCCATTTCAAATGCCAATATGGTTTTTCCATTCTATCCGTCGTCTAACATTTGAGCAGTATCAGTGCAAGGATATTGCAATTTCGTTTTCTGTGAGAAAAGGGTTATATATACATATGTGCAGGACTAAGGGAATGTCTCTTAAGGAGTGCAGATCTGTAAAGATAATCCCACTAAACTGTTTCTTTATTAACAAGGAGAAGTTTGCACCAAACATTTTGCAACTAACTTTTAGTAACAAAAATAAAAGTCATAATCTCCTAAGTGTGTATGATCTTGCATTCATATATTTAATCTTTTCAGAATTCTACATTTCTCCACTACTAATTTCTCAATAAAGATAACATCTCTCTCCTAACAGAATGCCTCTGAAAGATTGCTTTGTACCTTGGGCGCCCTTCTGGGTAATCCTCCAAATCTAGGCACTCCTTAGAGTTACCATAATTTCCCCGCTTTTTCTCTAGCTTTTCCCCCCAAAAAACATTGCTGAAAAACTCTTGAAGGTTAGACACAGAGGTCAATGTGCAAAATTTCCAAAATTACAAGTTCACTGCAAGGCCTTTGTCCTTACCGTAATGTTGATTGTAGTGGCTGGCTGCAGGCGTTTCTTGCTACTCCATGCTGGAAGGTGCTACAAATTAAGCAAACAGGCAGCCTCTGTAAGATGCCAGAGAGACTTTGTGGGGTGCTCCTGGACCTGCAGAAATCCCCAGGTGAGCTGTTCCAACAGACAGTAAGGGACCACAGATGGCCTGCACCAGCAGGTAGGCAGGGTTCTCTGGAACAGCTGTTCCAGCAGGCAGGCATGGCTCACCAGGGGAGGTGCCCCAGGAGGCAAGCAGAGTTCCAAAGTGAGCTGCTCTAGCAGACAGGCAGGCAGCGTCTCCAGATTGTATGCTTCATAAGGCAGGTAGGTCCAGGTGATTGTCAGCTCCCTTTATTGCACTTAAAAATGAAATATACTTGCACACAAGTATAGTGCGACTCATAAAAAAACAAAACTGTTATAGGTAAAAATGAAGGCACTTAATTATACCAATGACTGCTGGTACCTCTAGCGTCTATTGAAAGTAACAATAATGACTAACCTTAATAAGCCATCTTTGGCATATTCATTTACCCTATAGATAATAAACACAAATAATTAGAGTAGCAGTATTCTAGATGCAATTTTTTTGCACTAACAGAAGCAGTAAGCCATATCTAATTGTTTCAAAGTTAGGTTGAAGCCAACTCCAACTCCCCCCACGCCCCCAACTTTATGAATGACATTTCAAGCAATTATATCAGGCCTAAAGGAACACCTAGTAATGACTTGAGGGACTAGTTAAGTCTTGAAGCAGTTAGATTTAACTGAAGAGGGGCAACTAGTAACCACTTGAAGTACTGCAGCTTTGGAAAACTTCCAGACATTTGCAACTGATTTGGGAAGCCTAGTCAAGATTTGAGGTATTGTAGGTTTGTGAATATCTCCTCAGCTTCAAGTTAGGTTTTCTAACATATAAATAAATAAATAAATAAATATATATATATACTCCAACGCCCAGCATGCAGTTGGGCTGCAGGAACAGCGCGAGGTGCCTTACACCTGTGAGGCGAAGGAGGGGCGAGTGGTCACGTGATGAGGAGTGGCCACAGCGTTAACATCAGAGCAACGGACCCCCTTGAACACCAAGGACACATCCGAAACGGGCACTGAAGAAAGACATTTAAAGTTTGAAACGCGTCTGCCTAGTGTTTCAGGGACCCTTTGCTTGCCTGCGCAAATTGCATCAATAAAGCCGTCTGTTTGTTACCCCCGGAGCTGGTCACACTCTTTCTTTCTGTGGAGAGAGACTGGTTGTGATATTTTGCCAGCAAGCAGGTGCTGGCGTTGTGACCGCCCTCTCGTTCAGGAGCTACGCGATTAACCTGCAACTTTTTGGTATTCGCATGGAGCTGCATGCGCGTCGCCCCCCCGGTGCTGGATTCCCACAAGGTGAAGATTGGCGCATGGGGAGAGAGGAGGCAGAATTGATCTGCCTGATAAGGGGGACAAAGGGCGGCTTTTACCTGCTACGAAACTGCAGTGGCGTGGAATCACTGTCCAGTGATGTTTGGAGGCAGCACATGCTGTCGTTGAAGCCTCTTCACTGTAAGGGATCACACAGTGGACTCCAACGCCCAGCATGCAGTTGGGCTGCAGGAACAGCGCGAGGTGCCTTACACCTGTGAGGCGAAGGAGGGGCGAGTGGTCACGTGATGAGGAGTGGCCACAGTGTTAACATCAGAGCAACGGACCCCCTTGAACACCAAGGACACATCTGAAACGGGCACTGAAGAAAGACATTTAAAGTCTGAAACGCGTCTGCCTAGTGTTTCAGGGACCCTTTGCTTGCCTGCGCAAATTGCATCAATAAAGCCGTCTGTTTGTTACCCCCGGAGCTGGTCACACTCTTTCTTTCTGTGGAGAGAGACTGGTTGTGATATATATATATATATCTCCATTCCCGGTACTGAGCCCGCCCGGCAGGATTGGGGCCCCCGGGCAAAATGGAGTTCTTTGGTGAATATATATATATATATATATATATATATATATATATATATATATATATATATATATATATATATATATTATATATATATATATATATTGATAGAAACGGGTAGCGTGGTGCAGAACGGGCGGGCCAAACTCCGGAGGAAATGTGTAAAGCATCCGCGCAGCACTCACAGGCGACACACCAGGCACACTACAAAAGAGACTCCACACCAGGTTGCATGAAAAATAACTTGTGTATTATACCAAATACAGTAGGATGCAATCACGGTGGTGAACACGGAGCCAACTGGCACCAGGTAGCAATATACAGGGGGAATTATTTACAGGGCAGGGCCAATCGGGCCGCTGCCAGAACCATCACTAAGTACCCAGAGTAAATGTACAGTCCATCAGCAACAAGGGTGTGACGGCCAGTAGCTACTGGCACAATCATGCACTGAGCAACGTCACGTTTGCATAAATCCCTATAGCATGGGCCAAAAACACATTAGGTCATGAGTCACAGCAACATTAGGCCTAACCATATTAGATCCAGCGTGAATCTAGAACCTCTTAGCCCCTCATTAGGCATAAAACTAGCCGTGTAGACAGTAGGGGAAAACATTATCATGAATCAATGCATTAGGCATAAACATAACGTCAACACATTAGAAGGAGGCATGAACCCCATGACATGAGGCATACTTGCATGGGGCATCTCCATAGGCATAAAAACACCTTATGCCGAACACCAACAATGTAAGCCTTGGGGGAAAAAGAACATCAGGCATCACCCTTAGGTTTTGAAACACATTACGCATAGCATTAGCCTGCAGCCACCTTATGCAGTAAAACAGATGAGGCATAAATGCAATCTCATTAGGGTAAAGACACGTTAGGCATACATCATGGCATTAGGCATCAACAAATACAATAGGCACCAATCCTGGGGTATAAACACCTTATCCTGTAGGCATCATCAGGGCATACCCTCATTAGCAGGAATGCATTAGGCGTAGAGCTAGGGACATAAAGTAGCAAACATATTCTGCATAACCTTAGCACATCCCACCAGGATATTAGGCATCATCCTTGGGCATAAGCACGAAATTAGCATGCGGCGCTACGGCGCCTGGGGGAGGGGGCCCTGCTTTGTGACTCTAACCCTCAGAATTGCCCAATCGTTACAACTGCCCACTGTCCGGCGGGGCAGTTGTAGAAGGTCAAGTCAGTCCTGGCCACTATGGTCCCGTTGGAGCCCCTCTCCGGGACTCTGGAAGGGGAAATATGCCAAATCGTTGCAGCGTCCCGCCACTGCGGTGCCGCTGTGTGTCCCCAAGGGTCACTGGCACTTACGGTGCCTCTGGGGCCCCCCTCTGGGACCCCTAAACACAAAAATGCCTCCTACGTCGCAGCTGCCCGCTGTCAGACGGGGCAGCTGTACGGATCAGCACGGCCATCGGGGGCGGGCACCGGCAATGTGCCCCGACACACCCCCCCAACTCCTCACTGGGCCCCACTCACCGGCTGTCCTGCGGGGACTCTGCTCCTTGGGTCCACTTGGGCAGCAGGGGAGCCCGCGAGGCTCCGATCGAGCCCCTCCTTCTCAGGGCCCTTCTACCGGATGGCTGCTGCTGCGTGCGGGCTCTCCTCCGCTCCCGGGGAGCCCCGCCTTTACGGAGCAAAGTCTCCATCGACGTTGGCGCGGGCCAGCGCGGGGTAGGCTCCCGCCTGGCTCCTTTCAGCTCCGGGCTTCCTTCCGCCGTGAGGCGCCCCGCCCACCGTCTGGCAAGGCCGCCAGACTTCCTGTTTGCCGCTCTGACGCGGCGTCTCCTCTCTCGTGAACCCGGGCCGCGGCGGCGATCCCGGGCAATTTAGAAGTGCGGGGTGGGCTCCCGCCTTCAAATAAAGACAAATTGCGGGGTGGGCTCCCGCTAAGTTGGCATCAAAGCCGCGGGGTGGGCTCCCGCTGGTTTAAATAAACAGGCAAAGCGCCGCCATAACGCGGGGTGGGCACCCGCGCAAGGCAAGACACAGGGGGAATCCCACACGCTGGGATTCCCTCAGGGCACGTGGGTTCCCCAGCAGCGCGCTGCTGGACAGCAGCTCTTCTTCTCTTCCTGCAATCCAGGCTGGAAAAGTCCTGAGTAGAGTATAGCGCTCCAGGGGCAACAAGATAGCGCCTCTCTTCTCCTGGGGCACAGAGGGGCCCCCAGCAGGCAAAATCGAATTGTAGCACTCACGAGGTGCTAGGTCTCACCAGGGGCTTCAGGGCTACAAAGCAGCGCTCCTCTTCTCTTTGGACAGGGGCCATATAGCGCTTCTCGTAGCACAGCGCTGCAGGGGTCAGCTCCTCACCTCCTGGGCAGTAAGATAAAGTGCTCTTCTTCTCCAGGCGCTAGCCAGCAGGCAGGGCACAATTGCAGCTCTCACGAGGCGCAAGAGCAGGAGAGCAGGCAGGCAATGCTGGGCAAGTTCAGCAGGCAGGGGGCACTCATCAAGACAGGGCACTCCTTCTGGCACCGCAGTCTTCACTCCAGCAAGGGGGCTCTCTCTAGCCCTGTGGACAGCAGAGGGGTACAAGGGGGGCACAGGCGCCAGCACACATGCCCATGCGGCGGTACCTCCTGGCAGAGTGTCCCCTCTCATTCAGGTCCACGCTCAGTCTGAGCACATGGCATCCCAGCTCCGTTTTTTATACACCCCTCACCCCACCTACCAGAAAGGGCTAGAACCTTCCAGAAGGTTCCCTGGGAAACCGGTCCCAACTGGTTTAGGGGAAGGTGTAGAGCACCCTGGGTGACAGGCTTCCCTCCAAAAGCTGGGGGTGGGAAGCAGACAGCTAGACCGCCAACTTACCTCAGACAGGCGGCACATGTACAGACAGGAATGGCGTCCATTTTAAAAAGTAACATTTTCCAAAGGTGCATTTCTACAATGGTGGAAATAAAGGTGCGTACACCATTGCACAGCATTTATTATTTTCAGTTCAGGCACACCATGTCAGTAAAAAGGCTAGGGGGAAAAGCGAAAAATTCAGGGAAAAAGGGCCAAGTCCAACATATATATATATATATATATATATATATATATATATATATATATATATATATATATATATATATATATATATATATATATATATATATATATATATATATATAATCTACTGGCGGTCGCCAGTAGATAGTTATAGTTAGGACCTTTATCCATAGGAAATCCGCAACATTCTATTTGAAATAACTCTTGCGCCGGTTGACGAATCTTCGCGAAAGCTTCCAACTTGTTGGGGTGCTCCGCTCCGCTCCTACCCTGAAAGTCTCGGGTTGATTCGTCAAGCGGGGGCCGAGAAAAAAGGGGGTTCCAAAACACGTTTTCTCCGTTTTCTCCATGTTAATTCCCATAGGAAATTTTAGCCACGGCTACAGCCCGAACTGCTGAACGGAATTACACCAAATTTTGCAAAAAGGTAGCGCTTGGTTCAGAAAGCGACCTTTTTTTAAGTGGTGTAAATCCATTCAGTAGTTGCGGAGAAATTCAAAAAATAAGAGTGAAAAATCGATTTCCCATAGGAAACTTTATGCAAGGCTACAGCAAAAACTGCTGAACGGAATTACACCAAATTTGGCAAAAAGGTAGTGCTTGGTTCAGAAAGCACCCTTTTAAAAATGGTGTAAATCCGTTCAGTAGTTGCTGAGAAAATCAAAATAAAAGTTTTGATATTTAGAGGCACGGAGGATCCGCGCACCCTCCCGACCACGAGCTGCATGCTAATTGGCTGTCAACACTCCAAATCAGGAAGTGTTGGCAGCCATCTTGTTCCTCGGTAGAACCGAGGAACAAGAAAGCAGTAAAAAAATCGGCAGGATGCGCTTATGGTGCGCGGATCCTGCCGATAAAAAAAAAAACGAAGCACGGGCTCCCGCGCTTCTTTGGTAATTGGCCCCCGGGTGGGCCAAGTCCCGGGGCATGGGAGGGTTAAGTTTTATGATGTGGGGGGCCCCCAGGGGCTTTAATAAAAAAAATGATGCGGGATGGCTCTCGGCCCTCCCGCAGCCCCGGGGACCGCCAGGGAGGAGCTGCATCTTAGCAGCTCCCCATGTGGAAAAGCAATGCCGGCTCCCAAGGGACGCGGGGAGCCGGCGGGACTGTGGGGGCATTGGGGACACCCCCACAGTCCCCAACAGAGAGGGCCAGCCCCGGGGGATGGGGTCCCCGGGGCAAGTAGTGGCCCGGGAGGGGGGCCATGCGGCCCCCTTCCCCAAAATGTAAAAAAAAACAAAGGCCGGCCCCGGGGATGGGGTCCCCGGGGCCATAAGTGGCCTGAGGAGGGGGCAACGCAGCCCCCTCCAAAACAATAAAAAATTAAAAAAGGCCATGCCCCGGGGATGGGGTCCCGGGGCCGATTAAGGCCTCAGGAGGGGCCACGCGGCCCCCTTCCAAATTTTCTTTTTTTTTTTAAATAAATAGGGGCAGGCCCTGGGGGATGGGGTCCCCAGGACCAATAAATTAGAAAAAGAAGGGGGGCATCGCGCCGGAGGCCACGCCCCCTTCTTTCACCACTCTGCAAACGCGCCCCCTGGCGTGTTTGCAGATGGGGAACGAATTCCCGTTGAATACTGGGGGTCCCTGGGGGCCAACTAGCCCACCAGGAACCTCCAGTAAGCGCCAGGGGCTGCGTTGCAGAGAGGTGTTCTGAGGCCACGCCCCTTTTTACACCTCTCTGCAACGCAGCTCTGTGGCGCATAATGGAGGGAGCTGGTGGGCTAGTTGCACCCCAGGGACCCTCAGGATTGAAGGGAGTTAATCCCCGACTTAAAACGCGCCACGGGGTGCGTTTGCACAGTGGTGAAGGGAGGGGGCGGGGCTTGAGATGATATGTGTGCAAACAGGCCCCGTGGCGTGTTTTAAGATGGGGAATTAAATCCCCTTCAATCCTGAGGGTCCCTGGGGGACAACTAGCCCACCAGGTACGTCCAGAAAGCACCACAGAGCTGCGTTGCAGAGAGGTGCAAAAAGGGGCATGGCCTCTGAACACCTCTCTGCAACGCAGCTCTCTGGCGCATACTGGAGGTACCTGGTGGGCTAGTTGGCCCCTAGGGGCCCTCGGGATTGAGGAGGAATTAATTCTCCAACTTAAAACGCGCCACAGGGCGTGTTTGCAGACATGTCACCTCAGGCCACACCCCCTTCCTTCACCATTGTGCAAATATTCCTCTAAAATCAGCCGAACTACGAATTCCGATTTACTCACCTGTTATCAGGAGAGAACCCAGTGCTGCATCGTTTAGCCCAGCACTGACCCTGAAAAGTAATTCTAACCGTACTTACCAGTAACTTGTATTTCCTTCCATAGGAATCCATTGTCTGGTTTTCAGCAGAAAAGTTTCAGTGTCGATTTTCACAAACTACAAATATTCCTTAAAAATCGCCTGTATGACTTAAACGCATTCTTTCAACTGTTTACAGGAGATGCACCAGTGCTGGATCCAGGATCCACCACTGAGTAAGAAAAAGTAACGATAACACTACTTACCTGCTAAGTGAATTTCCTGCCATAGGATAACATTGGTGATTCTATGTGAAAAAGTTTCTAAGTGTCAACTTTTAAAATACAATAATATTCCTTAAAAATCAGTACTGTAACCAAAACGCTTTTACTCAACTGTTTACAGGAGATGTCCCAGGACTGAATCTAGGATCCAGTCCTGTGGTTAGAAAAGTAATCCATAAAGTAACTAATTGCATTTAACTAGAAATTCACATTGAGCTCAATGTTGCATTGTGTTTGAAATTGTGTTGCCCATTGCAACAACTGTAACTACTGTACTTAAAAGTCTATTGCCTATTTGCAAAGAATTTAAACTAAAGTAATTCATTCTGAGAAAGTATATTTTGTAATGTAATGTATAATGTAATTACAATGTAATTTAAAAAATAAATAATTTTAAAAAATGTAGTAAATCAGTATCAAAAAAATAAAGATAACAATTAATACATTTAAAAATTGTCATTTACAAAACCTTGGAAATTCACTGAAAAAAACCATAGGTTTCAGACATGTTATAGTTAGGAATTAGCATTTAAAAAACCTTTGAAATTCACTGAAAAAACCATAGGTTTCAGGCACGTTATAGTTAGAAATTAGCATTTAAAAAACCTTTGAAATTCACTGAAAAAACCATAGGTTTCAGGCACATTATAGTTAGAAAATAGCATTTAAAAAACCTTTGAAATTCACTGAAAAAACCATAGGTTTCAGGCACGTTATAGTTAGAAATTAGCATTTAAAAAACCTTACAAATTCACTGAAAAAACCATAGGTTTTAGGGACAGTTATAGTTAGTTGGACATTGCACTCATACAAAACCCGTGAAATTCCCCCGTTATAGTTAGTTCAGCTAACTATAACTCGCGCCCCGCAATGCACTGCTGATGACGTCACATATTACATCACTCATGACATGGTCAGTGACATCACTGATGACATCACTGATGACATCTCAAATGACATCACTGATGACATCATCCATGTGATAATTTCATGCATCTTCTCACACCCTAATATAACTTTTGATACACCCACTGTAAATTACAGACTGCCATTCTCAAAACCATAGACACTCCAACACCAATAACTACATACCCACTCACTGATTCTTAGGTCTACACACACATCCACTCACTCACCCGTACAGTCACTCATACTTACGGTCACTCAGTACAGGAATATCATATGCACTCATACACCTACATAGACACTCACACACCGCCACTCATCCATAGAGGTACTCACACACCTAGTCAGTCATGCAAATAATTAATCACACTGCCATTTACTCACCTATACAGTTATACACACACCAGCTCACTTACTCATACAAATACTAGCACATTCTTACGCTCTTATACAATCACTGATACAAGCACACACTCATCCATACAGTCACTCTCACAATCACAATCACACACTCTCGCTTATAGCTATTTATATACTCCAACACACATATATACTGCATTTCACATATGTAGTTACTCACACATGTACCACTGAGATATACATTCACTCACTAACACACCCATACACACACTCCCCCACCCATACAGTCCATCACAGATGCACTCTTGAAACCATGCACCCAGTGAATCTCCCACTGAAACATCTATGTGCAGTCACACACACCCCATCCACACAAACACTCAGGCACCCATACGGATACTCAGACAACCAATCAATAACTCATAGACACTCATGTAGCTATTTACAAACCCATGCAGCCACTTACACACCAACAGACAGACGGATAAAGACATTCACACAGTTTAGTCACTAACCCATGCATTTAGTAAGATATATTTAATCACTCACTTATAGAGTCAGTCACGCACCTACTAAATCAACCATCCAGACACTTATACACCCACTCATTATTCAATACACCTTGGCATATATATTAAACATATTTAAACTTTATAGAAACACACAGTCACTGCATGATGTCATCAGTGATGTCATTTGAGATGTCATCAGTGATGTCACTGACCATGTCATGAGTGATGTAATATGTGACGTCATCAGCAGTGCATTGCGGGCGCGAGTTATAGTTAGCTGAACTAACTATAACAGGGGAATTTCACTGGTTTTGTACGAGTGCAATGTCCAACTAACTATAACTGTCCCTAAAACCTATGGTTTTTTCAGTATATATATATATATATATATATATATATATATATCCAGTAAAGACGCGTACTCCACAGGTCTGATTTCCAAAAGATTTATTTACGGCAACGCGTTTGACCCACACGGGTGCTTCGTCACGGCCAATGAAAATACAGTGTGCCCAGTGATCTATAAAGAAAAATGTCAGGTGATGCCATAGACGTGGAAGAATTCCAAAACATTGCAGCAGGCATGGAGTGTAATATAGCAGTTCAAGCAGCATTTCACATCATATATAATATCAAAGGAATTATCAAATGAAAAACACATTTTGTCAATAACAGAAACGTAAACCAGAATCAGGAATTCTATAGTCTGAGAAGAGCTTGTCAGCCCCTAATGCCCTTGCACCAATTCTCAAAGTAGATAATATAACTCATAGTCAAAAATTAGCATCTATATTTTCTATATATTGCCATGTGGCCCACACTAAAGGTAACAGTATATGCATTTATCAAGTGAGAGGCATGCATGGCTAATGACCAGTAAATTATGCAATTCAAATGATAGAACATATCAAAATATGTAATGTGACAGAGTTGTCCTGTTCCAAGGGTGCAGGTCTGGTTATGACAGCCAAGTGGCTGTTACTACTGACCTGGCTATGATCAGCAAAAGACTAAGACAAGAGTATTTGTACCTGAACACTCCCCAAGGGCCACATCATATCTCTTGATTCATAAACGAGTCAAAGACTCACTCATTTACCCAACTACAAATTGAAAAGAAATCACCCACAACAACACACAGTGAAAATTATCTCATCTCCACTACTGGGAAAATAAACATAAAAGGTGTAAAACATGTAGTAAGAGTATTCTAATGGCATGGACCATGTGCATCTGCTGTCCTGAGAAAGGACAGCAGAAACCACAGTAAGATAGTATCATACATTTACAATAGCAGTGGCAAAAGGAATAGACATACGGGAGAGGTGGGGGGTATTTTGGAAATCGAGTGGAATACTCAGACTGCCCGGAAATGATCCAGGCAGTACGTGCCAATAGAATAGTCTTACTACATAATATTGTATGGGTGAGTGAGTGGGTGTGTCATTGATTGCGTGGGTGAGTGAGTGTGTATGTTAGTAGCTGTATGGGTGAGTGAGGGGATGTTTCGGTGAATGTATGGGTGAGTGAGTGGGTGTGTGAGTGGCTGTATGGGAGAGTGGGTGTGTCAGTGGTTGTATGGGTGAGTGACTGGGTGTGACGGTGACTGTATGGGTCTGTGACTGTATGGGTGAGTGATTGTGTGTGTCTCTATGGGTGAGTGAGTGCATGTTTTAGTAGCTGTATGGGTGAGTGAGTGTGTTAGTAGCTGTTTGGGTTAGTGAGTGGATGTGTCAGTGATTGTATGGGTGAGTGGTTGTATGAGTGGCTGTGTGAGTGGGTGTGTCAGTGGTTGTTTGGATGAGAGACTGGGTGTGTCAGTGACTGCATGAGTCTGTGAGTGGGTGCATGAGTGGGTGTGTCAGTTTCTGAATAGGTCAGTGAATGGGTGCATAAGTATCTGTGGGTGTGTGAGTGCATGTGTGGGTCTCTGAGTGGGTGTGTGAGTACCTGTGACCCCCATCTCTTGGGGCCCGGCTGTAATTAGAAAATAGAGGGGGGATGCAGGCCCTCTTCCGGAGCCATTAATGGGCCTTGGATCTCCCAGGGCTGGCTCCTGCTATGTCCTAGGGTGCCCATCCATCGGGACATAAAGTTTCCCTGCCCACACTGGTGCAGGCAAGAAAACCTGTGTTAGCTCTCGCTTGGCGTGAGCAATTTCAAAGCTCCCGCAAAGCGAGAGCAAACACAAAGTCCGCTCCCACCTAGTAGGAGCTTTAAAAATGCTCCACCCAACTGGCGGCCTCATTTACGAGGTTTTGGCGCATGACAGTGCCGCAAGGCTTCTTGCTGCACTGCCCTCCATCAACAGAAAAGGTCAGGAATGCGCTGTATCTATGAAATAAGGCGCATTCCTGTCCTTTTCTCCTGCGCTGTGCATAATGGGCTGCCATGTGCCAACGCAGGCACCCTTGGACGATGGTGCAAGGGTGCCTGCGTTGTGGGTTGATTAATTTTGTGCAGGAAGGGACACCTTTCTGCACAAAATCAATCAATTGAGGTGATTTCCTCTTTCTATGTGTGCAGCACAATGCAGCACACTTAAAAGAGACAAAAACGAGGAGAAATTAAAACATTCTCGAGTTAGAATCTGATGCATTCCCAGGTTTACGATTCCTCGTAAATCTGGGAATGCTTCAGATTCCATGGGTGTTGCATGGGAACACCCACAGCAACACCCATGGAACGCCCTTTTCACGCAGTTTTCTGCATAAAAAGAGCAAAAATTTACAAGGCCATAAAAAGCCACATAAACTGGCTGACCTTGTAAATATGCTGCGGCACATTGCGCCACCAGAGCGTAAAAAAAGTGATGCTCCGGCGGTGCAAAAGGGCCACAAGGGGCCTCGTAAATGCAGCCCTAGGAGCGTAATTTAGATCTGTTTCCCTGCCCGCAATGATGCGGGCAGGGAAACAGATCTGAATATTGCTTCCGCCTGCAGGGAGCAGCATTTGTAGCTGCTCCCTGCGGGCGGGGCAATGTCAGCTGCCGCTGGATGCTGGGAACCGGCTCGGGCCGCAGGGCCTTGGGACTCCCCCTGCGGTCCCCAACAAGGATATGGGTGGTACTCTGGGTGGGCACCAGGGCCCCCTTCCCCTTATTACCTTTGGCCGAGCCCCGGTGATGGGGTCCCTGGGGCAGAAATGGCCTGGGAGGAGGACCACTTGCAAACCTCCCACATTTTAATAAGGCCTGGCCGTGGGGAATGGGGTCCACAGTGCCAAAATCGGTCTGGGGAGGGGGGGCTGCGTGTCCCCCTCTCCATAAATATAATGGCAGGCCCTGGGGTATGGGGTCCTCGGGCCAAAAATGGCCCGGGGAGAGGGGCCATTTACCCCCTCCCCTAAAGAAATGTGCTGGGCCCCGAGGGATGGGGTCCCCTTGGCCAAAATTGGCCTAGGGAGCGGGACACATATCCCTCTTCCCCACAAAATGTGTCAGGTCACAGAGGATGGGGTCCCCAGGGCCAAAATCAGCCCAGGCTGGGAGGTTGCATGCCTCCCCCTTTAGAATATGGCCAGGCCCCAGAAGATAGGGTCCCCTGGGCCAAAATCAGCCTGGGGTGGGAGGTTGCGTGCCACCCCTTTAGAATATGGCCAGGCCCCAGAAGATGGTGTCCACGGGGCCAAAATCAGCCTGGAGAAGGCGGGCTGAGTGCCTCTCCCCTATAAATATAATGGTGGGCCCCAGGGATGGGTCCCCGGGGCCAAAGATGGCCCAGGAAGGGGGCCCCATGACCCCTCCCCCTAAAAAATGCCTCAGGGAATGGGGTCCCTGGGGCCAAAAACCACCCAGGGAGGGGGCCTGCGGGTTGGCTGCCTTTGGGGGGTTGGCCACAAGGACTACAACTCGTGTCCTCACCTTGCACTGTTAATTACCTCACATATTACATCACTCATAACATCTTCTATGACATCATTGATATCAGTGCAACATTTGCTATAATATTATTGATGAGAAACTGTGCATGGCTGTGGCATGAGCTATTGTTACCTTAGGGCATGAGTTTTATGGTTTTGTGTGTGTTAAATCTGAACATAACTATCACGTCCCTGTGACCTTTTTTAGTGAATTTCTTAGTCTTTTAAAATTATTTTTCCTAACTATAACATCCCTGTAACCTTTGTTTTTTTCTGTGAAAATATTTATTTTGGCAAAGGTCCTTTTATTCATTTATTCATGTGAATATATATATGTGTACAGGCGCACAACACCCATTGGGCTCACCGGGCTTCAGCCCCCCCCGTCGTGTGTGTCAGCCCGGGCTGAGACCGCTTCGCGGGCTGGCGACCGTCTAATTGCAGCCGCACCCGAGTACTTCACAGGTCTTTTAAAGACCATTTACTTGTTAATGAGGCTTTTGTTGTGTTTTCACACCTTCTTAGAGCCACTCTGCCTATGGCTGGAAGAATTAGCCCCCCGAAATCTTTTTCAGCCCCCCCGAAATTTGGCTCTAGTTGCCCGCCTGTATGTGTGTATATATATGTATATATATATATATATATGTATATATATATATATATATATATATATATATATATATTCACATCAAGGTCCTTAAATGAACAAAAGGACCTTTGCCAAAGGTATATATATATATGTAATTATCTACTGGCGGTCGCCAGTAGATAGTTATAGTTAGGACCTATTTTACATAGGAAATCCGCGACATTCTATTTGAAATAACTCTTGCGGTTGACGAATCTTCGCGAAATTTTCAAACTTTATGGCCCGCTCCAGTCCGCTCCTACCCTGAAAGTCTCAGGGTGATTCGTCAAGCGGGGGCCGAGAAAAAGGGGGTCCCAAAACGTGTTTTCCCCATTCATTTTCCCATAGGAAACTTTAGACACGGCTACAGCCCGAACTGCTGAACGGAATTACACCAAATTTGGCAAAGAGGTAGTTCTTGGTTCAGAAAGAACCCTTTTGTTAAATGGTGTAAATCCGTTCAGTAGTTGCTGAGAAAATCAAAAGTAAAAACACATATATATCTGGGCGGAGCCTAACCACACATGTCATCGTGAGATCTGATTGGCTGTCAGCACTTCATCCTGGAATTGCTGGCAGCCATCTTGGGACCAATATAAATGATAGTACCATTGAAATGCATTGTAGTGAATCGAAGATTTTGAGGGTTACCAAAAGGAGAACTATAAAGGGTGATAACAGACTTTAGTTACATTAGAATTCATTTGTTGATGGTACCATACTAATTTCAGGAATTGTGGTGTGTTCTAAGGTGATTTTACCCTGGGAAAAACCTTCTGCTGGGATATCATGAATCATGTTTGAGAGAAAACTATTTTCACATGCTTGTCCCATACAGTTTTGGAAGGTGCCCCAGAAGCTAAAATGAGAGCATATTTTCTGTAAATTCACATTATCTTTCTCAGTCATGTGAGAATGAAGTCTGACATTCTCAGTAAAACATGTACATCCAACAAGGGCAGAGACTGTCAGTTGATTCCTTTGTGTTCTACTGCAGCTTCCCAGAGTGTTCTAAAGAACAACTAGAGTGCTAACAGCCTTACTTATGACAAAAGTATGGCACACCTGAAGCCATCTTGATTGGAATAAACTGGTAACACTTAAAACATTTAATTTAAAAAGGAACAAAATGATGGGGTTCATCTTGTCATAGAAATTATGGTTAGTGCTCTGGAAAGAAAAATTAGGACATGTTTCAAGTGTGATCTCAAATATCTTCCTGTTATATTTCAACAGGAGCAGCCTGTCAGTTGATGCCTTTGTGTTCTACTGCAGCTTCCCAGAGTGTTCTAAAGAACAACTAGAGCGCTAACAGTCTTACTTATGACAAAAGTATGGCACACCTGAAGCCATCTTGATTGGAATAAACTGGTAACACTTAAAACATTTAATTTAAAAAGGAACAAAATGAGGGGGTTCATTTTGCCATAGAAATTATGGTTAGTGCTGTAGAAAGAAAAATTAGGACATGTTTTAAGTGAGATCTCAAATATCTTCCTGTTATATTTCAACAGGAGCAGCCTGTCAGTTGATGCCTTTGTGTTCTACTGCAGCTTCCCAGAGTGTTCTAAAGAACAACTAGAGTGCTAACAGCCTTACTTATGACAAAAGTATGGCACACCTGAAGCCATCTTGATTGGAATAAACTGGTAACACTTAAAACATTTAATTTAAAAGGAACAAAATGAGGGGTTCATTTTGCCATAGAAATTATGGTTAGTGCTGCAAAAAGAAAATTTAGTGCATGTTTTAAGTGAGATCTCAAATCCTCTTCTATTTCATTAGAAAATTCTGACATGCAGACTGAAACAATCACTTTCAATACCAGCAGTAGACTTCCAGTTAACTCCTTGGTGAGCAGTAGCTTTACTACAGTGATATAATGAACAACTAGAGTAATAACATTCTGAATTTATGGCAAATGTGTGACACATCTGAATGCCTTCTTGATGGAATCAAAGTAAAAAACTGAAAGCATTTCCTACTGAGGAGACTGCAGTAAATGAGGAAATTAGGAAACTTCATAACAAAGAAGTCTTCCAAGATGGCCACCAGTGAAAAAGAGCCCAAATGTAGCACAAATATTACCCAGATGTAGCCCACATATAGCCCAATGACAAAAGTGTGCAAAACACTTTTTATTTTTAGTTTTTTTGCAGTTTTATGTAGTGCAGACTGGTCAGGTATTGGAGCGTTGCATCTTAAAACATGACCCCCTACACTACAAAAACACCACTGCACTACCCTAAACCCTAAAACACTACCCCAGCACGACCCCTACACTACACAAGCACCACTGCACTATCCTAAACCCTAAAACACTACCCCCAGCATGACCCCTACACTACACAAACACCACTGCACTACCCTAAACCCTAAAACACTACCCCAACACCACTGCACTAACCTAAATCCTAAAACACTACCCCCAGCACGACCCCCTACACTACCCAAACACCACTGTACTACCCTAAAACATGACCCCCTACACTACACAAACACCACTGCACTACCCTAAACCCTAAAACACTACTCCCAGCACGACCCCCTACACTACACAAGCACCACTGCACTACCCTAAAACCTAAAACACTACCCCCAGCACGACCCCCTACACTACACAAACACCACTGCACTACCTTAAACCCTAAAACACTACCCCCAGCACGACCCCCTACACTACCCAAACACCACTGCACTAACCTAAATCCTAAAACACTACCCCCAGCACGACCCCCTACACTACCCAAACACCACTGCACTACCCTAAAACATGACCCCCTACACTACACAAACACCACTGCACTACCCTAAATCATAAAACACTACCCCCAGCACGATCCCCTACACTACACAAGCACCACTGCACTACCCTAAACCCTAAAACACTACCCCCAGCACGACCCCCTACACGGCCCGAACACCACTGCACTGCCCTAAACCCTGAAACACCAGCCCCTGCACGACCCCCTACACTGCCCGAACACCACTGCACTGCCCTAAACCCTGAAACACATACCCTAGCACGACCCCCTACACTGCCCGAACACCACTGCACTGCCCTAAATCCTGAAACACCACCCCCTTCACGACCCCCTACACTGCCCGAACACCACTGCACTGCCCTAAACCCTGAAACACCACCCCCAGCATGACCCCTACACTGCCCGAACACCACTGCACTGCCCTAAACCCTGAAACACTACCCCCAGCAAGACCTCCTACACTGCCCGAACACCACTGCACTGCCCTAAACCCTGAAACATCACCCCCAGCAAGACCCCCTACACTGCCCGAACACCACTGCCCTAAACCCTGAAACACCACCCCCAGCACGACCCCCTACACTGCCCGAACACCACTGCACTGCCCTAAACCCTGAAACAGCACCCCCAGCACGACCCCCTACACTGCCCGAACACCACTGCACTGCCCTAAACCCTGAAACACCACCCCCTGCACGACTCCCTACACTGCCCGAACACTACTGCACTGCCCTAAACCCTGAAACACCATCCCCAGCACGACCCCCTACACTGCACGAACACCACTGCACTGCCCTAAACCCTGAAACATTACCCCCAGCAAGACCCCCTACACTGCCCGAACACCACTGCACTGCCCTAAACCCTGAAACACTATCCCCAGCAAGACCCCCTACACTGCCCGAACACCACTGCACTGCCCTAAACCCTGAAACACCACCCCCAGCAAGACCCCCTACACTGCCCGAACACCACTGCCCTCAACCCTGAAACACCACCCCCAGCAAGACCCCCTACACTGCCCGAACACCACTGCACTGCCCTAAACCCTGAAACACCAGCCCCAGCATGACCCCTACACTGCCCGAACACCACTGCACTGCCCTAAACCCTGAAACACCACCCCCTGCACGACCCCCTACACTGCCCGAACACCACTGCACTGCCCTAAACCCTGAAACACCACCCCCAGAACGACCCCCTACACTGCACGAACACCACTGCACTGCCCTAAACCCTGAAACACTACCCCCAGCAAGACCCCCTACACTGCCCGAACACCACTGCCCTAAACCCTGAAACACCACCCCCAGCAAGACCCCCTACACTGCCCGTACACCACTGCACTGCCCTAAACCCTGAAACACCACCCCCAGCATGACCCCCTACACTGCCCGAACACCACTGCACTGCCCTAAACCCTGAAACACCACCCCCAGCACGACCCCCTACACTGCCCGAACACCACTGCCCTAAACCCTGAAACACCACCCCCAGCAAGACCCCCTACACTGCCCGTACACCACTGCACTGCCCTAAACCCTGAAACACCACCCCCAGCACGACCCCCTACACTGCCCGAACACCACTGCACTGCCCTAAACCCTGAAACACCACCCCCAGCACAACCCCCTACACTGCCCGAACACCACTGCACTGCCCTAAACCATGAAACACCAGCCCCAGCACGACCCCCTACACTGCCCGAACACCACTGCACTGCCCTAAACCCTGAAACACCACCCCCAGCACGACCCCCTACACTGCCCGAACACCACTGCACTGCCCTAAACCCTGAAACACCAGCCCCAGCACAACCCCGTACACTGACCGAACACCACTGCACTGCCCTAAACCCTGAAACACCAGACCCAGCACGACCGCCTACACTGCCCGAAAACCACTGCACTGCCCTAAACCCTGAAACACCAGCCCCAGCACGACCCCCTACACTGCCCGAACACCACTGCACTACCCTAAACCCTCAAACACCAGCCCCAGCACGACCCCCTACACTGCCCGAACACCACTGCCCTAAACCCTGAAACACCAGCCCCAGCAAGACCCCCTACACTGCCCGAACACCACTGCACTGCCCTAAACCCTGAAACACCACCCCCAGCAAGACCCCCTACACTGCCCGAACACCACTGCACTAAAGCCTGAAACACCACCCCCAGCAAGACCACCTACACTGGCCGAACACCACTGCACTGCCCTAAACCCTGAAACACCACCCCCTGCACGACCCCCTACACTGCCCAAACACCACTGCACTGCCCTAAACCCTGAAACACCACCCCCTGCACGACCCCCTACACTGCCCGAACACCACTGCCCTGCCCTAAACCCTGAAACACCACCCCTCAGCACGACACCCTACACTGCCCGAACACCACTGCACTGCCCTAAACCCTGAAACACCACCCCCAGCATGACCCCCTACACTGCCCGAACACCACTGCACTGCCCTAAACCCTGAAACACCACCCCCTGCACGACCTCCTACACTGCCGGAACACCACTGCACTGCCCTAAACCCTGAAACACCACCCCCAGCACGACCCCCTACACTGCCCGAACACCACTGCACTGCCCTAAACCCTGAAACATCAACCCCAGCAAGACCCCTACACTGCCTGAACACCACTGCCCTAAACCCTGAAACAACACCCCCTACACTGCACGAACACCACTGCACTGCCCTAAACCCTGAAACACCACTTCCAGCAAAACCCCCTACACTGTCTGAACACCATTGCTCTGCCCTAAATCCTGAAACACTAGCCCCAGCATGACCCCCTACACTGCCCAAACACCACTGCACTGCCCTAAACCCTGAAACACCACCCCCAGCACGACCCCCTACACTGCCGAACACCACTGCACTGCCCTAAACCCTGAAACACCAGCCCCAGCAAGACCCCCTACACTGCCCGAACACCACTGCACTGCCCTAGACTCTGAAACACCAGCCCCAGCAAGACCCCCTACACTGCCCGAACACCACTGCACTGCCCTAATCCCTGAAACACCAGCCCCAGCATGACCCCCTACACTGCCCGAACACCACTGCACTTCCCTAAACCCTGAAACACCAGCCCCAGCACGACCCCCTACACTGCCCGAACACCACTGCACTGCCCTATACCCTGAAACACCACCCCCTGCATGACCCCCTACATTGCCCGAACACCACTGCACTGCCCTAAACTCTGAAACACCACCCCCTGCAGCACCCCCTACACTGCCCAAACACCACTGCACTGCCCTAAACCCTGAAACACCACCCCTGCACCGCCCCCTACACTGCCCGAACACCACTGCACTGCCCTAAACCCTGAAACACCACCCCCAGCATGACCCCCTACACTGCCCGAACACCACTGCACTGCCCTAAACCCTGAAACACCACCCCCTGCATGACTCCCTACACTGCCCGAACACTACTGCACTGCCCTAAACCCTAAAACACCATCCCCAGCACGACCCCCTACACTGCACGAACACCACTGCACTGCCCTAAACCCTGAAACACTACCCCCAGCAAGACCCCCTACACTGCCCGAACACCACTGCACTGCCCTAAACCCTGAAACACTACCCCCAGCAAGACCCCCTACACTGCCCAAACACCACTGCACTGCCCTAAACCCTGAAACACCACCCCCAGCAAGACCCCCTACACTGCCCGAACACCACTGCCCTAAACCCTGAAACACCACCCCCAGCAAGATCCCCTACACTGCCCGAACACCACTGCACTGCCCTAAACCCTGAAACACCAGCCCCAGCACGACCCCTACACTGCCCGAACACAACTGCACTGCCCTAAACCCTGAAACACCACCCCCTGCACGACCCCCTACACTGCCCGAACACCACTGCACTGCCCTAAACCCTGAAACACCACCCCCAGCACGACCCCCTACACTGCACGAACACCACTGCACTGCCCTAAACCCTGAAACACTACCCCCAGCAAGACCCCCTACACTGCCCGAACACCACTGCCCTAAACCCTGAAACACCACCCCCAGCAAGACCCCCTACACTGCCCGTACACCACTGCACTGCCCTAAACCCTGAAACACCACCCCCAGCACGACCCCCTACACTGCCCGAACACCACTGCACTGCCCTAAACCCTGAAACACCAGCCCCAGCACGACCCCATACACTGCCCGAACACCACTGCACTACCCTAAACCCTCAAACACCAGCCCCAGCACGACCCCCTACACTGCCCGAACACCACTGCACTAAACCCTGAAACACCAGCCCCAGCAAGACCCCCTACACTGCCCGAACACCACTGCACTGCCCTAAACCCTGAAACACCACCCCCAGCAAGACCCCCTACACTGCCCGAACACCACTGCACTAAAGCCTGAAACACCACCCCCAGCAAGACCACCTACACTGGCCGAACACCACTGCACTGCCCTAAACCCTGAAACACCACCCCCTGCACGACCCCCTACACTGCCCAAACACCACTGCACTGCCCTAAACCCTGAAACACCACCCCTCGGCACGACACCCTACACTGCCCGAACACCACTGCACTGCCCTAAACCCTGAAACACCACCCCCAGCATGACCCCCTACACTGCCCGAACTCCACTGCACTGCCCTAAACCCTGAAACACCACCCCCTGCACGACCTCCTACACTGCCGGAACACCACTGCACTGCCCTAAACCCTGAAACACCACCCCCAGCACGACCCCCTACACTGCCCGAACACCACTGCACTGCCCTAAACCCTGAAACATCAACCCCAGCAAGACCCCCTACACTGCCTGAACACCACTGCCCTAAACCCTGAAACACCCCTACACTGCACGAACACCACTGCACTGCCCTAAACCCTGAAACACCACCTCCAGCAAAACCCCCTACACTATCTGAACACCATTGCTCTGCCCTAAATCCTGAAACACTAGCCCCAGCATGACCCCCTACACTGCCCAAACACCACTGCACTGCCCTAAACCCTGAAACACCACCCCCAGCACGACCCCCTACACTGCCCGAACACCACTGCACTGCCCTAAACCCTGAAACACCAGCCCCAGCAAGACCCCCTACACTGCCCGAACACCACTGCACTGCCCTAGACTCTGAAACACCAGCCCCAGCAAGACCCCCTACACTGACCGAACACCACTGCACTGCCCTAAACCCTGAAACACCAGCCCCAGCACGACCACCTACACTGCCCGAACACCACTGCACTGCCCTAAACCCTGAAACACCAGCCCCAGCACGACCACCTACAGTGCCCGAACACCACTGCACTGCCCTAAACCCTGAAACACCAGCCCCAGCACAACCCCCTACACTGCCCGAACACCACTGCACTGCCCTAAACCCTGAAACACCAGCCCCAGCACGACCCCCTACACTGCCCGAACACCACTGTACTGCCCTAAACCCTGAAACACCAGCCCCAGCACAACCCCTACACTGCCCGAACACCACTGCACTGCCCTAAACCCTGAAACACCACCCCCTGCATGACCCCCTACATTGCCCGAACACCACTGCACTGCCCTAAACTCTGAAACACCACCCCCTGCAGCACCCCCTACACTGCCCGAACACCACTGCACTGCCCTAAACCCTGAAACACCACCCCTGCACCGCCCCCTACACTGCCCGAACACCACTGCACTGTCCTAAACCCTGAAACACCACCCCCAGCACGACCCCCTTTACTGCTCGAACACCACTGCACTGCCCCAAACCCTGAAACACCACCCCCAGCATGACCCCCTACACTGCCCGAACACCACTGCCCTAAACCCTGAAACACCACCCCTGCACGACCCCCTACACTGCCCGAACACCACTGCACTGCCCTAAACCCTGAAACACCACCCCCTACACTGCCCGAACACCACTGCACTGCCCTAAACCCTGAAACACCACCCCCAGCACGACCCCCTACACTGCCCAAACACCACTGCACTGCCCTAAACCCTAAAACACCACCCCCAGCATTACCCCCTACACTGCCCAAACACCACTGCACTGCCCTAAACCCTAGAACACTACCCCCAGCACGACCCCCTACACAACCCGAACACCACTGCACTACCCTAAACCCTAAAATACTACCCCCAGCACAACCCCCTACACTACCCGAACACGACTGCACTGCCCTAAACCCTAAAACACTCCCCCAGCACGACCCCCTACACTACCCGAACACCACTGCACTGCCCTAAACCCTAAAACACTTCCCCCAGCACGACCCCTACACTACCCAAACACCACTGCACTGCCCTAAACCCTAAAACACTACCCCCGCATGACCCCCTACACTACCCAAAGACCAATGCACTACCCTAATCCCTAAAACACTACCCCCGCATGACCCCCTACACTACCCTAAACCCTAAAACACTACCCTCGCACGACTCCCTACACTACCCAAAGACCACTGCACTACCCTAAACCCTAAAACACGACCTCCTACACTACACAAACACCACTGCACTACCCTAAAACACTACCCCCTACACTACACAAACACCACTGCACTACCCTAAACCCTAAAACACTACCCCCAGCAGTACCCCTACACTACCCAAACACCACTGCACTAACCTAAACCCTAAAACACTACCCCCAGCAGTACCCCCTACACTACCCAAACACCACTACACTACCCTAAATCACTACCCCAGCACGACCCCTACACTACCCAAACACCACTGCACTACCCTAAACCCTAAAACACTACCCCCAGCACGACCCCTACACTACCCAAACACCACTGCACTACCCTAAACCCTAAAACACTCCCCCAGCACGACTCCCTACACTACCCAAACACCACTGCACTACCCTAAACCCTAAATCTACCCCCAGCATGACCCCCTACACTACACAAATACCACTGCACTACCCTAAACCCTAAAACACTACCCCCAGCACGACCCTCTTCACTACCTAAACACAACTGCACAATTTGTTACAGGCGTTGAAACGCAGGCCTGTGGTGCTTACTGGAAGTACCTAGTGGGCTAGTTGGGCCCCAGGGACCCTCAGGATTCAAGGTGACCTAATCCCCCAACTTAAACGCACCACGGGGCGCGTTTGCACAGTGGTGAAGGGAGGGCGGGGCCTCAGGTGACATGTGCGCAAACACACCCTGTGGTGCGTTTTAAGTTGGGGAATTAATTCCCTTTGAATCCTGAGGGACCCTGGGGGCCAACTAGCCCACCAGGTACCTTCAGTAAGCACAACAGAGTTGCGTTGCAGAGAGGTGAAAAAGGTGCGTGGCCTCGGAACGCCTCTCTGCAACTCAGCTCTGTGGTCCTAACTGTAGGTACCTGGGGGGCTAGTTGGGCCCCAGGGACCCTCAGAATTCAAGGGGACTTAATCCCGCAACTTAAAACGCGCCACGGGGTGCGTTTGCACACATGTCACCTCAGGCCCCCCTCCCTTCACCACTGTGCAAACGCGCCCTGTAGCGCGGTTTAAGAGGTAGTTTTAATCCCCCTGCCCTATTATGTACTAGGGACTTGCAGAGGAGGTCATGCTAATCACAGGGGTACCCCAACGCATAGTGTTCCCTAGTGTATGTAGGTGTTTTCACTGTATTCTAAGTGTCTTTTAGCATAGCACTGGCTCTGGTTAGTCAGAGTCAGTTACCACCAGTACCCGTCTGAAAAAGTTGTGGGCACAGGATGATTTTGCAACAAGGCCTCTTTCTGCTCCTCTGTTGGTTCTTTCTGCACATCTTTTGCTTCTTTCTGTGCGTTTTTCTTATTTCTTCACATGTCCTACCTCTGTAGGCATAGTTAGAAACTAGCATTTAAAAAACCTTTGAAATTCACTTAAAAAATCATAGGTTTCAGGCACGTTATAGTTAGAAATTAGCATTTAAAAAACCTTTGAAATTCACTGAAAAAACCATAGGTTTCAGAAACGTTATAGTTAGAAATTAGCATTTAAAAAACCTTTGAAATTCACTGAAAAAACCATAGGTTTTAGGGACAGTTATAGTTAGTTGGACATTTCACTCGTACAAAACCATAGAAATTCCCCGTTATAGTTAGTTCAGCTAACTATAACTCGCGCCCCGCAATGCACTGCTGATGACGTCACATATTACATCACTCATGACATGGTCAGTGACATCACTGATGACATCACTGATGACATCTCAAATGACATCACTGATGACATCATCCATGTGATAATTTCATGCATCTTCTCACACCCTAATATAACTTTTGATACACCGACTCTAAATTACAGACTGCCATTCTCAAAACCATAGACACTCCAACACCAAAAACTACATACCCACTCACTGATTCTTAGGTCTACACACACATCCACTCACTCACCCGTACAGTCACTCATACTTAGTCACTCAGTACAGGACTATCATATGCACTCATACACCTATATAAACACTCACACACCGCCACTCATCCATAGAGGTACTCACACACCTAGTCAGTCATGCAAAAAACTTAATCACACACCCATTTACTCACCTATACAGTTATACACACACCAGCTCACTTACTCATACAAATACTAGCACATTCTTACGCTCTTATACAATCACTGATACAAGTACACACTCATCCATACAGCCACTCTCACAATCACACACTCTCACTTATAGCCATTTATATACTCCAACACACATATATACTGCCTTTCACATATGTAGTTACTCACACATGTACCACTGAGATATACATTCAATCACTAACACACCCATACACACACTCACCCACCCATACAGTCCATCACAGATGCACTCTTGAAACCATGCACCCAGTGAATCACCAAATCACACTTCTATGCACAGAGTCACACACACCCCACCCACACAAACACTCAGGCACCCATACAGATACTCAGACAATCAATCAATAACCCATGTAGACACTCATGTAGCTATTCAGAAAGCCATGCAGCCGCTTACAAACCAACAGACAGACGGATACAGACATTCACACAGTTTAGTCACTAACCCATGCATTCAGTAAGATACATTTAATCACTCACTTGTAGAGTCAGTCACTCATGTACTAAATCATCCATTCAGACACTTATACACCCACTCATTATTCAATACGCCTTTCCCTATATATATTAAACATATTTAAACTTTACAGAAACACACAGTCACTGGATGATGTCATCAGTGATGTCATTTGAGATGTCATCAGTGATGTCATCAGTGATGTCACTGACCATGTCATGAGTGATGTAATATGTGACGTCATCAGCAGTGCATTGCGGGGCGCGAGTTATAGTTAGCTGAACTAACTATAACGGGGAATTTCTATGGTTTTGTACGAGTGAAATGTCCAACTAACTATAACTGTCCCTAAAACCTATGGTTTTTTCAGTGAATATTATATATATATATATATATATATATATATATATATATATATATATATATATATATATGACCTTTTGCCAAAATAATTTATCAATTAGTTTATTTAGTTGACATTGACTTTTTGCTACATCCTACAACAAAACACAGCATAAGGCAGTGAATTATTACATCTCTGCCACAGACTAGCTTTACTAAAAGCAACTGCAATTTACAGGCAGATGTGTAGAGAACTAAAAGCTAGTTTACAACAAAAATAAAAACCAAAAAATGAAACACTTAAAAACAAAAGTGTATATCAGTTTCAGCAAAAGTAAGCAGTGACTGCTAGTGCCTATATTTAATAGGGAGTCATAGTAATCAAGACATTTATTGAAAGTTGCAATATGGCCTCATTATCAATAACCAGCTTTGGCATATTTATGTATCCTCTAGAAAACAAACACAAATTATCAGAATAACACTACTATATATTCAAATTTCTGGGCTGAAGCCAAATCCCCTCAGCTTTGTACTGAATATTTGAAGCTGTTGCATTTTTGCTGAGGTGGACATCTAGTAACAATATGAGGTTCTGCAGTTTTGTGCAAGACATTTCAAGCTTTACCTTGAGATATTACAGCTTTTGGAAGACTTCAGACAGTTGGATCTTACTTGAAAAGGATATCTAGGCCCAGATTTACAATGAATTTGCATCGGGGTGCGTCACTTTTGTGGCGCAGTCCGACGCAAAATAATTTTGGCATTAAGCCATGCAAAACCACTTTGCATGACTTAGCAAATTCCTTGTGTTATTTTGCGTTGGCTAGGTGTTACATGGGTGGAGCATGGGCATTCCCATGCATCCACCCATTTATTTGGATGCAAACCCAGATTTACAAAGATTTGTAAACCGGGGTTTGTGGCAAATTGGTGCGCCTACCTGACGGATGCGTAAATGTCTTTATTTCTCCTTGTTACTTACTCTTCGCATGTGTGCTACATTCTGCAGCACTCATAGAGGGATATGCTTCTAAAGATTATTTTCATGCAGGAAGGTATCCCATAGATAGTACTGCGCATTTGTGAGACTTTTCAGACTATTGCCTTTGACTTGGAGCGGGACGTCTAGTAACTACTTGATGTACTGCAATTTAGTTAAAGACTTTTGAAGGAGTTGCATCTGACTCAAGAGTGACATCTAGTACCGTTTTAGGGCACTGCAGCTTTACAAAAGACTTTTTAATGCACTTACTTTTGACTTAAAAGGGGCATCTAATAACATTTGAGGGACTGCAGTCAAAGTTAAGGACGTCCAACTGTTGTTTATGATCTACACGGGCAGCTAGTAATGACTTGCAGTACTGCAGCTATGCTGAAGGACCAGGCCTACTGACTTTGCTAATGCTTGTTTTTTTTGCAGTTTTATATAGCGTTAACTTGACCCGAAGGCATTAGAGCCCTTTACAAGAGAACTAGATTACAGAAGGCATGTTATTTTAGGAACAGGAAGATTAAGTTCTTTGCCCACAATTACATGATTTTAAGTCGAAGCAAGGATTTGAGCATGGTTCCCCAATTTCAAAGTCGAAACCTCTAGCTGCAATGGTTTCATCAAAGGAAGTGTGTTGCCATCTCTCAAAAATGGGAAAATTGTTTTCAGGGAAAAAACTAGACTGTTGAGGCAAATATTTTTCAGTCTATACTAATTCAATTAAAAATTATAACAATAGGCACAAGTTATTTATAATCAGTCATTTCGTACAGAAAAGAACGTCTGCTTTTTTATTGATAGGACAAGGTCCTAGAATTGTGCAGTATTTGTAAAGGGTCTAGTGGGTTATTTGCAAGCGCTTTTACACTGTAAATACTGAGACAATGTAAATGACTTTGAGGATTGGCTTATGATGAGTGATTAAACATGATACATGGATTTACGTACTCCCAGAATTGCCTGCACCCACTTAGGCCACCATTACTAATATCTTAGTACTACTACCACCCGCTCTACATGTGAGCGGCCAGTATTTACAGTTTGCTCATATATGAAGCTGAGCACTTCTGTAGGTTTGTTATTGTATTCTTCAGGCCCTATGTAAAAACTGCGTCTTCAAATGGATTAGTCTTTTGGATTGAATAACAGGCATAACATGAAAGGTGTCTTTTAGTTTACCCAATGTACACTTCAGCGCACTAGTGATGCAATGGTGTCTGGTCAAAGTGAGGGTCTCTTATGCTGACTTAAGTACTGATGCCCTCAATTAAGGCCATGTATTATGGGCGGAAAGCGCTTACTAGGATGGTGGGTAATAATGCAGGTGCTATGGGCAAATATATGGCTATTAGAATTCACTTTCCAATTAAAGAAAACCCATGTACACGTGTGAGAGGGGAGAGAGAAATTGTTTCACGATGGGGAGATACTGTCTCCCTACTTCGAATCATTCTTACAAAAGATATCCTACCACCCTATACTCAATTATAAAGTAATGATCTGGTCCTATTGCTCCTATGAAATTAATATTTTTTTTTATTGTGAACCCTCACACAGCCTATTGGTGCCATGCTTCATCATTGGGTAACACTCTGGTCCCTATAAACCAGTGTGGGCCCAGTTATTTTCAAGGGAGCACTTTGGATAATGTTCTAATCCTGACAGGGAGAGTACCTATTAAAAATACCTTGTGGTTACTCCAGTGTCCCTTTATTTTGGGAACCACTGGTATGGGTAAAAATAAAATCAAATTCGGTCATTTAGGGGAGGGTTATTTTCCGTATACCCTTGTGCTAAGTCAACATGTTTCAGCCTTTTCTAACGGCCCTCGTGGGGTCCTGGGCTTTCATCAGGACTGATACTAAATCCCCATTTTTTTCAATTTGTTGTCACTGTTTTTGATTTGTGATGTCGGGTCTGTCATGCCTCAGTTCTCACAAACATAGGACATAGACAAACATACCCAGATAGTCAATCTGACCCCTTTAGAGGTCGTCACTTTCCCTATTGCTGCTTATGCTTGAGTGCGTGTAGTAAATCTAACTCCTCCAAAGTCCAACACTTTTCCTATTGTTGCTCAGGTGGGAATAAGAGTAGTGAATTTTATCCCTCCGTGTGTAATTTTCTTATTTGATTTCTTTAAGTTGTTTTAATATATATTTTTTTGCTTTCATTTTCAAATTTAGTTTAATGTAAATATTTTTTTATTATTTTATATTTTATTAATTCATTTTTTGTTATTGTATAAATTTTTTATATCTAATGTTTGTTATTATAATTAATTTTTATATTAGTTTTTTATTATCCATATGTTTAAATAATAATTGTATTTTATAAATAACTTTATTATTGTTTGGCAATTATTTTAAAGTAACTATGTTTATTTTATGTTTGTACATTATACTTCTTTTAATACATTTCTATATTATAAGTATACATTTACTAAAACGTAATTTTTTTAAGTTAATATATATTTGAAGTTTAATATAGTGTATAGTAAAAATTTAGTACACTCACCATTTTTGATGATATTGTGGTCCTCTTGATTTCTGTAGTTTAATTTTTTTGAGTTTAAATTGTAAAGTATTTAAAGTCAATATTTGGGTCTTCTATATTTTTTAGCTATATTTTTGTCACCGATATTTTGGCAGACAACGCTCATTTAGCGTCAGTGGAGGAACCTTTAAATCTTGCTAAGCATGCTCTTTCAGTACCAGAGGACAACCATGCTGCCAATGTTCAGTGCCATGCCAGGTGTGGACTAGAAGGTTGTTAGACCTGGCATATCTTGGCGTGATTACCCTTGACTTTTTGCCTCTACCACCTTTGCTTTTAGATGCTTTGGGTACTTTGCCACTGCTGATCAGTGTCAAAGTACAAGAGTTCCCTGTGTAAAATGTATGGTGATTGGTTGGCCATGATTGGTATGTTTGCCTTACTAGTAAAAGTCCCTAGTGATGTGCACTGTGTGTGCAAGGGCTAGTAATGCAAGGGCGCGCAGAGAAGGGAACTCAGGCCTTCAGTGTAGGGCCTGCGCGCAGAATGCTAAGTTAGCATGTTGACCTGACAAGTGCAACCACTTGTCAGGCCTGACTTTCCCTTTTACATACACATGGGGCACCCCTCTGGGAGGTCTCAGGTAACCCCTGGGCAGGGTGCAGTGTAGGTAAAAGGCAGAACATAAACTGAGGTGTGTGTTGTGTTCTGGCAGTGAAAAACTCTCCATTTCGTTTCTCACTGCTGAAAGGCCATTCTGCCCATAGGACAGAATGGGGGAGGCTAGGTGTTGTATTTCTTAGCCTAGTTTCCTGTCAGTTTATAATGGAGAGGTGAAGTTTGGTATGTGTGAACTCACAGTGTCATAATGCATCTTTCTGTAAGGGTGGTTTTGTCACTGTGTGTTTGTAAACCACTCTTTTAGAAGTGGCTGAGTTTTGTGCACTGAGCATTTCTGTGTGTCTCTGAAATGTGGATTGTCTGTCTGGAATTGAAAGGTGAGAGGAGCTGGGAGAGGTCTTGACCCAGG
This sequence comes from Calotriton arnoldi, assembly GCA_963921515.1. Lineage (NCBI taxonomy): Eukaryota > Metazoa > Chordata > Amphibia > Caudata > Salamandridae > Calotriton > Calotriton arnoldi. Next base: position 3,509,191 of record CAWUFW010000322.1, on the reverse strand, counting down.
GAGGGGTTGAGATGGCACCAGGCTGCCCTGCATCTGGAGAGTAGGGGGAGGAGAAGCCCAGGAGGTGAAAAGGCCTGGGCTGGTGCTATAAACCAATTGACCCATCTCCTGCTGAGTGATTAAGGATCCAGACCCCCAGTATCAAAGGGAGAGAGGTGACACTGGGAGGGAGACACCCAGAACTGATTTAGGGAGGGGTCAGGGACCCCTGAGCACATACAAACTTCAAAGACAGTAAGGGGTATAATTATGAGAGCTGAAACCCCTGAACGTTGGAATGAAACAGATATGGATTGAGAGTGAAAAGGCTTGGACCCATTCTGTGGTCAAGAGGAACCTCTGCTAAAGAAGGAACAACTGAAGAGACTGTGGTGGATAGACCAATCCTTGCTTCGTGATCTGGGGCTGGTCTGTAGTTTGCTGTTCTAACTAAGGAAGAGGCTGTTGGGACTGTGCTTGGAGGCGCTGGGTCCCCCTGCTTGAAGAAGACTGTGCTTTGGGCTGTGTCTTGTAACCCCAAGGGCCCGAGGTGAGCTGGCTCCCTGTTTGGAAATACAGGATCATAAAAGTTTCCGGAGAAGTCCCAAGCAACGCGGTGTGCGCGTGCTTTGTGCCGCTTGAGACCCTCAGAAGTTGTGCCGTGTGATCGTGGGCACGCAGGAGTAAGCTAAGTCTAAGACGCACAGAGTGCATGTCGTGGTGCAGGCCAAGGCGTTGGTGAGGAGCGTCTGGTCATGGAGTGCACAGGGAGACGAGGCGAGGCGAGGCTCGGACGCGCAAGTGTGCGTGTCGTGGTGCAGCCCGGGTGCTAGTGAAGAGCGCCTGGGCCTCGTGTGCACCAAAGGAAGCAGCGAGACTCGGACACGCAGTGTGCGTGTCGTGGTGCAGTCAGGGCGTTGGTGAGGAGCGCCTGGACATCGTGTGCACCAGCCGGAAGAAGTGAGTCTCGGACGCGCTGGGTGCATGTCGTGGTGCAGCCCGGGTGTTGGTGAGGAGCGCCTGGGCCTCGTAGGCACTAAAAGAAGAAGTGAGTCTCCGACGTGCAAGGGTGCGTGTCGTGGTGCAGCCAGGGCGTGAGGAAGAGCGCCTGGACATCGTGTGCACCTGGAGAAGAGGTGAGACTCGGACGCGCAGGAGTGCGTGTCGTGGTGCAGCCAGGGCGTGGGGAAGAGCGCCTGGACATCGTGTGCACCGGGAGAAGAGGCGAGGCTCGAACGCGCAGGGTGCGTGTTGAGGTGCAAGCGGAGCGTTGGTGAAGAGCGCCGGATTGTCGTGAGCACCAGTGAAGAGGCAAGTCTCGGACGCGTGGTGGGCGTGTCGAAGTACGACCTGAGGTGCTGGTGAGGAGTGCCGGGTTAGGTTGTGCACCAAACTGAAGTAAAGTCTCCACAGTGCTGAGGGCGGGTCTCGGTGTGGACCGAGTCCGCCGGAGTGAGGGCCAAGTCATCGGGGCCCTCAGAGTCCATCAGTAGCGGCCCGGACCGGCAGCCACGGAAGAGCTGAGCCGCCGGCCTGAGTCCGCCAAACCCCGTGACGGAGTTCTGGATCAAAGCCCAAGTCGCTGACGTCGGGGAGGAGAGTGGGATCACGCCCCCCCAGGTAACGTGGATCAACACCTGGGGTGGGGTGCGGGCCCGGAGGGACACTCTCTCGGCCTTCCGCTCAGTCAGCTGCGCGAGCCGTTGCTTCGGCTCGGATCCCGGCCCGTGCTGACCCAGGACGGGGCAGTACTGGGGCCGGAGTGGGAAGCAGTACTTTGTGTGACATCATTTGATCCATAACGGGGGCACTGTTACTGGAGCACGTCAAACTGTCGTATTACACAATTGCATTATTGCTGCTAACGAACTATCGAACTGTCGTATGACGCCTGACCTCATTTGTGCCTAACAAACTTTATGCTTGGTGCGCTATTCACTGCGTTATTTCTCCCATGCATATTATTTGATTGTAACGTAGCGCATTGTATGATTTCGTCAGTGCACAGTATCTGAGTATAACGTGGCGCAGTGTATTATTTCTTTATTGCACCGCACAGGATTGTAGCGTGACGCATTGCTTTGTTTCTTCCTGGTACAGGGCATGCTGGTGGTGATACGCATTGCATTATTCCTTCAATTGCAAAGTACATGACTGTGGCGCTACGTATGGCATTATTTCTCTGTTGCACAGTATAAGAGAATATCGTTACGCATTGCAGTATTGTTTCCTTATGCAACGTGTGTGTTTCTAGCAATACGACTGGTCTAACCTATTGGGAAACGGTTAGAGAAGAGCTTAACTGTTGGTTAGACGCGGTGGTTGGGATTAGAACCTACGAACCCACCGGAAAGAATACTACCCGTTCTTATATGTTGATTTTGTATCGTGTGGTCGTATCGTATAATTTCTTATATAAAGATTATACTCTTTTTATCAATACTCGTGTGGAGTCTATTTGTGATGACATCATGGGGTTATTGTGAGCGTGGTTGCACATACTGAACACTCGTGCCTTGGAGATAAGCCTGGCTGCTCGTGCCAAGCTACTAAGGGGGTGAGCAGGGCTATCTCAGACGGTGTCCTTACTTAGCCTAACGTTGAAGCGAGGGGTCAAGGGCGCACGGCGCCAGCATTTGGTGGCGGCGGTAAGCGACAGGGACCTCCACTTCCAACATTTGGCGGCAGAGCGATGGGATTCGATCCTAATAGAAAGTAAACGCGTATGTGCAAAACCACTCACAGTAATTGGTGTTCATCATAAATTGATTGTAGACCGCGATACAACAACATATTGTTTTTTGATTTGGTTGTTCGAAGTTTAATCCACACATCATGTCTCAGGAGGAGAGCCAGATAGCCAGTGAGGCTGAGATTGCAGAATTGGAGTTTGACATTGAGGCACTGTTTACCTACAAGGTTGATCAGTTGAGGAAATTCTGCAGGGCTTTGGGATGTCCCATGAAGAGTAGCGCCAAGAAGGAGGAGCTGCAGGTGGCCTTGAGGGCCTGGTGGGAAGCCAAAGAGGCTCAGGAGACAGGTGATGGTGAGGTGGATGAGGATGACCCAGGCAATGGATTTGGTCCACAGGATTTGCCAGTGGAGGGACCAGCCGGAGGGGCTGGTAGTAGCCATTCAGGGAGGAGTTTTTCACCAGAGGAGTTGGAGGAAAACCAAAGGGTCAGGATGCATGAGTTGGAGGTGTTAAAACTTAAAACTAAAGCAGAGGAGAGCAGGAACGCTCTCGCGTTGGAAGAGAAACGGCTTCTCTTCGCTCATGAGTTAAGCATGAGGGAACTGGACATTAAGGGTAGACAAGCGGAGCCCAGTTCAAATGGTGGCAGCGCACCACCAGTGCCAGGAGGGAAGGTGTACATTCCCAAGTATTTAGTGCGAGATTACCAGAGGGGTGATGACATTTATGCGTGGTTCACGGCATATGAGATCGCACTAAGGATGAATGAGGTACCTGAAAAGCATTGGGGGGCGGGCCTATGGAAACACTTTGAGGCTTCAGGGAGGGACGTTCTAACACCCTTAGGGCGGGAACCCTGACCTACGCTAACATGAGGGAGGCTTTATGCCTCTGGTATGGGCTCACTCCTGAACAATACCGACAGAAGTTCAGGGCCTCCAAGAAACTAGAATCCCGTACTTGGGTAGAATGCGTGAATGAGTACACACGGGCACTGGATGGTTGGGTGCTGGGCAGCAAGGTCAATGATTTTAAGGGCTTATGCAATTTAATCAGTTGGGAGCACTTGAGTAGCCTGTGTGTTCCAAAGCTGCGCCAGCATCTATTGGATAGTAAGCTGACTGATCCCAGTAAGCTTGCTGAGGAGGCGGACCGCTGGACTAGTACCCGAGTCCACAAGGGGATTGGGAGTGCCACTGCCAAGAGTGTGCAGGGTCCCCCGCCGAAGGTGGGGGAGGACAAGGGTAACCACAAGGAGTCTCCTAAAGGGCCCCAAGGTAGTTCCCCCAAGAAAGGGTCCCAGTCTCCCAAGGCCAAGAGGGCCTGGGCCTTCAAGGGCAAGAAGGAGCCCCGAGGTCCGCCTACATGTTACTTCTGTAAGGAAGTGGGTCATATCTCCCCTAAATGCCCCAAAAAGTTATCTGCGCCCACTGGTGCTCCAACACCTGGTTTAGTGAGTGTAGCGTTGGGGGAGGAACTGAGTCCTTGGAAGGGGGAGGAGCAAGCGACTATGACCCTGGTCTCCTTGGGAGACCGCGAGATGGTCCAGGAAATCCCTCTGCCTGAGAACACTAAGAAATACAGGCAGTGGGTGACCATCAATGGACGGAGGGTGGAGGCTCTGAGGGACACCGGAGCCAGTTTGACATCTGTCAGGTGTCAGTGGGTGTCTGAAGGGCATGTAATTCCAGATGTGCTTCACCCTGTAATGTCAGCAGACAATTCAGTGCGCCTCTGCAAGGTGGCGCTGGTTCCCTTTGAATGGGGAGGGGTCTCAGGTTCTTTGAAGGTAGTGGTAAGTCCGTCAATGCCTGTAGACTGTCTGCTCGGGAAAGACCTGGAGAGTTCCCCCTGGCAGGAGGTGGAGCGCCAGGCGCATTTGGAGATGTTGGGTCTACCTGAGTGGGCTTGTGTGACCACTCGGTCTATGGTAGCCAGTAAAGGTATTCAAGAGAACCTGGAGCCTGAAACAGTGGCCCAGGTACCTGCCAGTAAGAGAAGCAGCAGGGGGCGCGGGAAACCGGCCCCCATGGTTCCCATGGTCCAGGAGGAGGCACCCTTGGAGGGGGATGCCCTGGAGCCTATGGGGGAACAAGTGGCTGAACTAGGGGACCTACCCGGGCTGACCGAATGGCAGCAGGATGGGGGGCCCTCCAGGGAGGAATTCTATGAGGAGCAGAAGAAGTGCCCTTCTCTTGTGGGTTTGCGGCAGCAGGCAGCAAACCAGGCAGCAGGTGATCAGTCGGGATCACACTTGATTTACTGGGAAAACGATCTCCTGTATAGTGAGCCAAGGGTGGCTGAGTCGGGGTCAGCCTGGGCGCTGGTGGTGCCCCAGCGCTTCAGAGCCTTCCTATTGGGGTTGGCTCATGATGTACATTTGGCGGGACATTTGGGGCAGGACAAGACCTTTGAGCGGCTTGTCACCCACTTCTACTGGCCCCAGATGCGCAAGAGTTCTGATACTCATTGCAGGACCTGTCAGACTTGTCAGGCGAGTGGTAAGAGTGGAAGGAAGCGAAAGGCTCCCCTCCAACCCTTCCCGGTGGTCAGCACACCCTTTGAGAGGGTGGGCATTGACATTGTGGGGCCTCTGGATCCCAAGACGGCCATGGGCAACAGGTTCATCCTGGTCTTGGTGGATCATGCCACCCGGTACCCGGAAGCCATTCCTCTCCGGACGGTGACGGTCCCCGTGGTGGGCCGTGCACTGATGGGGATTTTCTCCCGTGTGGGGTTCCCCAGAGAGGTGGTGTCCGACAGGGGTACTAATTTCATATCACGGTATATGAAATCTCTGTGGAAGGAGTGCAGTGTAACTTAATAAGTTCACCACACCTTACCACCCACAGGGCAATGGTTTGGTTGAGAGGTTTAACCGGACCTTGAAGGGCATGATTATGGGGCTGGAAGAACCCATGAGGCGTAAGTGGGACGTCCTCTTGCCATGCCTACTGTTTGCCTATAGGGAGGTGCCACAGAAGTCATTGGGGTTTAGTCCCTTTGAGCTCCTGTATGGGCACCCGGTCAGAGGACCTTTGAGTTTGGTGAAGGAGGGCTGGGAGAAGGCTCCTAGTAAACCCCCCAGGATGTATACAGCTACATGCTGGCCTTCAGGAACCAAACTAGGCGTTTCAGGCAGCTCGCTCAGGCGAACCTGGAAGCTAGCCAGGAGGATATGAAACGGTGGTACGACCAAAATGCCACTCTCATTGAGTTTCAACCTGGGCAGAAAGTGTGGGTGATGGCACCAGTGGAGCCTTGTGCGCTCCAGGATAAGTGGACTGGGCCTTATGAGGTGGTGGAGCGCAGGAGCGAAGTGACCTACCTGGTGGACTTCCAGTCTCCTAGGAATCCTTTGAGGGTTCTCCATGTGACCCGCCTCAAACCGCACTTTGAAAGGTCTGAGGTGACCATGCTCTTGGCTACAGATGACGGGGCAGAAGAGGAGAGTGAACCCCTTCCTGACCTCCTGTCAGCCCAGGAGAAGGATGGGTCAGTGGATGGGGTGAACCTCTCGCCTACCCTGACCCCGGAACAACGGAGGGACTGTCGCCAGGTACTGGGTCAGTTCGCCTCCCTGTTCTCCCTGACCCCAGGAGTCACCACGTGGTGCGTCCATGATGTGGACACTGGAGACAGCCTGCCTGTGAAACAAAAATTTTACGGAGTAGCTGATAAGGTCAGGGCCAGCATCAAGGAGGAGGTTTCCAAGATGCTGGCGCTAGGGGTGATTGAGCCCTCCAGCAGCCCCTGGGCCAGTCCAGTGGTCCTTGTGCCAAAAGCTGCTGCGCCGGGTGCCACTCCCGAACTTCGGTTCTGCGTGGATTACCGGGGCCTCAATGCGGTCACTAAGACTGACGCGCACCCCATCCCCCGAGCTAATGAGCTCGTGGATCGGCTGGGGGCTGCCCGGTACCTCAGTACATTTGATTTGACATCGGGGTACTGGCAGATTGCCTTGACCAAGGGGGCCAAGGAAAGGTCAGCGTTCTCAACGCCCGAGGGGCACTACCAGTTCATGGTTATGCCCTTTGGGTTGAAGAACGCCCCTGCCACCTTCCAGAGACTGGTTAACCAGGTGCTGAGTGGGCTGGAGGAATTCAGCACCGCTTACCTGGACGACATTGCAGTGTTCAGCTCCATTTGGGAGGAGCACTTGCGGCACCTCTGTGAAGTATTGAAGGCCTTGCAGAGGGCAGGCCTAACTATCAAGGCCAGTAAGTGCCAGATAGGGTAGGGTTCCGTGGTGTACTTGGGACACCTGGTGGGAAGCGGCCAGGTGGCCCCCCTACAGGCAAAGATTGATACCATCCTGGCGTGGGAACCTCCCAAGACCCAGACAGGAGTGAGGGCCTTTTTAGGACTCACTGGGTATTATAGACGGTTCGTGAAGGGGTATGGCACCCTCGTTGCCCCCTTAACGGAACTGACGTCCAAGAAACAGCCCAAGAAGGTGGTCTGGACCGATGCCTGCCAGACCGCCTTTGATGCCCTGAAGACTGCTATGTGCACTGCACCCGTGTTACGGGCGCCAGATTTCTCCAGAGAGTTTATAGTGCAAACAGATGCTTCAGAGCATGGGGTGGGAGCAGTGCTCTCACAATTGAACACCGAGGGCTTGGACCAACCAGTAGCTTTCATTAGCAGAAGGCTACTTCCCAGGGAACAGAGGTGGAGTCCAATTGAAAGGGAAGCTTTTGCTGTGGTCTGGGCGCTGAAGAAGCTGAGGCCCTACTTGTTTGGGACCCACTTCTTAGTTCAGACCGACCACAGGCCCCTCAGATGGTTGATGCAGATGAGGGGTGAGAACCCTAAGCTGTTGAGGTGGTCCATCTCCCTACAGGGAATGGACTTCACGGTGGAACACCGTCCAGGAACAGAACACGCCAATGCTGACGGTCTGTCCAGATTTTTCCGCCTTAGTGATGAGAACTCCCATGAGGGTGGGTAGTTCCCCCCACTTTTCGGCTGGAGGGAACGCGTGTTAGACCTGGCATATCTTGGCGTGATTACCCTTGACTTTTTGCCTCTCCCACCTTTGCTTTTAGATGCTTTGGGTACTTTGCCACTGCTGATCAGTGTCAAAGTACAGGAGTTCCCTGTGTAAAATGTATGGTGATTGGTTGGCCATGATTGGTATGTTTGCCTTACTAGTAAAAGTCCCTAGTGATGTGCACTGTGTGTGCAAGGACTAGTAATGCAAGGGCGCGTAGAGAAGGGAACTCAGGCCTTCAGTGTAGGGCCTGCGCGCAGAATGCTAAGTTAGCATGTTGTCCTGACAAGTGAAACCACTTGTCAGGCCTGACTTTCCCTTTTACATACACATGGGGCACCCCTGTGGTAGGTCTCAGGTAACCCCTGGGCAGGGTGCAGTGTAGGTAAAAGGCAGAACATAAACTGAGGTGTGTGTTGTGTTCTGGCAGTGAAAAACTCTCCATTTCGTTTTTCACTGCTGAAAGGCCATTCTGCCCATAGGACAGAATGGGGGAGGCTAGGTGTTGTATTTGTTAGCCTAGTTTCCTGTCAGTTTATAATGGAGAGGTGAAGTTTGGTATGTGTGAACTCACAGTGTCATAATGCATCTTTCTGTAAGGGTGGTTTTGTCACTGTGTGTTTGTAAACCACTCTTTTAGAAGTGGCTGAGTTTTGTGCACTGAGCATTTCTGTGTGTCTCTGAAATGTGGATTGTCTCTCTGGAATTGAAAGGTGAGAGGAGCTGGGAGAGGTCTTGACCCAGGGAGGGGTTTAGATGGCACCAGGCTGCCCTGCATCTGGAGAGTAGGGGGAGGAGAAGCCCGGGAGGTGAAAAGGCCTGGGCTGGTGCTATAAACCAATTGACCCATCTCCTGCTGAGTGATTAAGGATCCAGGCCCCCAGTATCAAAGGGAGAGAGGTGACACTGGGAGGGAGACACCCAGAACTGATTTAGGGAGGGGTCAGGGACCCCTGAGCACATACAAACTTCAAAGACAGTAAGGGGTATAACTATGAGAGCTGAAATCCCTGAACGTTGGAATGAAACAGATATGGATTGAGACTGAAAAGGCTTGGACCCATTCTGTGGTCAAGAGGAACCTATGCTAAAGAAGGAACAACTGAAGAGACTGTGGTGGATAGACCAATCCTTGCTTCGTGATCTGGGGCTGGTCTGCAGTTTGCTGTTCTAACTAAGGAAGAGGCTGGGACTGTGCTTGGAGGCGCTGGGTCCCCCTGCTTGAAGAAGACTGTGCTTTGTGCTGTGTCTTGTAACCCTAAGGGCCCGAGGTGAGCTGGCTCCCTGTTTGGAAATACAGGATCATAAAAGTTTCCGGAGAAGTCCCAAGCAACGCGGTATGCATGTGCTTTGTGCCGCTTGAGACCCTCAGAAGTTGTGCTGTGTGATCGTGGGCACGCAGGAGTAAGCTAAGTCTAAGACGCGCAGAGTGCGTGTCGTGGTGCAGGCCAAGGCGTTGGTGAGGAGTGTCTGGTCGTGGAGTGCACAGGGAGACGAGGCGAGGCTCGGACGCGCAAGTGTGCGTGTCGTGGTGCAGCCCGGGTGCTAGTGAAGAGCGCCTGGGCCTTGTGTGCATCAAAGGAAGCAGCGAGACTCGGACGCGCAGTGTGCGTGTCGTGGTGCAGTCAGGGCATTGGTGAGGAGCGCCTGGACATCGTGTGCACCAGCGGAAGAAGTGAGTCTCAGACACACTGGGTGCGTGTCGTGGTGCAGCCCGGGTGTTGGGGAGGAGCGCCTGGGCCTCGTAGGCACCAAAAGAAGAAGTGAGTCTCTGACGTGCAAGGGTTCGTGTCGTGGTGCAGCCAGGGTATGAGGAAGAGCGCCTGGACATCGTGTGCACCGTGAGAAGAGGTGAGACTCGGACGCGCAGGAGTGCGTGTCGTGGTGCAGCCAGGGCATGAGGAAGAGCGTCTGGACATCGTGTGCACTGGGAGAAGAGGCGAGGCTCGAACGCGCAGGGTGCGTGTTGAGGTGCAAGCGGAGCGTTGGTGAAGAGCGCCGGATTGTCGTGAGCACCAGAGAAGAGGCAAGTCTCGGACGCGCGGTGTGCGTGTCGAAGTACGACCTGAGGTGCTGGTGAGGAGTGCTGGGTTAGGTTGTGCACCAAACTGAAGTAAAGTCTCCACAGTACTGAGGGCGGGTCTCGGTGTGGACCGAGTCCGCCGAAGTGAGGGCCAAGTCATCGGGGCCCTCGGAGTCCATCAGTAGCGGCCCGGACCGGCAGCCACGGAAGAGCTGAGCCGCCGGCCCGAGTCCGCCAAACCCCGTGACGGAGTTCTGGATCAAGGCCCAAGTCGCTGACGTCGGGGAGGAGAGTGGGATCGCGCCCCCCCAGGTAACTTTGGATCAACACCTGGGGTGAGGTGCGGGCCCGGAGGGACACTCTCTCGGCCTTCCGCTCAGTCAGCTGCGCGAGCCGTTGCTTCGGCTCGGATCCCGGCCCGTGCTAACCCAGGACGGGGCAGTACTGGGGCCGGAGTGGGAAGCAGTACTTTGTGTGACATCATTTGATCCATAACAGGGGCACTGTTACTGGAGCACGTCAAACTGTCGAATTACACAATTGCATTATTGCTGCTAACGAACTATCGAACTGTCGTTTGACGCCTGACCTCATTTGTGCCTAACGAACTTTATGCTTGGTGCGCTACGCACTGCGTTATTTCTCCCATGCATATTATTTGATTGTAACGTAGCGCATTGTATGATTTCGTCAGTGCACAGTATCTGAGTATAACGTGGCGCAGTGTATTATTTCTTTATTGCACCGCACAGGATTGTAGCGTGACGCATTGCTTTGTTTCTTCCTGGTACAGGGCATGCTGGTGGTAATACGCATTGCATTATTCCTTCAATTGCAAAGTACATGACTGTGGCGCTACGTATGGCATTATTTCTCTGTTGCACAGTAAAAGAGAATATCGTTACGCATTGCAGTATTGTTTCCTTATGCAACGTGTGTGTTTCTAGCAATACGACTGGTCTAACCTATTGGGAAACGGTTAGAGAAGAGCTTAACTGTTGGTTAGACGCGGTGGTTGGGATTAGAACCTACCAACCCACCGGAAAGAATACTACCCGTTCTTATATGTTGATTTTGTATCGTGTGGTCGTATCGTATAATTTCTTATATAAAGATTATACTCTTTTTATCAATACTCGTGTGGAGTCTATTTGTGATGACATCATGGGGTTATTGTGAGCGTGGTTGCACATACTGAACACTCGTGCCTTGGAGAAAAGCCTGGCTGCTCGTGTCAAGCTACTAAGGGGGTGAGCAGGGCTATCTCAGACGGTGTCCTTACTTAGCCTAACGTTGAAGCGAGGGGTCGAGGGCGCACGCCTCCAGCATTTGGTGGCAGCGGTAAGAGCAGGGACCTCCACTTCCAAACAAAGGTGCTTGAGGTGAAGTTATGGATACTTTGTAATTTTTACATGCTGGGCAGTGTGCTGGCCAGACAGCTTCACAACCTGTTGCATGCCCCCCTGTACCTTTGATCACTGGTTCATGTATCGTGCAGGTCTCTGTGGCAGTCAAAGGAGATAGATGGTCATCAGAGAAGCCGAATGGTGCTCTCTTTTCACTACTAGTATCATCCATACTTATCTCATCCTTGACAGGAAGACAGGTAGGAGCACCAGCAACTTCCCGGCAGCTACCAGTTCCAGGATCCAGAACATACTAGCATAGGTCCATGCAGCCTGGGGTTCTGGAGAAACACAACTTCTGATTACCGGCCCAAGATGTTTATGTTTAGTAATCATTCAGTCATTGGGGAGAGATGGTACAAGGGTCCCACTCCTTTTAGGGCCGAAGTTACATTTAAAGACTTTGTGCTCAGTAAGCCAGACTGAAGAACTGATTTTCATGTCTTTCTCTGGGCCTAAACGGCAGGATTTGGATTGTACTAGAGTAGGATTTGAATTTAAGTTCCAAGCCAGACATGTTTAAAAAATGACTTGGACAGAGGTTTTTTATTTGCAAGCTTGTAGGCTTCTTCCCACACTTGTTAGAGAGAGCAGTCATGGCAGGGAGGTATTTGGATTCTCCAAACTAATCCAGAATGATGGATTAAATGGTAGGATGCTGAACTAAAGGGTGGATTTATTGGTTCACAACCCCAGAGGTAGTCCTGCTCAAGGAAAAATCACCTTTACAGACATCCAGCCACCTTTGTAAAGGGCAGATGTGTAAACAAAGCACTCACAGCAGAGGAAAAGGTTTTCACATTTTGGCTGGTGGGGAACTGAAGAGTTTTTATATGGGGGTCGGTATACTTCACCAATGCGGTACTGCTTAAATTTTTCTAGCACCAGTATTACCTCCTTGTGGCTGGTGGAGAAATGGTACTCCTTCGAGTGACAAGGAATAGGACATCGCAGTACGGGCTAGAGCTCAGATAAGGGACACTGGTATTCTGGTAAAACATGAGATTTGGGGCTACCATTTTGTTTTTCTTTATTTGATATGTTACGATTGCCTATGCTATGTGTAGACACCAAGGTTTTCTATTGTTATACCATATAGGCAGACTTAGTTCTCTTTCACCTTAAAGTACAGGTGACCCAACCAATCTGTAATCAAATGCTGAATCCCTCTTGCGATGTCCAAATGAAGCCAATCAGGAAATCGCTGATAAACATATTAAGTGGAAGCTGGACCAGATGTACAAAGATTAGGATTGCGATTGCGATTTCCAAATAGTGATTTTATCTGAACTGTTATTTGGAAATCATGATCCCTTATGTATGAAACTTTTTGTTTCATATTTGCAATTCCTAGTGGTTTGCAAAGAAAACTACCTCATAAATATGAATGAGGTAGGTCGCAGTTTGCGACCCATTAGGAATGCCTGCCATCACAGGAATGGTGGCCTACTGAGGTCAACAGACCACCATGTCTGTGATTGCCTTGGAATAAAGGTTTTTTGTTGTTGAAATGCAACCCATTTCCTTAAAGGATAATGGTATGCGCTTCAACAACAAAAAAATGAAACGTTTTGTAATAATGTTTTAAGAGCAAGGAGTGGTCCATGGACCACTGCCTGCTCCTAAGAAATATTTTTCCAACATTCACAAAGGGGTGAAGTATGATTTCTGTTTGGTTACACTCATGTCCTGCTATGCAGAGCTCCTCTCTGATGTTAGGCCTTGTGCTATGGCCTTCTGAGTAATCTGAAGCTGGACTGGCAGTAATTAACAAGCATTTGCAATGCAATAGGTCTCGCATTTGCAAGAGTTTGAGCTATTTTTATTGTAAATGACATTGCCTTTTATTTATGTTTTGGTTTTGAAACATAAATAAAAGCCATTGTCATTTACAATGCCAATAGGTCAAAGTCGCGTAAATGCGAGACCTATTGCATTGCAAATGCTTTTTTTTGTTGCATTTGGCATAAGAAACGATCAAATCCGAAATGTTGCCTTGCAGATGGATCAAGGAAGGTGCTAAATGTCAGATATGTGGTTTAAGCACGTTTTCATAGACTGCCCAGGAGCACCCCACCGCACGGACAGCACAGTAAGGAAATATTGCTTAGAGCATCTTGTTCTTGGAAAGGGAATTGTGCTTTTTTCCTCTGAAAAGGGCACCTTGTTTGCTAGAAAGACGTGTTATTGAAAGTGGAATGACCTGAAGTGGGGGCCGCCTTTCATGTTGGAATGTGCGGCAGTCTTTAGGGGAAGCGTGGAGCTAGCTGCCCTCCATCAGCAGGCTCTCTATATATAGGCCTCGAGGGGCGCTGGAGTGCTTTTCATACCCTGGAAGGACGCATCGCTTCACTTAAATGTCCGCATCTTTCATCTGCCGTTGTATTCCCCCTCACTGTTTGATTTTGAAGTGCATTCAACCCTGTCGCATCAAATTCAGAGCCTTGAGTCTCGCGGGTTGATTGCACGTGCGCCCATCTTCAAGGAGGGGGTGTGTGTGTGTCGAGTGATCCGTGACGTACGGACTCTGAAGAGGGGCGCTCTCCGCCTTCCCATTAGGGCCCTGCCAGGTGCTCTCTGCTGGTGATTAGAAGACGGGTCACGTGCATTTCTTCGTGCACTTGCCCTCGAGACGTGTGCTGAAGAGGTGAGGTGCTTGGCATTTGACAGCAAAAAGCAACGAATCTCGTCTGGTTTTCCAGAAAGGCCATTATAACTTCACTGCGCCGACGCTCCATTCCGCCATCTTTATGAAAGTTGCGGGGTGGTCTCGGTCAGGCCTCTCATTTTGTTAAATAAGAATATTAATGTAAAAAACACTTGAAGTGCAAAGCTTCACGACCATGGCCCTCAAAGCACCTTTTAGCGCCCGAGCCTAGGTTTAAAAAAATGGAGCGAAAGGCACCTTTTGTGCCAAAATGTATCCAGAAGAGAAAACAAGTTCCTCACACGCAGCCAGTGTCTCCTCTCACACGCAGACACTTACCCTTACACTACCAGTGTGTCCGGTGACGGTCACTGCGTGTGCTCTCACATAGTGTTTTGCGGTCCCACGGAGGCGCTGTGTCTCTGATCACGGGTCGTGTGCTGAAACGCCGGAGGGGGGGAAAGCGAAAGCACGCCATGCGTGCGTTGAGGGAGACGAGCCGTAAGCGTGCACTTGCTGGAGGCAGCTGGTGCGTGTGTGTTTGTTGGCGCAGTTACTGCATGCAGCTGACGTAAGCGCGCCGCGCCTGGACAGGAGATGTGCCGCGTATGGTACGAGCAGGAGTTGTAATAACGCCGCGAGCCATACGCGTGCACATCGGCTGTCTGGGCGGAAGCTCAAACAGACGCCGTGAGCGTGCACATCGCCTGTCCCCCTTCCGAACTCAAGTCGACGACAATAAGTCTCGCTAGCGACAGCGCTTCGCGCTGCGTCGCTAGGCGAGACCTAAAAAGGATGGTGCTCCACACCTTCCTGGAACTGACAGGTCATTCTTTTTCTAGATTAATAGAGGTGTATGTGTAAAGTGATTTGGGCCAGTAATTGGCAAGTAAGCTCTGTGTTAGCTGTGGGTGTTTTCTGGAAGGGGGAGATTTTAAGGTGCTTTAGAGGAAATAGATACATTGTCTGAAAAATACAGACATTCTCATGCTTTGTGAATCATGGTTAAGAGTGGTAAGGAGCTACATAATAAAAGATATAACATCACAATGTACTGTTTAGCATGTACTACCCGTGTAAGCTCCTCTTCTTCCATGTGTTCAGAGTGGTAGAGTCAACAGGAAATTGGGTGGGTGGGGGTGGAGTAAGAGGACAAATCAGTTCTTCAGTATTAACTCACACTTTTGCTACAGCATTTTTAAGTTAAAAAGTAAACAGATATTCCTAGGTTTGTTGTGAGACGTTTATCATCGCCCCTGGATAGATTAATCATGGAAGGTGCTGAGAATTCCATTTGATTGCTTGGCTGCACTTTTACTGTTTAGATTACTTACCTGTAATTGTCATTATTCTTAGTTCTAATCTCCTTCATCACAATCATTAGTTAAGAGGTTTATCCCACTTCCGGGGACACCTCAGAATAACATGCTGAAAGAAACCACGCCAAACCGCGCCAGGGGTCTCATTTACAACATTTTGGCGCAGGGCAGC
The DNA here is from genome assembly GCA_963921515.1 of Calotriton arnoldi. NCBI lineage: Eukaryota > Metazoa > Chordata > Amphibia > Caudata > Salamandridae > Calotriton > Calotriton arnoldi. The sequence goes on along the minus strand of CAWUFW010000322.1, from coordinate 3,493,954 downwards.
GCCGCAAGGCTTCTTGAGGCGCTGCCCTGGATCAAAAGAAAAGGGTAGGAATGAGCTGTATCTATGAGATACAGCGCACTCTTGTCCTATTTCACAGCGCTGGTGCACAAATGGCTGCCATGTCCCAATATAGGCAACCTTGAACCATGGTGCAAGGGTGCCTGCGTTGAAGTGGGGTTGTGTTTGTGCAGGAAGGGGCACCTTCCATCACAAATTCAACCGCGCACGGTTTTCATGCGTTCCCAGATTTATGCTATGTTGTAAATCTGGGAATGTGTCAAAAGCCATGGGCGTTGAGTGGGAACACCCACCGCAGCGCCCATGGCACTCCTCCCCCATGCAGTGTGAGGCAACCCATTGGCTTGCGCTGTGTTGCCTTACATTATATCAACGAGGCCATGAAAAGCCACGCAGGGTGGCTTTCCGTGGCCTCGTAAATATGAGTAATCCCAGTGCGCCGCCAAAATGTCAAGAAAAGTGACGTTTGAGCGGCGTGTTGGGCTTGTAAATAAGCCCCCTGGTGCTATTGAAAGACTGGTTTGCCCAGCATCTACCACGTTGTTTCCTTGTTTCTGTTGAGGAAGGGTGCTTTGTTATGGGGTCTGTGTAAGGCAAAGCTTCCTTCCATTGGAATAACTCTATGCAGGGATTTATGTGGGAACGTAAGCAAGGGGGTTTAGACTTTACATTTGCAGTTTTGGGCTTTGCAGGTTGTATTGATACCCCTTCTGTGGGTCACTCTATCATTAACTCATTGCATGGCGCCTTTGGTTTTGCTATGTTCGCCCTAAGTTGGCAGGGTATGCCCAGACGTGGGTCCCTTGCTCACTTTGCCACTGGATTCAAGATAGCCTGGCTGATGACGGCTGTAAGCCAGAAACCGGTCCCAGAATGCTTGTTTCCGGTCCAGGGAAGACATGGCTTGGCAGTTCGGGCTGGACTGTTCCCATGAGGCACAGGGTCAGACTGATTTGCATATGGCCATGTCTGAACTGGGGTGGCGGAGTGAGCTAAAGAATGATGATGGATTAAACCCAGATCAGTTAACTGGGGGTGAGTGCTTGCAATGTTCAACACTCCGTCCATCATCCCCTTTGGTTTTGCCATTTGTAGCTCTTCACTTTTGGTTCACTGCCCCATGTTCCTCTGGTTGTTTGGTTGAAGGGGCAGTGTTTGGATTTCTCTGATCAGCTTCTGCATGAATGTAACCAGGGTGGGTTTCTTCTCCTCTTTCAGTTTGTGCGGAGATTGGTGACCCATAAACGCAACATGCTCTGCCGGTTCCTCATACTGAGTGAGTTCCTTTTCTGTCTCAAGAGTTTGAGCTGCATGAGACTTTGGTGGGTGACAGCAATGGACTGGTAAAGTGTTTTCTTTCTCTGCTACTTCTTTGGTGATTTGCATGGGTCCTGACTACTAAAGTATGTGCTGCTCTCCCATGATTGGTGTTTGGCGTCCTATTCTTTTGCCCATACTGAGACAGGTGAATGGGACCAATGTTGGTGGTCTGTCGAGGCACAGATGTCAGCTGCTGAATGATGACCTTTGTTCTTCGTTCAGGGCAATGTCTACTATGTGTGGGTGCAGCTTCCTTGCTGGGCTTTGGTCCTGTTATTCTATGTGTTGCTGATTGTCAACAGGACATTTGTTCTCTTGTTGGCTAGGGTGTGCATTCTGCTGAAGGTATTCCGAGGTTCCATTCTTTTACCTCTCCCCTCAGTTTCTCTTTTCTGCTGCTGTACTGAACATTAACACTGTGTGAAAGTTAAAAGACATGTAATTGGAAGAGCTGAGCTACCCAAGGTTGGGGTGAAGCTTGTTTGTTTGCACAAATTCTTGGTCTCTGAGGAGCATTGCTACCCATGTAATCCATCAAAATCAAAAAAATCAAAACTTTATTTGATCTATTTAAAAATACAGACCATAAAAGTACAAAGCAATCAAAACATTTATAATCGAATCAATTTTGACACAATTCCTAATTTAATTCTTAACGCCAAACATGTTAAAAAGACGACTAAGGGGGCATGGCCTGGACCTTCATGGCGTAGGACGCATAGGGCTCGAGCTCCGTCCTCTGAGGTCGGCCCGGCGCCCTAATCGAGCGCTCACAGGCACGGGGGCGCGATCTGTGTCCCCCCCTCGGCAGCTGACAGCCTGTAGTGCGCTCCGGACCTCATATGGGAGCCTTGGCGCTGTGCTTCGCCTCGCGGAGCTGGGGCTGAGCTTCTGCGGCGGTCCCGCCCGCCATCTTGTGGGTGACCGCGCGGCTGCCCTGAGCGGGAGAGAGCCCGAGATGTGTGCCCCGCCGGGCGGAGGGCTTGCGAGAGTCCCGGACCTGTGCCCCTCGGCCCCGCGACCCTGCTTGGGAGGCGAGCTGAGCGGAGCACCTGGAGAGGCCCTGGGAGGCCCCGGGGCCTGACGGAGCCCCGCGAGAAGACTTGATCCGCCCGCCGGACCGGGCGGGACGTGGAGGTGAGGAGCGGCTGGCGCTTACCCCGGGGGTGGTTGAGTGGCCCTGGGGGGGTTTGAGACCTTGATCCTGCCATTCCAAGTGGCGCTGGTGACCCCCTGGGGCCCCATACCCCGATCCGCTTGAGGGCGCCTCCCCCCTGGACAGTGGTGATAGCGCGGGGGAAGGCCAACTATCCACTGCTTTGGGCCTCGCCGGCCCTGATGCCTGACTGCACCGGAGCTGCCTGCACCCTCGCGCCACGCCTGCCCGCCTCTCAGCACGGGGAACCTGCGCCAGAGGTATTGGATGGTGCTCTGTACGGGGGGCAGACCCGGGAAGCCTTGTACCATCGCCTCTGCTCCGCACTACTGGGGATCTCCACACCTGAGGGACCTGGAGGCCCGGGCTGCTTGCGGTCTGCCGCGTTGTGTGGTTCCCCCACGCGCTGCTGCTGATCCTCGTGGGGCTTTTTCATGGCGCAGGGCCCAGACACGTGAGTGGGCCCCGTTGCTGGACTCTGGAGTGAGCGAGAGTGTGACTTTCTGGAGCCGGGTGGGCCGCGCCTGCCTGTCTGCCCGGGCCTGGGTAGGCGAGGGGCCTGGGTGCGCCTGAGAGCCGCTCTGTATTGCTCACCCGATCCGTACTGAGGGGGTTACTGCCCTAGCTGACCGAGCCTGCCTCCCCTCGCCTCTGCTCTACACGGACCCCGGTTTGGTGGAGTGATCGCCTGCAGTAGGGGGGTCAGCAGCTGAACGTGGGCGGGCGCCCCTGGGGACGGTGCCCCCCCTTCCTCAGCAGTATGACCAGATCTCGAACGGGGAAAGCTGCAGCACACCCGCCGTCTAAAGAGGCATCGGTGACGGATATGTGGAGCAAGCACACCCCGGCGCCCTCACAGGAGACCACAGCAATGGCTTCTACGCAGGAGACCCCCGAGTCTGGCACCATCACACAGGCGGTCCTGGCTACCTTCCTCCAGGAAATAAAGTCCGAAATATCCTCTCTCAAGACGGAGGTTAAGACTTATCTTACAGACCTTCGCCGTGATGTCACTGAAATCGGCACCAGAGTAGACGATCTGGAACGCACCCTAGATTCCCGTACGGAGGATCAGGAAGACCTCCGCCGGTGGGTCCTAGTCCTTGAAGAGCAACATATCGAACTTCAAATTAAACAAGAGGACCTAGAAAATAGGAGTCATCGGAACAACATCCGTATCCGGGGCGTGCCGCGGGGAGCGGAAGGGCAGGACATCATGTCATATGTCGTGGACCTCCTCCACTCTGTCAGGGGGGATGACGATTCCTCTCCCCCAACTCTGAACCGCGCTCACCGGGTCGCCCCCCCGTGGCAACCCCCACCTGGTCCCCAACATCCTGACTAGGGTACATTTTTATACGGAGAAAGAGGCGATCCTCCGGGCCTCAAGAGCTGCTGGGAAGTTGGAGTACGAGGGGAACACCATCCAAATCTTCCAGGATCTATCTCCCCTAACTCTCCGCCGATGCAGGGACTTCCAGCCTGTAACTACTAAATTGAAGGAAGCCAATATTAAATATCAATGGGGCCACCCCTTTGCCTTGAACTTCCAGTGGGAGGGGAAGCGCCGATCTCTGCGTTCTCTTAAAGAGGCCCTCCACCTGCTCCGCATTTCATCGGGGTCACGGGCCTCGTCTCCCACGCCTGCTGATTCGGCCTCCCGGGTCTCTCTTCGCCCCAAGTGGGCAAGGGTGGGATCCCCCCGCCTGAGGCACTCCACGGCCAGCTCGGCGGCCCGGCAAGCTAAACTTGACATCATTCAGCATTTGAAAGTGCTTGAAGCCTCGCAATCATCGGCCGGGGGGGCAGGGATCGGGCCCCCCCCTCACCCTCTGGCTTGGGCACTGGAGATTGACTTCTGGTCCGGACTGTCCTGCCTGGCCTGAGGGAACTAGATAATTCCGCTCTACGAGCCTCCTGTTGATCCTCCATGCAACTGTTTGGACTCGAGAGAAACGCTAAATTGTAATACTACATTTGCCTTAGATACCCTCTTTGGGAAGTAATGACAGTCTGTTCTGCTTTCCTGTAGGTCCTCTTTGCATAGTTCAGTGCCATTTCCCTGCGGCTCCTTTGTCTTGTGCTATGTACTGTATAACTGTATATTGTTGCTTGCATGTATGCGCGCTTTGTGCCCGATGGTTTCTCTCCTCCCTCCCCCTATGATATTGGCGGGGTCTGTCCGTTTCGCCTTCTCTGCCATCTTGGGGGCTGGGTCCCCGACCCAGTTACAGAATTTTTCATCCTCTACGAAGGAGACTCCGGCCCCCCTTTCAATTGCAAATGCGCTGGGCCGGCCGCTGGGGGGCGGTTAGCTCTTGCCCCTTGGATGCTCCACGGCCCACCCCACCATTTCCTTAGTCCCCAGGAGGAGTGACTTCCTCAGAGCCGCCCTGGTGTTCACCATTGGGCCGCTCCTGGACTGGAAAGGACCTTCTTGGCCCAGTTGGCCTCTTGGTTACCTGCTTCACTTCTTGTTTTCTCCCTATATTCCTGTCCTGTTTCTCTCTTCTCTTTCTCTAGCTGCCTGGTTTCAGGGGGAGAGAGCTTACCTTCAACGCTACGATCCCGTCCCTTATTTGGCCCTTCTAGGGTCTACTGGCAACACCCTCCATGCTCTTCGTTTAGCGGGGATCCCATACCCTCCACGCGATTTACTATGGCTGACGCTTCTGACGTGGGCTTGCAACCCGGCCAGGGAGAGATGTTTAGTTTTATACTCCAGCCATCGCATGCCACTACCTGTACAGACCAATGGCACAGCTTAAATGTCTGACCCTTAATGTCAAAGGCCTAAACGCCCCAAACAAGAGACGGCAGATCTGGCGATATCTTCAATTACATGATCCAGACATTATCTTTCTCCAAGAAACCCACCTTCTCCGTGCGGACACTTCCCGCATGTCCCATCCTAAGTACCCCTTACAATTCTGGGCGTCTGCGCGAACTAAGACAGCCGGGGTGGCCATTCTCTTCAAGGCAGGCCTTCCAGTGCAGATCACGAGTACCAGGCGGGATGCAGAGGGTCGGTTCCTCAAGCTTGTGCTCTCACTACAAAGTAAGCCTCTTACCCTGCTCAACGTATATGCACCCAATCAAGCACAGGACGCTTTTCTTCGTGATCTCCTCAGGACTTCGCTCTCTCGGGAAGCCAACCCTGTCATTCTTGGGGGCGATTTTAACTTAGTGTGGGACCCCATTATGGATCGCACCTCTTCTTCCTACCAGGGAACAGGGGCTATGTCCGCTGCTCTCAAACGTGACCTGGATGCCTTAGGCCTTGTTTATGCGTGGCGCTACCGGGAACCAAACGCGCAGGACTACACCTTCTACTCCCATGTCCATCGTTCGCACTCTCGTATCGATTACTTTTTCCTATCCCTCCCACTTATGCGGTCCCTGGTAACGGTGGGGTTTTCGGATATATCCATTTCCGATCACGCCCACTTGGAACTTACCCTCTCTGGTAAGGGTCGCCATCCGGACTCCGTCCCGCGGTGGCGCCTGCCCCCACAAGTCCTCCGGGATCAGGTGGATGTGGCCGAACTTAGGCAGGCCATACAATCATATTTTACGATTAACGACCTCCCGGAGACTCCCGCGCACATGCTGTGGGATGCCTTTAAGGCCACAATTCGGGGCACCATTACTTCTATCTCTATTTCTTGCAGACGGGAATCCCGTTTAGTGGAAGACAACCTCGCGCGTGATATCAAAGCCCTGGAGCAGCAAAGTCGTAGTGCGCCTTCTCTTACAACGCGTAAGAGCCTAGCCTCGCTCCGAGGCCAGCTCAAGGCAATCCGAGTAAATAAAGCGGAGCACTCTCTCCTGGCTCTAAAACAAAAATTCTATGGGGGTGGTAATAAGGTGGGCTCCATGCTGGCACGCCGCCTCCGCTATCAACTCAGCCGGGGGCATATTGCTAAAATAGCCTTGCCGGAGGGGGGATGGGCCATCTCCGAACAAGCTAAGCAGAGGGAGTTTAACGCGTTCTTCGCCAACCTGTATAGCTGGGGGGAAACTTGCGTGGATCGAATAGACTCCTTTTTGACGGCATGCCCCTGGACGCCACTCACCCCCTTCTTTAGGACACAACTGGAGGAGCCTATAACGGCGGCAGAACTTCGAAAAGCGCTAAAAGGCATGCCTGAGGGTAAGTCGCCCGGGCCTGATGGCCTTACACTGGGCTTTTACCGTCTATTTCTCCCGGAGCTCCAGGACTACCTGTTGAGCCTTTTCAACTCCTTTGCGGAGTCCGGATCTGTCACTCCGACGATGGCTGAGGCGGAGATTGTCCTTATCCCCAAGCAAGGGAAGGACCCCACAACATGTGCCGCATTCCGGCCTATTTCGTTATTAAACGTGGACGCCAAAATATACACCAAAATTCTCACCCAGCGACTGGCCCCCCACCTCCCAGGCTTAATCAACCCAGATCAGGTTGGCTTCATTCGGGAGCGTCAGGGAGCGTACAACATCCGGCGTGTGGCCCATCTTGTACAAAAGGCTCAGCATCGTAACGTACCAGCCTTCCTCCTCTCCCTCGATGCCGAGAAGGCGTTCGATCGGGTTGATTGGACCTTTCTCCGGGCGGTACTCCAGCGTGTAGGCCTCGGGCCAACCATGATCGCACGAATTATGGCTCCATATGCGGCGCCCTCGGCGCGCATCCGGGTTAATGGCCTTCTTACCCCCTCCTTCTCCATCTGCAGGGGCACGCGCCAGGGATGCCAGCTCTCACCCTTGCTTTTTGCTCTGGTGGTGGAGCCTCTGGCGATTGCCATCCGGGGATCGACGAGCATCCGCGGCCTTCGCATGGGAGGGATGGAGCACAAAATAGCTCTTTTTGCCGACGATCTCCTCCTAACGCTCACGGATCCAGCGAGCTCCCTACCCGCGCTCCTGGACATACTTTCGCAGTTTGAATTGATATCTGGCCTTAAGATTAACCTATCCAAGTCGCAGGCGCTCAACCTTACTCTTCCTCGTCAGCAATTAGAGGAGCTGGGAAGCGTTAACCCCTTCCACTGGGCCCCACAATCCATTCGTTATCTTGGCATTAATGTCACGGCTACCCTAGACACATGGACAGGGGTGAACTGGCCGGCTTGCAGGACAGCTATCCGGGCTGAACTTGCTCGCTGGAAGTCGCTCCCCATCTCGTGGCTGGGCCGCCTTAATGCAGTCAAAATGGCAATATTGCCAAAGATGCTGTCCTTTTCCAGGAGCTCCCCACGCCGATTCCCCAGAGGGACATCCTGAGCCTCCAGCGAGACCTAACCGCCTTCATCTGGGGGGGGGGGCGACCGCGTTTCTCTGCCAAGGTTTTGTTATTGCCCCACGACCGGGGGGGTCTGGCTTGCCCCGATCTACTGGTATATTACTGGGCTCCTCACTTGAGGTATATCTCAGAGTGGTCGGTTCGCGAAAGCAAAAAACACTGGTTCCACCTGGACAGGGCAGTGGCTTGCCGCCCCTTGTGGGACCTTGCTTGGATACGAAGTGGCTCTAGGCATCGTAGTGCCTACATTGCTACCCCAACGAAGACTGTTCTGGAGATTTGGGATAGGGTTGCAGTCTCCCGTGGACTCACTTAATTTCCCTCACCCAATATGCCTTTAGCGCTTAACCCGGACTTCCCGCCGGCTTTGCCCCCATCCTCCTTCTCGGCGTGGTCGACTGGTGAGTGCCGGGTCATAGAGCAACTATTTGACGGTGGCATTTTTAAATCATTTGCCCAATGTAGGCAAGATTTTAATCTTCCTACTACTGCACGCCTGGAATATTTTCAGATTCGCCATTGGCTCCATGCCCCATCCTATGCGGAAGGCGCCACGTGGCAGCTTACTACATTCAAATCCCTGGTACGCGCTTTCGATGGGTCCCGTGGGCTGATTTCTCGGACGTACAAAGTGCTTCAACACTCACATGCTGTGCCCCCGCACACCTATCAACGTCAGTGGCAGCTAGAGATTGAGAGTGATATCCTCCCGGACCAATGGGAGCAGCTATGGCGGGACATCCCGCGCATTTTTAAAAGTGTCACCCAGCAGGAGTCAGCGTACAAACTCATGACTCGTTGGTACTATACCCCTCTCCGGCTTCAGAAGATGTTCCCTGGATTTGTTCCTCTTTGCTGGCGCTGTCAGGCGGCCCAGGGCTCCTTCCTACATATCTGGTGGACGTGCCCGCTCATTCTTGTGTTCTGGGAGGAGGTGTTGAACCATGTCAAAGACGTCTTGGGCTTCCCCTTGCCACGGGATCTGGGGGTGGTAATTTTAGGGCTCCGTCCAACCTCGCTTAAAGCACTGACACATGTGAACTGGCGCTTAGCTGCTCATATGCTTACCGCCGCTAAACAGGTTATCGCACTCCATTGGAAGAAAGCAGGTACCCCCTCGTCTTTGGTCTGGCTCACGCGTCTCTGGCATGTTATGGCAATGGAGCTCTTATCGCATAGACTGGCAGGTACTGATGCTAAATTTGAACGCATCTGGAAACCCTTGGTCTCACATCTCTCCCGGTTGGAACATGCTCGAGCCGTACCCCCTCCCCCCCCCGATTGCGCGCCCTCCAGCTTTTTGAGGACCCCATACTCCAAAGGGGGGAAACTTACGATGAAGAAGCATGATCGGAAGGGTTGGGCACTACTCCCCTCAACCAGCTCACCTCGGCTTCACTGCGGGTCCAGGTTGCCGGGTGCCCACAACCCCAAGGGTCTGGTGCGGTGTGCTCTCTCCCCTCCTCCTCTCCCCTTTCCTGTTCCTTCTCTCTTTCTCCCTCTGCTCTCCTCGATACTCCCACTCTCTCCTATATCTCTCTTGCTCTCTGCAGTCTTATGGCTTCTTTTGGCTATTGGTCACAGAAGTTGCGGCTTTCGCTATAGCCCGATGGGTTTGGACAGGTCTAGTATCATAGGCATGCATTGGCACATGGGTGCCCTGTCCCCCGCCCTGCACCTTTGCCAAGCTAACCCTGTCGAGTCTCCGAAGTGCTACCTCCCCGTACCTAAATTGCACACTCTGTGATATGGGACCTCTATAGCTATTGTATGAAGCATGCTTATAGAATCCAATTGCTAGAACGCATGGTATGTAATCTGCCAGTTCTCTACTATTGCTGGAGCACTGGCTACTTGCTGTTGGCCCATATCTCCGTGCTGAGACTTGTGATGGTGATCATGCACTATGTACTGTTACCTGGCCTGGCATGAGGCTCTCTGGAGAACGGTTTTTATGGTGCATCGGAATGTATACTATGCCGTGTTTCTTCTGTGACACCTTCTGTTGCTTACTGTTTGGCGACTGCTAAGTTGCATTATTTGGTTGTGTATAAAATCAATAAAAGAGATTTAAAACAAAAAGACGACTAAGTCTGAAAATTCATTTCATAAAAACTAATTACAGATATCCGTATTACAATTGGATTAATAAAACAAGGTAGCCAATTCATCAATATTCACAAGGCATGTGCAAAATAGTTTTCCTTCTCCTTAGACATGCCAATAAAAAAGTAGCTACTGAAAAGCATACAAATGGATCCGAGAGTTTCTATAAAAGTATAATGCCGGGCAACATTGGTTTAAATTCATTTTCTTTAAAATTGGGCATAAAAATCTGGTACGTTCATTTTTATAAAACCCACAAAAAAGAGTATATGAAGGTCCGACTGCTCTGAGCCACAGTCACAGGGGCAAGGTACCAAATCAGTATGTCTAAATCTCTTTATAGGAAAACCCAGCATGAGAGGGATTAGGTTCAACCGGAATCTAAGCAAGATAAATCTGTGCTGCAAGTTTCTTATATGCTCTAAATATGAGAAACCGCCAGATGATATTCCAGGAGAGGTACGATACAACATCACAGTGACCTTAGAATCATTTACACTTTGGCGCTCATATATCAATTTTTCTAAGAGTATAGATCTCAATTTTCCCTTTGTTATCGTATTGCACAAGTTCGAGTTAACAAAACGTTTTTCCAATCCTACTGTCATCAGTAATGATCTCACATACCAAAGCCAGGGAATTTTACAAGTATTGTCTAGGTTTATACAATTTTTAATCTATGACTTGAGTCAGGTTCACTGTGTCCCTGCATCAGATCGAGTGCCACAGGAGTACCGGGGCGATCCTAATGTTGTTGATCAGGTACGGGATTTCTAGTTCATGATGGTAGTTGTAATTTGAATATGAAATAGGGACGGCATACAGATTCTTATAAAATCTGTCCTCCAAGGGTTGGAGTTGGGTTGCCGTAGCCATTCCCCATACCCCTGCCCCGTAAGTTGCTGCTGTTACTATCTTCGCTTGGTATATTTTCCTTATTGTCAATAATGGTTTAGGCCCTAATCTTTTTGCAAAGGTTCGGATTGCTGCCATACCCCGCTCCATTACTATCGCCTTGTTATTCACCATATGTACCCATGACTGTTTTTTGTCGGAATGAACCCCTAAATATGGGAACGAATCTATAATCTCCAGTTTCCGTGGGCCTATTGTAAAACTCAGGGATCTTTTTGAGCATGGAGTCCCTGTAACAAGGACTTTCATTCATTTACCTTCAAGCCCAGAGAAGACATGAATGCGACATAAGCCGTTATTAACCGTTGAAGGGCCATCCCTTTTCTTGCGATTAAAACTGTATCATCGGCATATGCTAAAATAGGTATGGGAGTCAGGCCAAATGTAGGAACGTCTGGGGTTACTCCTAGAAGAGCTGCTTCAACTCCATTGGTGTATACAGAAAATAAGAAAGGGGCGAGGACACAGCCCTATCTAACTCCTCTTTCTATCTTAAATGGGCGTGTCAACTCTCCCTCTTTCCCGTATCTAACACGAGCAGTGGCATTGGAGTATATTTGTCGGATGAAGCAGATTATTGTCGAGTCCACCCTTAACAGCTCCATTAATTCCCAAAGCTTTGAATGAATGACACAATCAAACGCCTGGCTTGAATCCATAAATGCCATAAAATTCTGGCCGGACTTTGCTCTAGTATATTTTCTAGTAATTAATGATAGATTGAGGCACTGGTCTATGGTGCCCCTACCGGACTGAAAGCCATACTGTGTTTGCATGAGAATATTCTTTTCCTCTGCCCACACTTCCAACCTATTTAATAGTAAACGCCCCATGAGTTTTGCTGTGGTGTCTAATAATGAAATCGGCCTATAATTCTGGGGTTTATCCTTAGAGCAAACACAAGGAGATGATGGACGGACTGCTGAAACTTTTCAGACACTCACCCCCAGTCACAGATCTGGGTTGAATCCATCATCGTTCTTTAGCTCACTTCGCCACCTCAGTTCAGACCCAGCTATATGCAAATTAGTCTTGACCCTGTGACTCATGGGAACAGTCCAGCCCGAACTGCCAAGCCAGGTCTTCCCTGAACCGGAAACAAGCATCCTGGGGCCGGTTTCGGGGTAACACCCCTCATCAGCCAGGCTAGCTTGAATCCAGTGGCAAAGTGAGCAAGGGACCCACGTCTGGGAATACCCTGTCAACTTAGGGCGACCAAAGCAAACACAAGGAGATGATGGACGGACTGCTGAAACTTTTCAGACACTCACCCCCAGTCACAGATCTGGGTTGAATCCATCATCGTTCTTTAGCTCACTTTTCCACCTTAGTTCAGACCCAGCTATATGCAAATCAGTCTTGAACATGTGCGTCATGGGAACAGTCCAGCCCGAACTGCCAAGCCAGGTCTTCCCTGGACCGGAAACAAGCATCCTGGGACCGGTTTCGGGCTAACACCCCTCATCAGCCAGGCTAGCTTGAATCCAGTGGCAAAGTGAGCAAGGGACCCACATCTGGGCATACCCTGCCAACTTAGGGCGAACAAAGCAAACACAAGGAGATGATGTACGGACTGCTGAAACTTTTCAGACACTCACCCCCAGTCACAGATCTGGGTTGAATCCATCATCGTTCTTTAGCTCACTTCGCCACCTCAGTTCAGACCCAGCTATATGCAAATCAGTCTTGACCCTGTGCCTCATGGGAACAGTCCAGCCCGAACTGCGAAGCCAGGTCTTCCCTGAACCCGAAACAAGCATCCTGGGATCGGTTTCGGGGTAACACCCCTCATCAGCCAGGCTAGCTTGAATCCAGTGGCAAAGTGAGCAAAGGACCCACGTCTGGGCATACCCTGCCAACTTAGGGCGAACAAAGCAAACACAAGGAGATGATGGACAGACTGCTGAAACTTTTCAGACACTCACCCCCAGTCACAGATCTGGGTTGAATCCATCATCGTTCTTTAGCTCACTTTTCCACCTTAGTTCAGACCCAGCTATATGCAAATCAGTCTTGACCCTGTGCCTCATGGGAACAGTCCAGCCCGAACTGCCAAGCCAGGTCTTCCCTGAACAGGAAACAAGCATCCTGGGACCCATGAGGCACAGGGTCATGACTGATTTGCATATAGCTGTGTCTGAACTGGGGTGGCGAAGTGAGCTAAAGAACGATGATGGATTCAACCCAGATCTGTGACTGGGGGTGAGTGTCTGAAAAGTTTCAGCACTCCGTCCATCATCTCCTTGTGTTTGCTTTGTTCGCCCTAAGTTGGCAGGGTATGCCCAGACGTGGGTTCCTTGCTCACTTTGCCACTGGATTCAAGCTAGCCTGGCTGATGAAGGCTGTTAGCCCAAAACCGGTCCCAGGATGCTTGTTTCCGGTCCAGGGAAGACATGGCTTGGCAGTTCGGGCTGGACTGTTCCCATGACGCACAGGGTCAACATTGATTTGCATAAAGCTGTGTCTGAACTAGGGTGGCGAAGTGAGCTAAAGAACGATGATGGATTCAACCCAGATCTGTGACTGGGGGTGAGTGTCTGAAAAGTTTCAGCACTCCGTCCATCATCTCCTTGTGTTTGCTTTGTTCGCCCTAAGTTGGCAGGGTATGCCCAGACGTGGGTCCCTTGCTCACTTTGCCACTGGATTCAAGCTAGCCTGGCTGATGAGGGCTGTTAGCCCAAAACCGGTCCCAGGATGCTTGATTCTGGTCCAGGGAAGACATGGCTTGGCAGTTCGGGCTAAACTGTTCCCATGAGGCACAGGGTCAAGACTGATTTGCATATAGCTGTGTCTGAACTGGGGTGGCAAAGTGAGCTAAAGAACGATGATGGATTCAACCCAGATCTGTGACTGGGGGTGAGTGTCTGAAAAGTTTCAGCACTCCGTCCATCATCTCCTTGTGTTTGCTTTGTTCGCCCTAAGTTGGCAGGGTATGCCCAGGCGTGGTTCCCTTGCTCACTTTGCCACTGGATTCAAGCTAGCCTGGCTGATGAGGGCTGTTAGCCCGAAATCGGTCCCAGGATGCTTGTTTCCGGTCCAGGGAAGACATGGCTTGGCAGTTCGGGCTGACTGTTCCCATGAGGCACAGGGTCAAGACTGATTTGCATATAGCTGTGTCTGTACAGGGGTGGCGAAGTGAGCTAAAGAACGATGATGGATACAACCCAGATCTGTGACTGGGGGTGAGTGTCTGAAGAGTTTCAGCACTCTGACCATCATCTCCTTGTATTTGCTTTGTTCGCCCTAAGTTGGCAGGGTATGCCCAGACGTGGGTCCCTTGCTCACTTTGCCACTGGATTCAAGCTAGCCTGGCTGATGAGGGCTGTTAGCCCGAAACCGGTCCCAGGATGCTTGTTTCTGGTCCAGGGAAGACATGGCTTGGCAGTTCGGGCTAAACTGTTCCCATGAGGCACAGGGTCAAGACTGATTTGCATATAGCTGTGTCTGAACTGGGGTGGCGAAGTGAGCTAAAGAATGATGATGGATTCAACCCAGATCTGTGACTGGGGGTGAGTGTCTGAAATGTTTCAGCACTCCGTCCATCATCTCCTTGTGTTTGCTTTGTTCGCCCTAAGTTGGCAGGGTATGCCCAGACGTGGGTCCCTAGCTCACTTTGCCACTGGATTCAAGTTAGCCTGGCTGATGAGGGCTGTTAGCCCGAAACCGGTCCCAGGATGCTTGTTTCCGGTCCAGGGAAGACATGGCTTGGAGGTTCAGGCTGGACAGTTCCCATGAGGCACAGGGTCAAGACTGATTTGCATATAGCTGTGTCTGAACTGGGGTGGCAAAGTGAGCTAAAGAACGATGATGGATTCAACCCGGATCTGTGACTGGGGGTGAGTGTCTGAAAAATGTCAGCACTCCGTCCATCATCTCCTTGTGTTTGCTTTGTTCGCCCTAAGTTGGCAGGGTATGCCCAGACGTGGGTCCCTTGCTCACTTTGCCACTGGATTCAAGCTAGCCTGGCTGATGAGGGCTATTAGCCCGAAACTGGGCCCAGGATGCTTGTTTCCGGTCCAGGGAAGACATGGCTTGGCAGTTCGGGCTGGACTGTTCCCATGAGGCACAGGGTCAAGACTGATTTGAATATAGCTGTGTCTGAACTGGGGTGGCGAAGTGAGCTAAATAACGATGATGGATTCAACCCAGATCTGTGACTGGGGGTGAGTGTCTGAAAAGTTTCAGCACTCCGTCCATCATCTCCTTGTGTTTGCTTTGTTCGCCCTAAGTTGGCAGGGTATGCCCAGACGTGGGTCCCTTGCTCACTTTGCCACTGGATTCAAGCTAGCCTGGCTGATGAGAGCTGTTAGCCCGAAACCGGTCCCAGGATGCTTGTTTCCGGACCAGGGAAGACATAGCTTGGCAGTTTGGGCTGGACTGTTCCCATGAGGCACAGGGTCAAGACTGATTTGCATATAGCTGTGTCTGAACTGGGGTGGCAATGTGAGCTAAAGAACGATGATGGATTCAACCCAGATCTGTGTCTGGGGGTGAGTGTCTGAAAAGTTTCAGCACTCCATCCATCATCTCCTTGTGTTTATCCTTAGAGCCCTTTTTATGGATGGGAACAATAACACTGGTTTTCCAGGAATCTAGTGGAGTGGTTTTTGCTATGACATTAAAGATGTTTGTCAGTAAAGGGGCTCATAGATCTTCGTAATCAAGAAAGAGATCGATAGGCACTTCATCTGGGCCCGGTGCCTTATCCCTTGTACACTTATTCAGGGCCAGTAATCTGTCAGTTCTTCTCTTGATCTCCTAGAACATGCTGGCATACGTATGGTTGCCGCAATTAGTTCTGTGTCTGCCTTTGGTGATTCCGGCAGTTGCTCTTGGTTGGACACACTTTCTATTGGATGGGCCTCATTTCTACTCTGCACAGCCTCTTCTAGTGATGTCTCTGCTGTGGGGCTTTATAACTGTCTCACAGTACTCGCTGGTGTTCAGATCAGGTGTGGATCAAAGGTGGACTTCTTATCCTGCAGCAGCAGTAGCCGTTTCTTTTATTGATGGCAGTGCTGTCAAAAGGTCTTGTCGTCTGCCTGTGTACTCATCCTCTGGTACTCATGTTTGCCATCTGTTTTTGCTCTCCTTTTATCAGTAGGCAGTCTAACTCTACCATTAGTAGAGCTTCTAGATAAGAGCCACCTTGGTCTAGGTTCTGTGATCAGATTTTGTATGAGCCCCTTTCTTCCCTGCTAGGAAGATACAAGTACATCAAGCATGGAGAACAGCCATATCGGCTGGAGCACTACAGGTCACTGTGCCCCAGCCATCAACCAGTCACTAAAGATCATTGAATATCTGGAGCTGACATTCCAAGAATGTTTGAGGCTGCCTTTTCAGGAAAAGGCTTTTTTCAAGTACACAAATGAGTTGATGGGCAGGTGTATTGTCCTTACAGAGCCAACCCCTTGAAGGTCACAATAAGATGCTCTGCATGGCGGTGTCAGTAGACTTTTATCATGTACTACAACCGAAGACCTCAATACAATCCTACCATCTGCATTTACAAATTGTTTATCGGAAAACATGCAGTCATTCTCATGAAAACGTCTTGTTATAAACTGTCCTTCTCATTAAACATCTAATCAAAGATTTATTTCTGCAAGCTTGAGTCTTGGCATTGTTTGCACAAAACTGCACTATGATTACACACACAGGTGCATTCAAAGACATGAACAGACACACACTCACAAACACAGGCTCACACGCACGACACACACTAGCACAATTGTGCCACATCTAAGACATCCGTCCACACAAGTGTTGCAAAAATTCAAAAGCTTTTGGTTCAATATCCCAAAACCCATGCATGTGCCACTGGACAAGCTAAGTTCATGTTTGTGTATGGCCAACTCACAACAAGGACTAAAGGAAGCTTCAAATTTCCTGAAGCAAAGCTGACTAATTTATTCTTAGATTTGGAGCCAGATTTACAGTTTGCCAGATAGTACTCCGTCTACCAGGGTGGCAGAGTACATCACGTCCGCCACCATGATGTACTACTGCCACTAGCCTAGTGCTGATCTTTATACCTTGACAGGAAACACCATCATGACAGTTCCAGTCACTGTGCAAAATGTTCAGTGTGCTGTCGCCATTGAGTTTTTACAGCCGCCCACCAAACAGTGGCGTAGGAAGGGGGGTGCTGTGGGTGCGGGCCGCCCCGGGTGGCATCACTGAGGGGGGTGACAAAATGGCAAAAACAAGTTTTTTAAACACATATTTTTGCTATTTTGTCAAGTTGGGGGTGACAAGAAATTTTCCGCACCGGCCACCACCTGACCTTGCTATGCCACTGCCACCAAACTTTCACAAACTATTTGTTTTTCAAAAATAAATTCCCAAATTGGAAGTTTGTTTTTGAAAAACAAAAAACTAATGACCCCCACTCCCAGGGAGTTTTTTTCGTGGGTGTGGGGGTCATAAAAAATTTTTTTTTAGAGTTTTATATAGCACGAACTAGACCCGAAGATATCGGGTATCAGAGCGCTTTACATGAGCACCAGTTTCGTTACAGATGGACACATTAATTTTTGGGGTTTTTTTTTGTTAGGCATGGGGAGATTAAGTGATTTGCCCAGAATCACAGGATGTTGAGCGTCCTTGCCGAAACTCGAACCCGGTTCCCCAGCTTCGAGGTCGACAGCTCTAGCGGTAAGGCTACATCCTTTCCCCTAATTTGTTTTTTTCTGTTCCTCAACACCAGGTTTTATTTGGCAGTGAGGGAAAGAACAAAAGCACATCACACCATCCATCCTAAATAAGGCAGGCAGAGTAGTGCCCTTCGTCCACTGCCCCTGGATGGTGGGCCATCGGAGGAAGTTTTCTGTCGGCAGAGCCAACGGGGGCTCCATCGCCAGACAGCTGGCGGCAGGGCCGGACTGGCCGTAACGGGCACCGGGCGTTTCCCCGGTGGGCCCCCCCGGGGGCCGTTTTTGTTACCCGGGGCCGGCAATATCGGCCCCCTGTAACAAAATCGGCCGAAACCGGCCCTAACAAACAGCTCGGCCGCAACCCCCCTCTCCACCTCCAGGGGGCCGGCCGACCAGTTTGCCAGGGCCGGTTTCGCTTCCCAGTCTGGCCCTGGCTGGCGGTACTCCGTCTATTGAAGAAGCGAGCGGGCTGAGGGTTTGGTGGGCACATTTTAAATCAATCATTAGACTAGTTAAGAAAACATTATTTTGTTTTTAGAAAAGATTTAAGAGCCCATGGTTCTTTGAGTTTTCCAGAGCTGACTAATAAAAGCGTTTCTGAGAATACCAGTTCTTGATAAATGGCTCACAAGGGCTACTTTAGCAGTGAAAGAAATAACGAGGGCTTGGTGTGTTCAGAAGCAGCCATCCATCAGTTGATGCCTGGCTCTCATTCATGCAATCAGTGCTTGCCTAAGGATGGGGTTTGCAGCTAAACGTCTGTAGTGATACATGTACAGGCAGTGTGACAAACCAATAAACTGCCTCCATGCCAATAAGCCGTTGATACCAGAGCAAGGGATCAATCGCCGTTGAAAAGCACTTGTTCATCTATAAATCAGACATGCACACTGCCAAGGTCAGTGGATCAATATGTCGCCATAATTCAGCATTTATTGGATATTCTCCTCTTGTTATTATGCACTTTAAAATCCGCATCGTGCCCAGCGTATTATGACAGTGAGTGGCACCATTGCAAGGACTGAACCCTAAACACCCCTCTTCTGAACATAATGACATACTAAACTAATGATAAAAATGTAGGTAAAAGTTACCGGTCTGAAACTGCACAGCTATAGCCTAGGTGTAATTTTGGACATGAAATAACTACGAAAGGGTTATTTCGGGAGTGGGTTTTCATGGAAAAAAATCGCTTTTTTAAAATTAAAGCTTCAAAACTAAAATGTACATTGTTGGATTATTCTAATCAGCCACATACACAACATTTTGCAGATTAGCACAATGTCATGACTTTATTCTCGGTGACACAAGCTCAGAGAACCAGCAGTTTGCTACTGTCCTTATTAAATGTTGTGCCTCAAACAAGCTTGTCTTACTCATGTAGACCGTAAGAGAAACACTGATGCTGCCAAGTCTTCAAAATGGCTCAATAAACGGGCATCTAGAGGTCACTGCTTCCAATCCAGCAAGGTTGGTTCAGCAGTCCATCTTTCAAGGTCGGTAAATTGAGTGCCATTATATTGGATAAAAGAATCACCTGCCATTTACAGTGGTTTGGAAAGGCAAAGTGGGGTTAAGGCAAAATGGGGTAAAGAGCGCTATGTTAGGAATAAAAAAAAGTTACTAATACGAAAGAGAAGCACAGATGCGAGTAAAACATTTAAAATAGAAGTGAATGAACTCTGAAATGTAAGACAGATGGAGGGGAGAAAGTGAGAGTGATCAATACAAGATGATGCTATGAAGAGGTTTCCAGAGAAGCACTGGTGAAAAACTAATAGGTCCGACCTTAAGAAGGATGAATTTTTTTTAATGGATTTGTCTTCGCGAAAATATGCAATGATCAAAAAACAACTGGAAAGTTGAGCCAGCAGCATGGGCACACCAGCCCTAGAACTGAAGTCTGCTCCTCTCCAAGCAGCTGTGCACATGGAAATATAATGTCACTTAAGGTGCAAGATAGATAATGGATGAACTGGGCTGGCCCATAGCCCCATGCTGTGGGATGGTCGGATGCAAAATGTGAACGGCACTTGGAAAAGAAAAATATATATATATATATTATATGTATATATATATATATATTCACTGAAAAAACCATAGGTTTCAGATATGTTATAGTTAGAAATTAGCATTTAAAAAACCTTTGAAATTCACTGAAAAAACCATAGGTTTTAGGGACAGTTATAGTTACTTGGACATTGCACTCGTACAAAACCCGTGAAATTCCCCCGTTATAGTTAGTTCAGCTAACTATAACTCGCGCCCCCGCAATGCACTGCTGATGACGTCACATATTACATCACTCATGACATGGTCAGTGACATCACTGATGACATCACTGATGACATCTCAAATGACATCACTGATTACATCATCCAGTGACTGTGTGTTTCTGTAAAGTTTAAATATTTTTAATATATATAGGAAAAGACGTATTGAAGAATGAGTGGGTGTGTAAGTGTCTATGGATGATTTAGTAGGTGCGTGACTGACTCTATAAGTGAGTGATTAACGTATCTTACTGAATGCATGGGTTAGTGACTAAACTGGGTGAATGTCTGTATCCGTCTGTCTGTTGCTGTGTAAGTGGCTGCATGTGTTTGTGAATAGCTACATGAGTGTCTATATGAGTTATTGAATGGTTGTCTGAGTATCTGTATGGGTGCCTGAGTGTTTGTGTGGGAGGGGTGTGTGCGACTCTGTGCATAGATGTGTGAGTGGGTGATTCACTGGGTGGATGGTTTCAAGAGTGCATCTGTGATAGACTGTATGGGTGGGTAAGTGTGTGTAAGAGTGTGTTAGTGAGTGAATGTATGTCCCAGTGGTACATGTGTGAGTAACTACATATGTGAAAGGCAGTATATATGTGTGTTGGAGTATATAAATAGCTATAAGCGAGAGTGAGTGATTGTGATAGTGGCTGTATGGATGAGTGTGTGCTTGTATCAGTTATTGTATAAGAGCGTAAGAATGTGCTAGTATTTGTATGAGTAAGTGAGCTGGTGTGTGTATAACTGTATAGGTGAGTAAATGGCAGTGTGTTTAATTATTTGCATGACTGACTAGGTGTGTGAGTACCTCTATGGATGAGTGGCGGTGTTTGAGTGTCTATATAGGAGTATGAGTGCATATGATAGTCCTGTACTGAGTGACCGTAAGTATGAGTGACTGTACGGGTGAGTGAGTGGATGTGTGCGTAGACCTATGAATCAGTGAGTGGGTATGTAGTTATTGGTGTTGGAGTGTCTATGGTTTTGCGAATGGCAGTCTGTAATTTAGAGTGGGTGTATCAAAGGTTATATTAGGGTGTGAGGAGGTGCATCAGATTATCACGTGGATGATGTCATCAGTGATGTCATTTGAGATGTCATCAGTGATGTCATCAGTGATGTCACTGACCATGTCATGAGTGATGTAATATGTGACGTCATCAGCAGTGCATTGCGGGCGCGAGTTATAGTTAGCTGAACTAACTATAACGGGGGAATTTCACGGGTTTTGTACGAGTTCAATGTCCAAGTAACTATAACTGTCCCTAAAACCTATGGTTTTTTCAGTGAATTTCAAAGGTTTTTTAAATGCTAATTTCTAACTATAACATATCTGAAACCTATGGTTTTTTCAGTGAATTTCAAAGGTTTTGTAAATGACAATTTTTAAATGTATTAATTGTTATATTAATTTTTTTCATACTGATTTACTACATTTTTAGAAACAATTTTCTTTTACATATTTTATTTTTTAAATTACATTGTAATTACATTATACATTACATTACAAAAAATACTTTCTGAGAATGAATTACTTTAGTTTAAATACTTTGCACATAGGCAATAGACTTTTAAGTACAGTAGTTACAGTTGTTGCAATGGGCAACACATTTTCAAACACAATGCAACATTCAGCTCAATGTGAATTTCTAGTTAAATGCAATTAGTTACTTTATGGATTACTTTTTCTAACCACAGAACTGGATCCTAGATTCAGTCCTGGGACATCTCCTGTAAACAGTTGAGTAAAAGCGTTTTGGTTACAGTCGTGATTTTTAAGGAATATTATTGTATTTTAAAAGTTGACACTTAGAAACTTTTTCTCATAGAATCACCAATGTTATCCTATGGAAGGAAATTCACATAGCAGGTAAAAACTGTTATCGTTACTTTTTCTTACTCAGTGTTGGATCCTGGATCCAGCACTGGTGCATATCCTGTAAACAGTTGAAAGAATGCGTTTAAGTCATACAGGCGATTTTTAAGGAATATTTGTAGTTTGTGAAAATCGACACTTTGAAACTTTTCTGCTGAAAACCAGACAATGGATTCCTATGGAAGAAAATATAAGTTACTGGTAAGTACGGTTAAAATTACTTTTCAGGGTCAGTGCTGGGCTAAAAGATGCAGCACTGGGTTCTCTCCTGATAACAGGTGAGTAAATTGGAATTCGTACTTTGGTTGATTTTAGAGGAATATTATAAAGTTCCAAAACTCCACACACAGAAGAATTTCCAAGTGAAACCAGTCAATGTTAGCCTATGAAGGAAATTCAAGTTACCGGTAAGTACGGTTAAAATTACTTTTCAGGACCAGTACTGGGCTGAAAGATGCAGCACTGAGGTCTCTCCTGATAACAGGTGAGTAAATCAGAATTCGGATTTCGGCTGATTTTAGAGGAATATTTGTATGTTTCAAAAATCAACACTTAGAAACTTTTTCAGCAAAAAGCAGGCAATGATATCCTATGGAAGGAAATTCAAGTTACTGGTAAGTACGGTTAAAATTACTTTTGAGGATCAGTACTGGGCTGAAAGATGCAGCACTGAGGTCTCTCCTGATAACAGGTGAGTAAATCGGAATTGGTATTTCGGCTGATTTTAGAGGAATATTTTAAAGTTCCAAAACTCCACACTTAGAAGAATTTCCAAGTGAAACCAGTCAATGTTAGCCTATGGAAGGAAATTCAAGTTACTGGTAAGTACGGTTAAAATTACTTTTCAGGACCAGTACTGGGCTGAAAGATACAGCACTGAGGTCTCTCCTTATAACAGGTGAGTAAATCGGAATTCGTATTTCGGCTGATTTTAGAGGAATATTTGTATGTTTCAAAAATCAACACTTAGAAACTTTTTCAGCAAAAAGCAGGCAATGATATCCTATGGAAGGAATTTCAAGTTACTGGTAAGTACGGTTAAAATTACTTTTCAGGATTAGTACTGGGCTGAAAGATGCAGCACTGAGGTCTCTCCTGATAACAGGTGAGTAAATCGGAATTCGTAGTTCGGCAGATTTTAGAGGAATATTTGCACAATGGTGAAGGGAGGGGGCGGGGCCTGAGGTGACATCTGTGCAAACGCGCCCCGTGGCGCGTTTTAAGTTGGGGGATTAAGTCCCCTTGAATCATGAGGGTCCCTAGGGGCCAACTAGCCCACCAGGAACCTCCAGTATGCGCCAGGGGCTGCGTTGCAGAGACGTGTAGAGAGGCCACACCCCTTTTACACCTCTCTGCAACGCAGCTCTGTGGCGCTTTCTGGATGTACCTGTTGGGCTAGTTGGCCCCCAGGGACCCTCAGGATTGAAGGGGATTTAATTCCCCATCTTAAAACGCGCCACGGGGCCTGTTTGCACACATGTCACCTGAAGCCCCGCCCCCTCCCTTCACCACTGTGCAAATGTGCCCCGTGGCGCATTTTAAGTTGGGGGATTAAGTCCCCTTGAATCCTGAGGGTCCCTGGAGTCCAACTAGCCCACCATATACTTCTAAAAAGCGCCACAGAGCTGCGTTGCAGAGAGGTGTAAAAAGGGGCGTGGCCTCTGTACACCTCTCTGCAACGCAGCCCCCTGGGCATACTGGAGGTTCCTGGTGGGCTAGTTGGCCCCCAGGGACCCCCAGTATTCAAGGGGAATTACTTCCCCTTCTTAAAACGCGCCAGGGGGCGCGTTTGCAGAGTACTGCAGGGAGGGGGGCGGTGCCTCCGGCACGATGCCGGTCGTTTTTTGTTTTTTTTTTGTTTTTTTTTAAAGGGAGGGGGGCTGCGTGGCCCCCCTTCCCTTGCCCACTTTTGGCCCCGGGGACCCCATCCCCCAAGGCCAGGGCATTTTTTTTTTTTTTTTAAATGAAAAAAAAAACGGGAAGGGGGCCGCGTGGCCCCCCTGCCCTGGGCCTGTATTGGCCCCGGGGACCCCATCCCCTGGGGCATGCCCTCAATTTTTTATTTGGAGGGGGCTGCGTGGCCCCCCTCCTCAGGCCATTTAAGGCCCCGGGGACCCCATCCCCCGGGGCCGGCCTTGCACTTTTTTTTTTTTTTTTTTTTTTACTAATTTGGGGAGGGGGGCTGCGTGGCCCCCTCCCTGGCCACTTATGGCCCCGGGGACCCCATCCCCCGGGGCCTGGCCTCTGGTTGGGGACTGTGGGGGGGTCCCCAATACCCCCACAGTCCCAGCCGGCTCCCCGCCTCCTGCGCGAGCCGGCATTGCTTTTCCACATGGGGAGCAGCTAACATGCTGCTCCCCATGTGGAAAAGCAATTGTCTTTGGATATTGGAGCGAGAGCAGCTTTCCCTGCTCTCTCTTCCAATATCCAAAGCAGTTTGCAATGACAGGACGGGAGCCGCGAGGCTCCCGTCCTGTCATTGCAAACAGCAGTGTCCCGGGGGTAGGCACCCCGGGACACTGCAGGAGCCGGCCCTGGGGGTGGCGGTCCCCAGGGCCATCAAGGGCTCCAGGAGGGGGCCGCGCGGCCCCCTCCCTTGAATTGCACAGCCCCGGGGAGGTGGTTTTCCCGGGGCTCGGGGGTCCGTAACGGACCCCCACATTTATTTTCTATGTGCCCCAGGGAGGTGGTGGTCCCCGGGGTGTGTGGGGGGGCTGGAGCCCCCCCACACATTATTTTAAATTTAAAAAAGAAGCCCCGGGGGGTGGCGGTCCCCGGGGCTGCGGGAGGGCAGGAGAGCCCTTCCGCACCATTTTTTTTAATTAAGCCCCGGGGGGTGGCAGTCCCCGGGGCTTGGGGGGCCCTTAGAGGCCCCCCATACATAAAATAACCCCCCCAGCATGCCCCCGGGACTTGGCCCACCTGGGGGCAAATTTACATCGCAGCGCGGGAGACCGCACTTCGATTTTTTTTTTTTTTCGGCCGGATCCGCGCACCCTGAGCGCATCCTGCCGATCTTTTTTTATAAAAAAAATGCTTTTTTTTGCCCAGGGGGTCCTTGTGGGACCCCCTGAGCAGGCCTAGGGGTTTAGGGTGTTTCTACCCTGCCCCCTTTGTGCGCTTTGCGCACTTGTTTATGTCCCTCGGTTCTACCGAGGGACAAAATGGCTGCCAACACTTCCTGAATTGGAATGTTGACAGCCAGCTGACAGCCAATTAGCATGCAGCTCGTGATCGGGACGGTGCGCGCAGGGTGCGCTCAGGGTGCGCGGATCCTCCGTGCCCATAGATATATATGTACTTTTACTTTTGATTTTCTCAGCAACTACTGAACGGATTTACACCATTTAACAAAAGGGTTCTTTCTGAACCAAGAACTACCTCTTTGCCAAATTTGGTGTAATTCCGTTCAGCAGTTCGAGCTGTAGCCGTGTCTAAAGTTTCCTATGGAAAAATGAATGGGGAAAACGCGTTTTGGGACCCCCTTTTTCTCGGCCACCGCTTAACAAATCACCCCGAGACTTTCAGGGTAGGAGCGGACCGGAGCGCCCCACAAAGTTTGAAAATTTCGCGAAGATACGTCAACCGGCAAGAGAGTTATTTCAAATAGAATGTCGCGGATTTCCTATGGAAAATAGGTCCTAACTATAACTATCTACTGGCGACCGCCAGTAGATAATTTATATATGTATGCATATATATATATATATATATATATATATATATATATATATATTTATTTTACCTAGTGGCTTTCGCCACTAGGTAGTTGTAGTTAGGATTGCTTTTCCATAGGAAAAGTGCTTTTTGTGTTGCTAATAACTTTGGTGCCGTTTGACAAATCTCCACAAAACTTTTCCAAAAAGTGTTACTTTTTGACTGGTTTGTGCATGGCAAGTTTTAGAGTCCCAAAACGCAAAATCCCCATGCATTTTCCATAGACTTCTTTCAGGCGGGCTACATCAAAAATTGCTGAACAGAATTACACCACATTCGGCAGGAAGACAGATCTTGGTCCACAGATTGTGCTTGTTATGATTTGGTGTAAATCTTTTCAGTAGTTTTTGAGACACTTAGGGCAAAAAAAAAAATAGATATTTGGACACTTGGGCTAACGAGAGTCTCAGAGACTCTCACAGGAGCGCCAATTAAAAAACAGAGCACTCTGATTGGCCTAGGGCTTTTTATTTCCCTTTTGCCATCTCGCTCCTGCGGGACTCAGACTCCTGTGAGCGCTCTGATTGGCTGCCAGCAACATGAGAAAAATGTTGCTTGCTCAAATTACAGGATTAGGGGACTTAGTCCTCTGTCCTGAAGTTGCAAAAAAAAATAATATAAGGGTGCACGGTAGGTATCCCGGGCCAAAATTGAAAAAGAATTAAAAATGTTGCCACGATCTTGCGGGATTCACAAAAAAAAAATCTTAAAATAAGGTAAGGGCCCCCTCCCCAAGCTGTTTTCGACTCCGGGCCCAATTTAAATGTTATGAGGAGGGGGCACGCGGCCCCCCTTTCTGAGCCGTATGCAGCCCCTAGGAATCCATCCCCTGGGGCCCAAAGTATTTTTTGAGGGGAGAGGGGTCTGCGCAGCCCCCCACCCAGAGCCTTAAAAAGGCCCTGGGGACCCCATCAGGCCCCTTTAACTTAGGTTTAAAGGGAGAGGTGGCCACATGGCCTCCTCGCTGAGCCTTTAATGGCCACAGGGACTCCTGGAGTCCAGCTCACCTACTGTGTCCCGGTGAGCCCAACCCCGGGACACATTGGTTTCCTGCCCGCACAGGCAGGGAAATGTGTTTGCTCCTGGCTGACGGGAGCATTTTTGAATCTCCCTTCGAAACAGGAGCAAACACAAAGTCTACTCCCAGTGGGCGAGAGCTTTAAAAATGCTCTCGCCGTCTGAGAGCAGACATGTGTTCTGCTTCCCTGCCCACACTGATGTGGTCATGGAAACAAAACAACATATTGTTCCCACCCAGTGGGAGCAGCATAAATAGCTGCTCCCTCCGGAAGGGAGCAATGCCATCTCCCACAGCATGAGGGGAGCTAGCTGGGGTCATGGGGGCCCTGGGGCTTCCCCGCAGCCCTCAACGTGTGCATGGTGGGTGATCTTTAAAATGGAGGACACAGGGAATCTAGTTCCCAGGGCCATAATAGGCTTGAGGAGGGAGGCCGTAGACCTCCTCCCCTTTTTTATCAAATTTGGCTCTGGGGAATGGGAGCCTCGGGCCCAAAAAGGCTCAGGGAGCCGAGTGGCATGCCCCCTCCCCTTTTTAATTGGCTTTGGTCCCAGGGGATGAGGCCCCCGGGGCCTGATAAGGCTCGGAGAGGGGGGCTGTACAGTCCCCTCTCCTTTTAAACAAAAAATTTGAAATTCACTGAAAAAACCAAAGGTTAAAGTAACGTTATAATTAGGTTTTTATACAACATTAACGTTTTGAACAAAAAAAATACAGAAATTCACCAGTTTTAGTTAGAAGAGCTAACTATAACGTGCACCCTCACCATGCACTGCTTATGACCTAACATATTATATCACTCATGACATCACTTATGACATCACTGATGACATCTCAGGGAGGCGGTCTGAGGGGGTTATTAATAGCTCGAAAACTACTGAACGGATTTACACCAAAGCACAAAGAGCACTCTTTCTGGACCAAGATCTAGCTTTCTGCCAAATGTGAAGTAAATCCATTCAGTAGTTTTGGGCTGTGCTGTGTCTAAAGTTCCTATAGAACAATTAATTTGGAAAACACGTTTTGGGACACAACCCCCTTTTCTCAGCACCTGATTGACAGATCCCCCGAAACTATCCAGTTAGTTAGGAGCGAAGAAGAAAAATAAATTGAGGGGGAAAGTTTTGTGAAGACATATATATGTATCTGGTCATAGCTGTCTGTAGGCCAGACTTAATAAATTAATGTGATATTATTTAGTAGGTCAAAAGCAACCTGTTGCATAAATGCATCAGCATAACCAGAAATAGAGTTTGTTTGAGCAAATGCGTTAGCTCTCTTGCAATTTGAAAAATCTATTGTTCCATTTCATTACAACTAAGTTAGCCTGAAATAGTTGTATGTCTTCTTTTACGGGTCTGCCAGCCAGCTCAATAGTGTATTAAAAAAGATTAAGGGATCCCTTTCTTCTATTGTAAATGTCCACATTAAACACCAAACAAATGTTCAAATTAAAGTACTCGGTTCTGCCCACTCAGCACTACTACCAGTAGAACCCTAGATTAATGCCTGCATCCGGGAGCCAGGGTGGAGATGTAATCTGTCAAACCAGACAAAGCTGGTGCAAAAACCCTGTTTTTATTCATGATCTTAGAGAAAGTACATCTCAGGCTTGGAAATTTAACACAGTAATGAAATTGTGTTTTTCCCGGCCATGCCCACTGACATCAAGTTGATGATTGATTAAGTCTCTACTTGAGACTGTCCCCCCCAACACTTCTTTCTGTTCTCTCTACGCACAATTAATGACTGCCACAACCTTGACAGAAAAGCCAAAGGCTGCATGCGTGGGAGGACACAAAATCAGTACTGGATGCAGTAAGGAAATTATGTATAAGGCCACCTCTGCTACAGGGATGTGTGAATATATTGCAGTTTTTTTTCTACAGCACAAACCTTGCCCCAGGGCATTAGAGAGCTTTACATGTTCACTAGATTTCATTATACTTTTTTTAAGTCTGGCCTAAAGACAGTGTTAACTGTCTTGATAAAACGTTTGGCAAAAGATCTACAAAAATACATACATATCTAGCATCACTCAAATTATGCCCTCCCACAACAGAACAAAGAGTAGTTCAAAGGACCAGCCCTCTATCACTATTGGAGGTCTTCACTTTCACCATTCCACATACACTTAAAGAAATAGTTTGCCAAAATTGCAGCTTCCAACACACTTGTACTTCCCAGTAACTGCTAGTCCCAGTGTATAATAGGCTGTCATCAGTGATTTCTAAAACACTGTAGACATTTATTTTAAGTTGAAATGGTGAATCATCACTAAAGACCAGCTTTGGTATATTTATCCTTTGGAAAAAGAAAACAAGCCATTAGAATAGCAATAGTGTGTATGCAAAATTCTAGGTTTAAGCCACACACCCATAGCTTTGCGATTGACATTTCAAGCACTAGTATCTGACTTGAGAAGGTTCACTAGTAACGACTTGAGTAACTACAGCTTCATGGAAATATTTGAATGTTATTCCATCTAACTGGACAGGGACCTCTAGTAACAACTTGAGGAAGAATATGAACAAAAGCGCCTTTTATCTAATATCTTTTTCTGTTGTGTTTCTCCACAGACATTTTGATTTTTTTACTACCACAGCATACTGCACTGAGCAGTGGGCTTTCATATACACAACTGGGTTTTTTGGCATACATGTATGGTGCCATCAAAAGCTAGTTTGTTAAGAATAAGTTTGAATACCCTTAGATTTTCTTGTGATTGCTAGTACTTTATACATAAAAGCTGTCAGCCTAATACTTCCCAAAAAAATACCAATACAAATATAACAGTTATTACTCAAACAATATCAACTCCAAGCACAGAATATCAATAAGTAAATCCACTTCTGTTTGCTTTATTAAAACAAATGAATTTATAACCACTTAAAACAATGCAACGAAATTTAGGTAATTAAGGCCACTTGTATTTAACAGTTAATGCTAGTACCTACATGTAGTATTGTGTCGTCGCACATATTGATAAAATGACGAAATGTATTCAAATCTGTACTTTTGACTCATTATTAGAAACCAACTCAGGCAAATGTATTTATCCTATGGAAAACAAGCACAAACCCTTACAATAACAAAAGTGTGTATGCAAATGTATATGTTAAAGCCACACCCCCTCAGCTTGCTACAGGTCATTTGAAGTAGTGGCATTTGATATGTGAGAGACCTCTTGTAACATCTTGTGGAATTGCAACTTTATGAAAGAATTTCCGTCTTTACATCTGACTAAAGAGGGACGTTTAGTAACGACTTGCGGAACCCTAGCATCATGACAGACTTTTAAAGCTTTTGAATCGGACTAGAGAGGGACATCTAGTAATGCCTTGAGGAGCTGCAGCTCTGTGAGAGAATTTGGAAGTTTTTGCATCTGACTCGAGATTGACTCTTAGTAATAACTTGAAGGACTACAGAGTCATGAAAGAATTTCAATGCTTTTGCATCTAACTCAAGGTAGACCTCTTGCATGACTTGAGAAAATGCAGGTTTACAGCTGGGGCTAGTTGCATGCATGTACATTGCCACTCAAAAGCCAGTTTGCTAAGAATAAGTTTGAAGGCGCTTAAATTTAATTTTGACTGCCAGTACTTTATAGCTGGAAGCCAACCAGCGTGACATTTTTCCAGAAATGTAATAATTAAAATATAAAATAAATTTTAGTTGACTAGTTTTATCCATTAAGTTGCCCAGTTGTTATTCAAATAACACCCACTCCTCTCCCAGCACACCACACAGGATACGTCGAGTAAACCCATTATTACCACTGAACAAATTTTTTAGAAAAAAGCTTCATTATACATCCTATTGACCCCCATAAAAGATATAGCCAAAATTAGCTTTTGAGACACTTGTATTTACCAGTGAAAATTAGTTCATAAATGTACCCAAGTGGTATTACTTACATGGATAAAATCCAAGAAATGTATTGAAATCTCTGAGTTTGGCTCAATATTGCAACACAAAATTGTCGAATTTGTTAATCCTATGAAAAAGAAGCACAAAGCATTAAAATAGGGAAAGTGTGTATGCAAATGTATGTGTTAAAGCCACACACTTAAGGCAGTGGAATCTGATTTGAGAGGTACGTTCAGTAACGACTTGTAGAACTGCAGCTTCATGAAGGAAGGTAAACGCTTTTGCATCTGACTCAAGCGAGACCCCTAGTAACGCCTTGAGGAACTGTAAGAAATTTGAGGATTTTTCATCTGATCTGGGAGGAACCTTTAATAATGTCTTAAGGAGCTGCAGCCTCATGAAAGAATGTCAGTGGTTTTGCATCTGAGTCAAGCGGGACTTTTAGTAATGCCTTAAGGAACTACAGCTCCATGAAAGAATTTTGAAGGTTTTGTTTTGCATCTGACTCGAGAGGGTCCACTAGTGATGAGAGACATGAGGAACTACAGTGGTTTCAATTGTTTATTTGTCATCCTTTCCCTCTGCCCCTTCCGCTTCCTAAAAAAGCAGGGATACATTTGGGTTAAATTGGCAAGGTTGGAAACCATGGAAGTTCAGAGGCCAAAAGCCAGGTAGTTGAAAGAAAGGCGGAATCATCTTTGGATATAGCTTCCTTGGAGGCCCGGTGTATTCGGCAAGTCACAAGTTTGCTTTTACCCTTATCATTGATTCCATTTGCTAATAAACCTTGCCTTTCACAGATTTCTATAGGTAATTGTAAGACTCACCTTTTGCTGTGGCCCAGTCTACGTTCACCAACCCTCTGTATAGAAGAGAAGACCTCCTACGTGGGAAGTTCAACTGGCCACATTGACTTGTTGAACTTAGGATAACATTTCTCTATGAAGAGCCTCGAAAGGATGCCTTTTGGGTATTGCGCCCCCCACCCATGAGGATCATGGCAAGCACGTTCATCCTGCCTTCTTCTGTGGTTGTAAATTGAGTAACTCTAAGTGGACAACTGTTTTTTTGAGAGCTTATAGGTAGCAAATACTGCAGTAAATTAACATTACCATTAATACTACTACGTCACGATTTGGTGTACAAATAGAAGTACGAGACTTAAAAATAAATTTTTCCAGTAACAGTTCCTTTTGTAGAAGCTTTCTGCACCATCTGCAAATGTATAGGCCAATTAGTTGTACTGGAATTGCAGAGTTCCTGAGAAAAGTGGTGGCAGAACTATTCTCGCCAGCATGACCACTTCCCTGCATTTTGCAAGACTTCTAAACTTCGCACAATAGAGAGCTATGCGGAAATCTGCAGTTTTCCACAGAAGCAAACAATTGTGCAATACCATATATTTACTACTCCTTTTGTGTAATGTTAAACACTATTTAATGCTGCGCTTTGGCTCAAACGCTACCTAGCATGTTTTGCATGAGATTTGTATACTCAAGGCATAACCTCCAGAACAAAGCTCTATCTGCAGATGGTGACCCATATGTCACTCAGGTTATAAAAGTAAGGGGCATATTTAAAAGGAGTTAACGCCACCAGAACGTCACTTTTTTCGATGTTCTGGTGGCATTAACTCCTTCGCCTTATTTACAAGGCGGCGTTAAGCCACTTAACATGGCTTAACGCCGCCTTGTAAATAAGGCCACTATTCATGCAGCACTTAGCGTGAAAGGGGAGTGCAATGGGTGTTGCAGTGGGCGTTTCGCCGCAACACCCATTGCTTTTTGACGCTGCCCCATATTTACAAGGTATGAGCAGCGCCAAAAATATCACCAGGGAATACCTGGTCTTAAGCAGGTGATACAAGGAGAAATGTTTTATTTCTCTTCATATTATGATCTTTCAGAAAAAGCAAATCACCTGAAAGATTGTTTATGTGCAGGAAGGTGCCCCTCTCTGTACATAAACAATTGTTCCTGCAGCGCAGGCACCCTAGCAAAATGGTGCTAGGTTGCCCCTGCTGGCACTATTCAGCTTTTTTAGCGCTAGGGGTAACGCAGGGATGCGCCGCACATCCCTGTGTTTTGAAACTGACGAACGCGGCGTTACCAATTTTGGCATAACACAGCGCTCCGCCAGTTTCTTGTACATATGCCCTTAAATTTGTGTAAATGGCATGTATTATGGATTGTGAAATTACGTTATTTTCCTTTTATCCATCATTTGCTCCAGTTTCCATTAAGCGCCATGCGCCAGGCTTCCACATCAAGACAGATCGCACTACTTTGTGTAACTTCATGTGAGGTGACTTTGTGTTGAATCCTAACTTGTTCTGCAAAGTTCTCACTGCCTTCCACCCAATTTGCACGACTTTTCGAGCATCTGGCATTATGCAACGTAAATCCATTTGCCATTGCGCTCGTGGCAACTTTTGGCGAAGAAAATCTTTTTGTGTGAAAGTTGGTCAGCTCTGAAATTTTCGCCACTGTGATTTATTCGCTTTATTGAGCACCCACATTAAGCCATAATAAATCTTGCACATGGTTTTGAAATTGATCTTTAATGAGCAGATAAAAGGAATTCCTTGAATACTGACGTTATCACTCTTCCACCCAAGAGTGACTCCACAAATCTGTTAAATAATTAATTTAAAGCTTCAAACTGTGAATTCATATTAAGGCATATTGTAAATATTTGAAGAAGGCTTCTTATTTACTCAGGGCTCATTCCTAGAATGTGATTAGCATGATCCCTGTTAGAGTTACACTTCTGAAATATAACCTGGTACAGTCTTAATTACACAAATGATGTAATCAATGTCTTCAGATAGTAAATGAGCAAGATACACATAGATAATTTTGAGTAAAGGACAACATTCTTGATATCTTGATATGTTAAAAAAATGCACAGCAATGTGAGAAATCACTTATTACACATTTTTGATCATTGTTATGTTTTCCGGTCCAACAACAAAAAGCTCATGGTAAAGGAATTTCGAGCCAAATTGGAATTTTGAGCTATAATCATAGATCTGTAAATATGATATCAAAGTACGGCTCTTTGTGCCTTAAGATTCCCGTAACAAGATGCTTTAAAGGAGGTGCATAGTTATTTTAAGCGCCTTAACATCAAACGGTTATTGCTATTCCGCAAATGACAGTCCTACCAAAATTACAGCTGGCTGCCACTGGGAGATTTAAAATGTTTTTTTCCTACATGCAGTATAAAAAATATTAATCTGTAACATGCATTGTGGTCAAGGAATGTTATCTTGGGGTTCTGGTAATATTTACAAATGTGGGTCCAGATTTACAAATATTTTGAGATGGGTTCACATCACAAAAGTGACGTAAACCTTCCCAAAATGATTTTTGGGATTAAGGGCATATTTACAAGAGGATATCACCACCAGAACAAAAGGGGCCTTATTTGCAAGGCGGCGTTAAGCAACTTAACGTGGCTTAATGCCACCTTGTAAATAAGGCCCCTTTTCACGCTTCACTTAGCGTGAAAGGGGCGTGCAATGGGTGTTGCAGTGGGCCTTCCGCCGCAACACCCATTGCTTTTTGACACTGCCCCATATTTACAAGGATGGGCCCACTCTAAAAACTAAGACCAGGTAAAAAACCTGGTCTTAGGACGGCGATACGAGGAGAAATTATACATTTCTCCTTATAAATTTCTCCTCGTATTTTGCTCTTTCTATGTGTGCTGCATTCTTGTTTGGGTTCATGTGGGACTGTATGCCTGTTGGTATGGATATGTTAAGTATGTTATCTGTCAGGCTACTCATCCACTACTTGTCAACCACTGTCTAGCAGTTTCACTGTGTGAGTGCTTGTGAAAGAGCATAGGTACTTGGACATCGGTAAGGTTTGCAGCAGAAGGGCTGCTATTTCTGTTGGTCTACTTGTATGGGTCAATAAACAAAAAGACCTGATTGAAGAGGGCAAAATCCAATTTTCTTTGTAGGACTGGAGGTGGGGGGCGACTACCTCAACCCAACTGCTGGTTATAAACAATTACCAGTCTTATCCAATCCCAAATGCCCAAAGAATTATATTCATATAAACATACGCTTATCAGTCAACGCCATATAAACATACCCCCTACTGAAAAGGTGTATATAAACAAAACAATTGTGTGAAGGTGAGAAAGTCCCTCACGTGCGCTTCCCCACAGGGGCTACTGGTAGGTTCTCACCAGTGTGCCCACGTTTCTCATCATCGGCAACTTTCTCACCAATGAAAAAAGAGAAGAAGAAAGTGTCCACTCTAAAAGAAAGAGGTGCAAGTAGTGATTTGTGTATGTCAAAAAAGAGACCCCGTAATGTGCATAAGAATAAATTGAGTTAAGACTCACATGTCCAAGTTCCGATTATATTCAAAGTTGTGAGCATACTCAAAGTTTAAAAACAAACTGCATGTTGCAGACCATTTTAAGCAGGGCCAACATGTTTCATTGCCTGTACTCTGTTGCGGCAATTTCGTCAGGGCTCGAGGTCGAAAAAGCACCTCACTGGACTCCAACTTTTATACGAAGAGTGACAGGTGGTAGCCAAGGGCAATCATACCACCTTCCCACCGTGTCAGGGGGAATGTTTCCTTCAACCGTAAGTCCCCCACCGGCACACTCCGTTGCCATTAATATACCGCGTCTACCTGTCTCTTAGGCTTTGTCTCATTCCGGCCTACTTGTATGGGTGCCTTTACGTTTTTTGCCTGTGTTTAAAATTGCCTAGAGATCTAATGGCCTGTTAACAGGCCACGAGAATAAGGGGCCGATTCCGATTCGGGCCGAAAATCTCTCCGACCGAGCCGGACCCGGAGAGATTTCCGACCGAATCGGACTCTAGAGTACGATGCGCACGTATGCTATCGGACTCGATTCGGTCGGACTCCCATTGAAGTCAATGGGAGCCAGTCGTACGACGCGTACACGGGCTCCCATTGACTCAATGGGCACGACGCGAACAAGGGCGCCCCCTACAGCGTGTGTGCGTCGATGCGGGTCGCGCCGTACATGCACGTGTAGGGGGGACCCATGTGTCCCCCCGGTGTGCGACTCGCGCGGCTATGCGTACAGGGGGGTCCGACACGGACCCCCAAAGTACGGCTCCGACTGCTCTTTCGAGCCGGAGTGCGCGGCTCGGTCGGACTGCTCGCGGCGCGCATCGTACTTACCCGGCCGGGGAACGTCTCCATTGCGCGGTGCGAGTCGAGTCCGAACGAGTCGGTCGGTGCGGTTAGACCCGGGAACGAGTCGGTCGGAGCGGTCGGGACGCCCGGACGAGTCGGTCGTCAATTTCGCATCGTACTCGCTCGCCCGGACGCGCATACGAATCGGTTGGGAAATAGGGCTCCGAATCGGATCCGGTTAAGCCGAATCCGATTCGGAGCCCTACCGGCCGAGATCTGAATCGGCCCCTAAGTCTTTTGGTCTGCATTGTTTATGTCTGTGGGTGTTTCGATCTTTTTATGGATGGATACTTCTAGCTGTGTTGCTCTGTTTGTATGTGTGTATTGTATGTCTGTATTATGAGTGAATTTGTACATATATGTATGTGCGTGTAGCATACAAAATTCAAACATTTGGTCAAAGCTTGTTTTAGAATTGTGTTTTCTGTCCCTTCCATTGGCAGTTAAGCAGCAAAAGCGTATTTTTGTGAGTTGCTGCCTGATAGTAGAACCCTGAATATAAAACATCTGTGAGTATTATTTTTATTTGTCTTTTTTATCCATCGACATATTTATTGACCGAAAGAACACAGAAGAGTCAAAGGCTTAGGAAGCAGTGCCTCTGGGATTTGAGGGCAGATACAGCTGAAAAGGCGGACGGAAGAAGCTGGGTCCCTACATAACCTAAAATTCTGTTTCTCTATGATATAACACCTTTAGCATATTGTTCAACCCCATTTTTTTGTTTTTAATTTATTTTAACACATGCATGTAAATATTTATTCGGTGAAGTTAGACATATGGAATAGAAGTTAAGGAGTGAACTATATCAGTCTTCCGTGCATAATGCTTGTGAGGCAACACACAGAAAGTTTGTACTTTTATATTGTCTTCAATTCACATAGTGTCCTTTTAAAAGGTACGGTAAAGGAATTTCTTATTGCATCTTTCCACTAAGTGGGAGCTTGAAGGAACAAACGGAGGTGAAGAAGCATTAATATATATCATATTTACACAAGGTTTTCCACCAGGTGGCACTATATAAATTATTATTTTTTATTTTTCCAACCCCGTTTTATTGAAAATACGGACGAGAAATGCTGTCACTTAAAATGGCGGGAGCATCCCACGCTTCAGGAGTAGCTTTGCATTCAATGCACGATCATAGCTTCCGGGAGGGGGGAGGTACACTCATCCTAACAAATGTATTATTTAATAAATAGTTGGGTACAGGAGTTTTCGGTCGGGTATGGTAAGGTGTCTGTTGGAATTCACCTTGATTTTTTTAAATACTCACTCAGACAAAAATACACACAAACAGTGGCGGCTGAAATGTAAGGAAAGCGGGGGCAGGGGGTACAAAAATAAAAGTGAAAAATAAGTTAAAAAAAATAATTCCACTTACCTTCCTGGCGCAATGTCCTCTTTGCTCCGGTCTTCTCCAGGCAGGCTCCAGCAGGACCCAGGAAACTGCACTAACCAATACTGGCGCTGCTCTCATGCAGCATGAATGCAGCACCAGGATTGGAGGGAGCAGCCTCCTTGGCATTCCTGAGGACACTGGAGCCCTAACCTGTCTCTAACCCAGCTGTCTAAGACAGCTGGGTTAGAGAGGTTTAAAATGAGCATGTCTGGCTGGCTGTCGCAAGAGGGCCGGCTAAAAAGACATACGCACTTTAAACTTAAAGTGCCCTGCCCATCACTGTTTTATACTGCTGCCTGACTGGCAGTAGCAGAAATCAGAAAGCCCCGCCTCCTGTTCTGACGTGCCGCTCGGGACAGGGTTTTAAAAAATAAAATGGTAATAAATGTACTTTATTACCATTTTATTTTTCTATCTCTGTGGGCCATTTTTTTTTAGAGGGGTGACGCTCCTCCGCCTTAAGGGAGGAGCTGTCCCAACACACACACGCACACATGCACACACACACACACCTCTGTTTTGAAGGTCTTAACGCATGGTTATTTTACAAAATGCTCTGTTTTAAGTACCCCTCACAATCCGCACTCCTTTCCCTTAAGACCCCCCCATGCGCTGCTTTTTATATAATAATTAACATTACAGGCCAGTGTGATTGTCGGAAAATCTGAAGCTCACAACCCTCCATTCTTACTGACCAAGCTATGCCCCTGATTCAATGAGTATGACCTGTTTAAACCTGCTAAGGGAAAACATCTAAGTCTGGATCAATTATTTACGAAAATGAAGATGCCAAATAAACACATGGGCCTCAAATTAGAGCATTGATGGGAATATTTGGCTTCTAAAAATACAGCAGGCTGGAATATGCATTGAAAGGAAGTCAAGGGACGTCCACAAATGGAGCCCGGCGTGGTCCCATCTGATGCTAATGAATGATGCTAAGTTGTGATGGATGGGCAACAAAGCTAAATCCATTAGTTTGCTCAAAGACCTTTGGTTGCATCTCATTTCCAATGTGCTTTGAGCACTAATACTTCAGCGCTGTCTTATGCAAAATGATGACAGGGGTCAAGAACACGCGTACTTACAGAAAATAGAGAGCGCCTTGGTTACGCTCCAGGAAATCACTCTCAGTAACAGGGTCACCAGAAATACCTTCGATGAAACAATGTTTCATGCGGAGAAGAGCCATGCAGAGCAATTAGCAGTGGTGTGTTAATCATCTGCACAGGTTTTAATGGTTCATTAAAAATCTTGAGTAAATGAATCGCTGTTCAGGGTTGGTTCCTCAATATCACCAACGTAGCAACGCTCTTGGGCGTGATAGCGGATATGGATCCGTTGCTAGCCTGGTGATCCTGATTGCTAAAAGACAAGTGCCGCAATGCTGGTGAAACAGGAAAGTCTCATTCAATGATAGGTGGGTGCACAGACGGGGCAGACAGATGGTCCTTGAGGTGGATATTTATAAAAATAATAGGATATCTGGCTAAACACAACAAAATATGGGGTCATGGGAAATCTTACTTCAACATGACGTTAATGAAGAAAACATCAGTATTCTGTGTTTGGAATGAGTCTCCAAGATGTATTTATTCAAAAGTAGCAGCGATCACAGAACATTTAGAAGTTTTTCCAGCATTCATCAAGGAGGGTAGGTCAGTAATGGAAGCGGGGCACACACTTTTATACCCAGTTTGAGAAGTTACTAGAATACTATCATATGGATTTTTTCCAGCAGGCAGCAGGTGCAAGTATGACGTTGTTTGAAACTGAGAAACTCGAAGCAAGTGGCCTTTAAAAGTACCTACACAGGAACAAGACATCTACTTACACAGTATTTTTCAAAATTCATGCGTCAGGTGCCAGGATACAACTCAGGGCCTCATTTACAAGCCCATTGCGCCGCCAGTGCGTCACTGTTTTTGATACACCGGCAGGACAATGGCTTGCCCATATAAGGCCACGTAAAGTCACCCTTTGTGACTTTTTATGGCCTTGTAAATATGGGCCCCTTTCACGCATTACTCAGCATGAAAGGGGCGTTCCATGGGTGTTGCTGGGGGTGTTCCCACGCAACATCCATAGAACCTGACACATTCCCAGATTTACAACATTTTGTAAAGCTGGGAATCCATAAGAATCATATGCCTCCCCAGGGGAGGCATATCAGTGGCACAACGAGAAGAAATACCTTTATTTCTCCTCTTTATTTCCTCTCTCTATGTGGGCTGCATTCTGCAGCCACGTAGAAAGATGACAATGCCATCAATGATTGTTTTTGTGCAGGAAGGTGTCCCTTCCTGCACAAAAAATATCGTCCCCTCAACACAGACACGCTTGCAACATGATGCAAGGGTGTCTGCGTTGGTGCAAGGCTGCTGTTTGTGTGCTAGCGCAGTGGCGAAGAACAGGAATGCTCTGTATCTTGTGGATACGGCGCATTCCTGCCCTTTTCTTTTGACGCACGGCAGCGCAGCAGGAAGGCCTGCTGCGCTGCGTCAAAATTTTGTAAATGAGGCCCCCAGTCTAAATGTAAAGAGAGAGCTTCCGGTTAGTGGTTTAACAAAGATGGCTACAGTGGGTTATTGAAACAGTAGCATGATTTTGATCGAAAACATGATAACTGTGCACCATGTTGCATCCATGACCGCTTTTGAAATCTAAAGTGGAAGATACTAACTATTCTGATGTGAGATCTGGTCATCCTATGCAAGTATATACTTTTGTGTAATGCTGTTGAATTGTGACAGTGTATATGCGTTAATAACTTTTCGATAGTGCTATTGTTTGTTATACATCAACAATGCCAATAAAATTGTAAAATCTTGAGAAAATTATCCCTTTCTGATTCGTAAAGCAAGATATACTTGTGCCAGGTTGTAGGGGTGACAAAGAAGTGATTTTATTGTTAGGGAAATATATTAGAGCAGTTACATTTAATAAAGTTCACCTTGTGTACAAATTGTAAAAAGTCAAAATAGAATGTACTTTAGTATACACTGGGTCAAAATCACTGACTGAAGTGAAGTCCAGGACCTCC
Source organism: Calotriton arnoldi (assembly GCA_963921515.1). Lineage (NCBI taxonomy): Eukaryota > Metazoa > Chordata > Amphibia > Caudata > Salamandridae > Calotriton > Calotriton arnoldi. The sequence goes on along the minus strand of CAWUFW010000322.1, from coordinate 3,454,102 downwards.
TAGGTCATTCAATCCTGATATCTCTGTACCTTCTGAAAGTGTTCTGTAAGTTTCTTCCTCCTTATTGTTCATAGTGAGATCTCCTGATCAACTCGGTACTAAATTGTTGATGATTAGAGTGACTCTGTCACTTTTTATCCTTCATTATGGCCTACTGATTTTGCCGGCTGTCCCACTCCTCGCTTGGCAGTTAGTGGAGAAGGCATTGGGTTCGATGAAGATGTTTCCCTATTTGAGGTGGCTTCTGCTACACCTAAAGAAGATGTTTATTACCTTTAGATTTTAAGGATGATTTTTCTGTCCTTGGTGTACCTAAGTGGAGTTTAAGCAGTCGCGGTCCGTGTAGGAGTGCCGGCCGGGCGGTGACGTGGGGCGGGGGGTAGTAAAGTACGGATTACGGCCTAATACAGGTAAGTAAACATTTAAATCAATGAAACGAATTCCGTTGCGCGCACTGCATCGCATTTGGCGATGCAGCGCTCACAACGAAATTCGTTTTCTTGATTTAAATGTTTACTTACCTGTATTAGGCTGTAATCCGTACTTTACTACCCCCCACCCTGCCCCTCCCCCGCCCCACGTCACCGCCCGGCCGGCACTCCTACACGGACCGCGACTGAGTTTAAGTGGTGACAGGCTTGGTTACATCTTCTTTCGATTACATCAATAAAGCAACCTTGGTCTTCCTCATCATCTGCGGAATTGCCTACAAAGAATACAGAATGATGCAGCATGTCTTCTGAGAGTACTTCACCATCAAGGTCACGTCTGTCTGCCATCCAGGCAGTACATTGACTTACAATCCGCAAAACTTCTGCTCCGCCAAACTCTAAACGAGGGTTGTGTCTTTGAATATGTTTAGCCTTGAGTGAGGCAAGCCTAGCTCAAGAGTATTTGACCAGTGATTCAGATGTCCAAAGAGTGTTATGTCATGTCATGACAAGGTATACAAGTGATTTGTGCAGATTACAGTGCAGAGGCCAAATCAGTGGAGTGGAATTTAGAGCAGGCTAAGAACAATGAAGCATGACCCTTGCGAAATGTGGAGTCTGATGAGAAGAGAATGAAATCAAAGTCAGAGGGTTTGGCCAGATGTTCAGTCCAAGATTAAAGGATCAAAGCCTGAACTTCTACTGATGCATTTGAAACCAAGAGTGAGACCTTTGCAAAGAGTTGGTCCTTGCTCAGAGGTTCGGCTGAAATTCTGTTTGACTAGCTACAATCGCATAATAGTTCAGAAAGGAATACAATGGCAAGCAATGTTATGTTGACTAGACCTCAGGTTTGAAGAAGCCAGTTGATCAGCTAGTGAATCTAGAAAGAAAGCGTGATCTTCTGGTGGGACCTATGGACCAATGGAAGGCAAATGTAGAAGGCATAAGAAATTGTAAACATTTTATAGGATTCTAGTACTTCCATATTCAGCAGCTTATATGTAGACAAATTCATTTCTGGCCTACTGCCACCTTCAGCATTCTCTTGATCAGATATGGGGATCTCTTTCTAGCTGTGGTAGTGAAGCATCCTCCTTCACTGGATCTCACTTTTCTTTCTCAAGTAAGTGGGAATTGAGTGTGCAACACCTACACCTAGGTAAAAGTTAATGTGCCATCCTTTGATGTATCTCATTGTGAACTGCAACACATGCCTTTACTATGCCACAAACATGCAGCCCATTGAACACAATGAAACTATCTGGGCCTTAGGAGTGATGAGTTTGCCTTTCTTGTCCATTCATCAATATGACATATAAAGCTACATAGGTGGGTAGCAAACCTATGTTATGTAGCACATTCAATACCTTCAACATGCTTTTTGTGACAGCAGTGCTACTGTCAAATGAAAGTGAAGGTGGGGGTAACTGAATGTGTCATTAGAATATTTGTCACAAATTAAGGTATCACGAGTAAATGGTTACTGAATAGTAACACTATGACCAGTGAATCCTTCAAATTATTGAAGGATTTACGTATTTGCATCAAAACTTGAACACATGTCCTTTAAATTCTAATGCACATGGTTCATGTAACAAGTACTTATTTGTTTACATGTGAAGTACCACCTCTGTAACACTGTCCTTCCTTTGAACACTGTAAAATTTGCAGACAATTCCTGTTGCATACAGTGAGACTTCAGGGTGCCATGATGTAAGATGTATATGGAACAGGAGGGATATGGGACAATGGGAGCGAGTTGCGTCTTATGAAGAGTACACAGGTCGTAGCATGGCCACGGCAACCTACAAGATGGCAGCTATCTTGTGAGGATCCGGCAGTAGTGACCTCTATCAGCTCTGAATCACTGCCATCATCACCCTTTAGCCACGAACGGGATGTCCTGGTTCCCGGGCGGTGGCCACAGGCTGCTGGGGTTGCCCCTGGGTGAGGTCCTCTCTCCTCATCCATGCTGGACGCCGCTGAAATGTTGCCTGCCCTTTGCTGCCTGCTGTGAGATGCTGGGCCATGACCATCACAGCTTGGGTGTCTTGGGGTCCATAATGGTGTACTATTGGGCCCAACACAATACCTTGTAACTGCCAGGAAAGGCACTGGCCCTATTTACTACAGCACCTGCAGATCCTCGCCTGCACCGCCTCCTGCACACCCTCTATGTGGAGTCTTGCTGCCTCTTGGAGCCTTGGGGCCCTTGCTGCCTAGCTGCCGCTGAACTGACCCCCATTTGGTAGCCCCTTCCGTGGGTCTCTCCTTGTTGCCCGCATCGCCCCAATCTGGTATCTCGCTCTGGTGGTCGGATGTTACCGGGGACCACCACTTACACAGTTAGAATCCTGCTGGCGGGCTCCATAGCCTGATGCCACCTCATTTTATTCTGCCCTTGCTTCTCATTATTAGTCCTGGACTGCACTGACCCTAAACAGCGCAAGCTGCTCTTTGACCAGGCTAAATCGGGCGAGGTGCCAGGGCTCTCACTCGACATGGATGAGCCTCCAGACCAGGAATCCAGCACCGTCATTGCCGGAGGCAGGTCGCCCATCATGGCTGAGCTTAAGGCCGGGTTTCGTGCCATGGACACCCGCTTCGACACGCTGGCTGGCTGCATAAACCACTTGGGGGAGCGTTTAGATCACCAGTGTGCCTAAGGTGCTTTGCCAGACTTTGTGGATCCAGCGGAGCCGACACATCTCCTCTGCTACATGGCACAACCCTGAGCTGAACCAATGCATCTCCACTGCTGCGTGGGTAGGACCCATTGCAAAGACTTGCATCACCGCTGGAGCTCGCATCGCCTTCAGAACCGCCTCTGCACGACACATCCCCGGCCCAGGCCCTCACATCTCTTGTCGATGGTAACCTCGACATCAATGACTAACATCTCATCCCAGCCTAGCAGCTCTTTGGAACCGACACATTGCCCCGACTGAGCACTGCGTCCCCGAAACGGGACTTCGTATCGCAAGCCCCGTCAACAGGATCCTTGACGCCGATGCACCAGGACCTCGCACCTCAGCCTCGCTGCATCTCAGAACCGACACATCGCGTCGGCTGCACGACGCATCTTCTACGCGGATCCACCCAATGCTCTGCAAACCAGGATTTAAGGTCCTCTGTTCAGCAGGCCTAACTGCATCCCGGTCTCCAGCCCACGCTCCATCGCAGTTGGCCTGAACTTGTGACTTTGTCCCAGTCCGGTGTGACCAGATATCCACAGTTGTCACTTTACGCCTTTTGGCGCTATTTTCTTTAAAATTTTCAAATTCAATATCTCCGGTTCTACTAATTGTTTTTTTTCGTTTTGGTCTTTTTTTATTTATTATATTGAGCTGTATTTTCTTAACCTGGTGTTGGATCCTTTTTGTGTGGTGCTTTTACTGTTTGAAGTGTTGCACAAATGCTTTACACATTGCCTATAAGTTAAGCCAGACTGCTCTGTGCCAAGCTACCAGAGGGTGAGCACAGGTAAATTTAGGGTTTGCTTGTGCCTTACTCTGACTAGGATTATGGTTGCTGCTTGACCAGGGCTCACACCCCAGTCAACCAACAACCCAATTTCTAACATACCGACTCTATTTCATCTTTCACTTTAGACAGCTTTAGCTGTCTCCTGTGATAACTCTGGTCATCAAAGGTAGTATAAAGAAGTATAGATGGGGTGGATTTTAAGTCAGCCCTTTTCAGATATTGGATTTCATGTGTTTTTCATGGTTTGCTATTGCTTGAATGGGCTGCCCATCAAGACTAAGGCATTTTGAGTATGGTTACATTGTCCTACATGTGTTCATACTAGGCTTTAGTAATGGGATCAAGTAGTTGCCTTGAAAAACTGCATTTGCAACATACTGCATAGCTTCCAATTTAGACCCAATCTGTGTTCTTTGATGTATTTACTATGCTGGCATAATGATGTTTTAATTGCTAATTTATGGGTTTACTGCTTGGTTTTTGGATGACTCAGCAGGCCATAAGGAAGGCACAACACTATTCACTTATGCTGTCATGATAACATGTTGTCGGATTTACAGCTTTTTTTGTTCACAAATTAAAGGTGTAGGCAACGGATTTACTAAAGGTGTAACAAAAATACTTATCTTTTATTCAGCATATATCATGAGCAATACTTGCTGGGTGTGCCTTTTAAGCTCACCAATTTTAATGCATACTTCATCTACTGTCTCAGTTTTATATCACTCTTTTTTGATGGTACAGCTTACCTCTGCTAATACAGCATGCCAGCGTGTTCATCAAAAGGCCCTCTTTTACTGTAATCATTATTATTATTATTATTATGGCGAGGAAGAGGAGTAAAAGTAAGGGAACAAACCTAAGAACCTGTATGGAACCGTGTTAACTAACCCTTCTTTTTCTTCTTAAACAGGACTGGATTGTTTATATTACTTGTTGTGAATTGCAAGCAACAACAAACATTTTACAGCATCAAATCTAATATCCGCTCATTTATAAGCAAAAATTGTGCTTTAATGATAGCAACACTTGTTTGTGCTTCTCATTAACAGGTTCCTTGTGTCTCATTAACAAGTAGGCAAGAAGTCTAGAAAATGTTTCAAAGTGCAAACTTTTATTGCCAAGTTATGGGGAAGTCAGGAAGTTCCAAGCCCGGAACACCAGGGATACAATATGGATTGGCGCATACAGCCAGAGGATGTGGTGTATAAATCTAAAAACTTTCTAAAGATGTGGGGTGCATAGAAAGAGCAGAGAGAGAAGAGCGCTTGTGCTCACAACAGAAACAGTATATTATGCCGAAGCAGAATGCTATTGTACAGACTTGCCTAGATGGTACGAACAGTAAGTGAAATGACCAGAAATGGTTCTATTAAGTTTTTAAACAAGTATTTATTCAACTTAAGATAACATACAATAGAATATTACAAAGCAATTAATCAAGAGATGTAGAAAATGAAAAAGAAAAAAAAAAAGGTATACAATGCATATAAACAGAAAATTACAGTCTGATTATTTAGCGACTTTACCTACTGGAGGGGGTGTAAGGGGATATTTGCTATAGGCAAATCCTAAAATCTTAAAAGGGAAGTCAGGGGGGTTGTAAAACTTCCTGAAGATGAGGTGGGGGGGGCAAAAGATGTGATAGCGGAATAATCAAGAAATTAAGTAACAGGTGTCCAAGGGGCCTTTTGTTTTAAAAACAGAGATAAAGGATGCATATATGCAGTGTCTAATTGGTGGTTGTGACAAACTGAATACCACCACGTCTTGAAAGATAATTGTGTAAAATCCTTCCAGTTGCAAGTTATTTGTTGGAAATTAAGTGCTAATAACAAATCTAGTATCTGTATGTTAAAACGAGCATTAACCCAAACCTTGGATACACTACCTAAAAATACATTGGAAATAGAGAAAGAGACGTTACTCTGGAAAATGAGATTGATTTGATGCCAAACTTATAACCAGAATGCGGAGACTAGAGGACAAGTGAAAAGTAAATGTTTCAAGTCAGCTTTTGGTGCAGAACAAGTCCAACAAGTATCTGGGATATCGTGATTAATCTTATGAAGAGTGTCAGGTGTCATAAAGAGTCTGTTGTATATGAAAAAAAAGTGTTTGTGTAGTGAGGATTTCCTGATTTTAATCCAGATTCGTTTTCAGGCGGATAGAGGTAAAGTTGTGGAAAGATCTTCCTCCCATGTGAGTTCAGTCTTAGACTTGGATCTCAAAGTGGGAACTTCAAGTAAATGAGAAAAATAAGGGAAGCCTTGAGACACGTAGGCAAAATAGCAGCTAATTCTGTGGAAGGTGAAGTATCAGAGGGTGAAATTGATTTGAAATAGTTATATGCTTGAACCACAGCTCCTTGTAAAAAAAGAAATTTGGCTTGGAAAGTAGACGGAAGGCTAAAGAGAATCTGAACTTGAGAAAAGGTGAGTAATGTATCTCTATTGAATAATTGATGAACCCAGATTAAACCCTTAATTCTCCAGGAATGCCAATAAATAGGATGTTCTTTCACCAGAATAGATTGGTTATTCCATATAGTAGAATTAAGAAAGGAGTCAAGATCCATGGGCAAAAAATGAACTGTAGAAGATAACAATTTGTAAGTTTTATTGATAATAGGGTTGGACCTTTTTCGAGGTTTCCGTGTGAAGGACAGAAATTCTGAAAAAGAAAATGGAGATAAAAAAGCTTGTTCCAAATCCACCCATAACGGAGTATATAAATAGGGGAGTGCAATCAAATGAGAATATTGCCGCAAAAGGAAAGACTGATGATATTTCGGGAAATCAGGAAAGTGTACTCCACCTTCAACCTTAGGCCGTTTCAGCTTAGCTAAAGACATTAGCGGCTTGTTATTACTCTAAAGAAAAGCAGATAATAATGAATTTAATTTCTTATAATACTTAAGAGGGACATGTAAGGGAATATTAGAGAGAGTAAAAAGAATAACAGGAACCAACATCATCTTAATAGTGTTGAGACGGCCCCACCAAGATAAATAAAGAGTGTTCCATTTACTGGTTAGAGAGGCGATTGTCTGAATACAGTTGTCCATATTATTTGAAATGGAAGAAGAGAGAGAGGAAGAGAATTGAAGACCGAGATATTTAAGTTGTTTAGATTGCCACGTAAAATGGGAGGAAGAGAAATCGCAACTAAAAGTGAATTTATTAAGGGGAAGGATTTCGCATTTGTCGGTATTTAGTTTATAGCCCGAGACTGATGAGTAAGAAGCAACTTCTGACGTGAAAGCAGGAAGTCAAGAATTAGGTTGAGATATAAATAGTAAGATGTTGTCAGCGTAAGCAGCCAATTTAACCTGTTGTGGGCCATGAATGAAACTATGAATGTTAACATTCTGGCGGATCCAAGATAAAAATGGTTCTAATGCTAAATTAAAAAGGACGGGGGATAAAGGACAACCTTGTCGAACCCCTATGTATAGTTCAAAAAAAGAAGATGTGAGACCATTGGCGCAAATGGCCACCTTTGGAGGAGTATAAAGAAGAGAAATGAGAGACATAAATTTCGGCCCAAAACCACACCATGTTAAAGTTTGAAATAAGAAAGACCAAATAACACGATCGAAAGCTTTCTCAGCATCTAAAGCAATGGCTGCTAGAGAACCAGTTAAGCTGGCAGATCTAGAAATGATATAAAAAAATAGGCCAGTGTTGTCTGAGAGAAATCTACCCTTGACAAAGCCAGATTGTTCCTTGCCTATAAGATCAGGGAGAAGCGCTTCTAGCCTTAAAGCCAATGCCTTGGAGAAAATGTTATAATCTAAATTGACTAAAGAGATGGGACGATGGTTTTTACAACAGTGTGGGTCGTTACCCGCTTTCAAACTAAGCATATGAAGGCATCTAGAAACGAGCCAGAGGAGATAGCTGAAGTTAGAAAAGAATGAATTAACAAACAAATTTTAGGAAGAAGCAATTTGGAAAAGTGTATATAAAACTCAGCTGTAAAACCGTCCAGCCCTGGGGCTTTGTCCTTTTTAAGAGAAAACAGTGCGAGTTGGAGTTCCGTTTGCGTGAAATCCGTCTCTAGGGAGGAGAAGTCAACTTGAGAATAAGCCAGTTTTGAAATAGTGGATAGATAACTCAAAATTTCAGGCTCAGAGAGTAAATATTCCGGAATGTATAAATTTGTATTGAATTTTTGGAATTGAGTTAGAATATCTTGATATCGGGGATGAGAGGAACCGTTGTCATCGGTAATTGACTCAATGAATAATTAATTTTGTTTAATTTTCAGATAATTAGCTAATAGCTTTCCAGATTTATTTTGACCCCCATAATATTTAGCGCTAGATTTGAGAAGATAAGACGCAGCGTTATCTGTGGATACTTTAGTAAAATTAAGCTTGGCTTTAATTAGCTGATTTAGAGCCTGTTGAGAATGGGACCTATAGTAAGAATGTTCTAAAAGTTTTATTTCATTAAGAATTAGTTTAGATTGCTGTTGAGATAGGCGTCTTTTTTGAGAAACAAAATTAATTATAAAGTCTTGAGCTGAGGCCTTAAATGTATCCCATGTATGAAAAGGAATGTCTTCCGTTTGATTGAAGAGGAAGAAGTCTTGGGCGAAAGCTGTAAAAGAGGAGGTGAAAGAGGAATCCAATAGTAGGGAATTATTAAATCTCCATCTTTTAGGAAGAGTAGAATTGGGTATGATGTCTATATGTACAGATAGTGGTGCATGATCAGATACCAGAATGGAGCCAATATCAGCTGAATGTAAGGATTGAGCTATGTGATGAGAAACAAAAACATAATCTATTTGAGATTGTGTATGGTGTACTGGGGAGAAGAATGTATACTCCCTTAAGGTTGGGTTGCATAGGCGCCAGGCATCAGTGAGGTTGCATCTCTGAATAGCGTGTGTGAAAGCTTTTTGTGATTAATTTGAAGAGTGTCTGTCTAAAATAGCTAGTGTGAAAGCTAAGTAGATTGTCTGAATAGCTTGTGTGAAAGCTTTTTGTGATTAATTTGAAGAGTGTCTGTCTAAAAAAGGGTCAACAGGTAAGTTACAATCTCCAGGCAGAACTAGACTGTCATCCGGATATTGTAGAAGTTTCTGAGAAATTAAAGACCAAAATTGACAATCAGGTACGTTAGGGGCATATAAGTTAAACAAAACAATTGGAGTCTTATCACAATACATTTTAAGTATTAGCCATCTCCCCTCTTCATCTATTTCCTGAGAAATCAATTGAATTTTCAAAGACTTATGACACAATATTGCAACACCATGTTTTTTCCCCAAAGCAGGTGAAAAGAAAACTTCGCCCACCCAACCCCTTCTCAATTTCATACTTTCAATATCAGATAAATGAGTTTCCTGCAGAAAGTCTATACGGGCATTAAGTTTTGCTAAATGGGTGAGAACACGCTGTCTTTTAATTGGAGAATTCAAACCCCTGACATTCCAGGAAACCATTGTCAAAACCATTGTAAACACACAGAATGAAGAAAACAATCAGACCTTAATTGAGAGATAATACAACAAAGCCACACAGGGTGTAGAGAAAGGAACCTTCTGCAAATAGTGAAATAAGTTAGAAAGTTTAGAATAAGATAGAAAAGGAAGAGGAGAAAGGAGAAGAAGAACAGAAAAAAGAAGAAAGAGAATCCTATAACAAAAAAGAAAAAGATACATCAAACACTGATATAACATAGACAGGGTAAGTCGACAAACATGAAGAATGACATACCTAACAAAAACCCAATGAAGGTGAGGGAGGGACCACATGAAGAAGACATCATGTCCAATCCAGAGGGAGTTGCAAGACGTGGGAGGGGGCGGTGCGACAAGTAATAGGGAACAAAGACATCGACGACATATAAAGATCGTCTGTAGAGTAACAGAGAACAATATAAAGTAATAAATCAAAGACAAACCTTAAATTATTATACTCTAACAATAAAGCTCATCAACAACAGGAAAAGTATGATACATTTCTGAAAACGACATATGTAGCAAGGAAACTTAGCAACAAAACAGCAGTCACTTTATAGAAGTTGAGGGAGCCACATCCATGACATCTGCTCTGCAGGATGTAAGAAAGTCCCGCAAACAAGAAGGATCCTCATAAGTTGTTGTTTTATTGTTATGTGTGACTTTGAAAAAGCACAGGTGGCAAAGACCAAACTGGGCTCCCACTGAACGAAGGGCAGGTCTCATACTCAAAAAGTCTCTCCTCTTGTCTGCCGTAGCTTTAGCGTAGTCCTAAGAAAAATATAGGGCATTTCCTGACCAAGCGATTCTCTTAAGGCGACGCGTAGCTGTTATGACCTGCATTAATTCTGTATATTCTAAGTAAAGAATGACACCTCTAGGTCGCTTGGGAGGTGAAGCAGTTGAAGGAGGGCGACCCAATCTATGAGCTCTCTGGATATTAAGTGGCGGAGTCTTCGGCAACTGTAAGACCTGGGGTAAAAATGATTTGAAAAAGAGATAGGGTACGCCCCTTCTGTCCCTTCAGAAAAGCCATAAATGCGTAGGTTGTTTCTTCGATTGTGATTTTCAAGGTCTTCGACTTGTCTCTGCAAAGACGAAACCTGTATCTGTGAGGAGTTCACTTTGAGAAACGTATCATTAAAATGTAGGATTTGTTGTTCCGCCGAAGACATATGTTCCTCCATAACTGACCATTTCTCAGTGAGAGTTTGCAGTTTAGCATTAGTATCTTCCATAATGGGGCGCAGAGCTCTAATTTCCTCCAATAAAAGGTCAAGAGAGGCTGCAGGTGCAGATTTTGTAGGCAAGGGTGGTTCTTTTTTAAGCCTCTTAACTTGTGATTTACTGGCTTGGGCTTGAGATGACGCTGCAGGTACGATATGAGAAGAGGCCATGTTTGACCCTGCATTTGAAGTAAGATTAGCCATTGCAGAAGAGACAGCCAAGTTCAGCAAACACCTTCTTAGTTTTCCTACTGGAGACTGAGTTATGGAGTGAAGAGCTTTTGATCTGCACATGTATTAAAGTCACACACAAGGAGCAAGCCAGCGTAGTCAGTGTGAGGTAAATATTACTCTGCCACAGATATTCCTTCAACTGATGCCGCAGTTAAAAATTCCAGAGCAGTCAGGCCAAAGCAAGGAGACGCAGCACATAAATTGAGAAGCTCTGCAAAATTTTACACAAAAATACTGCTAGAGACCTTTTTAATAATGATGTAGTACTCCAATTCTGTCAACAACTGACGAGAAGTTCTTTAAAAATTGTCAGAAAGCCGTTGTATTGAAGTAACAGTTCTGCCAGAGGAGAATAATAATTAAAAAGAAAAGAAAAAAGGAGACGAGACAATGCGTTTAAGTTAAGGGAAACTCAGAATGTAGAAAATGCCTTTAAAAATATGGGCAGCCTTCAAGGGAGGAGCTAGCAAACATTTTCTCAGAGACTATTCAAAATGGCGGCCTGCTCTGAGGAAGAGAGACAGGTTGCTTCAAATCCAACATGTGCGCCCCCGCGCCCCAGAAAGCAGACAAAAATATGCCGCTGTGCATACCCATTCAAATACGGGCCACACAGCGAGAAATAAAGCAGGGGGGCTGCCGCCGCACCACCGACATTCGCACCGTCCTCGGAGCCTCACGAGGACACGTCTATCACCATCGCGCGGTAAGCCACGCCCCGACCAGAAATGCTTTGATGCTCCTGCAAATAGCATTGGGAATCATAGATGGTACAAAAGGTTCAATGTTGAAATTGTACGAGATAAATGTGCAGTTTCACTATTTGATTTTGTTAAACTTAAATCTATAAATTTGACAAAACGTTAAAGATGTTCCATCATACATCACTCGCATACCTAAAATATCTACCTACCATACATAACTTACCATACCAACCAGCCACAGCTACAGTACCCCTACCAACCTTAAATAACCAAGCATATCTACCTACCATACCTTCTGTACCTACCATACCTGACCTTCTTTACCTAACTTACTATGCTTACCACACCAAACCTACCATACCTACGATTCCCCCTAACAGGCATAATCCATCCTATGTAACCCACCTACAAACCTAGCCTAAAATATCGAATCTATCATACCGTACCTACCAAACCTACCTACTGCACCTATTTACCCACTATACCTACTATACATACAATACCTAATCTACCACAGCTACATGCTTACTAGACCTACCAAACCATTCCTAACTTACTACACCTACCCTATCATGCCGATATACCATACTGACCCTACCACACCTACGTAACCTACCTACCCACCTATAACCATAGATAACCTAATATACCTAACATATCTTCACCTCAGAAATGTCCATCTCTTACACTTGCTCTGAGGTGACTTTTTTATGGGAAAAAAGTGGAAAGTCATACGTAAGGGTCCTCTAGTAAAGTGTTAAGGTACTAAAGTAGGTTACAACAGACATTACTTGTGACTTTATCTAGGGACCTCTACTAATAGACTAAGGCACTGGAGACTACATCAGGAAAGTGCCGCCTGCAGCTTTTGAATAGCTTAAAAATGTGAATGCCAATGCTTGTTTGGTGTTAATTAGGAATGCCTTTTGTTTACAGATCATATTTATGTGTTTAATTAATAGTTTTTTTTTCCCTTGCATATTTGTTATATTTTGCTGGGTAATGTCTTAAATTGTCTATTTCTCCTCCTGAGTTTACTCTTCTTCCTCCTTATTAGGTTGAGTCTTCTAGACAGGGCATGGCTGTTTGTTGTGAGTCGTATTAAGGCTTACTTAGAAAATAGAGGGACTTAGATCATGCCCATTGCCTAGCATTGGTTGGCTTCCTTGTCACTCTCATTTGCCTGCTTCTTAATGGTGTCCCAGCTTGTCAATTTGTTTGTCCTTCCCATGGAGCATTGACTTTATGCAATCTCTTTGATTGACTCACATCGCTGCTTTCACTGCTTGCCTTTCAAGCAATACTTTTTCTTTTGTGTGTATCACTCCATTAGTGTGTGTGCGTGTGTCTACGTGTTTTCGAGCCATCTCCCTTGTGTACATTTCTCCACCCGCACTCCGTGTTGCTCTCTGTTGCCTGACTGCTTCTCCCCAACCTGCTCCTTTTTGCACTCGCCTATGTGTTTCTCCCCATTGCTCCGCCCCACTTGCACCGTCCGTGTTGCTTTCCCCCAGCACCTGTTTTGCTCCTGACCTCCCCCCTGTTGCTTTTGGATCACCTCACCCCTCACATGTTGGTTTGGCATTCCCTCGACCCTCCCCATGTTGCTTTACCATTTTCCTTACCCTCCCCATGTTGCTTGTGCTCCTGCCCACCCTCTCAGTTGCTTTGCCATTTGCCCCCACCCTATCCTGTGTTGCCTCACTCCTCTGTGTTACTTCTGTTCCCCCACCCGCCTGCTTTATAAAACAAAAAGCTTTTTGCACATGTTATTTTGTTTTTAGTACCCAATTCAACTCAGATCTGTAACTAAAAAGGAAAAAAAAGTGACGCCATCATTTTGTAGGTGCACGCGTGCGTGGTGCTCACACCTACAAAATGACACGAGAGGTCGCGTCAAAGGCTTTTGTTGTGTTTCTCGTTTTTCTTTTAACTTCAGCTAGGCTGCACAGCACCCCTCAAGGAGCTTTGCATTGGGGCAGTATGAATTAATACATTTTCTTGTATACTACACACTAACAACTGAATCACATCTAACCATTCCCAAAATGTTGGCTAACAAGCGAGCTGAACTAAACGTCCTCTCAAGTGGCGCCACAGAATCGCTAATTTCAGTTCACAGCCTTTTATATTTGGTATAGCAGGTAAACATAGTTTGGAAATTAACAGAATAATATCTCGAAATGTTCAACCTGATATTTTCCACGTATAAGTGCTCACTTCGAACGTGTAGAATTTCTCGAAAAAGCTTCATTATTACAGGAGCAAATGTTAAGCATTACCAGTTAGTTGAAACACAAGCACACGGTGTCGAACATTCACTGTTTCTAGTCCTGAGTTTTAATTTCCTTCTCTTTAATGAAGCTAATTCCTTCCTTGAATTGAAGATAATATCCCATATCGACAATTCATTTTTACCAGCATCTATAAAAATCAAATTAAACTGTCTTTTTTTTTTAAAAGCAAAACTCTGGAATGAAATGGTGAAATTACTGTGTTTCTTCCGAAAAAAAATTCTTTTTTTCTCAAAGATGTTCTCAAGATGTGCTAATGATACACATCTTGGCACATTCTTGGAAGTTCAACTGCTATCCCCTGTCTTTTTTTGCTCTAGGCTGCCCTGATGCTCTTTTCTTCAGCATGGACCCCTAAGGGTGATCCCCCGATGGCCCCACTGATAGAGAAGTGTAGTATCATGTGCAGTTTGCATTTAACGCAATAATTAAAGATCATCTCTGGCTGAAGACCTGAGGGAGAAGGGTGAAGGGCATGCCAAGGCCCAGATTTACTATTCTTTGACCACAGCAACCCTGCACCAAAGTTGGGGAGAGAGAGACGGGGAGAGAGAGAGAGAGAATGTGCCAATACAGCACTCATGCAAAGTTGAAAAAAGCTAGGAGAAATGAAAACATTTCTACTTGATACACCTGCCTCAAGGAGGCTTTAGACTTTGGCACAAATCCCTGTCTTCCAATATTTGTAGATAGGGATTTGCATCATAACCCATGGGTGGTTGCATGGGAATGTCCCTGCACCACCTCTGGTATGCCCCCTAATGCAAAGTAACACAAAGCAGCGCATAGTTATCCAATGCAAATCCAGATTTGTGCTGGATAGTAAACCTCCCCCTAACACTTTGCGTCAGATTTGTGTCACAAAAGTGATGCAAACCTGCTGCAAAGCATTAGTAAATCTAGGCCTAAGACTTGAGAGGAATGCACTCGAGTGAGCGTGGTTCTGCCTACGGCTCCTGAGTGTTTGTATGTCATAGTATCAAATGGCAAAATATCCCCCTATACCAATATTGAGGGTAGAATGTTGACTACGACTGTATCCTCAAAGTGAACATAGATATGTAAGGGTAGAATTACTATTGTTAACTTCACATCCAAATACCTGAAGCTAAATCGCTGCAATGTACATAGATTTGGAGTCAGTGTTAGACTGGCATTGTGGGCAGCATGGCACTGCCAGATGGGCCAGCTTGAAAGGGCCAGTGTGTGGGCTGTTTTTATTTGTCCTGTTTGCCAACAGGACCAGAGACAAGAATTGGCATAGCCAATAGGTCTCGCCTTTGGGACCTTAGAAGTGTTTAGCCATGCAACAGTTGATGTTGTTGCACCAAGGATATTGTGCTGCATAACTAAATACTTAAGGCCCCAAAGGCGAGACCTATTGGCTATGCCAATGCTTGTTGTTTTTTGCATCCTGGATATTATGTTAAGATATTTACATGAGTGAGACCAGGCACTGAAGGGTAAATTTATTTTTTTGATAGATGATGACTCTGAAAATTATTCTGATATATTGAGTCCATGTAATTCATCTCGGAAGTTAATAGACACTTTTTCTTATGAAAATTGTTCCTGGACTTGATAGCACCTTCCCTTGAGTAGAAGGAGAGATATGAGGATAGAAATCTTAACATACGTACGGATTAATCACTTGAATGTAGACAAAACGTTCACTCATGAAGAGTGCCTGCCGCGTTTGCAATATCAATCCCATGTAACGATGAGCGAATATTTCATTCAGGCTTCACTCTCCCTAATTGGTGTGTTATGGAGTGCATAGTTGCCTGTCTTTTACTCCCTGACCATTTCCCTTGTCTACCTTTCCCACGGTGTGCTTTGTTTCACTCTGTGGGTCCATAAACGTCTGTGTGGAAGGGTTGCTCAACAGGGAGAGGCACTCATTCACTCTCAGCTCATTTCTAACCCTTTTGTGTGATTTTTAGCTCACAGTCTGCCCTTTGGAATGATTCCTAGTGCCCATTCATTCGGCTCCTCTTCCCAGACGGGTCGGGCACAACTATAATTGGAGCAGCAAGTGCAGCTGCACTGGGGCCCAGAGGTTTGTGGGGCATGATGGACGCCAATTATCGTTGTCTTTTGCTATCCGACCAGTGGCCACTGGACCCATTGCCTTGCTTGTATTTGAGCCCAAGGCACCCTTCTTACGTCAGTGGCTGCATAAATGGTTGGGCCGGGGGAAGGGTACGGCATAGTCAATCTGAGCTCAACCTCTGACTTGTAATGTTTTTGGAGCATAGTGTGGATTCTTACATTTATTGCACACAGACACCACAAAGAACAGCGACGACTAGTGACGTAGAGGGCTGAATGTTGGACTCGGGCGAACCTTTCAATTCAGCTTGACAGAGAACCGACACTGGGTCATTCGCGGCACGCGGCCGTCCATTTTGTAGCCGGCGCTTTGTTGTATAAACGGCCTGCCTCCCCATGCCCCTGAAATACAGCCCGCTGTGCCTGGTGCCGCCGATTGCCGCACTCTATTGAGCGTGCTGAAGGTTACATTTTTATCAGCCGGCGTGAAGCGGAAGATAGCTGTTATGCTTTCTGTAGGAGATAGTTGTTAACTCGCCTATGAAAAAAGGCCGGTCGCAGCCCGGTGTGTGCGTACATCGGTGTGGCGCCAGTGAACCCTAAGGTTCCTAGATTCCGCGAGGCCGGATCATTGCGTTGACAGACACCTAAGTACTGTGTACAGTGCGCCGGCTGCTGCGCCAGCATTGAACATCACCTTCCTGTTGTGTTAAATTCATTCCATGCCATCGGTGCCTGGCTCATACAACAAGCCCGGTTTGAAGGCTGGAAGCGGTCCAGCTACATCCTTTCTCTTCATCTTCTCCAAAGTCATTCACTGGAAGATAAGCACAAAGTGCGCAGTCCCCTCCCGCAGAGGCACCGGGACGCGTTGTACACGTGTCTTAGGAGGTCGGTTCGGTTAGAGTGCAAGAAACAGACATAATTGCCGCGTTGAAGGGAATTGTCAGTAAATCAGAGGGAAATTGATTGTCGACGTTTTTCCCCCCCGTTTATCCCGTATTGATGCCGGATGCATGTGGCTTTGAATTTATTCTGTATGCTTGAGCCATTCTGAACAAGGACAACAATGGAGGAGCGGGGGCGAGCGAGCGCGGCAGCCTGCTCAGCTGACCAGACGCTCGTGCGTCATGGCCTTTTCCCCGCACGGCCGGCATATGTTTCCAATTATCGTGCACGCGTCTGCACGATAATGGGAAACATGCCGCGCGTACCCATCCCAAAAAGGCCAGCCACGACGCACGAGCGTTTGGACTGCTTCTGAAAGTCACTTACTAAAAGTCTTCGCCTCTAGCAGCGCTTGCGCGCTACTCGAGGCTCGACCTAAAAAGGATCCAGACTCCTTTCAGGCTGGCTGGCAGTGCCAGACTGCACTAAAGGGCAGTGCAATACTGTGTGTAGATAAGAATAGTAAATGAATACGTACCATGTATACATTGCTTGATGATGTAGTTGAGATTTCACACTCGATATTGTTGCAGGTCGATATTAAAGCGGTCCCTGTCTATCTAATTTATATACAGGGTCATAATATACTTTTGAGTTGCCACAGATATTTTGATGTGTTTGCTACCCTTTATTGGTCACACTTGGGAAACCTTCCTGCACAAAAACAATCACAAGAGGCTTTTTTTCCTTTTTCTATGTGTGCAGCAGAATGCAGCACGCATAGAAAAATAAAAAACGAGGAAAAATAAAGATATTTCTCCTCGTTGTGCCTGCCTTACGCCTCCTCTAGGCGTATGTTTTTGGCGCTGCCTCAGATTTACGATTTCTCGTGAATCTGGGGCAGTGTCAAAATGCCATGTATGTTGCTGGGAACGCCCCCAGCAACACCCATTGCACGCCCCTTTAACGCAGAAAACTGCGTTAAAGGGGGCAATATTTACGAGGCAGCATTAAGCCATATAAAGTGGCTTAGTGATGCCTGGTAGATATGGAGCAGGCTCCTGCGTCACGGAACATCACAAAAAGTGGCTTTCCGATGGTGCAAGGAGCCTCATAAATGAGGCCCTCAGTTTCTTTGTTATAGGGTCGTGGTGATGGGCCCATCTTTTTTTGTCATATTCATTGACCTCTGAAAAACAGTGCAAAAGTCTCTAACAGTTCTGAATCCTTCATAACTCCATGTATTTATTTAAAAGTACTTCCTGTGCTTTTTGGAATTCAAACAGTAACAATACAACATAAGATTAGCATCACACTTTTTCATTCTTGAGTTTATTGCTTTCTGTCACAGTCAAACTGAATTGTTCTGGAAAGTTCTTAGTTTCCTGCAGGCAGCAAGCCATGAGCTCACAGATGACATTTAGTGAAGAACGATGGAGCATATGTTATGAGTCACTGCAGTGTTTGTTTATCACCATGTTATTCAGCTCAGAGCCTGCTGATGCACCCAGACATCAAACCTGCAATTAATGTAACAGCTTGCTGACCAACCCTGTCTGCCAAACCAAATGGCATATCAAAGATAGCTCATGAATACCGTACATTAAAAATACGCGCATGATTGATTTATTTTTTGTACGTGGTAATCTTCCATTTTTTTACATTTCTGCAAAAACTGCTTCGTTTACCTTTTCTGTGATCATGATATTGAAAATGTTGAAATTTGCACAGCATCCTCTCCCAGAGCCCTGCCTGTGTATTGTAGCTGTGGTGCAGTTATCTTAATTCAGAGGAATTTAATTCTGATTTAATCTCTTCAGGAAAACAGGAAAGTTCAATGAACATTTTTTAAATGTTAATCAGTGAAAGCTCAGATTTACACACATGAAAGGTTAATAGCTTAGTGTGAAAATCTATCCTACAATTCCCCTCCCAAGACTCTCCATCAATGGTGTTGTTTCACTGAAAATATAAATTGATGGAGGAAGTAATAGCACAAGCTCTTTAACGACCCCCCCCCATACACACAACTTTGCATCACAGGAAATAACATTAGATGACCTTTGACTTGATGATATCACCGAAAGTGTAACTGCATAACCTTTGGCCATGATTACATTAGAAGATGTGACAGAAACAATAGTACAAAATTGTCAGCCATCATAGGTTTAAGTGCAGCATGTGTCAAAAGAGGGTCTGAAAAGTGAAGGACTTTTTTTTAGGGAGGCCCTCTTAATGACTGATATCGGGATTCAGGACCACCTACACCCTACGGCCGTGTGTGCATGGCTACCCAAACTCCTTTTCATCTCCGAACGATACAGAAGTGTCGGAAAGATTTACTGGTGCAACTTCAACTTTCTACAACTCTCTCCCAATGACATTTTTTGCAGTTTTTTTAACCCATTCGTCACAGATTTCAAAAATGTCTATTCTCTTCTGTTGCTTCCTGCATGAGGAACATCCCGCCCCTCACTCGCTTTAACCAGTAACTCGTTTCTAAACATGTTTCAATCATTTTCCATCTGTATCACTACTTTTCTTATGCCTCTCCAGTCCCTTGTATGTGTCGCCTATGTAGACTCTAGCTGTGTATTCCTGCAAAAGATTGAGCCCATGTTTACTAACATTTTGCATCTTGGTGGTGCCACTTTTTTGATGCAGCCATGACCCAAAATGGTAGTTGAGATTTACGAAGCCACACAAGGGCCAATTTGCATCATCTTGAGTAGTTCTGTAAAAAAAAAAGTAATTCAAAGCAGTGCCTTGTGTGGGGGTAGGCGTTACATCGGTGGAGCACTGGTGTTTCCATTTATTCACTCATGTATTTTGAGGCAAATCCAGATTTAGTGTGGGCAGTTAACCTGGGATTGCGCCCAAATAGTGCACCTACTAGAGAGAGGTGTAAACAGGAGAAATATCTTCATTTTTCCCTGTTAGTTCCCTTTTCCATGTGTGCTGCACTCTTCAGAACATAGTAAGATGCATATGACTCTGAGGATTGTTTTCGTGCAGGAAGGTATGCCTTCCTGCACAGAAACAATCCTGACCACAGCGCAGGCACTCTTGAAATATGATGTGAGCTTTGCAGGATGAGATCTTGAGGTCATGATGTCCATATTCAGCAATGTTTTCCTCAAAGATTTGATGTCCCATCCTTTCAGTAGTGATTTTGAACTAAGTTTAAAAGGATTCTCTGTTTTCGTATCTAACAGTGTTTTTCAGCATGGATGTTTTCATTGTTGGTCTTGTGCGACTGGCCTCATTGTTCATGCAGCTGTTCCTACAGCCTTCTTGCTTTGTTTTCAGCTTCGGGTATGAACTGGGAAAGTTTTCTTGAATATAATTCATATCTTCAGACTATTGCCTGCTTGTTTAGAAACTCTTCAATGAGGTTCCTCAAGTCTATCTCTTTGCGCAGTGGAGAAACCCCAAAATTATAATAGTGGTTTGTCATTTATCAAATCTGATGGTCTTTTGGTCTTTCTGAATTATTGTTGCAGTGCATTGTTCAAATTCTTTATTCCCATTCTTTATTCTTCAAATTTCTTTCCATAGACAGGCGCTTTGTTTTCCACTCCTTCTATACCAGATTAGGTTTCTCTGATTATAAAGGGGCCATCCATAACAGAGAAAACATGGTTCTCATTATCCAGTCCTACACCCCTTACATCACCAATAAAAGCCATTCCAGGATGTTTCCTGATGATGTCTCCTAGGGTTTTAAGATCTATTGTTGAATCATTCACCAGATAACTACTTAAATGTGCAAACTTTCTAATCATGCCTCCATGGCTGACAGGCTTATTTCAATCTTCCCTATTTTTCGGTAGCTTCTCTAATCGAACATAATCGTAACTTGGAACGTCAGTATCCTATTTAGGAAACGGAGAAGGTGCGATGGCAGGATATTGTGGTCAGAATATCACCTGACATAAATATTGTGTCCTAAATATTGTCTACAAAGTTGTTCCCCAATTGTAGTTAATAATAGAAAATCTACATTCAAAGGGGAGATGTACACAATATATATGCCAGAGAGTGCTTTGGTATACAATATTCTGGCATACTACCTCAGGCACAGTGTTTTAATTGCGATATAGGTCGGTGCAAGCAAAGAATGCTGCCTCTGGGAGGAAAACCCCAGTAGAGGTAAGGGCTACTCCATTACCTCCACTCACTAATGGTTGTGGAAACCAGGAAGAAGGGTGAACATATATCACATTCCAGTCGAGAGAAGAGGGTGCATTTCTTCTCGTTACCCTTCCTTTGTAGCAGACATCATATTGATACCTGATGAAGGAACCATTTTACGGAACTTGAGTGAGCAGCCCACTCCAACAATCTTTAATTCTCACCATGCAGAATTTGTTGGATGACCAACTCCAAGTAATCCTGCTACCTTCTGAGTAAGTTCAGTTGTATGGTAGAAATAAAAACCACTATAGCTTATTTCTGCATTGCAAAAGCTTTACAAAGAACATACGGAAAAACATTTATGCCAACTTAAAAGCATTCTCTATGTCAGACAGACTAAGAATTACCTCAAATGTAATAACAAACTTTAGAGAAAGGTTAAATGTGAGCGCAGAAAAAGATAGAGTAGAAAGACTGAGTCTGTAACAACAACTTGTAAAGAGGATTAGAGAAAGTGTTTCACATAGGAATTGTACTTTACTACAAACAAGAGAGCCTCATACCAGGAATAACTTAAAAAGGTGGGTCTTTAAACTTTTGTGGAATGTGATAATATCCGGAGCTGTTCCCAGTTGTGTTGGAAGAGCATTTTAAATGTTTTCTGAAGCACAAGAGAATGATGGCCTCAAAGCTAGCTTTGCTTACAATTTCTGTGTTTCCAGCTGAAGCCTGTTTTTGCTCCTAGATGCTGTTGCACCGCATGACATTTTCAATAATTCTGCTAGGTAGCTTGGCTTCACTTAATGAAGTGCTTTGAGTGTTAGCTAACAAATTTTGAATTTTATCCAGGCCTCTAGTGGATGCCAATGTAGTTCCCTCAGAACAGGGAAAACGTGGTCATATTTATTAATCTCTGAAGTGAATTGGGCTGTCGAATGGAGAGCCGCTTTGATTGGCTTTAGCGCAATAGCGGGAGGCCAGCTATCAAGGTGTTGCCAAAATCAATCCTGGTAATAATTAGCGCATGAGCATCTGTATTCAGCTGTTCCTTACAAAGTAAGTGCTTTATTCTATTTTGTTACTGAAGACAGAAATTTGCCTATTGCACCCCTTTGTTGTGGGGCTTATTTGATCATGAGGCATTGATCAAGGACCCAAATGATCTAGTTATCTCCAAAAGCACAGGTGTGAAGTCTTTCACAATTAATTCCGAGATTAGGTTTGGAGATTAGGTTTGGGTCAATTCTATTGTTGGATTTGTATGAGATCAAAATTAATTAACTTTCTGCAAATTCAATTTCAGCCAATTTATAGCCTTCCATGCTTGTAGTTTCTTCGGTCCTCATTGTAAAGGGATTGTGTGTTTTATCATTGACAGCTTACAATAAAGTTGCATGTCTTGAGTGTATTGGTGTTATTCAGTAGCAGAGCTTTTCAGTAGTAGGCTTTGTGGTTCGAAGTACAGGTTAAAGAGCACTGGGGACAAAGTGGAGCCTTGTAGGACTCAGGTCCTGTCCGAGGTGTAGAACTACCTAGCTTAACTAACTGAGAGCAACCATCCAGGAAAGATTTGAACCATTTGAGTACTGTCTTCTTGTAACCCATTCCATTTTCTTGAGTATTCAGTAGTTTTTCGCGATCAACCAATTCAAGTCCGGCTGATTAATTCTAACATTACCAATAGACATGTTTCATCGTCATCGAGAAAACAATGGATATCATCAAGTGTTTTTGCTGTCGCGGTTTCTATAGTATTGCCAGCTTTGCATCTTGATTGGGATGCTGCTAGGAGTGAGTACTCATCAACTAGGCATTGTATTATATTTCAGTGCATTTCTCGCTTGCCTTCACTCACCAAGGAAGAAAGTTAGCCAGTCTGTAGTTATCCAAAATTGAAGGGGCTGCAATTTTCTTATTTGGAATTGGATTTATTTGTCCCATCATCAATTTGCTTGATTTGATTTCTTTCTTCAAGGAGGAATTGAGTTATGCGAGCCAAAAAGATGCCAAGGTGTGCAAGTCCGCTTTTATTGTATTTGCTGGTATTAAATCAAATCAAAATAGTGCGATGAGTGCGTTCGTTTTATTAATTTGATGACCTCTTCCATCTGTAATTCTGTAAATGATTTCCAGATTTTCTAACTCCGGTTGCGAGTTCTGGATTTTTGGAAACATTGTGTTGAGGTTCTTTCAGATTTCCATACTTTTGGGCAAAGAATAATAAGAATTTGTTGAATTTCTCTATTAACTGTGTATTAGTGTTGATCTTGGGTGTGACAGTGTTCTCATTTCAGAAACTTACAAATGGCTTCCGTTGGGCTCAATCTGGGAGAAGGTTTTCTGCTCATGTTATGTAAGGTGCTTTAGTTTTTGGGATTTGTCTCTTGCATACTATTCTCACTTTCTTTGCATTGGTTTCTATACATGCAAGGTGCTTGTTAGTCTACGTACATGGCAGACTGAATGTCAGGTTTTCTGTATGCATTGGTGTCTATATGTGTGTGTGGGTGCATGTTCGATGTCTATGTGTGGATGGTTGCAAGTTTGCTGGCTTGTGTGTTCATGAAAATTCAGCATGCATGTTGCTTTGCATGCAAATTTTCACGTTTGAGTCTCCTTGGTTAATGTCATGTGTGCATGCATTATACACAAGTCATACCTATTGGCTTTGTTGATGCTTATTACAAAGGAATTGGCAATAACACACTGCAACCATGTTTGTATTAGATCTGTGCTGAAGCTAGCACAGCATGTATCAAGGAAAGTGGGATTTACTGCTGAAAAGTTGATCAATATCAACTGGATTTTTCTGGCAGAAGAAATTTATTAGACCAGGAACAGAGCCAAGGAACTCTTTAGGGTATTTCCAAACTAGCAGACTTTACTGAGAACCACACATTTTACTACCACGATGCACAGAGTGCTACCAGAGACTTTAATAAGAAGATATTTAATACAAGCACAGAAATAGCTGTCACTGATGAAAATCCTTTTCCTTCAGAGAGCTAAAACCTACTTATTTCCCACATTAAGCACTACACAGATCATTCTTCTTAACCTGCCAGTTTCTGTTCTTCGTTTTAATTGTGTAATTCAGCCTCACTATTTATACCATAAGGGAACATTGAACCTGCATGAACCAAGCTCATTGGCTAATGCCTTTTTCGATGCATTATCAGTGGATGTGTCGCCCTTGGTACCTTCTATTACTCCTATGTGGAATGAGGGACACCGAGTAGGGCGTAATTTCCTATCCCTATCAGGTTAAGACATATAATGCCACATCCTCAGATGGCATAACAGATGAGTACAGTATGGAGCTTGCATGTCAGTTACCACCTGGCCATTCAACGCAATTAATTGCCTGGACCTGGTGTTCTCCTTGTCGAGGAACTGGGTAACTCTTCTTTCCTCTGTAAAACAATCAGAGACATAGGATATGTGTACAAGACCTTCTTTTATTCAAGTAATTACAATCTGCAACTTCACCCCACTCCCTCAGTGATGCAGATGCACTTCATGTAACATACATGAAGTACTGGATAGCGGGAGCAGAATATCACCTGTATCCCTGAGGTTGATACTATTTCCTAGTCTCTGAGGCATCAATAACCTTGGGCTCACCTGCAAGCCAGGGGAAATGGGAATATTGTGATGGATGTGTTAATGTTGACCTGTGGATCAGGAACACTCCCTTTGGTCCCCTTTCAAGGGAACTGACCTGTGCTATGGGCTACCCTTGAACCCTGGCCCTTGGACTTGTACATCTGAGGCTGGCAAATTGCCGGGACTGGGGACAGAAAACACCTCGAACAGAATGTAGGGGATTAACTTGCAGCCCGTGCAGGTAAGAGCGGTGGGGCTGGGTAGAGGGATTTCAACACGACGACGAGGAAAAATTAATTATTTATTTAATTTTCCCTGCACGGGCGGCGGCTGTTTACTTGGTGCCTGACACCTCCCCCCCAGGGTTGTTGACCCTCATGAGTACAGCTGTGTCTGGACCACTTACGTTTCTGTTCCCTGAACACTCTAAGCAATTTCATCCGTTGGATGGTGAAGAATATCCACCCAGCCAAGGAATCTGCCATCTGGTCCATCAACCTGACCAATAACTCACTCACCCCAGGCCCATTGGCTGCCAAGCCCTGCTAAGAAGACACCACACCATCCTCCAGTGGTAAATGTTTAGAATAGCAAATGTAAAGAGCATTAACATGAGATTGAATACAGCAGGTGGAAGCTGAGGAGCCTCCATGCAGGCCTAGAGTATTTCACCGACAGCCTCGGTGCCCAGACCATCAACACACACACTTCTGAGCACCATCTTATCAGTCTAATCACAATGCTTCCTGTTTTGACCGGGGATAGATGACAACAAGAAGGGAGTGGACACCCCTTTTCCAGGTCATCCCTTTGTCACCCCACTGCCACTAACCCACTGAGGGGTCAACAGATGCATGCACCTTTCTTTCTAATACCATTTACAATAATAAACTAGCCACTGCGTTCATCTTCTCACTCACTCACTCTACAAGGAATGACATGTAAGAGCCAAATGAATTTAAGGGGACTCTTCTGGTTCTTTTTGGATTCAAAGTCATTACCTAACACCATAATCACTGCAAATTCACTAATCAATAAAAGAACTATTCACAACCCCAGAATACCCAAAATGTTCAATTAACCCAGACCTTTACTATTCGGGTCCTGTTCTGTCTGTCACATGCAATGTGGGACAGAATCTCAAGTGCAGCTGATAGTTATTTTTTGGTGCTTTGATGGATTTATCCACTGCATGCAGCTTTCTACATAACGTGTATTTGTAAAGTGCACGTTCACCCAAGGGTATCTTGGTGCTGAATAACAGATGTTTATTGTCACCCAACTCAATGGTACTCATGTTATGAACCTCAGAAGTATGAAAGGCTGAGTGGACCCCCCAGGATTTTAACTTGTGGCCATGAGGTCGAACACAGGCCCCTACAGTGGACAAATTAGTCCACTAAGCCACCAGACCCGGCTTGCTACCTATACTACACTGTGGTAGAGGAAGTGAGTGGAGTGGGTGAGTTAACTAATTTACGCAGAGGTCACTTCTGAGCTGTACTCAAAGAGTATATAGCCTCACTGTTTTTGGGACAGAAAGTAGGTAGGTAGTAGTAAAAAAATGTTAATGAAGTAGTTGGATCCACAATTACAGGTTTTTTTGTTCCTTCGATTAATAAATCTATGAAACAAGTCCTAATATATCATAAAGAGTCTGAAATTATTAAATGTCTAAAAGGCATCTGAAGTGATTTTATCAGTAATATTGTAATTGTCTTAGTATGGGAAATCAAGTTGAGCCGATTTCTTCCTTGTGAGTCTCAACCCACCCTGGCTGATTGCTGATTATGTTATCGATCAGCAAATTCCTTAGGGAAAGCGCCTTCAGCAGCCACGAAAGACCCAATGGAAACAACCATACTTGCACTGCACCATTTAAAATATCTCAATTGTTCTGATCTTTGCAACCACACCCAGTAAGGATTTCTGCAAACCCTGGCCACCATCCTAGAAAAAGCAGTGCTAATATATTTGAACAACCATTTGAGTTGGCATAACTGTCTACATGATATGCAGTCAGGCTTTCTGCCAAAAGAGGAACTGGAACACTTCTGTTAAATTTAGAGGATAATATGCGGAGCATCATGGATAAAAAAATAAATAAAAAAAAACAAGCGGACACAGCGCTGCCCTGGATAGAGTGGATAATTTAAGCGTTCTGGGCAGGTGAGATGAGGGGACAAGACCTTTAGGGGTATCTGTACACTGGGTTTTATTATTCTAGATTGATTGATGTGTTTAGGTTGTAAAATTGTGAGATTTAATTTTGCGAAATTTCGTGAAAATAATGTGAAATTACATGAAATTTTGGTAAACGAAATTGTGCAGTATGTGAGTATGTGTGCAACACACGGGCATCCCTTGCCATTAAAAGTATGCAAGATACGGGCAGGGGAACTGGTTAAAGGAAACAACGTCTCCCATAAGATATTTTCTGTTCCAGCAGGACACTGTGTGCTTGATCTATTAAGTAAAATGTTGTGCAGCACCAAATTCACAAATTTTGCAAACTTTGCAGCCATGGTGAAAATTTCGTACAGGCCTAATGAAATTCTGCATTTCAGTCATTATACCTTTGTAAAGGAGTTTGCCTCCAAACTCACCCAATTAAAACCTGTCTGCTGAATCAAAATTTTGATTGCATTGTATTCTGCACTTACAGAAAAGGTCTATAAGGTCTATAAGACAGAGGTCCTCATCCTCGGACCCTCCCCCTCTGCATGGGACAACACCTGGTGGCCCACCGCCCTCGGCAGCCCCCTACCCCCACGGACCACGCCCGAAACCTCAGCATCGTACTCGACTCCTTCCTCTCCATGACCCGAAAAGTCAACGCCGTCGCCTCCACCTGCTTCAACACCCTCCGCATGCTCCGAAAGACCTTCAAATGGATCCCCCCGAACCACGGAAGACCGTCACCCATGCACTCCTAACCAGCAGACTACGGAAACGCCATCTATGCCGGAAATAACAAATCCCTGATCCACAAACTCCAGACCATCCAGAACACCGCAGCCAGACTCGTCCTCGGAATCCAACGACATGAACACATCACCCAGCACCTACGCAACCTCCACTGGCTCCCCGTCGAGAAGAGAGTCACGTTTAAGATACTCACCCACCCCTACAAATGCCTCCACAACACCGGACCCCAATACCTCAACAAGAGAATCTCCTTCCACGTATCAAAGAGAAACCTCCGATCCGCCAACCGCGCCCTCGCCAAAACCCCGCACATCCGCAGAGCCAGAACAGGTGGTAGAGCCTTCTCCTACATTGTGGCCAAGACCTGGAATGAGCTCCCGAGCGACATCAGATGCGCCCCCTCCCTGAACATCTTCAGGAAGACGCTCAAGACCTGACTCTTCGACTGAACGGAGCTTCTAAACTAATTTTCTGTGCTTCCCATAGTGTGCCAGTGACCGGTATTGAGGTTCATCTCTGAGCTTTCTGTTTTTGCATCCAGATATATAACACATAAACTGACATACACCTAAAACCAGCCAGGACTATTGTCTTTATCACAGGATGTTAGCTGTTTAAGATAAAAAGTAACAACAATACATTTATTGTAAAAAATATTGAAAATGTTTCAATTCTGCAATTATGATACTGTAAATTAAACACTGACTGAGGCCTGGGGAATGGGTAGTGGTCGTCAGAGCGTCTCAGTCACTCCCATTGTGTTCTCTCTAGATTAGACATGTATGCCCTTTTTTTCTCCACGTTGCCCCTATCTGCTCATCTTACACATCATCTCTTTCCTCTTCAGCACCATCTTTTCACGCTCTCCTGAGTGCACATGTTAAATATAAACAGGAACTACATAGATTACCTAAACATTTTTGTACACTCATTACTCAGAAATCGATCAGTGTTTTTGCCAGTAAAGCTAAGGACATGAATATGGGGCCCGTTGTGACCCGTTTCAATGTTCATTTTTAATTACTACTGGGTCTGAGACCAGGAGGGACCCGGCCCACCTAAAGCCCTGCCTGCACATGTCCCATAAGGATGATGGAAGAAGACCCCAGAATTTTACAGTGCACGTAGGTAGCACCATCAACCTGCTCTCAACTTTCAGTGAACAGGCAGCACTTAGCATTGCCACACCCAGGTGCCATGCATGGATAGCACAGTTATTTCGAAGGTACCAAAAAGACTAATGGCGTAGTCAAACAATCATTTCAACTTCACTCTTCTGGGTAAGAAATCTTGAAACTCTTCCAAAATTTCCTAAATCTCTCAAACAACAGTAGAAAATACAACTGGTACCAGGTAGTGCCTACACTTGATGTCCACTTTACACACAACTCAGCCTAGACTTTGAAGATTTCAAAATGAAGCAAGCTTATCAAAAGGATAGTGAGTCTATAGATGGATTCTATGCAAGGCTAAGAGAACTTGTGAGCACCTGCACAGAAGATGACCCCAATATGGAGTTTAAAGAGCAGATCATAAAGGTTTGTCACCCTTAGTCCTCCGCCAGCTCACACTATGATGCTTGATGCCAACCTAACACTGGTCAAATCACACAAACTCTCAAATGCATGAGCAGAACAAATAGGAACTGCATTCACAAAGGATGAACTCAAAGATGAACCGGTGGGCTTTGTCAAGAAAGGGAATGATGTGATGGGTGGGAAGCTTCATATGGCCCCATCAAACCACAAAATGACTCCTATATTGATAGAAAGAACTCTGGCTAGCGTGGGACATTGCCTCACCCAGTAGGTGAATGCCCGGCACATACCAAGACATGCTCAAGTTGCTGCAAACCTAATCACTTGGCGAAAGTATGCAGAGGAGGATGACAGCTGAGTGGGCCAGTACACAACCCAGCTCTAACCACCAGTCCAAGCACATGGTAGCGGATGGAAACGATTACGAGATTTTCCACCCCATGGGGGGGGAGATGATGGAGGAAAGAAGAAGAAGAAGACCTACAATGACATCACAAAGTTGACTCCTTGTCCGACCCTTCACCCCTCAACAGCTTTCTGCTTGCTGCTGATGGGCTAGGGAGAGGTAAGGAAACTACAGATTGTAAACAGGACTCAAAGAGCTGTTTACTTTATGATACCTGCTGCTGCATTCACATATGTGAAGAAAGATGGTCGCAAGGACAGTGGCAGGGGATCAAAAGGCCAAGTCAAGGTTAGCAGTTATTATCCCTAGGTAACTCTAATTTAAATCCTCAGACATCCCTCCAACAGAAAAGTCTCTGATTTTGTTTGACTAATAAAGTGTTGCAGCTGACAGACTAAATGCACTTAAATCGTATGTTACAGAAATGATAGTGCCACCACTCACAAGAAGGTTTTTTGGAACTAAAATAGATCCAAGAAAATGGTTCTCATTCCATGACCAACTTTAATACATTGACTTGGCCCATTGGGTTAAAGACATATTCCACAATTCACACAAACATGTCAGAAGTCAGCAAGCGTTGAATTTTTTGACTCATCTTGGCAGGAAGGTTTATCTTGTAACAAAGTGTGATATGTAAGTACTTCGATTCACTAACTCAAAATTCAGGGGTGGATCACCAAAAGTAAAGGACCTGCATGATGAAACAAAAACATACCCACAGATTGTTTTCTAGAAAAAGTGATGATCAGTCTGTTTCACCAGTGATAGAGTTTACAAAATATCCATATTCCACCACACCTGATTTTTGGGACCAAGGGATTATTTGATCCATGCCAAATGTTCAGGATAGCCATATAAGACAAGTGTATATACAATTGGACCTGATTCACAAAGATAAACCTACACTTTTGTGTAGGTTTACGATTGTTTGCTATTCACAAAGGTATTTTATGAGTAGTGACAAATGACAGTTACATAGTCAATACTCATGCTGAAAAGCACAGACGCTTGTGACTGTCCTTTCTTACGCTAAGCTAACCTGCTATACTAGCTGAATGCAGAATGAGGATCAACGTGTGATTCTTGAGCTTCCAGCTCAGGTGGAGGGCTTGATTCATGAATCTCTGAGAGCAGTGGCCACAACATTTAAAGTGAGTAATGCGCAGGATTATTTTGATAAAGCAGGCTTTAGGTTCATGACTTAAAAATACCTACAGAAGGTGACCCTAAAGTTCTATCCGATGTAGCTCTGTTGTTTGGCAGTGGCTGTTTTAGCAAGAAGGTTGCAGGGGTGCTGGAAGTAGGGGTTTGACATGTGTTGCAGCACCCCGACGTGGAGGACATTGGGGAGGATAATGGAAAACGATGAGGCCTTTCAATCAGTTTTCTTTTTAAGCAGCGTCAGCTGTTTTTTCAAATGCAGTGATCAATGGTAATTGAGGAGAAACCAGTGAATACATTTTTATACTGCCCTTTCTCTTGATAGATATATATATATATTCACTGAAGAAACCAAAGGCTACAGGGATATTATGGTTAGGCTCAGGTTTCACTCATAGAAAACCAGTGAAATTCACCAGCTATAGTTACCTGAGCTAACTATAACTTACGCCTCCGCAATGCACTGCTTATGACCTCACATATTACATCACTCATGACATGGTAAGTGACATCACTGATGGCATCTTCCAGTGACTGTAAGTGTTTCGTAAGTGAGACTTAAAGATTTATACTAAGCTACAGCTTAATAGTTAAATTACTATTCTTCTATACTAGTTATTAGTCATACTGAGTGGCTGTGTGACTGTCTGTATCAGTGTGTGAGTGGATGTCTGAGTTGCTGTATGGGTGTGTGAGTGAGTGTGTGAGTGGCTGTGTGAATGTGTTAGTGGGTATGTGAGTAGCTATATGGGTGAGTGAGTGATTGTGTGAGTAGCTGTATTGGAGAATGAGTAGGTGTGTGAGTGTCTGTATGGGTGGCTGAGTGGCTGTGTGAGCGGCTGTATGGGTGAGGGAATGGGTGTGTGAGTGGATGTATGGGTGAGTGAGCTGCTGTTTGAGTGTGTCTATAGGTAAGTGAGTGGATGTGAGTTGCTGTATTTGAGGGTGAATGTCTGGCTGTAAGGGTGTGTGAGTGGTTGTATGAATAAGAGAATGGGTATGTAAGTGTTTCTGTATGTGAGTGGTTGTGTGGGTGTGTGAGTGGTTGTATGGGTGAGTGAGTGGCTGTGTCAGTGGCTGTATGGGGAAGTGAGTGGGTGTCTGAGTAGCTACATTGGTGAGTGAGTGGCAGTGTGAGTGGCTGTGTGGGTGACTGTGTGGGTGTGTGAGTGCCTTTATGTGTGAGTGAGTGAGTGGCTGTGTGAGTTTCTGTATGAGTGATTGAGTGGGTGTGTGAGTGGCTGTAAAGGTGTATGAGTGGGTGTGTAAGTGTCTATGTCTGTATGATTGAATGTGTGAGTGGCCGTGTTGGTGAGTGATTGGGTGCATGAGTGGCTCTATGGGTGAGTTAGTGGGTGTGTGAGTGACTGTAAGAGTGAGTGGATATGTGAGTGGCTCTATGGGTGAGTGGTTGTAAGAGTACTGGTATGGGTCTGTGAATGGGTATGTAAGGGGTTGTGTGGGAGTGGGTGTATGAGAGGTTCTATGGGGGTGTGAGTTATAGTTATCGCAGGTAACTGTAACTGCTGAATTTCACAGGGTTTGAATTAGTGAAATCTGACCCTAACTATAACGTCCCAGTAACCTTTGTTTTTTTCAGTGATTTTCTAAATTTTAAAAAAAATTCTATTTCCGAACTATAACGTCCTTGTAACCTTTGTTTTTTAGTGAATTTCTATGGTTTTTATCTTCTATTTTGTAACTATAATGTCCCTGTAACCTTTGGTTTCCTCAGTGAATTTGTAAGGTTTTTGAAATAGCATCCCTGTAACCTTTGGTTTTTTTAAGCGAATTTCTACGGTTTTTAATTTTTTTTTCCTAACTGTAACCTGTATGAGTCTCTAAGCGAGTCTGTGAGTGGGTGTGTGAGTCTGTGAATGGGTCTGTGAGTGAGTATTTGAGTGTCTGTGTGGGTCTGTGAGTGAGTGCATGAGTCTCTGAGTGGGTCTGTGAGTATGTGAGTCTCTGAGTGGATCTGTGAGTGGATGTGTGAGTCTGAGTGGGTGCATGAGTGTCTAAGTGGGTCTGTGAGTAGGTGTGTGAGTGTTTGAGTTGGTCTTTAAGTGGGTGCATGAATCTCTGAGTGGGTTTTTGAGTGGGTGTATGAGTGTCTCATTGGGTGTGTGAGTGAGTGCATGAGTCTCTGAGTGGGTCTGAGAGTGGATGTGTGAGTCTGAGTGGGTCTGTGAAGTGGGTGCGTGAGTCTCTGAATGGGTATGTGAGCAGGTGTGTGAGTGTCTAAGTGTGTCTGTCAGTAAGTGCACGAGTCTCTGAATGGGTCTGTCAGTGAGTGCATGAGTCTCCTAGTGGGTCTGTGAGTGGGTGCATCAGTGTCTGAGTGGGTCTGTGACTGGGTGTGTGATTACCACAAACACCGCATGCAGCAAGCATGTGCATTTATTCTCCTATAGCTTGCAAAACACCTGTACAATGTGTCCTTGCAATTTTAAACTGCTCCAATGAGCAAAACGTGGGCCACTGTTTTAGCTTTCTAATTCACTAATGGGGGCCTCTTCTATTGTGGTGCCCTGCCGTATTTTCTGTTCCAGCCTGACCTTGGCCCTGCTGCAAAATTTTGTCCTACCATGCTGCATAATTGCAGTGGCCCTGGACTAAACAGAATACTCCAGATTGATGTTGCCAGAACTGAGCACAGTACTGCAGATGTACACAATGCTCTACCTTCAATACAGGGGGCAATATTGAGAAGTGAGGCCACCAGAATATGACACATCACTTCAACTGTGCCCCCCTTTACTGCAAGGGGGTGGGGCTCTTGTTCTTGGCACATTATACCCTCAATGATGACTCCCCAGTAACAGTAGAGTTGCTGCTGGTGGTATATCAACCAGTGCACAACAATGTTTGCCTGTGTTCCTGATGGCGACGTCATGCTGTTTACTAACTTTAAGGTTTCACCTAAGAAAGGAGAGTGGGCAATCCAGATGCAAAGCATGGCAGGGCTGACTCAGCCTTTCATATAACAACTTTAAGGTATCACCTAAGACAGGTGAGTGGGTAATACAGATCCCAAGCATAGCAGTGCTGACTCAGCCTTTCACCTACCAACTTTAAGGTATCACGTTAGGCAGGTGAGTGGGCAATAGAGATACAAAGCATGGCAGGGCTGACTCTGCCCTTCATCGACCAACTTTAAGGCAGGTGAGTGGGCAATACAGATACAAAGCATGGCAGGGCTAACTCGGCCTTTCATCTACCAACCTTAAGGCATCACGTAAGGCAGGTGAATGGGCAATACAGATCATGGCAGGGCTAACCCGACCTTTCTTCTTTGCGAGGGTGCTAAAGTAAGTTCTCTTTGGCTGTTTGCTCAAGTGTTTGGGGACGCATCGGTCTGTGGAGTGTGCTGCAGAGGCTGTTATTTCCATACGACCACCTGCTCTGGTATTTAACCTGCTCAGACCTCATACCACTCTGCCCCTCCCTCCAGCTACAGGACCATGAGGCCTCGGCTTTGCACTTGGCTGCAGCCAGCTTCTGTTGCCTGGCCTCAGGGCGCTCTTTCATCTTTTACACATGTTGTTGTGTTCACCCTCCCTGAGATGCCGGTGTCTGCACCCCCACCCAGTGTGGGGAGAGCTTGGATGACCCCTGGTGTATGTGACCCCCTCTTTGCCTCCTGGTTAGTATGTAGAGGTCTATAAACCTTCCACCGTGGGGCATGGGGAGTATTTTTAAGGCATCACGTAAGGCAGGTGAGTGGGCAGTGCAGATCCCCCCCAGTCCCTCACTTCGGCGGGTGAGGGTTGAGCTTGTAGTGCACACGCTGTACTCATAAGAGAGAGCTGAGCCCTCTAGGGCGTGTGGGGATGGGGTGGTGAGGGGGACATATGTTTGCAAACAACAGTAGCTACATAAAGCCTGTACTGGTATTGAAAGGCAGGTGCACTGAATGGACAAGTGCCTGGTGGATAAGGTGACCAACCATCCGTAATTTTCACAGACTGTCCATAAATTATCCCTACAGTCCGTTGTCTATGTTTAAATTTCTTAATGGACGGCATTAGTCCATAATTTTGGCTAAAGGACAAAAGTTAATTTCTACAATTGAGATTCTCCAGCAGAAGTGGAAGGGAGGAAGTCTTCTATGTTGCATTCCAGAGAGAGAGAGGCAGGCAGCTAAAATAAAAAGAAACAAGCCTTCTTGTCAGGGTGTGTGCTTCCCCAAAGAAATCCAAATGTGTGAAATTGGTTAATTGGCAAGTGTTAAGGCTGCTTGGGAGGTTTTAATTGATGGAGTCACTTAAAGCTTCCTGATGACAAAGATATTTAATTTTGAGAGGGGACTGAAAGGGTGTTCCAAGCTGAGCTGTGGGAGCCGTGCTTTTAATGAATTTTTATAAAAATGTTTATCTGCATAATACTGAAATCTATACTTTAGAAGCACTTTTTATCTTTATTGTAAATTTATGTGTGCATTTAGTGGCAGCCTATATTATACTGTGTATAATGCACGCTTAAAATAATGACTTAAACATGCACAGTTCTTTCAGGGACCTCCTAGCACTAAAAATATACAAGTCCCTTTTCCCTGCTGCACCAAACAGGATTCAATTCTGTGGGCCTCTGGCTGCACACACATGCATACATCTGTAGTGATTGCATTAACCAATAGAGCATTCATGACATAAAATAGTGCATTTTCCATTGATTAGTTTAACTTTTATCTATTTTCCAGTTAAGGTGAACATTATTTTATATGTAGTTACATGACGGTGAGAGATCCACAAAATAGTTACAAAATATTTTGCTTTTTTTAGCGACGCCTTTGATTCTGCCTCCGTGCTCACTGACCCGTCCCCATGGCAGCATCCATACTTTTTTTAATGTACTTCACCCTCTGCACTGAATAGCTTCGAGGTGGGGGAGCCAACAAACTAACAAGGACAGCTGAGCCAAGGGTCTGGCTCTGATCTTAGAGTCCGTGCACGAGCCAAGCCTGAATGTGTTTGCAATGTAAATCATATCGCAAACATCATGTAAAATGTAATCAAATTCAAGAGAAGTGTATTTCTTTAACATAACATTTAAATATTTCACATTAGTGTCTATTAAATCAAATCAAACAGGTTTTGTACAATTGGTATTCGGAACTTGCGCATTTGAAAGTGCTTTCATATGCATTAATGAAGCAAAAAGAGTTTTGGTGAAGCAAAATATTTGCCTAAGATCACATAATTTAAGCAGGGAAGCTGAGATTTATCCCGGTTTTCTAAATTAACTTTGTACAAATCAGCCAGGAAATGGGTGTTTGTCTTTCCTTATGTAAAGGCTTTGTTTTTACTTCTTTGTACATTTTTCTGCAGTTTTTATATAGCGTGAACTCAACCCAAAGGTATTGGATCACTTTACATGAGCACCACTTACATTTCACAAGGTCGCTTTCATTGTTTATAGGCATGGGGAGATTAAGTGGTTGTAATGTCGCGGCCCGGACTGCACTAAGCAGAACGCCGAGGGAGAGTGAAAGTGGTGAAACCCCCTCGGGCGTAACTCTGTTGGGCTGGCCCGGCGTACGCCTGGCCAGCGTGTAGAAATGAATAAAAGGGGCAGACGTGCGTAACGGAGTTAGTCACGTACTAGCCGTCACTCTAGCATTGACTCACGTGTCTTATTGTTGGCTGAGTTAGGCCCCAACCACGACACGACATTGGCGACGAGGTGGTCTCACCCCTCGGAGCGCTCGAGTGTGCCTCGCGCTAGTCATCTGCCCCCACGAGTGCACGCGCTACCAAGCGCCGGCGGCCTCCACGCCACCCCGCTGGCTCCGCCGCCCGCCACCAAGGCCTGTCACCTGCCGCACCGCAGCCAGTGCGCGTGCCGGACTGCGCCTTTCCTCACCCGCGGCCGCTACCTCTCAGCCGCAGCACCACCAGCAGCCACCTCTTGTCAGCCCGGTGAGTGCCCCCGCGCGCGCAGTCAGGCGCGAGGGCGCCCTGTGCATCAGCGGGTGTTCACCCCATCACGGCCCTCTCAGCGGCCCACCGCCTGCGCTGCCCGGCCTAGGAGGAGGTGCGACGCTGCTGCCCAGGCCCCCATCGTCTCCTCGGCCTCCCGCCGCCTCACGGCTGGCCTATCACGCTCCAATAGACCCTACCATCCCTGCGACACGCGCCAGCGACTGGTTTCGGCGCCACCCCACAGCCACTGCCAGGAAGTTTCATCGGGTCACTCTGCGGACCGGCCAACACGCGCCCACCACGCACCTCTTCCACGAGTGCGAGCCCTAGCACAACCCCGCCTACTCACCTGCTTTCATGGCGACAGTTCCGCACCTGGAGCCTTTCGTCGTCACTGGTCCGCCACCCTCCCAAGCGGCCAGGTGGCGAGTGTGGGTGGAGCGCCTGGAAACATACTTCGATGCGGCGGACATCCCAGCGCCGCGACGTCGCCCCACGCTGCTTCACCTTGGAGGGGCGGACATACACAAGATAGCGAAGACGGTGCGCGAAAATGGCCCTCCCAGGAACTACGCCACGATGCGTGACGCCATTACCGCCCATTTTGAGCCATTCGCCAACCCGGATTACGAACGGTTCCTGCTCCGCCAGGCACGCCAACAGCCGGACGAGTCAGTGGATGTCTTCCACGCGAGGCTCAAGGAGCTAGCGGGCACATGTACCCTCCCAGATGAAGACGATGAAGTAAGGGCGCAATTTATCCAAGGCTGCGCATCATCGAAGTTGGGGGAACGCGTGTTGGAGGCCCACAACATGCCAATGAGGGACATCCTCACGTTGGGTCGCTCCAAGGAACTGTCCAAGGCGAGGGCGGCACATATGGAAGCCAGGCCGGCAGTGACGGTCAAGGAAGAACCAGTGTGCGCCATCCGGACAGATGCCCGACACCCGCGGGCGAAAGACAGCTTGCCCGCACCGCAGCCACCCAAGCAGCTCCAGAAGAACCGACCGTGTGGGTGGTGTGGAGGCCCTTACCCCCATGAAGGCGCCTGCCCCGCGAGCGGGAAAACCTGCAGTGCTTGCGGGAGACTAAACCACTACTCGAAAGTATGCCGCTCGTCACGGAGAGGGACGGCGAGAGGCCCACGCCGGCAAGTCCGAGCACTCGGCCCACTCCCCGACGACCCGCACAGCAGCGATATGGACGACGACGAAGAGACCACAGTCCACGTAGTCCGAATGCTGCACTCTCTCT
The DNA here is from genome assembly GCA_963921515.1 of Calotriton arnoldi. NCBI lineage: Eukaryota > Metazoa > Chordata > Amphibia > Caudata > Salamandridae > Calotriton > Calotriton arnoldi. The sequence continues at coordinate 3,416,354 of CAWUFW010000322.1, read as the reverse complement.
CAGCCTCTCAGCACGCCACGCCAATGTGCGAAATCGACGTACAAGGCCAGGCAGTGGCCGCGCTAATTGACACCGGTGCCACGATCAATCTCATGGCCGCCAGCGTATACCGGGGGTTATCGAACCCTCCCCGCTCCGCGAAACCAGAATACAAGTCTATGCGTTTGGGACTCAAGCCCCCTTCGCCTATGCGGAGTCTTCCAGGCTGACCTCTCCCACGAAGACACTCAGCAGCAAGCCAAGGTGTATGTGTCTCAGGAAGGAGCCGGGTTCCTGCTCAGCTGCCGCACCGCCCAAGACCTCAATCTCATCCAATTTGCCTTCACGGTGCACGCCCAGGACCTCGGTGGGCTGCTAAGAGACTTCAGCTCCCTCTTCGAAGGCATCGGCTGTTTGAAGGGACCAGCCATCCAGCTGCATATCGATAAATCAATTGCGCCAGTGGCCCTCCGACACCGACGAATCGCCTTCCATCTTCGCCCCAAAGTGGAGGCCGAGTTACGTCTCCTGGAAAAAGCAGGGATTATCGAGCGAGTGACCGGCCCCACCCCGTGGGTATCGCCCATCGTCGTCGCAAAGAAGCCAAAGCAGCCAAACGCAGTCCGAATCTGTGTGGACATGAGGATCCCGAATCTTGCCATCAAACGGGAGCGACACCTGACCCCGACTGTGGATGACATAATCGGAGAGCTTGCAGGGTCCCGGTGGTTCTCGAAAATGGACCTCCGTTCCGGATATCATCAGGTCCCTCTCCACCCGGACTCAAGGCCCATCACGGCCTTCTCTACCCATGCAGGGCTTTGGCGATACACTCGTCTAAACTTTGGGATATCCAGTGCGGCTGAGGTGTTCCAGAACATTGTGACGAACGTCCTCCAAGGCCTGGACGGCGTTCTTAACGTAAGTGATGACATCCTCGTGCATTCCCCCACGCTGGAGCAACACCTCCTGCGCCTCCAAGCAGTGTTCGCTCGCCTACGGGACAACGGCCTCACCCTACACCGGGAAAAGTGCGAGTTCCTGAGACGTGACATCAGTTTCTTCGGATACCGGTTTTCGGACAAAGGCATTGGCCCGGACAAGGTCAAGGACATACAGGAGGCTCCTGCCCCAACGTCCGTATCTGGAGTCCGCAGTTTTTTAGGGATGGTCACCTACTGCGGGTGTTTCATCCAAAATCTATCTGACCTAACAGGACCGCTGCGAGAACTCACGAGACATTCCAGCCACTGGACCTGGGAAACAGAACAGGAGGAAGCGTTTCGGAACACGAAGGCCGCCCTCTCTGCTGATACGACGCTAGTGTTTTTTGACCCCAGGCACGAGTCGCAACTAGTGGTGGATGCCAGCCCAACTGGGCTAGGAGCGGTGCTGGCACAACAGCTGGACTGTGGAGAATGGGCCCCTGTTGCCTACGCCAGCAGGACACTCACCCCCACGGAGCAACGCTACTCCCAAATCGAAAAGGAGGCCATCGCGATCCTGTGGGGGTGCCGCCATTTCCACATCTACCTGTACGGACACCCCTTCACTGTCATCACAGACCACAAACCCCTCCTTCCCCTGTTTCAAGGGTCATCCTCACGTCCCTCCACCGCGCATCGAAAAATGGGTTCTACAGCTGCAAGAATTCCAGTTCACTGTGGAGTACAAGCCCGGTACCCGGAATCCGGCGGACTTTTTGTCACGGCACGCTCGTCCTGTCACCAGGCCAGAAGCAGCTGAGGCGGCAGCCACGGAAGACTACGTCAGAATGATCGTGGAGCGGTCCCGGCCCCTGCCGATGTCACTGGCAGACGTGGTGCTAGCCACGAAAGAAGACGACTGCCTTCAGGTGGCCATCCAGGCGGTCGCATCGGCCAACTGGAAGCCGTTGCAATGCCCGACGCAATTCCATACGGCGACTGCCCAGGCCACGCTGAAAGCTCTCTATCTGGTACGTCACGAACTGTCCGTGTCAGCCGACGGCTGTCTCTTGAGAGGCCCGCGCCTGGTCCTTCCGGAGAGCCTCACCCAGCGAGCGGCCCTCTTAGCGCATGGAGCACACCAGGGAGTGGTGAAGTCGAAGAGTCGCCTGAGAAGCAAAGTCTGGTTTCCCGGCCTCGACCGGCAGATCGAATTGGTCGTTCAACGCTGTCCTGTTTGTCTAGCAACCAGCCTGCCCACCAAGCCCGCACCGATCATCACCGAAGCAGGCCCTACAGCTCCCTGGGAAAGAGCGAGCGCCGACTTTGGTAGCCTACCAGGAGGTAAATACATGCTGGTTGTAGTCGACGATTTCTCCCGTTACCCAGAAGTCGAATTCGTCTCTTCCACGGCGGCAAGTGAAGTCATCCCGAAGCTAGAGAAGCTCATGGCCACCCACGGGCTCATTGGAGAGATCAGGACGGACAACGGGCCTCCGTTCACCAGTGCCGAGCTTGCCGAATACCTTGCGTCTCACCGGATAAAGCATCGCCGGGTAACGCCGAGGTGGCCCCAAGCGAATGGCGAAGTGGAACGTCTGATGCGTACGTTGAACAAGGCAATCCAAATTGCAACGGCTGATGGCCGTAACCTGGAGCAAGCAATATATCAGTTCCTAAGAGAGTACCGGCTCACACCCCATTGCACCACCGGTATCTCCCCAAGCAGGTTGTGTTTTGGTCGTGCCGTAACGGACACCATCCCGCATCACCCAGTGTGGGCTGAGTCACGGGTTCCCCGAACCAGTCACTTGCCAGGCGGACAAAGTCGAACCAAGACGCATCCCAGAGGCGACATGCGAAGGAGAGCAGTTTAGTGGTCGGCGACCGTGTACTAGTGCGAGACCGCCACCCAGGTGGAAAGTTCAGGCTGCCATTCGAGCTACATCCATGGATCATCACCGAGGTCAAAGGCACGATGGTGACAGCGTCCAGAGGAAGTGAAATGGTGACCCGCAATGTATCCTTCTTCAGGAGAGTTCCGGAGGACGATGACGAAGGTTCCCTGCCAAGGAGCGAGCCCGCGACGGATACCCCCGAAGGTCCACCAGAGACTTCGTCGGAGCGAGAAGACCCTGCGCTACCCGTTGTGAACAGTGGACACGGCACGTCCACCCGGACGGGTGCCCTGGCCAGTGATTTGGACTCAGGACATGTGGCTGTGGACAGCAGCCAAAGGGGGGAGGCACCGCCTGACTCCGCAGTAAGGGGCAGCCAGAGCAGGTACAGTCTGCGGCCCTGTCCGAAGCCGTCCCAGAAGTACCGAGACTTTGTGGCCTGTTGCCACGTCCCCCGCTGAAGAGTATGCTGCAATCTGCTGACCAAGTAAGACCGTTCCTGTGATCTGTTGTTCGTTATGGACCACGAAATGTGTTGATGTTTGGGGTTGTTGTTTTCCCACCCCTTTTTGTATATATTCATTATTCATTGTTATCCTCTGGGTGAAGGAGGAATGTAATGTCGCGGCCCGGACTGCACTAAGCAGAACGCCGAGGGAGAGTGAAAGTGGTGAAACCCCCTCGGGCGTAACTCTGTTGGGCTGGCCCGGCGTACGCCTGGCCAGCGTGTAGAAATGAATAAAAGGGGCAGACGTGCGTAACGGAGTTAGTCACGTACTAGCCGTCACTCTAGCATTGACTCACGTGTCTTATTGTTGGCTGAGTTAGGCCCCAACCACGACACGACAGTGGTTTGCTCAGAATCACCGGATGTTGAGCCGATGCCAAGATTCAAACCTGGTTCCCCAGTTCCAAAGTCTGCAGTCCTGGCCCTAACGCCACATCCTGGATAGAGGGAAGGAGGCAGGCAGAAGCCACATGAAAGCTCAGCTCATTATGGGCTTGAGGTCCCAACAGGAGCTCAAGCTGAGCCAGAACCAGAATTCTGGCTCAAGCCTGATTCCAGCTTTCAGTGGCTCGCCCAACTCTAGAATAGCTATATAAAGTTTAAAAAGTCAGTGATATTAGTATATGGTGTCCTGCCTTCCCTTACCTTAATATATGGACCTTTTTTGTTTTAGATATTGTGTCAGATTAACCTGTGATCTGTATTTATTAACACAGTATACTAGTCAGCTTACAGAATGGTACAAAAGCACTGTCTTCTGGTTTTAAAGGGGATTGAGAAAAATAAATTAATCTAGTCAGTGGCATAGGTGCACTATGTGTGCCTGGGTTCAAATCCTAGATTTCCTGCATGGCTAAATTGTGTGATCTTAGTCAAATCAATTTACTTCACGAGTCTAATTTATTTGCTAGTGACATTTGAGAGCACCTTCAAGTAATTCAGTTTAAGATGGACTGTGTACAAAAAAATCACTTGTTTGTTTTAATAGCCTGGATTGTTCCACCATCCATAACAATAATAATGGCCATATGTAAGGGACCCCAGATAATTGGTTCACTTTGTTCACTCCTGGTGTTGTCAAGATGGAGGGTTAATGAATGTTTTAAAGTTCATCTTTAGAAACTTTCAATTCAATTTTTTTTTAACAATGCTATTTGCCCTGGCTGAGTCCCTCTGAGACCCCACGACCAGAGCTAAGGGTTCAGGGTATTTCTACCCTGTCTCCTTTTCTTTAAAAAAAAAAAAATTCTGGGACTCAGCTGCTGCACAAGATGGCTGCGAACTCTTCCTGGTTAAAGTGTTAGCAGCCAATCAGATCTCAGGCGGAGATTGGGAGGTTTCGGGGAGCCTTTGCTTCCCTATATATACAAGTTTGTTTTTTCTTTATTATCTCCCAAATTACTGAACAGAATTACACTAAATAACAAAAAGCACTTCTTCTAGACCAAGAGCTGGCTTTCTGCCAAATTTTGTGTAATTCCATCCAGCGGTTCAGGCTGTAGTCATGTTTAAAATCCCTACGGGAATTGACATGGGAAAAACACTTTTTTCTTTTACACCCACCTTTTTTTCGACCCCCGCTTGACGAATCACCCCAAATCTTTCCATGCACTACAAGATACACCGGGATTCACTGGGATATATATATATATATATATATATATATATATATATATATATATATATATATATATATATATATTATCTACTGGCGGTCGCCAGTAGATAGTTATAGTTAGGACCTATTTTCCATAGGAAATCCGCGACATTCTATTTGAAATAACTCTTGCGTCGGTTGACGAATCTTCGCGAAATTTTCAAACTTTATGGCCCGCTCCGGTCCGCTCCTACCCTGAAAGTCTCAGGGTGATTCGTCAAGCGGGGGCCGAGAAAAAGGGGGTCCCAAAACATGTTTTCCCCATTCATTTTCCCATAGGAAACTTTAGACACGGCTACAGCCCGAACTGCTGAACGGAATTACACCAAATTTGGCAAAGAGGTAGTTCTTGGTTCAGAAAGAACCCTTTTGTTAAATGGTGTAAATCCGTTCAGTAGTTCCTGAGAAAATCAAAAGTTAAGTCACATATATATCTATGGCCGAGTAGGGTCCGCGTACCCTCCCGACCACGAGCTGCATGCTAATTGGTTGTCAAGTGGCTGTCAACACTCCAAATCAGGAAGTGTTGGCAGCCATTTTGTCCCTCTGTAGAACCGAGGGATAGAAACAAGTGCGCAAAGCGCAAAAAGGGGGCAGGGTAGAAACACCCTGACCCCCTATGTCTGCTCAGGGGGTCCCACAAGGACCCCCTGGGCAGAAAAACGCTTTTTTTAAAAATAATCGGCGGGATGCGCTCAGGGTGCGCGAATCCCGCCGTAGAAATAAATCGAAGCGCGGTCTCCCGCGCTCGATAGTTATTTGCCCCCGGGTGGCCCAAGTCCCGGGGGCATGCGGGGGTGGGTTTATAGTTAATGGGGGGCCTCTAAGGCCCCCCAAGCCCCGGGGACCGCCACCCCCGGGGCTTTCTAATAAAAATGTTGCGGGAGGGCACTCGGCCCTCCCGCAGCCCCGGGGACCACCACCTCCCCGGGGCTTCTTTTAAAAAAAAAAACAGTTCCTGTGTGGGGGCTTGAGCCCCCACACGCCCCGGGACCGCCACCTCCCCGGGGCACTAATAATGTAAATGCGGGGGTCCGTAACGGACCCCGAGCCCCGGGATCACCACCTCCCGGGGCTTTAAAGACATGGGAGGGGGCCGCGCGGCCCCCCTCCTGGAGCCTGTAATGGCCCTGGGGACCGCCACCCCCAGGGCCGGCTCGTGCAGTGTCCCGGGTGCCTACCCCGGGACACTGTAGTTTGCAATGGCAGGACGGGAGCCTCGCGGCTCCCGTCCTGCCATTGCAAACTGCTTTGCTTCATTGAAGGGAGAGCAGGAAACCTGCTCTCCTTCAATGAAGCAAGGCAGATTGCTTTTCCACATGGGGAGCTGCATGTCAGCAGCTCCCCATGTGGAAAAGCAATGCCGGGACGGTGGGGGATTGGGGACCCCCACGGTCCCCAACGGAGAGGGCCAGCCCCGGGGGATGGGGTCCCCGGGGCAAGTAGTGGCCCGGGAGGGGGGCCACGCAGCCCCCCTCCCCCCCAAAAAAAAATAATAAAAAGAAAAAGAAAAAGAAAAATAAAGGCCTGCCCCGGGGGATGGGGTCCCCGTGGCAAAAGGAGGCCTGAGGAGGGGGGCCACGCAGCCCCCTCCTTAAAAAAATAATAAAAAGAGTGGCCATGCCCCGGGGGATGGGGTCCCCGGGGCCGGAATCGACCATGGGAGGGGGGCCACGCGGCCCCCTTCCCGTTTTTTTAAAAGAAAAAAAGGGGTAAGGCCTTGGGGGATGGGGTCCCCAGGGCCCAAAAAAAGGAAAAAGGAAGGGGGCCACACAGCCCCCCTTCGAGGAAAAAAAAAAAAAAAAAAAAACGATTGTGCTGCAGGCCCCGCCCCTTCCTTTACCACTCTGCAAACGCGCCCTGGCGCGTTTGCAGAGGGGAAACGAATTCCCCTTGAATACTGGGGTCCCTGGGGGCCAACTAGCCCACCAGGAACCTCCAGTATGCGCCAGGGGCTGAATTGCAGAGAGGTGTACAGAGGCCACGCCCCTTTTTACACCTCTCTGCAACGCAGCTCTGTGGCGCTTACTGGAGGTACCTGGTGGGATAGTTGGACCCCAGGGACCCTCAGGATTCAAGGGGACTTAAACCCCCAACTTAAAACGCGCCACAGGGCGCGTTTGCACAGTGGTGAAGGGAGGGGGCGGGGCTTCAGGTGACATGTGTGCAAACAGGCCCCATGGCGCGTTTTAAGATGGGGAATTAAATCCCCTTCAATCCTGAGGGTCCCTGGGGGCCAACTAGCCCACCAGGTACCTCCAGTAAGCGCCACGGAGCTGCGTTGCAGAGTGTTGTAAAAGGGGCGTGGCCTCTGAACACCTCTCTGCAACGCAGCTCTCTGGCGCATACTGGAGGTATCTGGTGGGCCAGTTAGCCCCTAGGGACCCTCGGGATTGAGGAGGAATTAATTCTCCAACTTAAAATGCGCCACAGTGCGTGTTTGCAGACATGTCACCTCAGGCCCCACCCCTTCCTTCACCATTGTGCAAATATTCCTCTAAAATCAGCCGAACTACGAATTCCGATTTACTCACCTGTTATCAGGAGAGACCTCAGTGCTGCATCTTTGAGCCCAGTACTGATCCTGAAAAGTAATTTTAACCGTACTTACCAGTAACTTGAATTTCCTTCCATAGGCTAACATTGACTGGTTTCACTTGGAAATTCTTCTAAGTGTGGAGTTTTGGAACTTTATAATATTCCTCTAAAATCAGCCGAAATACGAATTCCGATTTACTCACCTGTTATGAGGAGAGACCTCAGTGCTGCATCTTTCAGCCCAGTACTGATCCTGAAAAGTAATTTTAACCGTACTTACCAGTAACTTGAATTTCCTTCCATAGGATATCATTGCCTGCTTTTTGCTGAAAAAGTTTGTGTCGATTTTTGAAACATACAAATATTCCTCTAAAATCAGCCGAAATACGAATTCCGATTTACTCACCTGTTATCAGGAGAGACCTCAGTGCTGCATCTTTCAGCCCAGTACTGATCCTGAAAAGTAATTCTAACCGTACTTACCAGTAACTTGAATTTCCTTCCATAGGCTAACATTGACTGGTTTCACTTGGAAATTCTTCTAAGTGTGCAGTTTTGGAACTTTATAATATTCCTCTAAAATCAGCCGAAATACGGATTCCGATTTACTCACCTGTTATCAGGAGAGACCTCAGTGCTGCATCTTTCAGCCCATTACTGATCCTGAAAAGTAATTTTAACCGTACTTACCAGCAACTTGAATTTCCTTCCATAGGCTAACATTGACTGGTTTCACTTGGAAATTCTTCTAAGTGTGGAGTTTTGGAACTTTATAATATTCCTCTAAAATCAACCGAACTACGAATTCCGATTTACTCACCTGTTATCAGGAGAGAACCCAGTGCTGCATCTTTTAGCCCAGCACTGACCCTGAAAAGTAATTCTAACCGTACTTACCAGTAACTTATATTTCCTTCCATAGGAATCCATTGTCTGGTTTTCAGCAGAAAAGTTTCAAAGTGTCGATTTTCACAAACTACAAATATTCCTTAAAAATCGCCTGTATGACTTAAACGCATTCTTTCAACTGTTTACAGGAGATGCACCAGTGCTGGATCCAGGATCCAACACTGAGTAAGAAAAAGTAACGATAACACTACTTACCTGCTAAGTGAATTTCCTCCCATAGGATAACATTGGTGATTCTATGTGAAAAAGTTTCTAAGTGTCAACTTTTAAAATACAATAATATTCCTTAAAAATCACTACTGTAACCAAAACGCTTTTACTCAACTGTTTACAGGAGATGTCCCAGGACTGAATCTAGGATCCAGTCCTGTGGTTAGAAAAGTAATCCATAAAGTAACTAATTGCATTTAACTAGAAATTCACATTGAGCTCAATGTTGCATTGTGTTTGAAATTGTGTTGCCCATTGCAACAACTGTAACTACTGTACTTAAAACTCTATTGCCTATTTGCAAAGTATTTAAACTAAAGTAATTCATTCTGAGAAAGTATATTTTGTAATGTAATGTATAATGTAATTACAATGTAATTTAATAAATAAAATATCTAAAAATAAATAGTTTTAAAAAATGTAGTAAATCAGTATCAAAAAATAAATATAACAATTAATACATTTAAAAATTGTCATTTACAAAACCTTTGAAATTCACTGAAAAAACCATAGGTTTTAGGGGCGTTATAGTTAGAAATGAGCATTTAAAAAACCTTTGAAATTCACTGAAAAAACCATAGGTTTCAGGCACGTTATAGTTAGAAATTAGCATTTAAAAAACCTTTCAAATTCACTGAAAAAACCATAGGTTTTAGGGACAGTTATAGTTAGTTGGACATTTCACTCGTACAAAACCCGTGAAATTCCCCCGTTATAGTTAGTTCAGCTAACTATAACTCGCGCCCCGCAATGCACTGCTGATGACGTCACATATTACATCACTCATGACATGGTCAGTGACATCACTGATGACATCACTGATGACATCTCAAATGACATCACTGATGACATCACTGATGACATCATCCACGTGATAATCTGATGCACCTCCTCACACCCTAATATAACCTTTGATACACCCACTCTAAATTACAGACTGCCATTCGCAAAACCATAGACACTCCAACACCAATAACTACATACCCACTCACTGATTCTTAGGTCTACACACACACATCCACTCACTCACCCGTACAGTCACTCATACTTATGGTCACTCAGTACAGGACTATCATATGCACTCTTACTCCTATATAGACACTCAAACACCGCCACTCATCCATAGAGGTACTCACACACCTAGTCAGTCATGCAAATAATTAAACACACTGCCATTTACTCACCTATACAGTTATACACACACCAGCTCACTTAATCATACAAATACTAGCACATTGTTACGCTCTTATACAATCACTGATACAAGCACACACTCATCCATACAGCCACTATCACAATCACTCACTCTCGCTTATAGCTATTTATATACTCCAACACACATATATACTGCCTTTCACATATGTAGTTAGTCACACATGTACCACTGGGACATACATTCACTGACTAACACACTCTTACACACACTTACCCACCCATACAGTCTATCACAGATGCACTCTTGAAACCATCCACCCAGTGAATCACCCACTCACACATCTATGCACAGAGTCGCACACACCCCTCCCACACAAACACTCAGGCACCCATACAGATACTCAGACAACCATTCAATAACTCATATAGACACTCATGTAGCTATTCACAAACACATGCAGCCACTTACACAGGAACAGACAGACGGATACAGACATTCACCCAGTTTAGTCACTAACCCATGCATTCAGTAAGATACGTTAAATCACTCACTTATAGAGTCAGTCACGCACCTACTAAATCATCCATACAGACACTTATACACCCACTCATTCTTCAATACGTCTTTTCCTATATATATTAAAAATATTTAAACTTTACAGAAACACAGTCACTGCATGATGTCATCAGTGATGTCATTTGAGATGTCATCAGTGATGTCATCAGTGATGTCACTGACCATGTCATGAGTGATGTAATATGTGACGTCATCAGCAGTGCATTGCGGGGCGCGAGTTATAGTTAGCTGAACTAACTATAACGGGGGAATTTCACGGGTTTTGTACGAGTGAAATGTCCAACTAACTATAACTGTCCCTAAAACCTATGGTTTTTTCAGTGAATATATATATATATATATATATATATATATATATATATATATATATATATATATATCCGTATCCTGGCTATAGCCAGTAGGTAGTTATAGTTAGGACCAAAGTTTCCATAGGAAAGTGTTTTTTGTTTTGCCAATAACTTTGGCGCCACTTGACGAATCTTCATGAAATTTATTTTAAAAGTGCCCCAGTGAATCTTGTTGTGCATGGAAAGCTTCGAGGTAATCTGTCAAGCTGGGTTTGGGAATTAAGGGAGGTCCCAAAACGCTTTCTCCCTTGTTTTGTCTATGGGGATTTTTAATTTTTTGAACATGACTACAGCCCGAACTGCTGAACTGAATTACACTAAATTTGGCAGAAAGCTAGATGTTGGTCCAGAAAGTGTGCCTTTTGTGGTTTGGTTTAATACTTTCACTAAGTAATTTTTGAGATATTTAAGTTTAAAAAATATAGAAATCTGGAGATGCGAGTCCTTGAAGTGGACTCGCGGATTCTACTGAAATTTAATTGGCTGCCAACACTTCAACCAGGAAGTGTTGCCAGCCATCTTGGGACTCGGCTTGAAGCCGAGTCCCACAAAAAAGTTAAAAATAAAGAAAAGGGGACAGGGTAGGAATACCCTGGCCCTCCAGATATGGTGGGGGTGTCCCACAGGGACCCCGCCGGGAGTTAAAAGCATTTTTTTTTGTTTAATTTTGCCGCAAATTCGTGGGTGGATCTGCAGCAAAAACATTTGTTTAAATGACACACTTTTATAAGAAGCCCCGGAGGCATGTTTTTTTAATTATGCAGGGGTGCCCATGCAGCACAACCCGTGCCCCAGGGACCATCAACTCCTCAAGGCAAAGAACAGCAAAGTGATTAGGGGGGCCCACAAGGCCAACCCGCAGCCCCAGGGACCGCCACCTCCCTAGGGCTATTTACTAAATAAGTGTGGGGAGGCCTGTATGGCCTCTCCCGCAGCCCCAGGGACCACCACCTACCTAGCGCTTGATGTATAATGAAAGCAGGGGGCCGCATGTACCCCCCTGCTGCCCCAGGGGCCACCAACTCCCCGGGGCTTTAAACTTAAATAATGCGGGTGCGGCAAGGACCCCCCTGCAGCCCTGTGGACTGCCACCTCCTTGGAGCTTTATCCAAAATAAATGCGATGAGCCATATGGCTCCCCCGCAGCCCCGGGGACCACCACCTCCCCAGGGCTTTAACTTTCATTAATGGGGGGCTGCGTGGACCCCCCCAGTCCCGGGGACTGCCACCTCCCTGAGGCAATTATCATCGAAATGTGGGGGGCCCACAAGGCCCCCCGCAGCCCCGAGGACCGCCACCTCCCCAAATAATATAATGGAGGGGCTCCGTTGCAAACCACCGGCCCCAGGGACCACCACCTCCCCAGGGTTAAATGAAACAAAGGAGGGGGTTGCGTGGCCCCCCTCCTGGAGGCAATGATGGCCCTGGGGACCGCCATACCCCAGGGCAGGTTCCTGCTATGTCCCGGGGTGCCCACCCCGGGACATAGTTGTTTGCTATGGCTTGGCAGGAGCTTTACCACTCCCGCCAAGCCATAGCAAGCGCTGCTCCGCTTTCAACAAGCGAGAGCATTAAAAATGCTCTTGCTTGCTGAAAGTGGAGCAGAATTGCTTTCGGACAGAGGGAGCTGCATGTTTAGCAGCTCCCTCTGTTCAAAAGCAATGCCGGCTCCTGCAGAACGTGGGAAGCTGGCAGGGTCCGCGAGGGCCTTCAGGCTCCCCAAGCAGTCCTCAACAAAGTGTGGGTGGGACCAGGGCACTCAGACAAGAGGCAGGCCCCTGGGGAATGGGGTCCCTGGGGCCGGGATGGACCTGGGAGGGGGGCCACGTGGCCTCTCCCCTTATACTTTTTTTCTTTTTTTCAAAAGGCAGGCCCCCAGTGGATGGGGTCCCCGGGGCCAAAATTGACCCAGGGAAGGGGGGCCATGCAGCCCCTCTCCCTGAAGAATAATAGATTAAAAAAACGGCAAGTCACCGAAGGCCCTGCCCCCTTTCTCCACCACTCTGCAAATGCACCTCCTGGCACACTACTGGTTGGGGGATGAAGTCCCCTTGGATGCTGAGGGTCCTTGGAGGCCAACAAACCCTCCTATTACCTCCAGGAAGTCTCACACAGCCTGACTGCTAAGAAGACTTCGGAGGCCATGCCCCCTTTCTCCACCACTCTGCAAAGATGCCTCCTGGCGCACTGCTGGTTGGGGGATGGAGTCCCCTTGGCTCCAGATGGTCCTTGGGGGCCAACAAGCCCTCCTATTAGCTCCAGTAAGTCCCACACAGTGGGATTGCTGAGAGGCCCTCACCCTCTTTCTCCACCACTCTGCAAACACGCCTCCTTGTGCTCTGCTAGTTGGGAGATGAAGTCCTCTTGGCTCCAGAGGTTGCTTGGGGGCCAACTACCCCTCCTGAAACCTCCAGTAAGTACCACAGAGTATGATTGCTGTAAGCACTTCGGAGGCCAGCCCCCCTTTCTGCACCACTCTGCAAATGCGCCTCCTAGCGCACTACTGCTTGGGGTATGACGTATTCTTGGCTGCTGAGGGACCTTGGGGGCCAAGAAGCCCTCTTGTTACCTCCAGTAAGTCCCTTAAAGAAGGATTACTGAGAGCTGGTCGGAGGTACCGTCCCCTTTCTCCACCACTCTGCAAATGTGGCTACTAGTTAAAAAAAAACATAGAAATTCACGTAAAATAACAAAGGTTACAGGAATGTTACAGTTAGGAAATAGAATTTGAAAAACCTTAGAAATTCACTGAAAAAACCAAAGGTTACAGGGCCGTTATAATTAGGAAATAGAATTTAAAAAACCTTAGAAATTCACTGAAAAAAACAAAGGTTACAGAGACGTTATAGTTACCTTAGCTAACTTTAACTTACACCCCCGCAGTGCACTACTTATGACCTCACATATTACATCGCTCATGACATGGTCAGTGACAACACTGATGACATCACTGATGACATCATCCACAGAACCACTCACACACCCATTCACACCCCATAGAACCTCTAGTACACCAGTAACACACCCACACAACCACTCACATACCCATTCACAGACTCATACCTGTACTCATATACCCACTCACTCCATAAATATAGGCAGTCACACACCCACTCACTCACTTGCACAGCCACTCACACAACCATTCACTCACACATTCAGCCACACATACAACCAGTCACTCACCTATACAACCACTCACACAGCCACTGTGACTTTAGAGAATACTGTAAGAAATATCTAATGTGTAAATACTGTAATATGTGTGGATATATGCGTTTTACACTTTATGGAAAAGGGGACGATCGTCGCGGTTAACAACGTCATTGGTAAGTCCCGAGTAACCGCGAAAACAAAAAATAGGTCTGACAGATGGTTTTTAAAATGCAAAAATATGAGGTTTAACATGCTTTAAAAGAAGTATGTATATAGTAATATGTGTAGGGCAATGTTCAGAATGGATTTTTTTACATATTATTTTAGGATGTGTTGGTGGCCATTGAATGTCTGCTTTTGTTTTCCGTTTTTGCGACGTGTCCATGGGGATCGCGATAACCGACGTCATCGCGATCTCCAGTGTCACGCGAGAACAGAAAATAGGTTTTAGAGATGGTTTTTATAGAAACTCTCTAGAAAAACATGACTTTAGAGAATACTGTAAGAAACCCCTAGTGTGTAAAATACTGTAATATGTGTGCTGATATGTGTTTTTCACTTTATGGAAAAGGCGCGACCGTCACGGTTAACAGCGACGTCGCAACATCCTGAATAACCGCGAAAAAGGAAAATAGGTCTGAAAGATGGTTTTTAAAGCAACTTAGTAGAAAACCATAAGTTTAAACATGCTTTGAAAGAAGTATGCATATAGTAATATATGTAGGGCAATGTTCAGAATTGATTTTTTTACATATTATTTTTAGATGTGTTGGTGGTCATTGAATGTCTGCTTTTGTTTTCCGTTTTCGCGATGTCACTGCTGGTATCACGACATTGTCGCAGATATAAAAAATGTAAAGAAAAATAACAACTCTTATTAATCCACTGAAGAAAATACAAGCTTATAAAAATACCTCTTATAGAGCCATTTTAGATAGAAAATACAATTTAAACACCTTAAAAATTCAATAAAACAAACCAAAGGTTACAGGGGTGTTATAGTTAGGAAATAGAATTTAAAAAACCTTAGAAATTCACTGAAAAAACCAAAGGTTACAGAGATGTTATAGTTAGGCTGAGATTTCACTCATACAAAACCAGCAAGATTGTGCAGTTATAGTTACCTTAGCTAACTTTAACTTACACCCCCGCAGTGAATTGCTTTTGGCCTCACATATTACATCGCTCATGACATGGTCAGTGCCAACACTGATGACATCACTGATGATATCATCCACAGAACCACTCACACACCCATTCACACCCCCATAGAACCTCTAGTACACCCACTAACATACCCACACAACCACTCACATACCCATTCACACTCATACCAGTACTCATATACCCACTCACTCCATAAATAGAGGCAGTCACACACCCACTCACTCACTTGCACAGCCACTCACACAACCATTCACTCACACATTTAGCCACACATACAACCAGTCACTCACCTATACAACCACTCACACAGCCACTGTGACTTTAGAGAAACCCCTAGTGTGTAAAATACTGTAATATGTGTGGATATATATGTTTTACACTTTATGGAAAAGGGGGCGATCGTCGCAGTTAACAACGTCATTGGTAAGTCCTGAGTAACCACGAAAACCAAAAATAGGTCTGAAAGATAGTTTTTAAAGTACAAAAATATGAGTTTAAACATGCTTTAAAAGAAGTATGTAAATAGTAATATGTGTAGGGCAATGTTCAGAATGGATTTTTTTACATATTTGTTTTTGGATGTGTTGGTGGCCATTGAATGTCTGTTTTTGTTTTCCGTTTTTGATACGTGTCCATGGGATCGCGATTACCAACGTCATCGCGATCTCCAGTGTCACTGCGAAAACAGAAAATAGGTTTTAGAGATGGTTTTTATAGAAACTCTCTAGAAAAACATGACTTTAGAGAATACTGTAAAAAAAACCCTAGTGTGTAAAATACTGTAATATGTGTGCAGATATGTGTTTTTCACTTTATGGAAAAGGCGCACCCATTGCGGTTAACAGCGACGTTGCAACGTCCTGAATAACCGCGAAAAAGGAAAATAGGTCTGAAAGATGGTTTTAAAGCAATTTAGTAGAAAAACATGAGTTTAAACATGCTTTGAAAGAAGTGTGTATATGGTAATATGTGTAGGGCAATGTTCAGAATGGATTTGTTTTACACATTATTTTTGGATGTGTTGGTGGTCATTGAATGTATGCTTTTGTTTTCCGTTTTCGCGATGTCACCGCGGGTATCACGACATTGTCGTGAATATAAAAAATGTAAAGAAAAAAAAACAACTCTTATTCATCCACTGAAGGAAATACAAGCTTATAAAAATACCTCTTATTGAGCCATTTTAGATAGAAAATACAATTTAAACACCTTAAAAATTCAATAAAACAAATCATAGGTTACATGGACGTTATAGTTGGGAAATAGAATTTGAAAAACCTTAGAAATTCACTGAAAAAAACATGGGTTACAGGGACATTATAGTGAGGATTTAGCATAAAAAAACCTTGGAAATTCACTGAAAAAAACCATAGGTTACCGGGACGTTATAGTTAGGAAATGGAATTAAAAAAAACCTTAGAAATCCATCGAAAAAAACAAAGGTTACAGGGACATTATATTTAGGCTGGCATTTCACTTTACAAAACCAGAGAAATTCAGCAGGTATAGTTAGGTGAGCTAACTATAACTCGCGCCCCCGCGATGCACTGCTTATGACCTCACATATTACATCGGTATTTTGGTGAATTGACAATTGGCAAGAGGTGATGATCGGTAGAAGTAACTATAATGCACTGGAAGCATGCTGAACGACTTTCACAATGGTCGACATCTTCCCAGCGGAGGTGAGTCAGAGGCACCAGGGAATGACAACAAACAAACCCTGAAGCAACAAATCAAAGTTATCTAACGGAAGCCATCTATGAGTCACGCAAGCCAGGAGCAATGGTAATAAGCAGAAATCAAAGATTACTTGAAGCCAGGTGAGAGCACTGATTAGAAGCACGAATCGAATGCTTTTTAAATAGTTTAAAAATGTGCTTTCTTTTATAATTTTATTTGAGAAAGTCATTCTCGCAGCTTTACTTAGAACCCTCCTGGCTCAGACTTTACGCAGAATAGTAGGAACAAGTGGTTCACATCTAATGCGGATTAAGGGTTAAAAAAATAGGTTTGTCTTTGTGAATGGGTCCAAAACTAGGCAAAGTATACAACCAAAGTCTCAATATGAATTTACTACTTTCAAAGGCCATGGGGGTGACTCAACTAGTCCTGGGTTTTCAACCAACAGGACTGAGCCTGCTGGTATTTGTAAAGTGAGATACATGCTCTAACATGCTTAGTGCTTTTGGCTAAAAAACTAGTCACCCTGTTAACATTGAAGGCTATTAACTGCTATTTGGGTTAGATAGAGGCTTTTTTGCTATATGAGTTAGATAGAGGGTTTTTAGCTGTATTGGTTAGAAAGAGAGTTTTTGGACTTCATTTTCTCCTCAGAGAGCAGTCTGCCTAGGTGCCTTGGATTCCGTAGCGGCCCCGCTAAGGACACTTGGGTACCGCATCATGACTGCCATGTGTCTATGCAGAATGTCTATCGTGGGGAATGAAAGGTGTACAAATAGGATGATATCACCTGTGACATGAGAGTGCAGGGCATGCTTATTTGTTTGGGGGGGCTGTTGTGTGTGTGTGGGGCGTTGTTCATGTGTGTGTGTGTGTAAGTGTGTGTGTATTTGTGAGAGAGAGAAAGCCTGGAGCATGCAAGAGACATAATCGACCTTCTCTTTGAATGGCTGATGCAGCTAAGAGGGATTAAGGTGACTCAGTACCTGGTTGGTATGAGTGCCTGTTAGTCAGGTGTACAGGCATTAAGACACTTGGAGCCAGATTCTATGCACAAAAAGGCATGAAAACTGCTTCTGGCTCATGAGAGGAGCAGTGTACACGCTCTTTTGTGTCCCTGTCTACTCAGTGGTGAAGACTATTAAACATCCTCATACTCTTGGTTTCAAGTGCCGACATTTTCCTAATTTTGTCTAACTGTCTATGAAACGTATTGGGTCTTGTTTTGCCAAATTTGGAAAGCTTATTTCAGCAGCTGGATGCAGGCAAGGTGATAACCCTCTCAGTAGGAATTGGCTGAATTCAGCTGGGACAGTGTCAGATAGGTCCAGCTTGCTTAGACCTTCTCTCTTGTTGAAAAACATATATTTATTTTTAGATCTGGCTTAATGACAATTTTAGCTGTCTTGCCGGCCATACGTTTTCAAAAAAGTTCATGGATACAGAGAGATTTTCAATCAACATTCTTCCAGAATTTGTCTGTTCAAACCTCACTCAAATGATGTTTTCCCGTACAACACGACAAAGTATAAATCAATGCCCTCTCCAGCTTTTTCACACTCGCACCCCACCATGCACAGTCTTCTGGCATGCCGTTGGTCTTGAAGGTCCTGGCCACACTCAGGCAAACTTATTGACTTTGTCGAAGAGTCACAACACCAAAATATAAAAAGTGGGCCTGTTGGCTTTATCAAGGGATGAGCACATCAATATATATACAGCAGGTATATCATCTTTGTCCAAACATCACTGATATTTTTAATCAAATATATATTTTAGTAAATATTTGTGGGCTGAAAATTTTTAAAAGACATATTCAGAGACATGTTTTTTTTCTCAAAATAAAACCAACATGTTTCTGAGTCTTTCTTTTTCTTAACATTTCTCTTTTCAACATTTTTCATCCCACAATACGCAATTATAAAAACAACCACAAGAGGCCCTTGCACTCCAGCTGCAGAGCATAGAGCTTCAGCGAGGAGTGTTTTTGAAAAATATTGTTAGTTCTCCTGGGGTCATGGATTTAATGGCCCAGGAGACGTACTGTTTTTTTTCATGTTGCTGGGGGGCTGCTGCACTCTCTGCATTCCCAACACATTTTTTAAAAATGCTTGCTGGTATCCCTGCCTCTTCTAGGGACAAACTGCAAACAAACAAAAAGTAAAGTGCCCTTGCAGGGCATTATGGGGTGCTCTTTCAAGGAGCAAATAATACATGAGTGGCTCCTGCCGCTCATTTATTTTTCACTTTTTTGTTTTTGTAACATTTTTATGGGTGTCCTGGTGCCCACTCAGCTTAACCAGTGACTGATTGTACTGATATATACTAGGTTGTCTTCACAAGTGTTCCTTAGTAATCAACACATTTATTGATAGTTGCAATACTGATTCATCAGCATACATTGTATGGCTTATTTACTTATCCTATAGAAAAAATCACTATTCATTAGCGTATCAAAAGTGTATATGCACATTATTATGTTGAAATCACATCTGCTGAAATTTGTTAAGGACATTTGAAGCAGGTGTATCTGACTCAAGAGGGATATTTTGGGCCTGAGTACAAGTTTGGCAGTGCAGGAGTGGGACCGCCACGCCGCCACCCCGCACCGCCAAACCTGTGTGCACACCGCCTGCAGATTATTACTTTTTTAGTCACTGGTGAGCAGTTTTTTGGCGTTACCTTGGCGGTGCCTATGAAATAGGCACCGCAATGGGAAGGTCAAAGGCAGTACCTGCACGGCGTGGACTGGTGCAGTCCATGCCGTGTAGGTACTGGGATGCATGTCTACAGGGGGGCACAACATATGCCCCCCTGCATGCACTCCATGGCCCTGAGGCAACAGGGGCCATCTAGAGCCCTCTTTGTTTCCTCTCCGCCACAGTTTTTATGGTGGTCTCACCGCCATGAAAACCATGGCGGAAAGGAAACTCGTAATATGCTTAGCGGGACCGCGACGCCACTGTTGCGGCGATGCAATGGTGGTCCGACTGTGCTAGTTGTAGTAGGGCGGTCGAAAGACCGCCACCGCTGCACCCCCTCGAGTCCGGCAGTCCTCTGACCGCCAAACTCGTAATCAGCCCCATAGTAATCACTTGAGTTATGATAGACTTGCTGAGCAGTTGCATCTGACTTGAGAGGGTCATCTAGCAAAGGTTTGAAGGGCTGCAGCATTGTTAAAGACTTAAATTTGTTACTTATCACTCAAGAAGGACAATTAGAAAATACTTGAGGTACTGTAGATATGTGAAAGGCCGGACCAGTTGGCTTTGCCAGTGCTTGGTTTTTTGGGACAGGGTAAAAGATGCCACAATCTCTCTGTCTTTAAATGATCTGGCTTAATCCCCTTATGGATCATTTAAATTGTTTTCAATCAAAACGTTTTCCTATTTCAGCTTCTTACAGTTTTCATTGTCTGAAATCCAAACAATTATCCATCCCTTCTATCTCACAATTTAAGATTATTTAATATGCTTTCAAAATTAGATATCCCATAACAAGGATTTTAGTTATAGTGACTGCATTCCAAAACCTAAAGTCTCTTCATCAGTGATTGGCCTTAAACAAAAATACATTCATTTATTTCTAAAAACATCATATTTTATCCTAATATTGATTTTCAAAAATAGTGTTCCTTTATTAGCGAAAACAAATCTTGTAATACATAACCACTCATTGTAATATAAAGCACATCGTTTGCTTGTAATACGTGTATCACTTCCTGGCAGTCTTCTAACACATATATAATACATTATTTTCTCTTCAATGTTTAGAAGTATTAAATTCGCTGTTTTCAAAGGCTATTCTATGCCAGTTTAATTGTTCTGATTAGCATTTCCTGAGATTCCTCGCATCCGTAACATCAAAGTGACGTGAAATTAGGCTCCTTAACTGATAACGTTTGTGATGTCCACTTAGTTATGGGACTCGTGTGCTGGCCCACCCCTACCTGATCTTGAGGTAACCACCCTCAATTTTGTGGTCCCTCCTTCACTCCCCCTTCAAGATCTTACTGTCCCCCATGCAAGGTATATCCCATGTACCACCCCTAATTGCCACTGTGCATGAACTAAACATTTAAGGCAGACCACCACATGGTTACCGTCTAGAACCGGTCCCCATGCCAATGGTGTATCCTTGAACTGTACTGCATGGTAGTGCTCATCATTCCATCCTCACACTGCCTACTTTTAATGTACCTTTAGCCTGCAAATCACAAAGATGGTCCTGGACTATGCACAGTTGGCTCTATGCAAGATCCTATTGGGCCATTTTCGCACCACCCCGTCAATGTGCTTTCATTTAGGTCTCCTGTGCAGCAAGGCTTTGACTGTGCAAGTTTATTCTCCTGAACCTGAACAAAACTCAGAACATTGTGACCTTTGTTAGGATATGCTGGATTTTTATATGATCAGCTTGTGCCTTAGAAAAATGTGTATAGTTTAAACTTTGAATCAAACAGCTAGTGCAGAGACATGAGTGATTCCAGGGACAGAAGCCTCTGTGTTGCTGGCTGGGACTTAAAAGAAAATATTAAAGTGGTACTTTTTCACATGCAAAAACAAAATTAAGTGCAAAGGCTCGAAAATGGTTGAGTACACCTTAATTCCATCAAATGTCCCATCTCTTAGCCCTGCAACTTCCCCTAGCCATGCCTCTCAACCCTTAGCCCGACCCTTAACAATGCCCTTCATTATGGTGCCGATTTAGAGTTTGGCAGACATGGTACTTCATTGGAATACCCTGTCCACCAAGCTCTTAGCCGCCCACCCAGAGTAGTAGGGGTTGTAAGAGTAAAGTCATCACAGCGACTGCTCTATTTAGAGCCGACGGTGTGATTTGTTTTCCCCAATCATCACCACCAGGAAAACCCTGGCGGTGAGGGACAGAAAAAAACAATGATGACCCCAAAACATTGTGAGAAACTGCAAGGGTGTATGGGTCATTAGTTTTTTTTATTATTCAGAAACAAACTCCCTCTTTGGGAGTTTGCTTCTGAAAAACAAAAAAAAGCATGCTGAACAGCCATCAGAAATAAGTGTACCTGGTCACCATATTTTTGGTACTTTGAAGGAACCTTGATAGCTGTTCCCTTGAAGGTATAAAGATGACCACTAGGCCGGGGGTCATCTCTAAATTTGATGGACGGAGTCCTGCTTGGATGGCAAAGGTAATGGCCTCTGCCACCCTTAAGGACTGTGCACTGTTTATCACACTCTAAATTGGCCTCTAGGTTTGGTGAAAACCTGCATTTAAAACATAGCTAGCACCTAAATCCACTCTACCACTAAAAGCCAGCAATTGCTTGCATGACATCTTCGTCAGTTTTCCGTGCATCTCCTTTAAACAAGGGTTCTTCTGTGGTGCTCTTAGGTGGTGAGGAAAATGCAAGGAGAGAGCTATGTTACCTCAAAATGGTCTGCAGTTCATGAAATCTAAAAGTCTTAAATAACATTTTTGATGGTTCTGCACCTTTTGTGGGAAATGTGTTGGAAAGATCTATTGCTACTTTAGATGAAGATATTAATATAATATCTTCTGTATTCAGCAACTATGTATTGCTGTAAAGAGATCTGACCTTTTATCAGCACGTAAGAGACCAGATAAATAGTGCAATGTGCTATAAAAGTGCAATAATTAATAATTGATATAAGGGTCAGTCGTTGCCAAATCACACATGCAAAATAAAATCTTGCAATGGAGGCCTACAAATGCATCCTGGCACCCATTTTTTAGCTTGCAAATTTGGAAGGATTTGAGGGCACTATTGACAAAACATTTTGGACACCTGCACGGCACTGCAGCGCAGTTCATTTCAAAGTATTTATTTCCAAGATATACTATCTCAAATAAATATTAAACAATAAATAATCACAGAAAATATAAAACCAGGTTTTGAATATAAAATCACCACATACACAAACAATGCACATCAGGCCTAGTGGTTTGCCCTTTACCGCATATTAAACACAGTGGCTCTTTACATCTTATATCCCAGACAAATATACTCATTCTATACTCAATACATAACACCATATCGTAACAACTTTACTGATACCAGCATTAAGCAATAAAAACGATTTTCTGTATCAGCTACATTTCTCGCAAGGGCAACGCCAATGCATAAGTGTGTCATTTTGAATAAAGGGGCTAGTGCTGCAAATTTACCGCACTGCAGCACACCAAAGATTCACCTGCTCTCAGAAATTGCTGATATTAATAATTGCAGGTGGACATTGCTGTTGTGATAATAACACCAGAAGGGCAGAAATGTTTGCTGGGGATTTTCCATTTTAAATGTAGCAGACACCCATAATGGCTAAACGTTGGGGGTATGCACAAACATTTGTGATGAAGTAGTTACACCTAAAACAAGCTTTGGCAAAGACAATAGATCTGGGGTTAATGTGCTAATGTATGCAAACACAGGCATGCATAAATGCGCATGGATCATTTCTGATGTGTCGCTGGTAACCTGCACCTCCCTGTGCCTCCTGTATCTGTGCCCTGCTTTTTATTCTCCAAGCTTCCACTGCTGCATGGCACTAGCAGGGTAAGCACGGGGGAAAAGAAAGAGAAGCGCTTCAAGCTTGTTGGAGAAAACAAGGACAAAAAATGTGCTTTTGCACACACACACACGCAGACACGCACACACACTCTCTCTCTAGGACTGCAGCATACTTGACTGTTTGTAGAGTAAAAAAAACGAGCAATAGGATGCAAATATCTTAAGCCTGAGATTTTATCTTGTTTTTTTAAGACTCATCCTTTAAGCATAAAATATGTGTTGTGCGTCATCGGTGCGGCCAGGAAGAGCGGGAGACATAACCAACTTTGACATATTAAAGGACAGAAGGTGGCGAGGAACTGGACCTCCAGACAACTAACCTTTCCATGGCTGAGAGCAGTGAGCAACCTTTCCATAATTACCGGAAGAGAGGCTCAACCCTTGGGGAATGTTAAGCGGCTGACAGAGCAAGACATTAAGGGTAGGACATGAGTTAAGGGTCTTGGTAGTTGACATCAGACCTGCATAACAAAACGACCCGGGTCACTGGCAAGAACTAGCCCGCTATTTAAAGAGTGAGGCCATTTTATTAATTTGTTGGTTGTAGTGCAGCCATTCAATTACCTTTTGTGGTAAATTGTTTTAGCCTTTGGTCATTCTTATTATTTCTGGCAATATTAGCGTGTTGTTTTTATGGGTCCTGCTAACTTTGATTTGTAATTTTGACTTTAAATAAACACAGGGCTGTCCAACTTGTGGCTTTTTTTGGTAGTGGAACAGGTTTTTCAAGCTTCACTATAACACAAAGGGCTTGTAAGGCCAGCAGCAGTGCAAGCTGTATAGGCAGAGGACATTTATGGACCAAACATAGGGCACAGGAAGGATGCAGAAACAAAGAAAAAGAGCGGGAGAAAGGCAACGGATAAGATGGAGTTAGTGCGGGATAGGAAGCGAGAGCAAAACAACTGAGAGAGGGTGGCAGAGAAAGATAAATGGAGAGATGGAGGAGGGAGAAACCGAGTCAGCAAAGAGAGATAAAGTGGAGACAGAGGAGATAGAGAGAGAAAAATGAAAGAGAAAATAAGGCAGATAGCAAAATGGAGGGAGAATGAACAGAAAGTGAGAGGGTAGTCACATACCAATTGTTTTGCCAACACGACTCCTGTTTTGACTCTTATAGCCCAGACAAATCCTTGTCTTGGGTATGGCTCGGCCTTTCCCATGAATTCACTGGCCATCTTACCTATGCTGTTCACTGCTGCAATGTTAGTCTTGGCGTCATTGTAGTGTTAAGAGCCTTCTATTACACTGTTTTTAAAAAATTCTTTTTATTAAACAGTTGCTCAGTGAAAAAAAAGCATGACGATATATCACTTCCATCGAGATGATTACATTGTATATAAAACATAATTAACTTGGTTATGACATCATTGCATGAGGTCTAGCATTTTTCCATAAGATCCCGCATGCACTTAAGAGGAGAGATTGTGAAGTCTCTAAATCTTGAGGAACAGGGTCTCAATCCATCACGCCCTATCCCTCCGGCTCTTCTATATAACTGCGCCAAGCATCCCAAACTTTTTCCCATTTCTTTGGACATCCCCTACTCTGGTAGACCACTTGTTCAGTTCTCCAGCACCAATCCACGTCTCCCACCCAGTCACCAACTCGTGGTGCACTCTCTGCCACCCAGGCACGGGCTATATTCCTATTAGCAATCCCAGATGCCAACCTCAGCCAAATCTTTTGGCATCTAGACCACTCCTCATCTCCGAATATACACAAGATGTGCCACTTGGCCATCAGAGGCACTGCTTGACCCGTAACCCTCGACATAATCTGCGTTACCCTATTCCAATACCTTGGTTTTTCGGGGCATTCCCAGAGTATGTGAAAGAAGGATCCCTCATTTCTACATCCCCTGATGCAAAGAGCGTTGTCAGTCCGTTCTATTACACTGTTGACAAGACAATCCTTAAATAGGCTTTTTTTTCCCAATTAAGTATGGGGGTTACATAGGTCTTGCATCCTACTAGCATTGCTCTAAATAGAGACCGCTTTCTTTCTTCTGCTTTACATCTTCTCACAACGGTCAGACTCTGCTCTTTCACCACAAGTGATTAACCTTTGAAAGTGATTAACCTTTGAAAGTGTTCAAGAATAAAGGCTCATAATCAGAACTTAATGCTTGATGTTTTAAACTTTTTACATAGTTGCCAAGTGGGGCCATTGTCTTGTGAACCATTTTTGGCCAGTTCTGGTTCTTCAGGAACCACAATGCTTCATTCAGGGACTTTTAATTTATTTTTAACATTTTAAGCAGGTGCTGAAAATCCCAACCTGTAACGTGCTGCTACCTAAAAAGACAAAACTTGATGAAGGACTGGCATAAGATCAGTTGGACACTATGGGGCATATATACAAAGACTTAATGCCACCAGAACATCACTTTTTAAGATTTCCTGGTGGCGTTAAGTCCATCACCTTATTTACAAGGCGGCGTTAAGCCACTTAATATGGCTTAACGCCACCTTGTAAATAAGATCCCCTTTCACGCTACACTTTGGGGCCTATTACGATGTCGGTTTCCTTTGACCGACACCGTGGCGGAAATGGGACCGTCCGACCTCTGGTCGGCGGTCCTGACTGCCTAATTATGATGCGACCGCACATGGTGTGGTCGCATTCTCCCATTTCTCTATGGGAGCTTGTGTTATGGCCGTACACTGGCCGTAACACAAGCTCCCATAGAGAAATGGGAGATTGTGTTAATCCCTTCACCCATGGCAGGCACCTCAAGGTTGCTGCCACAAGGTACAGGAATTAACAGGGGGCACATAGGGGCCCCCTCAGCCCCCAACCGGAAGCCACAAGGAAAAGGGGGCCCTGCTAGGGGCCCCCAAACACGCTTTCCGACAGTGTTTCCGTGTCGGAAAGGCTAGCATGGAAACCCTGCCGGAAACCGTGTACATAATCCGGACAGCGTAAACCGCCGTACATATGGATTGCGGGCCAGTTTTGACTAAAGAAGCCCGTCGGAAGCCAGCTGGAATGACCGGCCATTTTCAATTCTGACCGGCTGTATTGTAATCAGCTGGTCGGAATTGAAACTGACGATGTCAGTCGTAAAGCCTCCGAACAAGGGCGGAGGCTTTACGACTGACATCGTAATCGGCCCCTTAGCGTTCAAGGGGCAGGCAATGGGTGTTGTGGTGGGCGTTCCACCACAACACTCAATGATTTTGACGCTGCCCTCTATTTACAAGGGTGGCGTAAATATGGGGCAGCACCAAAATTAAGACCAAAAAAAACCTGGTCTTAACATGTCAAAACAAGGAGAAATTATTAATTTCTCCTCGTTTTTGCTGCTTCTTTGTGTGCTGCATTATGCAGCACACATAGAAACAGCAAATCGCCATGAATGAATGCACATAAACAATCATTAAAGAAAATGATGATTTGCAACTTCTGTATGTGCTGCACAATGAGGCACACATAGGAGTTACAAATCGCCATTCTGGATTGTTTATGTGCAGGAAGGGACACTTTCTTGCACATAAACAATCATTCCCCCAATGCAGGCACTCTTGCACTATGGTGCAAGGGTGCCTGCGTTGGCGCTACACAGCTTAATTTAGTGCCACCACTAGGAAAAACGCAGGGGTGTGCCATATCATTGTAAATACAGCGCACCTCTGCATTTTTTAACTGATGGAGAGCGGCGTTACCAATTTTGGAGCTAACCCACGCTCCGCCAGTGCATGAGCCCCTATGTTTTTACCTCTTTATGTGCACTATTTCATAAACACAAGTATTGACAATGCCATTTATTTTGACTTGTGAATAGTGTATCGAGAAAATGTTTTTTACCAAGTGTCACTAAAAGGCAACACAGGTATAGCAAGAGCAGCAATAGTCAATCTTTTGTAATGATACACAATTGGCTGGAAAACTGTATAACAAGAAGTGTGAGTCACTGAGTGGGTGAGTTACAGGGTGTATGTGTGTGTGAGAACTTGCAAGAATGTGTGAGAGAGAATGTGGGATGGAGTGTATGTGAGATTGTACATGTGTGCATGGCTGAGAGTATGTGAGTGTGTGCGAGAATGTGTGTGATATGATCAGGTGTGCTGCTGGTCTTGGCATACTGGAGGTCATTCTTGCCTTATGGACAGGGGCACTAATGACATATGGTGGAGATGTTACACACAGCAAAAATACAGGCTCTGTTATACTGGAGGTAATTCCTGGCATATGGGTGAACTAAGAGCAATTGCTACTGCAAGTACTTCATGGCGTAAAACAGGTATGCTGGCTCTTGCATACCAGAGCTAATTTTTTACATTTGGGGGGCACGGATGGTATAAAAGGGCATGTATAGCAAACGTCTGGCACTGGCATTTTCTGAGTATTTCTTAGCATAGGTTTGGCTTCCATTCCATATGTGGGACGCCCATGACAAAATGCTGGCCATGGCACACCAATGGGAATTCTTCACATATGGGGGACACCCAGGGCATAATTCTAGCCCTGGGACACTATAGGAAATTACTGACCTAAGAGCTGAACCCATGGCAAATTTTGAGAAAAACAGGATCAGCTCCTGGAGTGGGTCACGCTTCTTTAGCACACCATGAAATTGCTGGAATATTTCATGAGTGTCTTTCAAATATTAGAATATTGGAATGTTAAGGGCTCCACTGAAGACAATGAAGCAGCAGCAGCCTTTATAAACTGATCTGGCCCACTGCTCTCAACATTTCACTGTTCTAATACACAGCCTTTGATTTTCTCTTTCCCCTGCCTCTCCAAAATATATGGCGTGGGAAGGGGGAACCGTAAGGCAAAGGCTGTGCTGCAGGGCACACCGGAGCCTTCCCCCTCCCGTCGCTCACAGAATCACTTGAGCCGCCTCAGAAGGAGGGAGGGTGAATGCTGCTCAGCTCCTGGGTCTCCCGGGCTTGGCTGAACGTGAAAAAGCAGTTTAGTCAAGCCCATGGAGAACCAGGGGCTGACTTCAGCCCCCTTTCACAGCTCTTGGTGTGAATGTTCAACAGCTAACAGCAGTGTCCCTGTATGTGGCTGTTTGCTGTTGAACAAAGACTCTGGGATTTCAACCCCCTCGAGCTCCGAAAGGCCTTGGTTTTTGTAATTAGGACATTCTGCCCTCAAGGGGCGGAATGTTCTAATAGCCTTAGAGCCCACTATAGCAGGTTATACCGGCCATTAAAAGCCCGCTCCTTTGTGTGAAGGGAGGGGGTCATTGTTTGTGCAGAGGGCACAGATTTGGCAATGAAATTAACAGCATTGTCCCATCAAACAATGGATAACACTGCTTACATTATTTGAAATGGATAAGCTCAGTGCCCTGCTTTATAGCTCCAATTCTTACCAACTTGGATTGAACACTGGGTCATGTGACATGGGCCCCATCAATAATTTTACGAATCTGGCCCTGTTGAATCCAAGCGACATTTCCCTCCACTCAAGAGCTTCAAGTCACATTTCTACACCACCCCAGATAAGGGTGACCAGATGTCATAGATTTGCTGACACAGACCTGGGTTTTGCATCAGGTGTTCTGGGAAATGCCAGTAAATGTAACATATGTTACGGTTGTCAAAGAAGGCCGGCTAGACACAGAGAATCACTGACAAAATATCGACTACCACAATATCGAGGTACAAAAATATCGTGACAAAAATATCGAAGTCAAGAATATCGACATCCTATCTACATCATGGTAAGTACAAAAATATCGGAAAAAAAATATCGTTGTCAAAAATATCGTTGTCAAAAATATCGTTGTTAAAAATATCGGGTTTTTTTATGTTAAAAAAATAATGTAAATAATACATATAATTAAAAGAAACATAGTTAAAAATATTTTAAAATGTTTAAAAATCATAACTAATACATATAATGTAAAACTAAATTAAACATACATATAAAATATAATATATATACTTACTTAATAATATTCATAAATAATTATTTTAATAACATAAATTGTTAAAAACATTTTATAAATTGTAAATACATATATACACATACAACAATAATATAAATAAAAATATATATAACAAATTAAACAATTACAATATTTTTAATCTTTTTAAAATAAATTATACACTACATTAACTAAAACAGTAGAGAAAATATTGGATAGCGGAGGGAATAAAATTACTATTCCAACTCCAGAGAGTGCAACAGTAGGGAAAGTGTTGGATAGCGTAGGGGTAAAAATTACTATTCCCATTCCAGTGAGTGCAACAGTAGGGAAAATGTTGGATAGCATAGGGGTAAAAATTACTATTCCCACTCCAGAGAGTGTAACAGTAGGGAAAATGTTGGATAGCGTAGGGGTACAAATTACTCTTCCCACTCCAGAGAGTGCAACAGTAGGGAAAGTGTTGGATAGCGAAAGGGTTAAAATTACTATTCCCACTCCACAGAGTGCAACAGTAGGGAAAGTGTTGGATAGCGTAGGGGTTAAAATTACTATTCCAACTCCAGAGAGTGCAACAGTAGGGAAAGTGTTGGATAGCGAAGGGGTAAAATATACTATTCCAACTCCAGAGAGTGCAACAGTAGGGAAAGTGTTGGATAGCGAAGGGGTAAAAATTACTATTCCCACTCCAGTGAATGCAACAGTAGGGAAAGTGTTGGATAGCATAGGGGTTAAAATTACTATTCCCACTCCAGAGAGTGCAACAGTAGGGAAAGTGTTGGATAGCGAAGAGGTAAAAATTACTATTCCCACTCCAATCAGTGCAAAAGTAGGGAAAGTGTTGGATAGCGTAGGGGTTAAAATTACTATTCCTACTCCAGAGAGTGCAACAGTAGGGAAAGTGTTGGATAGCGTAGGGGTAAAAATTACTAGTCCCACTCCAGAAAGTGCAACAGTAGGGAAAATGTTGGATAGCGTAGGGGTTAAAATTACTATTCCAACTCCAGAGAGTGCAACAGTAGGGAAAGTGTTGGATAACAAAGTGGTAAAAATTACTATTCCCACTCCAGAGAGTGCAAAAGTAGAGAAAGTGTTGGATAGTGTAGGGGTAAAAATTACTATTCCCACTCCAGAGAGTGCAACAGTAGGGAAAGTGTTGGATAGCGTAGGGGTAAAAATTACTATTCCAACTCCAGAGTGTGCAACAGTAGGGAAAGTGTTGGATACCGTAGGGGTAAAAATTACTATTCCCACTCCAGAGAGTATAACTGTAGGGAAAGTGTTGGATAGCAGAGGGTTAAAATTAACATGCTTATCAATTACATTTTTTTTTAAATTAAATAACGAATTAATAATTAATTAACAAAAAATTAATTATGAATACCAATAAATTAAAATTAATAATTACTTTAATAACATAAAATTACTTTGCACCCTATTCCCCTATAAACCCACAACCCGCTCCTAAAATTAACACAATTAATATAATAAACAATTAATCAATTAATAAAAATTAATTACCAATTATTAAATAATTAACAAGAAATTAATTATCAATACCAATAAATAAAAATTAATAATTACTTAATTATAATACATTACTTCACACCCTATTCCCCTATAAACACACAACCCGCTCCTAAACTAAATTAACACAATTAATATAATTATCAATTAATCAATTAATAAAAATTAATTACCAATTAATAATGAATAAACAATAAATTAATTATCAATACCAAAAAATAAAAATTAATAATTAATTTATAATAATTAATTTACTTCCCACCCTATTCCCCTATAAACCCACAACCCGCTCCGAAAACAATTAACACAATTAATATAATTATCAATTAATCAATTAATAAAAATGAATTACCAATTAATAATTAATTACAAAAAATAAATTATCAATACCAATAAATAAAAATTGATAATTACTTAATTATAATAAATTACTTCCCACCCTATTCCCCTATAAACCCACAACCCGCTCCTAAACTAAATTAACACAATTAATATAATTATCAATTAATCAATTAATAAAAATTAATTTTCAATTAACAATAAATTAATTATCAATACCAAACAATAAAAATTAATAATTACTTTATTATAATTAAATTACTTCCCACCCTATTCCCCTATAAACCCACAACCCGCTACGGAACTAAAACTCAAAATTTAATTAAAAATAATTAATAATTTCTAAAAATTATTATTTAATTTACTATAATTAAATTACTTCCCACCCTATTCCCCTATAAACCCACAACCCGCTACGGTACTAAAACGCAAAATTTACTTTAAAAAAAATCACTAACTTCTAAAAATGTAATACATATATTTAAAAAAAAAATCAAAACATAACAAAAAATGTGGAGCACATACATATAAAATACATACTAAAATACATAACACTAATATAAACATCAATATTATTAACAACGATATTTTTGCAAACAATATTACTAACTTCGATATTGACAAAAACGATATTTCTTACCTTTAGGTCGATATTCTGGTCACCGATATTCTTCATGTCGATATTCTGTCCCTCCGATATTTACAACTCGATATTTCTGTAGGTCGAAAAAAAAACTCAATATTATGTCTGTGCACCAGACACAGACGGAGGCAAGAGTTTGTGTGTACCAGTGCAGGATTAGTGAGCTGTACTCATCAAAAAGCAATTACTTAGTTGACAACGATGATGCTGTGCATAAATGTTGCATATAATTTCGCCTTACTGCATTATAGCCAGAATTAAATCATCCTATTGCTGTAAAACTGTAGTCGTATTTTTTTGTATCTGGGAAATCCCTGTTTTTTTAAATTTCTAAATCTAGTTCACCTAGCCAGGATTCATCCCATACATACAGGCGCTCTTGCTCAGGCCCTGTGTGGCTGCTGTCTAGGGTCGCTCGCTGCATGCCAGCGGGTGGGGGGGGATGTAGGAAGCCTGTCTGTGGGCAAGGGGTGGGTGGAGGGGATGTAGGAAGTCTGCCTGTGGGCAAGGGGTGGAGGGATGTAGGAAGCCTGCCTGTGGGCAAGGGGTGGGGGGATGTAGGAAGCCTGCCTGTGGGCAAGGGGTGGGTGGAGGGGATGTAGGAAGTCTGCCTGTGGGCAATGGATGTGGGGACGTAGGAAGCCTGCCTGTGGGCAAGGGGTGGGTGCAGGGGATGTAGAAAGTCTGCCCGTGGGCAAGGGGTGGGGGATATAGGAAGTCTGCCTGTGGGCAAGGAGTGGGGGGATGTAGGAAGTCTGCCTGTAGGCAAAGGATGTGGGGACGTAGGAAGCCTGCCTGTGGGCAAGGGGTGGGTGCAGGGGATGTAGGAAGTCTGAACAAAAATATCATGAGGGGGAGTGAAGAGGAAAAAGGTAGAATCGTCCTCCTCTCAGTATCGCAATTCAACAAAGAGATTCTACTACAAAAACATATAAACGCACGTAAGTGTGTGCTTAATCTTACTTGCGGTGTTTTTAAAAAAACGGTGGTGATTAGAAAAAAGGAATACCTTCTCATGTTTGTAGGAAGGACAGTGTTCAAAAAGTTGTAAAATACCCCTCACACACTGAAACCTGATTCAGTGTCATGCTTCATCATTGGGGTCTTCCCGCCCCTCTACGGGATGGGGCGTGCTACTACCTACGTGGACGCGGGAGCACTTACTTTAGTGATTAGTGTATATGTGTAGTGCGTGGGATCGTGAAATATAAATATATGTGATGGTTTAAAAATTCCCTGGCTAGTGGAAAAGAATACACTTTATTAGCTTCCCTAGCTGAGAATGGTAAAAAAAGGGAGGAAAAAAAGTAGATGGTGTACTATAATGGGTCACTTTCTAGAAGGTCGACATGTTTCAGAAGCCATCCCCTAGGCTTTCTTCTTCAGGACCGAAACGATCCCTATAACGCCTCACTGGGCTGTATAAATGTACATAGGCCTACTGATCACAAGTACTCTTCTCTGCGCCCCAATTGCGCATTTGAAAATTATATCATTAGTATATCCTATGAAAAAGAGAACAAGGTGGATAAATAGTTACTTGTATCATTTATCACTTTGTATATTCACATCACCATCATGTGTAAAGGAAAAAACATATCATCACTATGATATATTTTTCTCACCCTGATATGGGTGTTTTTTACTCATATATCAATTGCTACAACACTCCTGATAGTATTAGTACCCAGTTTTACATACATTCAGAACTTTCAAACATCCAGATGGGTGGTAAAAAAGTTTTTTTATGTTTTTTATTTTAAAGCATTCATTCATTCATACACTGTTTTTAAACATTCATACATTCATATTTACAAAAGTAAAATAATTTAGAATTGTCCTAGTTCTGTGAAAAAGCGCATGTGCCTTCGATTTTCTTGCCTAGCGCTTTAGAATGGTAAGTTTTCAGCATGTATGTGCATTCACTCACTTATAAATAAGTGCTCCCCTAGCATGGAGTTAAACATGGGATTCAAAATCCAAGCTCTCAGAGAGACGTGCCGTTAAAGATGTTTATATATACATACATTCGTATATTAATGTGTCCTCTCCATGAGATGTCACGAGGGGTATAGGGCGCCTTCATACAGACACTGTAGATTTTAGGAAAACAGATTGAAAAAGCCAAGTTCATACTAAAGTAGTTATTTTCTTTATGCTGAATGTGATCTCTCGGGCTTTTTAAAGACACGCCCTTGTCTTACTTACATGCTGCCGGCTGCTAGAACACCTGGGAATACCTTCTCGTGGCTCTCCGGGAACAGAATGATGTGTTCACAAGCCCGGTTTATAAAGGGTGTGCCTTGCTTAGAAATGCCCTCGATTAGATGCAGCTGGTGTTACGACAACTAGACTGAGAAGAAACAAAAATGGCCGCCACTGAATGGCACAAAAAGGAGCTATATTCAGGTCCACTTCCTGTTTGAAGTTTTTGCTGAAAAATTCTGGGATCCTTCTTTTTCGTGTTACAATGATTAAAAAACTGGCAGGGACGCCCAAAAAAAATTCAAAAAAATTATATATTTATATTGAGATATTTGAAAAATAAGAATATATATGTATATATATAATGGCGGAACTTATGAATATTCTAATAGGCTGTTTTCAAGTGGATTCACTAGGTCGATTACAGACCGGTCATTTGCAAAAACATGTGTAGGTGTGCCTTAGGTTACAGATTTTGCCATATGGCAGGTTCTCAATTTGTTATGTAGTGTATATTTGTAGTATCCTCAATGTCAGAGTAGATTCCAAGGAATATCATCAATTAACCCTCTTTCATTGGTTCTCAGACGGAACACCCAACGCTGTTCCTTTTCAAATAAATACCTTTCATTATCGATTTGTTCGATTATCGTCCAAGAGAGATCCTCCCATTTATGACCTTTTTCCAAAAAATGAGCTGCCATTTTTGTTGTGCTTTTTTTACATTTTATGTTGCTTTTGTGTTCGCCTATCCTTAGTTTCACTGGGCGTGTGGTCATTCCTACGTACTCCAAGATGCACGGGCAGGAAATAAGGTAAACCACATTTTTTGAGTTACATGTTGTAAACCTCCTTTGGTCCCATCTGGTTCCATCTTGGAACCATATCTCTTTGCTCTTCTTTGTTAGTTTACATGCATGACACATGCCCCAGGGATAATGGCCAGAGACGGGTGGCAATAGGCTAGTTTGTGTGCTGTGTCCATCTTTTGTCTCTTTTGGTCTGGTGTGTACGACAAAATCTCGGATACTCTTCGCTCTTTTGTGTGAGAAGATAGGTTTTGGTAAATTGATGCCTCCACTTTTGAGGATTCGACAATGTTTGTTTACAATTTTTGTAATCCCATTGGAATTGGTGTTGAAGGTTGTTATGCACACTGGGCGGTTTTCCTCTTCCTTGCGGATTTTTGGTTCTAAAAGGCCTTCTCTGCTGTTGTTACGCGCCCTTTTGTATGCTTTATCAATCACTTTTTTAGGGTATTGACGTGTCTCCAATTTCTTTTTCAGGTCATTAGATTGTTTTTTGAAATCCTCAATTTCCGTGCAATTTCTTCTAAGCCGGAGAAATTGCCCATAGGGGAGATTGTCGCGGAGATGTCGGGGGTGGAAGCTGTTATACAGTAAAAGACAGTTTTTAGAGGTCTCTTTGAAATGGGTGGTAGTTGTCAATTTTCCGTCTGTTGCATAAATATTTAGATCAAGGAAAACTAATTTTTCATTTGAGATGGTACTTGTGAAATTCAAAAATTCATCTTGGCAGTTCAGCCATGTCAAGAAACGTTTTGCGGTCGTCTCATCTCCCTCCCAGATGATCAATATGTCGTCTATGTATCGTTTCCATACATGTATATGGTCACGGAATGGGTTTCTGGGATTCAAGATTCTTTGTTTCTCTAGTTGATGGACATAGAGACCAGCTATACTGGGAGCAAAGGTGCTCCCCATGCTGGTCCCATGTTTTTGCAGGTAAATTGTATCCTGGTACTCAAAAAAGTTCTCTTTGAGTGCCAATTGACAGCACTCCATGACCATATTTCTTGGTGTTTGGTAATCCCAATCAGTATCAAAAAGGACGTCTTCTATGATATTCAAAGTCTCATTGTGGGGAAAGCTTGTATATAAGCTCTCCACATCGCAGCTTATCAATAGTTCTCTTTCAGGATTGAAAGGTAGACCTTCTAGCAGTTGTAGGACGTCTTTAGTATCCTTTAGGTACGTAGATGTTTGTTGTACTAGCGGCCTTAGGAAAGCGTCTGCAAATTTTGAGACCGGTTCCAGGATTGACCCAATCCCAGATACTATTGGGCGGCCCGGCGGTGAGATCTGGTTTTTGTGAATTTTAGGTATAGTTTATAGATAGGGTGTTTTTGGTGAACTTGTGGTTAAAAAATCACCTTCCTTTTTGGATATCCACCCATGTGATCGTGCCTCTTCCACGATGCTTGCTATTTTTACTCTTATTTTTTCGGTGGGGTCTTGGTTGAGGATTTCATAGTTCCTTTCATCCCGAAGGAGACGTTTGCACTCTTGGTCGTATTTTTTGGCAGATTGTATTACAATGGCCCATCCTTTGTCTGCTGGTTTTATTACCAATTCAGTATTGTTCGCTAGTTCTCTGAGAGCCTCGTTTTCTTCTCTGGTTGTGTTGTGAAAGACTTTCTTGGTTTCTGAATCCATTTTCTCTAGGTCTTTCATCACAGCCTTTTCGAAGGCGAGCAGTTCTACTGGTAGGTTGGCCTCAGGTGGGGTGAAGGTAGATTTTGGTCTTAACCTTGTGTCCCCATCTTGCTGGTCATCTCTTTGTTTGTCTTTGAAAAAGATTTGCAATTTGAGTCTCCTCATGAATTCCTTCATCTCTTTGCATAATTGGAAATTGTCCAATTTAGCTGTGGGCACAAAGCCTAGTCCCTTTTCCAGGACTTTGATCTGTATTGATGTTAAAATGTGATCCGAGAGGTTCACCACCAGATTAATTTCTTGCTGGTTGAAGCCCCTGTCATGCTTCTCGTTGCCATCCGAATTTGTTCTTCGTTTTGTGGGGCCCAGTGGACATTGTTCCCTCTCCGGTTTTTTCCTCTGTTTCTCCCTTGGCGTAGCCCTAAAAAATGTGGCTGTTCATAGTAGGGATGGTCTTGCGCGGGGTAGTTCCATTGTGGGTAAGTACCTTGTTGATGTGGGTACATTGGAGGTCCTAGGGGGTATGGTAAATATTGGGGAGGGTCTTGATAGGGTCCCCATCCTCTTTGACCATGGAACCAAGGACGTCTGTAATTGCCCCTCCTGCCCCGATATGGTTGGTATCTATCTTTTCCTGAGTCTGATCCACTGGATCCTGAGTCAGATGAATCGTCATCAGTTGTCATTTCCTGGCGGTTCTCTTGGGGTTTGTAATCATCTCTTATGTAAGGATAAACCCTCTCGTGGCTGAAACGAGAGACGTCTTTTTAAGTTTATCGTACTTGCTTTTTTTCAATGTTATTTCAAAGTCATTGAGAATTTTGTTCAGCTCTTCAAGATGTTTTTTGAGGGCACTCAGTGTTTCATAGCTTTTGAGACGGATTTCTATTTCTTGAATTTCAATTTTGAGTTCTTGTGCTATTCTGCCAGCTGTCTTAATAATCAGCACAAGCCAGTCTCGTGTGCAGTGCCAACTTATTAGTGACCAGTCTTTTTTAAAAATGTTGTCATTTTGAAAGATATATGGTTCACTTTTGACTATTAGTCTATTTGGTGCTGCATTTCCTTTAAGATATTCAGTCATAAGAAGACCATGAAGGGCAGTTTTTATCTGGGTGCGTCTTAGTGGTTCTATCTCGTCCCAGTCATTGTTTGTTGGTATTGGATCAGGTGTATTTAATCCTTCAAAATTATTTAATGAAGCTATGATGCTGTCTATCTCCTCTTCTGTGAAAGTCAAGCCTATATTTTCTGCCATTGTTGTAACTGGTCTTAGGTGTGTGTTTACCTGAAGTGAGTTCTGTTAGCATGTACTGGGTTGTTAGGGAGTAAATATAGCTGGATTAAAGGGGGAAAAAAGGAGGTACTAAAGTTCCTCCCCATAGGGGACTTTATTCCAAGAAAAACTTTTTTAAAGAAAAAGACTCCCACAGCTGTGCGCTGTCAAGAATGAACAAAAATATCATGAGGGGGAGTGAAGAGGAAAAAGGTAGAATCGTCCTCCTCTCAGTATCGCAATTCAACAAAGAGATTCTACTACAAAAACATATAAACGCACGTAAGTGTGTGCTTAATCTTACTTGCGGTGTTTTTTTAAAAACGGTGGTGATTAGAAAAAAGGAATACCTTCTCATGTTTGTAGGAAGGACAGTGTTCAAAAAGTTGTAAAATACCCCTCACACACTGAAACCTGATTCAGTGTCATGCTTCATCATTGGGGTCTTCCCGCCCCTCTACGGGACGGGGCGTGCTACTACCTACGTGGACGCGGGAGCACTTACTTTAGTGATTAGTGTATATGTGTAGTGCGTGGGATCGTGAAATATAAATATATGTGATGGTTTAAAAATTCCCTGGCTAGTGGAAAAGAATACACTTTATTAGCTTCCCTAGCTGAGAATGGTAAAAAAAGGGGGGGGAAAAGTAGATGGTGTACTATAATGGGTCACTTTCTACAAGGTCGACATGTTTCAGAAGCCATCCCCTAGGCTTTCTTCTTCAGGACCGAAACAATCCCTATAATGCCTTACTGGGCTGTATAAATGTACATAGGCCTACTGATCACAAGTACTCTTCTCTGCGCCCCAATTGCGCATTTGAAAATTATATCATTAGTATATCCTATGAAAAAGAGAACAAGGTGGATAAATAGTTGCTTGTATCATTTATCACTTTGTATATTCACATCACCATCATGTGTAAAGGAAAAAACTTATCATCACAGCGTTTATATGTTTTTGTAGTAGAATCTTTGTTGAATTGCGATGTAGGAAGTCTGCCTGTGGGCAAGGGGTGGGGGATGTAGGAAGCCTGCCTGTGGGCAAGGGGTGGGGGATGTAGGAAGCCTGCCTGTGGGCAAGGGGTGGGTGGAGGGGATGTAGGAAGTCTGCCTGTGGGCAAGGGTCGGGGGATGTAGTAAGCCTGCCTTGAGCAATCGCAGCATGCGTCTATAATTCCAGTTGCACTCATTAAAGGTTCCTAAAAAAACTTGTCTGAAAATGTTTTGATTCTTTGAAAATAAGCAGCCAAGACAGGACAGCTGTGAGAGGGCCTCTGCCACGGTGTCAGATGCTGCTCGGGTTATGTCGCGGATGTGCTGCTGTGAATAGCAGGGTCTTTTGAACTCTGCACAGCTCCTCCGCACGCGCTCAATCAACATGATCTCGCCTGCAGTGCAGTGACGTTCGTGCTCTGTAAAAGAGAGCGGCCATTGTATCAAGAAAATGCTATTTAAAATACAGAGATAACAATTTCTATCTACCTTAATTCAAGAAGCGCGTGTAACATCTCCCGTACGCATGGACTTTTCAATCACTTTGTGTGTGGTGAAGTTTCAGTGCGTTTTACTGGAAAGAACCTTTTTTTCGCTGCGTGGTGTATTGATCTGCGTGGGTGACTGTTGCTGGCCCGCTGTTTAATCTGGAAATCGTTTGGTCATTAACAAGCTCCCGGATCACACAGCAGGGCCGGTCTCTCGTGTAGCAGGTTGTTTTATCTGTTTTGTGTTGTGACTCAGGGCAGTAACAAGGCAGCATGTCTTGACCTTCTGACCCTCTTTTCCCAGGATTGATGACATCCAGTTGTGCAAAGACATCATGGACCTGAAGCAAGAGCTGCAGAACCTGGTTGCTATTCCAGGTAATGCATGCTTTCCACCCTTTTCTCTTGAGACCAGTGTTTTTCTGTGCTTTACCTAAAGTATTTTTAAAACTCAATCTGGTAGATATTAAATTATGAACCCTGTGGCAAATATTGAGAATTTCACCAGAGATGTTGCTTTTATTTTTAAATTATCGTCCAAAAGAATTTTGGTACATAGATAAATTATATAATTATTTAAAACAAATAGGAGGAGATGATTTTAAATTGTTTTTTAACGGTGAACGGGCAGAACAGCGCTGGCAGAGCCGCGTGTGTCGGAACAAGGCATGCGCAACCACACTTGCCTGAACAACGCATCTGTCTTCACCACGCATATGCATGGTGAAGGCAGATAGCGGTCTAGTGTTCAGGATGGGCGGGGAGCAGAAGAGGAAGCGTCGGAACAGGAAGCTCAGGAAGCAGACATGTAAGTGGAGGGGTAGTTTTTAGGGGTGGGATTCGCTTTTAGGGCTCAGGGCAGGGGGGTCGGGGTACTTTTAAGAAGGAGACAGGGTTTTAGGGCTCAGAGCAGGGGAGGGGTAGTTTTAAGGGCTGGTTCTGGGTTTGGGGGGGGTTTAGGAGTGGGGGCTATTTTAGAGTTCAGGGCGGGGGTCGGGGTAGTTTTTTTAATTGGGGGTATG
The DNA here is from genome assembly GCA_963921515.1 of Calotriton arnoldi. Classification (NCBI taxonomy): domain Eukaryota; kingdom Metazoa; phylum Chordata; class Amphibia; order Caudata; family Salamandridae; genus Calotriton; species Calotriton arnoldi. The sequence continues at coordinate 3,376,231 of CAWUFW010000322.1, read as the reverse complement.
GTTTTAGGCCTCAGGGCAATGAAAGGGGTTAGGGTAGTTTGATGGACAGCACAGGGGTAAGTTTTAGGGCTAAGGGCGGGGAGACTGGGGTCTCGGTAGTTTATGAAGGGGCAGGGTTTTAGGCCTCAGGGCAGGGGGATGGGAAGGGGTAGTTTTATGGTCAGGGCAGGTTTTAGGGCGGGGGGCGGGGGGCGAGGTAGAAGGATAGAATTTTAGGGCTTAGTGGTGCGAGGGGGGTCGAGGTAGTGGCGATCTTAACCACACATACTCCTTACCACTCATGCCTTTACAACGAAATTGCATGGTAAAGGAATGCATGGTTAAGACGCATTCTTAGTTCAGGCTGCCTGGTTTAGCCATGCGTGCCTCTATCATAAAACCTTTTTAAACAAGTTTGTAGGTGTTGATGGTTTTAATCAAAATGCAGTATGATAAGAAGAAATTGCTCTTCATGAATAATTATGTCTTCAGTGTTGTGGGTTAAAGGGAGGACGCCCTGAGAAGTATTTAGAACCCAAGTTGACCTGGGCATAGTCTTGTCTCACGTTAGGCACCTGCTTGCTCAAGAACTCGTGGGCAAGATATTGACAGTCTTCTGTGACCTTGCACCCGGTCTCTCTTCCTCCTAAAATTTTTGAAGGGTATCCCTCCCACTTCCACTGATGGAGTACCTATAGAGTGACACTTTGTTGACTTCAGTGCCCTCCTTGGCTGTTACATTTTCTCTGTAATTGTCAGTTAATGATACGCTTAAGTTCTCTATGAAAGATGAGATTTTAATAGAATTGGAATGTATGATGTTGAATGTAACAAGGTTTTTTTGTGCCAGTTGCTGCTCTTCTGCTTTAAATACGATTTTGATGAAGTAGTTGTTGACAAAACGAGGAGTTCTTTTTTGAGGAAAACTTCAGGGTTTGTTTGAGTCTGCAAAATTTATTTATTAAAAGCTGTGATCACAAAAATCGGGCCGTGGTCTCCCCAAAAGTCTTCAAAGGAGAGGAGCTCACCGAGGCCAAGCCTCCCGCACGTTTAGAGACATTACCAGAAGCTTCGAGAATTGGGTCACGTGAAGTAAGTTTAGGCAGGTATGGTAGGATTGTGCCCCAGTAGACGCTTAGTGGGTCCAAGCACTATGTTAATGGACAATATACCACCCCAATGAGAGCAGAGGACAATAAGCATCGGGCTGTGTGTTTAACCAGGTCTGTGTTAGACTTGGCACTTTGATGGTAATTCGAAAGCATTAACAATGGTTACAGGTGCTGTTGGCTGTTTTCGCGAAGAGGGTGGCATTAGGTCTACTGGAAGAATAGCCTGGATGGCTGCCACTGACTATGTTAGATCCTGTTGCAAGCAGTGTTGAAACTGATCACAAGCTAAGGGTATGCCAAGGTGTTGTGTGCTTACCATATTACTGTGCCGGAGTCTCTATAGGTGGCACACAACAATGACTACAGTATTTTAGTTTATTGTGTTGAACGGTTAATTGGTATATGAAAACGAGCCAACAAATGGACTCTGTTTACTTTCTGCAATCGATGGTCCATGAAGAACAAGGGCCTTATTCTGACTTTGGCGTCTCGGAGCGGGGCCGCCATGCCCGCTGCCCCACTCTGAGACCGCCAAAGCCAAAATCGACCGCCCACTAGAGTGCGACTTTTAAAGTCTCTGGCGGGCAGTTCTTTGGCAGTCCCATGGCGGTGCCTTTGAAATAGGCACCGCAATGGAAGCGTCAAATCCATATCCTGCAGGGCATGGACTGTCAAATCCATATCCTGCAGGAATTAGGATGCATGCATACAGGGGGCACAACATGTGCCCCCCTGCATGCACCCCATGGCGCAGAGGCAACAGTTTCCTCACCGCCACACTTTTCATGGCGGACTCACCACCATGAAAACTATGGCGGTGAGGAAACTAGTAATATACTTGGTGGTGCCGCAGCGGCAGCAGTGGTTCTGTGGCGGTCCGACCGCCATAGTCCGAATATGGTGGTTGGACCGCCAGTCTGGAGGTCCACAGACTGCCACCACAACTACGGCGGTCCATTGTAGTTGTAATAAGGCCCTAAGACAACTGTGGCTAATTTTTCATTTTGAGATATCCAAAAGGTGTGCAACAAAGATGGCTACTTTATTTTAATTAGTTATTTAGCAACTGCTTTGACTGTCTTGTTATTTGGCACCTTGTTTTTGTAAGCCTGTATTCCATCTTGGCTTGTTGCCCATGGATAGAAATGGATATTCTTTAGGAAAATGTCATTCCTCCACAATCATTGCAGCAAAATCAGTTCTGCAGTGGGAGGGGTGGCGGTAAACATTTGAAACATTCCTGGAACACATAGGTGTCAAAAAGAAAGGTAGCTATGCTAATGTATAGTGTGGAGGTGACATAGAATGTTGAAACATTTGACTCTTCCAGCATTTAAGAATGTTATGGACGATGAGATGACACTAGGCAGGAAGGTGAAGGTGAATATGTGGTAGCATTAAAAGTATTGGAATTAAAGTTAGATCAGAAGAAAAAACTGTGGTAGAAAGAGAGTGTTTCATGTGCAGGGCTTGAATGACAGACAAACCATGGAACCTATGCAGAAGCTTTATGCTCTCTGGCCTCAGTGCACAAGTTGAAAGACTTGCATGAAGAGATCAGTTGGAATCAACTAGTTAATTATTTTTAATTAACATGAAAATACAAGAAAAGTATTTACGGAGCCAGCATTAGAAAGGCCTTTGAATATTGCTAAGCATATTGAACAAATGTTCAAACAATCCATACGGAAAAGAGAGGAAGATATTGATAAGCTAGAAATTATGCTAAGGTCAGTGTGTATATTACTAGCACTGGGGTAGTTGATGAGAAATTAATTTTGGTGATGGCATATAGCGGTACCGTAGGTGAAAGTGGATAGGTTGAGAAAACTAATGACCTGTATAGACTTTACATAGAGGTTTAGGTCTTGGCGGATTCAAGATTTATGATTGTTGAGGATACACTTCAGAAATTTCAGTCAAAATCCAGTTATGTTTTGTATCCTAGTGCCTTGAGGGAATTCATTTTGTGGAGTGCACTAAATAAACTAATAATAAAATCAATTTTACAAGGAACCTGATATTGCAGCATACTTCTTCCTGTGGTGGGATATTTTGAAAATAAATTAAGTTTCAAGATCAGGTATGTTTCTGGTGGGATCTAAATAACGAAGCAGGGAAGCCGGGGGTGTGGCAACGACCACAATGGAGCCAGACGTGTAAATCTGAGCTCTGGCGCAATCAGGGATGCGGCCGAAGACATCCTAGGATCATCACACTCCATCACCCCATACATTGCTGCCCACTGGAGTGCGGGCCCTCGGGGACCCAGAGAAACAAGTGGCGCCTACCCCAATAAGACACGGGTGGCGAGAGAAGGGGATCGGACTCTGCTATACTAATTAAGTTGGCAGTGCCTCTGCAGTAGTGAAGGTAGTGGCAGCTGCTGCACCTGGTCTGGCGTCTTTGGCCTGGGGGTGAAGTAGAAGATATCCAGGTGGGGTTCTATGAGCGCAACCAAAAAGACCACCCCACACAACATTAGGGCACAGAGGAAGTCATCTGAACTGGGTAGATATCAGGGGAAGTCACCTGTGGAGTGTGGGAGCCACCAAAAAAGAGAGCACCGGGACGAATACAAAGACTGCAGAAAACTCAGCAACTTTGGTTGTCCAGAGGGAAAGGCAGGGAACATCTCAGCAGCCTCTACAGCGAGAGGATGGTCCGCCCTAAACCCTGAGGACGTTACTCAGCAAGGACGATTCGGGTCCCCCGATGAGTAGTCAGGCTGCAAAGGGGACAGCGCAAGACCTCTTGGCACACACAACCAAAATCCTAGCAGTGATTTGCGATACCAAAGAATCACTAGAACATAAAATTGAATTGGTGGCACATGATGTGGGGTTTTGCACAGCAATAAGAAACCGGCCGAAAGAGTAGCAGACACGGAATCTACTATTCCACAGCTTCACCCTACAGCTTTAGAACACTTCGCCTCAATCCACAAACTGCAATAAGCGGTCTGCTCCCTCACAGCCAAACTGGTTGATGCTGAGGGTCGATCTCAAAGAAACAATACATGAATAGGCTAAGTTCAGCCCCAGTGCTGAACATTTCATGGAACAGTGACTGCTGTCTACATTGCTGAGGGGAAGGGCGAGGGCATCTAACCTCTACACAGTGGAACGGGCACACAGCTTCCAAGGATGCCCTTGATACCGGGGGCCCCGCCACAACCTGTGGTGGCGAGACTGCTTAACTTCTGTGATAGGGACAATTTCCTGCAAACAGCCCAATCCCATGAGTCCTGGCAAGTGGATGGAAGGCCAGTCAGCATATACACTAATTACATCAACGGTGTGAAGTGCCAGCATGAAACATATCTCGCAGTCAAATAGCATTTGTGTCAACTTTACATGCATTATGCACTGCTTTATCCAGCACGCCTCCACATCACTACAGGGGGAGAATCCCACTTCTTCACCTCCTCAACAGTGGTATTGAAATGGCTAGAGATAGGGGCTCATCCTATGCTGAAAGTACAGGCAGAGTCAAGCACCCCCGGATGGCGGAAACAACAACCGAGACACAGGAAGCGTGGCGATCCCTACCAAAGTCCAGGCAGAACTAGAGAGAGCCCAGGTTGTGGAAGAGGTGGAACAGAAACAGCCATGGACCTCTGAGAATCGATGGGCAGCCCTCAACAGAGACTTGTAAACCTTGGACAAAGCGACCACCGCATCAGACGAATCAGGAGCACCGGCAATCGCCACAATCACGGCCGATGACATTATATGAAGCGACCTAGAGGGGCTACAAAGACTTGCAACACCAATATGTGGAGGGGGGAGGGCAAGATGAAAGTCTCACTGAACATTTCATTCACAAGATTCTGCCCGCGGACACGACCGTGACCCACACCACATCGTGACTTACTGTGCATCGTTAGTAATGTATAACACAGTAATGAGGGGCGACAGACATTTCAAGTGTTGGAGGGTGAGGGGTTGTAAACTCGCAGAATGAGATGCTAGGGTGGGAGGATATGGGTGAGGGAGTTCAAACGGTGATGGGTGAAGTGCTCACATTTTGCTACTGCTGAGGAGGGTTCGGCAGAGAAGGTTCTTTAAACACCCACAGGATGGCATAGGGGAATCCCATAGACACAGAGTGGGGAACAAGCTAAAGCAGGGGGTGGGGATGAGATTTCTGGCATGCCGCTTCCCCGACTTGTTCCTGTTACAAGAGACCCATTTAGCGGGCAACCACTGTGGTTTCCTGGGGAGAGGCAAGTACAAAATGCTGATACATTCTGGTTTCTTCATCCAATCAAGGAGGACAGGCATTCTGGTCCGCAGATGCCTACTGCTACAGGTAATACAAACATGAGCGGACCCACAGGGCTATTGGGTGGCATTGAGGGGTGGATGGCATGGGAAGGAAGTGGTGGTGGCATCTTGGTATCTCCCACCCATCCTCCAGAGATAAGGGTTGGAGAAAATGGGAGAATGCATAGCTATACTACTAATGCCACCCTGCTAGTGGGAGGAGACCTCAATCTTGCCCTTGATGGGGACATGGACATAATGACTAAGGTGGGAAGAATGTTAGCCTGGATGGCCAAGGGAGATGAAAGCCAGAGGTGGGTACATGGGATATGCACAGAGGATGGCACTTGAGTAGAGACTGCTTAGTAGATTGCCCAAGTCTTTGCATGCTATCTGGAGAAACTAGCCAGGGATCAGAAAGACTTGGATGACTTTGTAAAAGATATCTTGGTCACTCCACTGAGTAGTAAGGCCAGGAAGAGCCTGGATGAGGGTCTGCAAGAGGATGCGATTGCAGAGGCTGTCACTCAACTCAAAAGCAGGAATTCACCAGGCTCTAATGGCTTACCTCCAAAGTTCTTTAAATGCGTACGGACACAAGTGGTGCAACCAATCTGAGACATTTTGTATGACTCTAGGACTGGGGGAATTCTCCCCAGTGACCTCCAGCAAGTGCATATTGCTTTAATCGATATTGCAGGGAAGCCCACAGACAAATGCGCATCCTACAGGCCAATACCCCTTTTAAATATTAAAACAAAAATCTGTGCCAAGGTTCTAGTGAAATGCTTGCTGCAGGTGATCGCTGGCCTGATAAACCTGAATAAATTAGGCCCCATGCCCTACAGATCCACAAGACACAACCTCCGGCAACTGTTTAACGTTTGACTGCATGGCAAGGAAAAGAGATTTACGGGATGCCAAAAAAGCATTTGACTCCCAAGACTAGCCATACTTCATAGCACTACTTCAGAGGCTGGGCTTTGCTAGTCCCTTTTGGCCTGGGTGCGGCTGCTATACTGGGACTCAACCACCAAGAGTGAGGGTGAATGGCACGATATAGGATGAGTTCAGGTTGTGTAGGAGCACCCGGTAAGGATGCCCCCTAGCCCCTCTGCTCTTTACATTGGTGATAGAGCCTGTGGCAGATTGGGTCCGCTGTGACACACTTATACGAGGGCTTTGTTGGGACCCTGAGCGGGAGGATATAATTTCACTATATGCATATGACATACTGCTATATCTCACAAACCCAGCAGAGTCTATCCCAAGAACACTAAAAATGTTTCGACTCTTCGGACAATTTGCAGGCATTCGCATGAACTGGACCAAGTCCATAGCATACCCACTCACAGATTGCAGACCCAAAGCAGGTGAGACAGGCTCACTGGTTTGGGAGGAGAGATGCTTTCAGTACCTGGGGATTTATATGTGTCAACAGGCCCACAACTGTTTTATAACCGTAACCTGGGGTGAATACTACTTCAATTCAAGAAGGACGTAGGGCACTGGAGCAGGCTTCCCTAAACAATGATGGGGAGAGCATCACTATATAAAATGGTATAGCTCCCAAAATTCTGTATGCACAGAAAAACTCACTCTTTGACTTACTGGACAGTATATTTACACAGATCGAAGCAGAGGCCCGACTATTGTTCTGGGATGGAGGTACAGCGAGGATAGCCCTCTCCACCCTAAGTAGACAGCCGTCAGAGGGGGGAATCGTATTCCCCGACTTGACACTCTATTACTGGGAATCCCAACTATTGATAGTCAATGACTGGTTGCTTGCAGACCAAAGGGAACCGTCCTTGATTGCAGATCAGTGAGCTATGGACCCATGGGGATACCCAGCACACTTATATGGCAAAGGTTGACCCATAGACCTCCTACAACAAATGGCAAGGGAAATTCGAATATGGGTAAAGGCACTTTTCAAAATGGGATGGAAGGACAGATTAACCCTTGAAACTCAGCACTGGGGCCTGCAACCGGTAGACAACCAAAGACAGTGGGACCTAGTGGTTATCTCCAAATTGGGAGATGTATGGATCACAGTGAGAATTGTGTCTTTTGAGGGAACAATACCAATTAGCTGGGAATCAATTCCTGTGGTACCTGCAGGTCATATCCATTCTGAGGAAGGTTTTAGGCTCAAACACTGAGTTGGCATATGAAATACCGTGTTCTGGGTGCCCCGTTGAATAAATACGCTATATTCTACATTTACTTGTCAATGCTTAACAATTGCCAGCCCCATTACTTACCTTTAAGAACAAATTGGAAACATATCTGGGCAGACTTGACAACGCGGACTGGGAGGCAGCATTTGATACCTCAGGGAGGTCACAATCCGTGCGGGCCTCCGACTACAGTTGAAACTACTCCACAGGACATACTTTTTGAGGACCCGACTCTATGCAATGGGTAGAATCCCAACAGTGAAGTGTCAGAGGGAATGTGGACAGCAAGGGACACTACTGCACACAGTCTGGGGGTTCCCAAGGGTTCATCACTTCTGGACAGGGATACAGCGTAAACTTGCATGGACAACTTGGTAGCCGTTTTAACTTACTCCCCAATTAGTGATGCTGGGAATATGGGGGGAGACAACCCTAGACCGACACTCACTACTTCTATGCAATATTGCACTGGCTATGACCCAACATGATCTGATATGCTTCTGGGAAGGGCCGAAGTGGCGATGATTTAACAGTAGTCCCTTGACATGGAGTAGTGCCATCAGGCCGAGAAATCAATTTACAAAGCCTGGGGCTGCTCTCACCACAAATATGTTAAGATATTGGGACCATGGCAGGGAACAGAAGACAGCTGACAGTCGAGGCCGGGACCTGGAGACCCGACTGAAAGGGCCAAGATCCACATACCAATGTGGATTGGAGATGGGGACCCCATTTGGGACATGTCGGTAGGCCATAGCAGGAGAGGAGTGACATTGAAAGAGATGCTAAACACAAAGACTTTTACACTACAGAATGCCAAGACGCCTGAACACTGGGAATGCTATTAGTTATATTTATATGTTTACTATGGTTTTCTCCTTTTTTGTTTGTCTAAAAAGCAATAAATCAGATTTTTTTTAAAAAGAAAGGAAGCCTAAAGTAAAGAAGAGAAGGATTATTGGTGAGAGCAGAGGATTGTAGGTATCAAACTACTTCCTAATCATCTGGATTAGATGCTGCTGTTCACAGAAGAATATCGAGGGTTAAATTAGGAACAGGAATTCCCAGGTGTGTTTCTGTGACCAGTTAGACTGCATAGAGAGATTCACCTATTGCATTGTCATTAATTAAAATGCCAGTCTCAGAATTGGAAATATGCTAATGGGGTTGAGTGGGGCATTGAACCAAAGAATTATAAAAACTGCGAGAATAAATTATTCAACCCAATTAAGGGCTTTAAGTGATTGGCTCCGATTGTGTAGACATGTAAAATTAGTGGCCCAATTTGGCACTGTGCTGATCTGCAAGATCTACATGAAAATATTTGGTTAAACGGACATGCACTACCTAATATAAATGAAATGTTGCCATTATTAGCAAAACTGGAATATTCAGCACATTGGATTTGTTTAATGTGTATCAACAGATCACCTTGCATCCTGAATCATGATATTTGACTTAGATTATCACATCAGAATAGCCAACACAGTTTCTTAGGATGCATTTTGTTTCAGCATCTACCTCTGTGGTATTTCAGAGAGCCAAGCATGAGTTGATCCAATGTATATCCATAGTGACATATTTCCAAGATAGCATTCTTGTGTCTCACATGAAAAACACAATCAGATCGCTTGGCAGTGCTCGCCAAGGCTAGATTAACTGTGGCAAAGGAAAAATTAAGTTTGCAGTAGTGGAGGTGGGTTATTTGGAGCCACTGACATCCAAAGATATTAAGCTAAACATTTGGTTTGTGTAAATGATGGAGTAGACACCTTATAATAACAACAACCTTCACCACAATATAAATCGATGTATAGGAAACCTTGAAAGATACTAGTATCGACACTATACTGGAATGAATGGGTAGCTGTAGATTAGGATATTTGGTAGCATAAACTATGACATATGCTATAGATAAACAAATCTACCTGTTTCAGTGGATCTGCTTCCACTTGCAACACATTTAAAAAAACAAAACTGCTGGTAGTATCGCACAATGGTCCGTGGATGGCTGCATGATCACCACCCCATGTGCAGGCTATTGACACAAGGCTAGTATCAGGAGCGGCCCGTGCAGGTAAGAGCGGTGGGGCGGTGAGCCTGCGTGGGTGGGGGTGTTGACAGACAAGGGAAAATTAATTTTCCCTCGTCTTCTGTCGACCCCCACCCGGCCCCACCACTCTTATCTGCACAGGCCGCTCCTGGCTAGTATGATAGGCTGCCAGCAACCAATCAGAATGGGACAACATGGGGACCTGATCTGATTAGTTGAAAGGGTAGTTAGTCAGACTGCTGTACAGTGAGGTGTGGCCAGTCCGAGCACTGTCTATTTTCTATCTCTTAAGATGGCTGAATGAATAACTGAGTCTTGCGGGCGTGTGAGTTGCTCGGGAAACCATGAAGATTGCAATTGCAACCATTGCTGACCCCTAAATGACAGGCTGCCTGTGCATTTATAATATAGGGCAAGATTTAGAAACACATTTTGCATAAACCAATTGAGAAGCAGACAACCCTCAATTATTCTGTAGATCAGTGTACTAATCTAGCCAGAGTTGCAACATCATTACCTGACATTTTGATGTGTTTTTGCTCATTTGAAGAAGTTTTTCACAATGTCCTCCCCTACACATGGAGAAACACCTATGAATGCTACTCAGAAATAATCGGAAACATCAGACATGTTAACCAGCCTGTAACCTACAAGTTGCAAAGATATCTCTGCCGTAGCTGGGAAACATCTGAACTATGCTACACAATACATGGTATTGTGGCCATCTCTAGACATAGATGATATCCTATGTGTTAGAAATGGGGGTCTCTAGTTGGCAGAGGTAGGTACCTTTGTCCAAGTAGGGACCCTTCTTCCTAGTCAGGATAAGGGAGTTACACTCCTAAAATAACTCCTGCTCACCCCCTTGGTAGCTTGGCATGAGCAGTCAGGCTTATCTCAAAGGCAGTGTGTAAAGCTTTTGCACATAACCAACAGTAACACAGTGAAAGCACTGCAAAAGGACACCACACCAGTTTAGAAAAATATCCAATATTTTTATATACTTAAGACAAGACCAAAACGATAAAAATCCACAATACAGTACTTAGAAATCTTCAGTTATCAAAATAAACTTGAAATAAAGTTCTTTGATGTCGATAGCTCCGTCCGGGGCTATCACTGCGTCGTGAACAACCAATCCAAACAGTTCTGGCTGACCGCGGCATCTCGGACCAGCTACGGTGTCGAGAAGACCCGCAAAGCAGTGCCTTTAGAAATGCAGGGCGTTGGCGACCCCTCGTTGAGCTCCGTAAGCACGGCGTCCGCAGGCGTCAGTTCCGGAGGTCGGTACAGGAGCCATCGGGCCCTTGAAGTCACACGCGTTGCACATCAAACTCCTTGCGGTTGAAGTCCTGAGCACTGGCGTCGGCAGGCGTCGGGTGCTGCTGTGCGAAGTGCAGCGGTGCGGCGGCGGCTTGGTGACGGTCGTCTAGCGGCGTCGATGAGACCAGGGCTGCGGTGCGAAGTGATGCGATGTTCGTCGCGGTGCTGGCAGGTCACGGTGCAAGCAGCGGCGTCGTTGCTGAATCGCTGTCGTCGGCTGATGAACTGGAGTCGATGGCCAGTTTGGTAGGCCAAGGCTGCTTTGCGGATGAGGACGGTGCATCGTGTAACTTACGAGCGGTGCCCTCGAACCATGGTGCAAGCAGCGGTGTCGATGTCGGCGTGGAGCGTCATCGTTGGGGATACCAAGGCGGCCTCATGAAGCGAGGTGGTGCGAAGTGCGGTAACCACAGGTCGCGGTGCAAACAGCGGCTCGGTGGCGGCATCAGATGGCGTCATCGGTGAGACCAGGGTTGCGGTGCGGTGTTGCTGCGGTGCTCCCTGTGGTGCCTTCAGGACACGGAGTCAGCAGCGGTGTCGTAGACGGCGTCGGGTTGCTTTTTCTCCTGTTGCAGCACAAAACACACAGTCCCCAGTGCTGAGGGCAGAAGAACTTGAAGTATTTGCTGTTCCTGAGACTTCTTGAACAGGGGGCAAGCTCTACCTCAAGCCCTTGGAGAAACTCACAAAAAGAAATTGCAGAAAGTTCAGTCCAGTCCTTTTACTGCCCAAGACAGAAGCAGCCACTGCAGGCCAACACAGCAAAGTGATAGTCCCTCCTCCCAGCTTCTCCAGCTCTTCTTCTTGGCTTTCTTCTTGGTTCCAAAAGAGTTCTAAAGTTCTGGGGTCTCGGCCCCAATATTTATACTCCAAATTCCTTTGTCCTCTCAGGCAGAGTGTGTCTGTGCTTAGTCCAAACCAGTTTGGTCCTCTCTGGCCCAGCTTCCCAGCAGGAGGCGGAGACGGCATTGTCCAAGGCAGACATGGCCTATTCAGGTGCAAGGGAAATCTCCTCCCACCACTCTAAATGCAGACCGGGCCTATTGAGGTGCTAGTAAAAACTCCTCCCACTACTCTGAATGCAGCCCAGGTCTATTCAGCCCAGCCCTGACTCATCCAGACTCTCTGGAGCCACTGCACATCCCCAGCCCCTGTCACTCCAAAGCCAGACAGTTAATACACATCCTAGCAGAGGCACACCGGATGGCTAAGCAAGAAAATAGCTACTTTCTTAAAGTGTTTTTTTCAAACACAGAATGTAAAATTCTCCTTTACTAAAAGATGCATCTTTAGATTCTGAGTTCAGGCATACTAAACTTTATTTTTCTACCTTGTTCCCAGGGGTAGTTATATTTATAAGATGTTATAAACAAACTCCCCATTCTGTCCAATGGGAACAGATAGCCTTGCAATAGTGAAAAACGAAATTGCCAGTAATTCACTATCAGGACATGCCACACACACCAGGGCATGTCCTACCTTTCACATACACTGCACCCTGCCCACAGGGGTACCTTGGGCCTACCTTAGGGGTGACACACATGTAAGAAATGGGAAGGTTAGGGCCTGGCAAGTGGGTGCACTTGCCAAGTCGACATGGCAGTTACAAACTGGGTGCAGACTCTGCAGTGGCAGGTCTGAGTTACCTTTTCAGGGCTACTCATGTGGGTGGCACAATCAGTGCTGCAGGCCCACTAGTAGCATTTTATTTACAGGCCCTGGCACATTCAGTGCACTTTACTAGGGGCTGACTAGTAAGTCAGATATGCCAATCATGGAAACACCAATCCATAACACAATTTACACAGAGAGCATATGCACTTTAGCACTGATCAGCAGTGGTAAGGTGCCCAGAGTCCTAAAACCAACAACAGAAGGTCAGGAAAAAATAGGAGGAAGAAGCAAAATGTTTGGGGATAACCCTGCAAAAAGGGCCATTTCCAACACTGTGGTGATACATGCACAGGGATATCACATCAGAGCCATGCCCATATTGGTTGGTGTATGGTCTACAATGTTAACATTTTTTCCATTCCAAAATGTTGAGTAAATGTTTACTTTTGTTTACTTTTAGCACTAAAATAATACTACTTCCTTTTATTGCCAGAAGTTGAACAATTTTCACACTACTAATATAGTTTGACAATCATTAGATTTTATATTTTCAGATTTCAATGACTTAATTATATTTCATGTCGATGGCTGTGGCTTTGACGGTGACCCCAATCTCCGTCAGTTCTCCAGTCAGATAGTTGGCAAAATGTTCCTAAGTGCCAGCTGTTGCAGTTTGGGGACTAGAGGAGTACACTCTACCACCAGCCAAGGGTCGAGGACCTGGGGCACCACTTGGGGGTTAGAACTCACTCCATCAGAGGCCAACAGCAGGGTCCAGGGCAGGTCCAGATGGAACTGGTCAGCTGGGAAGTTGCAGGGAAAGACAGCTCTGAAAGCATGATGTGTCCCTATAGCTCTAACAGGAAGTCAGCCAACTGACTCTTGGATTCACTCCTGGGGTCCTGGGTTCAAGGCAAACAGGTTCCGTCTTCCGTCAGGTTCTTCAGACATCAGACCAGTCTTTCATCTGATTCTTCACAGGTTCAAGAATGTTCTGAGGAGGGGTCTGTGGGGTCCACTTTGATGCCCAGTGCCAGCCTGTAGGTGGAGGGCAAACTTTTGTCCACCCCGATACCATTTCTGTTCAGTCTCTCTCCTTTGTCTGGGTTTGGACCCAGCCTGCTTAAAGAGGCAAAAGGGAGGCAGGCCTAGGTGTGAGCTTCATCTGCCAATGACAAGGTAGGTATCCTTTGCAGCTCAGGAAGGATCTGGGCACAACCCATAGGCCATCCTATCAAGGGAGGAGCCCCCTTCCCACTCCCAGAGACCTTTGTCCACTATCTGAGATCATTACAAATCTCACCACAGGGGAGCCATCAGAGGTTCGGTGACAGCTGGACACTGGCAAGAAAGCTTTTTGGTTTTATGCAGTAAAGTAACAACTTTCTAAAAGTGTAATTTCCAAAATTGTATTATAAAATCCAACATGACCGCTAAGTTGGATTTAAAATTAATATTAAAATGATTGCTCAAACCTTTTCTCTAGGTACTCCCTAAATGGATTTAGCACTTATTAAATGTAATTGTGTAAACCAGTGTTAATCTATGGTAGAGCCAGGGCATGTAAAACATTAAACATACATGTCCTACCTTTCAAATAACATGTACCCTCCTAGTGGGAATTTAGGAAATACCTTAAGGGTCACTTATAAGTATTATAAAGGAAGGTTTAAGTCTGGCAAAAGATTTATTTTGCCAGGTCAAAATTACAAGTTTAAATGGAACACCGAAGCTACAGTGGGAGCCACGAAGTCGTATTTACCATGCTACTTTAGTGTGTGGCACAACGAGTGCTGCAGCCCACTGGTAGCATTTAATTTACAGACCCTAGGTACATGTAGTTCCATCTACTAGGGACATAGAGTAAATTAAATGTGCCAATGAGGTGTATGTAACTTATACCACATTTGAAAAGGAGAGCACAAGCACTTTAAGACTGGTTGGCTGGGGCAAAGTGGACAGAGTTCTAGGGCCAACAAAAATAGGTTCAGCAACAGAAAACAAAAATCTGTGGGAATACCATGCAAAAGACGGTCATTTGCAACAACCTGGCATGCTGGGAATTGTTAGCAAACACTTAAAATATTAAAAGCAAAACTACAAGTTCAAACTTGCATACTACAGTGGACTAAAAACCTAGACGGGCTGAAGTTGTTAAATATGACACGGACTCATGTATAAGATGATGCTGAAAAAAGATATGATGCCAATAATCGCAAAGCTTTTTAACTACCAGGTTCATCTGATATTGAAATGCTGGTCCAACTGAATTGAAGTGTGCCAGACTGAATGAAAACTTTGCATCTTTGCTCCAGGCACTGCTGTGCATTTTTCAGGTTTTAGGTTCCAGTACCAACAAGGCAGCTCAGTGAGTTAATGAATTACTCCAAGGAGACAGTGAAGGGGGGGTGAGGTGTGTTTGTGTGTGTGCGCGCGTGCATGAGCGTGTGTGTGTGTTGCTCTTCTGGCACATAGTTAAACCTGTTGATAGGCAGGCCTAAAAACCAGGAGTGTATGTAATAATGATGTCTGAAATAGTGCAAAATGAAAGCTGTGATCTAATAAAAAAAAAACTTGCTGAAACTAATAAGTAGACCACAGAAACCATAGTATTATTCTCACAATAAAATGATAGTTGGACGTTGCAAATGAGGTCACTTGAGATCTAGGAAGAATCAAAGCCCAGGTTGCCCTCTGGAAGCCTTTAACTTGTTGCAAATCATAGTCCCCCTTAGGTCCTGTCAAACGTAGCCTTAAAATCTACTTGCCTAGGGTGACGAAAATTTACCACTGCATTTCCCAAAGATCGTTCTTGGAGTATTCCCAAAGCCCTGTGTGTAATGTAGACCGCAAAGCCGCCAACTTCATCAGTGTTACTTGCTTAAAATACTTTACAATACACAGTTTGCCACCATATTTGGCAAAACCCCATGGCAGACAATCCCCAAGCTCATTTCTGTGGTATATGGAGCAATGCAAGGCACACTTTTTTCTGCATTCAACACTGGTTACTGCAATTTTAGGGTTTGCAAGCTCTGTAAATACCACATTGTTCCATTGCCCAATTGAAAGATACCCAATTTGTGGGCCTTGAATAGAGAAAAAGCTGAGCTGACCCTACTCTGACGTAAACCTTCGTGCCACACAAAGATGTCAGCTGTGAGGACTTCCAACACTGAGTCATGCGGCCTGCTTTTAATGCCTTCCTGCATTCATTCATTCATTCATTCATCCATCTCCTGCAGCTACCCTGGTCTAAGTAGAATGCAGCAAAAATACGGGGGAAGCTGTTCAAGCTTTGTTGTGCACAAAACTGGGGAAGAGGCAAAAACTATAGCCTGCACGTGGCATCAAAATACCTTGAGACACCCATGCAACACACCGTTTTAAGAGGCATGAACTTCATTGGGCAACATTCAGTCCACAAGGTAGATAAGTGAGAACATGCACCGGGTTAGCTAGTTAGCGCCACTTCACTTTGGCTGACTAAACCCTGACCGGTTGGTCGCAGCACTTTTAATTACTTTGAGGGGCTGCCTGATATGCAACTTTGATCTGAAGGGTACATTTCCGGAACAGGAGAGGCATGTCAGAAGCTATTGCAGGACCTGGGACAACAAACTGAAACCGGGTCCCAAAATCACGGGGACCTACTTCAAAGTTTAAAACAAAGCCTCTCATTACAAGCCGTCCACTTAATTCGGACATATACGATATATAAACCTGCCAATACTCATCGGAAAAAAAATGCCTATTTTTTTTACTGGAACAAGTGGATTTTGGTGTGATAAACCATAACCCATGTTATTTTTCCGGGTGTGGCCTAACGGCTGGAGCGATCGACCTCGAAGCTGGGGACCCGGATTCCAGTCTCGGCAGGGACGCTCAACATCCTGTGATTCTGGACAAATCACTTAATCCCCCGTGCCTAACAAACTGAATGTGTCCGCCTGCAACGCAACTGGTGCTCATGTAAAGCCCTCTGACACCTTTGGGTATAAAACCCTAAAAAAAGACTCATAATTGGGTGATATTTAGCACACCCTATAACTTCCGACGCTTCAGTGTTGATTTTATCAGGTGTGATAATTATCACACCAGTTACCAGGCACCTCCTCATGTGGGTGTTAATGTTTTGCAGGAAAAGATATGACATGGCAGATCCAGAGCCTGAAGCCATCTAGTGGTACTAGATATATTTATTAGCTCAACTTTAATAAACAACGCAACCTTGTTTTAAATTTTTTTAAGTGAATGTTGCAGCACCAGCGCAGGGTCCCTAAAAAGCCCAAGGCCTGGGGAATAATGCCCCCTCCATCTGACCCCCCTCCCCCTCTTCTGACAGGCCTGGAACTGAATTAACCCTGGTTAGGCCTTCAAGACGGCTACAAGGGAAGAATACTTGTCTGCCGAGAAAAGGTAAAATCAGACGCAGAACTTACAGTCTTTGGCTGTGCCTTTTTTATGAAAGCGATAGGGGAAAAATATTGCATCCATATTTTTTGTCAATATAACTCTTTTTCTGGAATATCAACCATTGGGTTAATCTGCAAAATTCTTAAATTGCAAAACAACAGTTTGTTTCGGCAAATGAAATGAAGAAAGTGATAGCTGAATAGTGATGCTGACTGTTAGATTATTTTTGCCAATATCTAGGGCCAGATTTATCAAGGTTTTGCATTTCCCTCGCGTGAAGCAAGGGGCGCAAGGGCGACCCAAAACCTAAGTGAGATTTATCAAGCAACGCAAGGCCACCTAGCGTGTCACTGCATGGCCTGATAAATCTAGAGTAACGCAAGGTATCGCAAATCGCTGCCTGGCATTACTCTGCCCCAGGGAGGTGGTCCGTGGGTGGAGCCTGAGTGTTTCCACGCAACCACCCATGGATTTTGGCGCATTCCCATAGTTACCATTTGTGGTAGACTTGGGAATGCATCAGAATGCTGCGCCTCCCCAGGTGAGGCATAACAAGGAGAAAGATCTTTATTTCTCCTCTTTTTTTCCTCTTGCAGCAAACATAGAAAGAGAAGCATGCCTCTCAGGATTGTTTTTGTGCAGGAGGTGTCCCTAAATGCACAAAAATAATCCTGCTTTCAACGCAAGCACCTTTGTTCTATGACGCAAGGATGCCTGCATTGGCGCTAGGCAGCCAAAAATGCGCCAGCGCTAGGAAAGGACAGGAATTCGCCATATAATGGTAAATATGGCGCGTTTCTGCCCTTTCACGCAGCGCATAAAAGTGGGTTGCTGATTTGCGATGTGAGAAAAAGTGAGAAATCTGGGCCCTATTATTTAGTATTGTAGTAGTCTTATTTATTATCATTTGAAATATAGTTTTATTGCAGTGAGATATGCATATGTTTTTATGTTCAATAGACAACTGTCTATATGAACTAATTTGAAACTGATTACGGGTTGTGAGCAGTAGAATTCTAGAGATCTGATGGTCACAATTGTATTCGTGGTTTTAATTCTAATTATTTTGTAGTACAAAAGACTAGAACTAACAGAACGAAAATCCCCGTTAACAGTGACACGGTTCTTGCACTCTTGGCCACACGAGGGCACTGTTGTAGCACGCCTATAATGTAGCAGAACTAATAGAACTAGGAAGTAATTCCACAAATGACTAAAACGTAGGTTGTAAAACGGTTTGACCTCAGACGTTGGCTTAATCCACCATAGAGACTGATTTTCCGTTCTTGCAAACCACTTTCTATCTCTGGGTACGTTGAAGTAGACGAAAACTGTGATAGATTTATGGCTTGTTTCAGAGATGAACGGTAACTGAAAATCCTTCAATTTGTAGAGGAACTGCTAAACCCGTTGTAGAATCCACTTAGGGCCAGCGTTCCCATAAGGCAATGCACGGCAGAAGCATTAAACAACACCGGTCCGTGGCACCAAATTACATAAAGAAAGGACCAAAAAAGAATTGTATTAGTGTATAGGAGCCACCCAGAGGCAAAATGCTATTTAGCCTGCAGTGCCAAAATTCCGTGTTCATTCCTGACTCCATTGGCTGGTTTTTCTTCACCATTCTACTCCGATCGTGAATAGCATTTCTGCCAGCGCACTGCCCTACAACTATTGTACTTTCTTTATAAATTAGGGCATTTTTCAGTACCGTACCACTGACAAACCTGACATCAGGCTGTTAATAGGGTACATGATTGGTTAAACCAGCAACACATGCATGTTCCTCGACAGAAAATCAGTTTTTACATTTGGCGATAGTTGCATGGCTCCACTGCTCGCTCTTTTAAATATCATATTGCTCTGCTGAGGTATATCCCGTGTTTAATATATAAAAGAACAAATGCAAGGCCCCAATGTTTTGCTCAGCAGCCTGCGGCCGGAGCTACCATATGTCAGGGTTGTCAAATACCAAGTCTACTAAGGGCCTGATTACGAGTTTTGCGGTCCGGTCGTGGACCGCAACGCCGGGGGCCTTCTCCAGCACCGCCAAACCGTGTGCACACCGCCTGCCAGATTACGAGTTTCCTCGTGTCTGGTGGGCTTTTTTGGGTGGTCCCACGGCGGTGCCTTTGAAAATGGGCACCGCAGTGGGAACTGCAAAAACAGTTCCTGCACGGCATGGACTGTAAAGTCCATGTCATGCAGGAACTGGGGTGCATACACACAGGGGGGCACATGTTGTGCCCCCTGCATGCCTCTCCATGCACATGGGCAACAGGGGGCCCCCTTTGTTTCAGGGCCGCCACCCTTTTCATGGAGTAAAGACCTCCATGACACGGCTGGCGGTCCTGAAATTCGTAATATGCATGGCGGTGCCGCAGTAGCACCACCAGCATATTGCTGAGTCCCTGACCGCCGCACCACCGCCAGGAAACAGCGGTTCTCTGGCGGCTGTGGTGGTGCAATGGCGGTCCGACCACCAAAGTTGTAATTGGACGGTCGAACCGCGGGGTGGCGAGGGTTGGACTGCCACCGCCGCACCCCCGCGAGTCTGTCGTTCTTCAGACCGCCAGATTTGTAAATAGGCCCTTAGTGTTGTTTCCACCTCAAACCTCTTTCATCCACCACCAGACACTCCCTGTCCTTTCATTTCACTCTTGCAGGAACTTTTTCATCCCCGCTTTCCCCCATTGTCACCTTTTTCTCTTCCTCCTTATTTCCTCATTTTTGTATTTTCTCACTTTTGCTCTGGGTGAAAGACTGATGAAGACAAAGTGCTGATCCTCCAAATGAATGTCAGTGGGCTTCACCTGCAACCACTGGCTCAAATTAAGCACTAGATATTTTGTGTAACAAAAAGTAATTTCAAATTCAAATCACATTTTCTTGCAACACAAACAACGTTCAAAGTCTATTGGTGGGATGTGAGTACCTCAAGAGCACTGCAACAGCTCTTCAGCTGAGCAGGGCATTTAATGAAGGCTAGACCTAGGTCCAGACAGGCCTTTTATTCCACCGGGCATTTCCCCGGTGGGCTGGTGCCCTGTAAGGACAGTTTTGAAAGCCCAGGTGCTCTCCTGGTGATCTGTCACTTTACCTAACTCCCCGAGGTTAATTGCAGTAGACACAGGGAGGCTTCAAGAGAGGGAGGGAAGTGTACGGTAGAAAGGGATCCGGGAGGGAGAAGAGAGGAGAGAACGAGAGAGAGAACTGTTTTTGGTTCCCCAGTCTGTGCCTGGATAGGCTCTTTCACCCCACAAGATCCTGCAGCGGCATGGACGTCAGTCAAGCTCAGTGTAGCAAGTAGCTAAAGTAAACAAGCATGTGCATGCAATCGGTCTCGCATTTGTGAAAGTTAGAACTATTGGCGTTGTAAATGATTTTTTTTTTACTTATGTGTATTTGTTTGCAGTAGGGAGATCATTTAGGGAAAAAAAAGTGCACGCTATAGTATAATATAAGTTTTCACAGCAACTGTACAGTAAAGCATCTTTGGTTTGTATTGGCTTGTGTTATGGAATATGTACAATGGAAACAGGCTTTAAGACCTTCCCAGAAAAAAAAACCTGCAAAGTGCTTCGATGACACTAAGACGCCGCCACGCAGTGTAAAGCTTCCCTGGTACAGGGGAGCGAGGCTTATGTGCGCATGTACAGAAGCGAACAAAAAACATTAAGCGTATGTTCGATAAAAAAGTTAATTCTGCTGGAATCACAGAGGGGAAAACTTAATGTAAAACACATGGTTGTGCACATAATGAGCAAACAACTCTTGTTCATTAAACTGCCACACGATGGCGATATTGACTGGGGAAAACTACGAAAGAGGCATACAATGGTGAGCAAAGGCGAAACATTCACTGGGGTTGTTAATTAAAGATGCACAATAAACCTGTGAGGTACCTAAAAAAATAATTTCTCACCAAACAAAAAAAACATTTAGTGTGCGCTGTTTATTCTACCGTTGGTGATGGACAATAGTTCGAATTGCCTCTTTTTTAGGAAGTGGCGCTGAATGTATTCAATCCATCTTGTTCATGTTGTAACCTAGTCTGACCCCTTACCAATTTGGTCCTAGACGTGGCTAAATATCTGTTTCTAAAGTTTTCTCAATAAACGACTGCATAGCGAACACAAGAAGGATTCACAATAGTTTTTGAATGTGGAAGGATACAGAACACAGGCCAGCAATTGGACAACAGTATCAGAAATGACATTGAGTCACCAACACTTCTTGTCACTATAATAACCAGAACGAGGACTAATGGAACACAGATTTTAGAAGGGGTGATCCAAGACAACCCAGAGGAGAGCAGGGATGGTTTAAAATGAGACACTAACAGACAGCGTGGGGATAATACGCACTGCACTCCCAGCCCACGCTAAAGTACTAGAGGCCGGTCAAATGCTACTGCTGATTGCATTGGTGGGGACGTGTGTTTTGTAACTTTGAATATTATCTGTACCTGCATTCCACTCTGGATGCCATGTGCATAGGTAATTACCCCGTGACAGAAAATAGAACACAAGTTTGTCACGCGTTAGAGCTGTAGCCTTTAGTTCTTCCTGTAGGTGGCGGAACAGCTGCAATTCATTATGAAGCGATACAAAAGGGGATGATGGACGGAACGTTTGAGCCAATCAAACACTCACCCCCAGTCAACTGATCTGGGTTTAATCCATCATCATTCTTTAGCTCACTCCACCACCCCAGTTCAGACATGGCCATATGCAAATCAGTCTGACCCTGTGCCTCATGGGAACAGTCCAGCCCGAACTGCCAAGCCATGTCTTCCCTGGACCGGAAACAAGCATCCTAGGACCGGTTTCTGGCATTCCAGCCGTCATCAGCCAGGCTTGCTTGAATCCAGTGGCAAAGTGAGCAAGGGACCCACGTCTGGGCATACCCCCGCCAACTTAGGGCGAACAAAGCGATACAAAAGGGGATGATGGACGGAACGTTTGAGCCAATCAAACACTCACCCCCAGTCAACTGATCTGGGTTTAATCCATCATCATTCTTTAGCTCACTCCACCACCCCAGTTCAGACATGGCCATATGCAAATCAGTCTGACCCTGTGCCTCATGGGAACAGTCCAGCCCGAACTGCCAAGCCATGTCTTCCCTGGACCAGAAACAAACATCCTAGGACCGGTTTCTGGCATTCCAGCCGTCATCAGCCAGGCTTGCTTGAATCCAGTGGCAAAGTGAGCAAGGGACCCACGTCTGGGCATACCCCCGCCAACTTAGGGCGAACAAAGCGATACAAAAGGGGATGATGGACGGAACGTTTGAGCCAATCAAACACTCACCCCCAGTCAACTGATCTGGGTTTAATCCATCATCATTCTTTAGCTCACTCAACCACCCCAGTTCAGACATGGCCATATGCAAATCAGTCTGACCCTGTGCCTCATGAGAACAGTCCAGCCCGAACTGCCAAGCCATGTCTTCCCTGGACCGGAAACAAGCATCCTAGGACCGGTTTCTGGCATTCCAGCCGTCATCAGCCAGGCTTGCTTGAATCCAGTGGAAAAGTGAGCAAGAGACCCACGTCTGGGCATACCCCCGCCAACTTAGGGCGAACAAAGCGATACAAAAGGGGATGATGGACGGAACGTTTGAGCCAATCAAACACTCACCCCCAGTCAACTGATCTGGGTTTAATCCATCATCATTCTTTAGCTCACTCCACCACCCCAGTTCAGACATGGCCATATGCAAATCAGTCTGACCCTGTGCCTCATGGGAACAGTCCAGCCCGAACTGCCAAGCCATGTCTTCCCTGGACCGGAAACAAGCATCCTAGGACCGGTTTCTGGCATTCCAGCCGTCATCAGCCAGGCTTGCTTGAATCCAGTGGCAAAGTGAGCAAGGGACCCATGTCTGGGCATACCCCCGCCAACTTAGGGCGAACAAAGCGATACAAAAGGGGATGATGGACGGAACGTTTGAGCCAATCAAACACTCACCCCCAGTCAACTGATCTGGGTTTAATCCATCATCATTCTTTAGCTCACTCCACCACCCCAGTTCAGACATGGCCATATGCAAATCAGTCTGACCCTGTGCCTCATGGGAACAGTCCAGCCCGAACTGCCAAGCCATGTCTTCCCTGGACCGGAAACAAGCATCCTAGGACCGGTTTCTGGCATTCCAGCCGTCATCAGCCAGGCTCAAACGTTCTGTCCATCATCCCCTTTTGTATCGCTTTGTTCGCCCTAAGTTGGCGGGGTATGCCCAGACGTGGGTCCCTTGCTCACTTTGCCACTGGATTCAAGCAAGCCTGGCTGATGACGGCTGGAATGCCAGAAACCGGTCCTAGGATGCTTGTTTCCGGTCCAGGGAAGACATGGCTTGGCAGTTCGGGCTGGACTGTTCCCATGAGGCACAGGGTCAGACTGATTTGCATATGGCCATGTCTGAACTGGGGTGGTGGAGTGAGCTAAAGAATGATGATGGATTAAACCCAGATCAGTTGACTGGGGGTGAGTGTTTGATTGGCTCAAACGTTCCGTCCATCATCCCCTTTTGTATCGCTTTGTTCGCCCTAAGTTGGCGGGGTATGCCCAGACGTGGGTCCCTTGCTCACTTTGCCACTGGATTCAAGCAAGCCTGGCTGATGACGGCTGGAATGCCAGAAACTGGTCCTAGGATGCTTGTTTCCGGTCCAGGGAAGACATGGCTTGGCAGTTCGGGCTGGACTGTTCCCATGAGGCACAGGGTCAGACTGATTTGCATATGGCCATGTCTGAACTGGGGTGGTGGAGTGAGCTAAAGAATGATGATGGATTAAACCCAGATCAGTTGACTGGGGGTGAGTGTTTGATTGGCTCAAACGTTCCGTCCATCATCCCCTTTTGTATCGCAATTCATTATGAAAGCAGGTATTGGCTGCAAGTTACACCAACTTTACGTGTTTTGACGAAGGCAGCGGAAGCCGTAGCCCTGCCGTTTGCATGGAGGAGGCGCCAACTAAAACCATGCTCCTTCCCTTGCCGCGGTGCACTTTTTACACTGTGATCCCACGTGCTCCAACAGTATTTCGCGGATCTGTGCATTGTTGGTCGGTTTTCTGACCTTGTGGCGCTTAATGCATGTCTCCCATACCAAGACCTTTATAGAAATGTGGAAAGTGGCCAACAAAAAAGCAGTGAGCACAATAATTTATAAAAGAAAGTGTTAACCATGTTAGATGATTCCACGTATGCGGCCTGGCCCTTCCAACATAAAGCGTGGTGGCCGTGAAGCAGACTCCATGCTAATAAAAGGCGCGTGGCTGCACACGCACCCACAGAAGTGCCCGCAGCAAACACGCAGGCTGCAAACAAAAAGACTTCAACGAGCCCAATCCCCCTTATAAGGAAGCCCAAAACCAAATGAATATCTTACCAAAAAAAGCCCAACTGACGGTCAACATCGAAAATTGCAAAAAGCCTAAAAAAATACAACCAACGGAACGGGAGGCACAG
This sequence comes from Calotriton arnoldi, assembly GCA_963921515.1. NCBI lineage: Eukaryota > Metazoa > Chordata > Amphibia > Caudata > Salamandridae > Calotriton > Calotriton arnoldi. The sequence continues at coordinate 3,351,808 of CAWUFW010000322.1, read as the reverse complement.
TGTGGGAGGCAGCACTAACACAACTGTGCCATTAAGAGGAGGTCGGAGGGAAAAATGCTATAGGTAAATCAAAGCAGCTATGGCACCAAAGCTGAACACAGGCAAACAGTAACAGAGCAGAAAAGCAAGAAAAATATTAAGTCCCCCAAAGAACAGATAAAGAACCATAGCGTAATGAGAAAGTACTTGGTCCCTGCTCCGTGGGAGGAACGGAGGAGAAAAAGGAGGGACAAAGAGGCAGGTCTGACCACTAGCAAGCAAGGATTTTTAAAGGACACCGACATAGACAAATGAAAAGCAAAGGCAAGCAATGGTTGAAGTTAGAACTCCACAAAGCATATACAACTAGTCGCTAAGCGACAGCACAAGCGCTGTCTAGGCTCAACCTAAAAAGGGGCATTTGCAGGTAGGTCGTCCATCTGACTGACCGACCATGTTGAGTAGCACCTAAATTGTGAATTATTGTTCCAGTCACACGGTCCTGTCAATCAGCAGACTCTAGGGACATAGCTAACTATACCACAGTCTATCCAGAGGCCTGTTAGGGAATCTCAAGAATCCCCTATGGACAAGTCTAGATCAGTTTGTTAAAAAAAATAGGGCAGGAGCTGGAAGTTTTTCCTAGGTGCCAGCTGCAGGTTCTGACGACTGCTGGAGTTGCCAAGTTTCAAGGCTACATAGTCTTGATTTGACCTTTTGCCTCTATCTTCCATCACCCTAAAGTTCCTGTCTCTATAGCTCAGTCATGCAGGTTCTTTTCAATCCCAGCTTTCTTCAGTTGTCCTTATTTTGATATCTTCTGTTCCTCCTTAGACCCTTTTCTGTCTTTCGTTCTCTTGTTCAAGGTCAAAGTCCAATGATGAAAAGTAATTTTCAGGTACCCATAAAAAGGAGTGCTTGTGCCCACCATCGGCAACGGGCAACCACAGGCAGAAATTAAACACTGGTCCCACCTTCAGATGCAAAAATGACCCTAGAGGTGGTGGGTTCTTTACAAATGTTCATCCCTCAATAATGGGAAGGCATAAACATCTGGAGCTTTTGCTGAACACAGGCGTATTTTAACGCAGATAATAGAATTAGATTGAATTGTAGAAATTGTTGCTTTTAGCAGCTGGATAAATACAGAAAATATCAGCTTGAAAGCCTGAGAGTAAATATTAAAGTTGTTTTCCTTGTATACTAATGCAGTTATGTAATAGAGCCTGATTTCATCGAATGAAGTGCAACTTTAGATTAAGAAATACTGATTGTGTGGGTGCGCCAAGAATCACTGCTAAAATTTGAAGTGGTCTCCAAATTTAAAATGGGGGCCACGAACAATACGAAGCTAAATTATTAGATAAAAATGACAAAGTAGAATGGAAATAGGTCAGTCGGGGAGTACATTAAAAAAGAGATTCTGCTTTTATTCTTCGACCATGCACTGCCAATCTCAAGCCTTTTCTCCTGTGTGGAAAATTCTTGAATTCACGAGTTGTTTTAAAAAATGTCAAAGTAAAAATAAATGTTTTAAGAAATGTCGACTCCTAATTGGCTGTCTCGGCTCAGCAGTAAGGGACTGTCCCTTGAAATGTGTAAGATGTGACAGGTCAAGAAACACTGAAGTTGAGATCTAAGGCATACATAACGCCCTGAAGCCAAGCCAAAGCATAATTGTGGTAACTGGTACCATGGAATGTGAAGATGTCACAATCCTGTGGAACTATGCTGGGTGAAGAGATGTTCTGTGGGAGGATGAGATAAGAGAAACTGGGAGCAGCTTGAAGGGAGTGGCTAGGACTGTTCTCCTGATCTTGACTCTGTGAATAAACCTTCTATGAACCAGCTTACAGTGGAGCCTCTTCTTTGTTAAGAAGACTTACTTTTCCACAATAATATTTTTGCTCTCTGTTAGCAATGAAACTTCAGTCCTTCTCACCGCCACACAAAGGCAAAAAGGCTCTGAAGGAAACTCCAATAGAGCAGCTTCAAATGATTTCCAGGGCACTAAGTTGGCTCTCATGAATTTGAAAGTGGGCTGCCGGCAGAAAAACATCAACTGCCATGCTTGGTGTACAAAAGATCAAGAAATAGGCGTGGGTATGCACAAATATTTTAATGTGATAGATTGTGCATGTGTTTGTGTGGGTGTTTGCGGATCTCCTTAAGAAAATGTATAAAAAATTGAACATAGAGCAATGTTCACGATTTTCAAAGATATTGGCAAAAAGCAAATACTTTTACAAGCAGTTCTGGAGGTGCACTCATTACTATATTTCAATATTTTGTGGTTTGTGATGTCAAACATTCCCTGTGTGCCCTACAAATTCTGAAATATATGTGGCCAAAGGATACGTCTTAGACTGCATTTTGTCTAAATTATTGAATAAAATTTCAAAGGTTTTCACATTTAAATATGCTGGACAAGAAATTTGGCAGGAACTATATTTTTTTAAATTTGTATTTGTTGTATTTATAGAGCGTGTTAAACCAAAAAGGCGTCAAAGCGCTGAGCCGCGAAAGTGCTGAATGAGAGGAGAGGACCAAAACCAAGAAAAAACCTAGGTGGCTAAACTAGTGCCAACAATGACAAGTTGGAAAATAACCATGTCTTAACCTGCCTGCGAAAAAACAGGTACGAGTTGATGTTCCTGATATGTTCTGGGAGGGAATTCCACAATCTAGCAGCCGCCGCTGTGAAAGCTCATTCCCCCACCTGACTTTCCTGCATCTAGGTACTGACACCATACCTCGGCCAGCTGATCTTAAAGGTCTACTGGGGGCGTCCCAATTAAAAGCTGTCCTGAGGTAAATCAATCCCTGCGAATGGAGAGCCTTATGCACCAAGCAAAGAGCTTTGAAAGACACTCGCTTCTGCACTGGAAGCCAGTGAAGGAATCTCAAACCTTTCCTAACCGAGACGTGTCTAGGCAGTCCCAGGACCAAACATGCTGCAGCATTTTGAATGGTTTGGAGCTTATTTGGTGAGTACTGATTGGCATTAAGATAAAGGGCACTGCAATAGTCCAAGCAACAGCTGATACGCGCAATGACTACTGAGACCCTAAGCTCTTGAGGAAGAGACAACAGGATTTTCTTCAAAATCTTAATGACCTAAAAACAGGACCTCTCCGTTCTATTAACCTGGGTGTCGAAGGTCAAGGTGTCATCGAAAAGCACACCCAGATTTTTGGCCACAGCAGCTGGAACAGGTAGAGTGCCGCAAGTTTCCGGACACCATTGGTTAGTCCAGATTGAGCTATTCGTCCCAAAAACCACAATCTCCATTATCTCTCCATTCATTTTGAGCCAGTTTTCCCTCATCGACCTGTCAATTTCTGACATGCAAGCCCTAAATTTATCAGCGACCCCTTCCCAGTCATCAGAGTGTTGGCCACAGTGATCTGGGTGTCATCCACATAGGACGATACCTGGAAGCCAAAAGAACGCACCAGCTTTTTCAGGGGGGCGATAAATTAGTTAAATAGGGTGGGGCTGCGGGAAGACCCCTGAGGAACCCCACAGGGGAGCCGGAAAGGTTTGGCTTTGAAGTCCCCGCAACCAACCGTAACAGTCCGGTCCATCAGGAAGGACTCCAATAATTTGAGCGCCACATCTTTCAGCCCGTCTTGATGCAGTCTATGCACCAGCAGAGATGGAGATATGGTGTCAAAGGCCACGGACAGATCTAGCAGCATCAAAAATGTCCACACCTCCCTGATTGACTTGCCTGCAAATGGTGTCGGTAGTGGCTAAAAGTGCAGATTCGGTGCTGTGGCTCCTCCTGGACCCATTTTGAGAAGGGTCCAGGAGTTCATGGTCAGTGAGACTCTGGGCCAAGTCCTGGTTGATGTGCTTCTCCAGGACTTTGGCTGGAGCAGGCAACAATGAATCGGGCACCGATTTTTTTTTAAGGCAGCAGGATCTCCATCTGGCTTTTTCTCCAGAGGAACAACAACTGCCTCCTTCCAACGCTGCGGAAAAACACCAGACTCCAAGACCTGAGAGTAAACCTTCTCTAAGGCATCCACCATAAGATCAGAAACCAGCTGCAGAACCCTGAATCCCACAAATACAACAAGGTCTTAAAGGCTGTCAATTAGGGTGACCAACCATCCGTAAATTTCACGGACCGTCCGTAATTTGGACCTCACGTCCGTTGTCCGTGAGGATCCCTTTTACGGACGCCTTTTGTCAGTAATTCTGGGCCCTGCAGGGAGCAGAGCTGTTCCCCTGCTAGAGGCCTCAGCTCCCTGATGGGGCCGCCTCGCACTCATCCTCGGAGCACAAGAGCAGCCCCACCCCGCCCATTGTCATTCTGTATGCGGCTGATTGCCACATCCAAAATGACAATGGGCCAGTCTGGGATGCTAAAGCATACTTCCCACCCTGAACCTCTATTCAGCACATCTCCTTTCAGTTGGTTCCCCAGAGCATCACAAGAGATATCGAGAAATACTTCAATCAGACTCTGGACTTGTGACTATATGAACCAAATCAATAATGTTTAAGAAGATTTGGGTGTCTAAGAAGCCACATTCGGGTAGAGTGGTATTATTCCCTTTGCATACAATGCAAGAATAAAACTGATATATCTGTTAATAACCCAGAGCACCAGAACACTGGCAAATCAGACTTTATGATCAATGATTTAATAGACTGCCTTGAATGCACACAGAACATGTTCTACGACTGCGCTTTTCTCCACTGACCCTCCTCTAAGCTCGTGTTACTGTAATACTGAATTCTAACAAAAAGAGATTCGAAATCCGTGGGGCAGGAAATAAAATTACTTATTTTTGTTTAAATAGGTAGTATCAACATCACTAAACCCCGGAGCTTTTAAGCAATTACAAAAATGTTATTTAAGCTGTGGCCACAATGCCCATTGGAAGTTCTGGAAATGTTAATTACCATCATCCAATGGGGCACTTAAAAACTGAGCTTACTGAAGACATGCCCAAAATTCTTAATTCTCTTAGTGGTGGGCCTCCTTCTGCCTCAGTCTAGGGCAGGGCATTCTGTTAGGGTTAGATGGAAGAAATGTACAAAAGAAATGTACATAGTTAAAAACAAGAGGTTATAGTTCTTACACAGTCTCATCATTTCAGAGCTGAAGCATTTTCATTAATGTAGAAAACGAAGCCATAGTTGCTGTTTTTTTTATTTATTTTATGCAACTAACATCCATTGACAAAGCCAACAGTCATGGCTTGTTGTAGGTCTAATGTTACTTCATGCAATGATAGAAACAGCAAAATACCAGTCTGGCGGCACATTATGCTCAGCACATATATTTAGCTGATGTGTTTTAAGCCACGCCCTTAATTCCATCAGACACACCCCTTGGAGAGACCCACAGTTTTTTCATCCCACTTAAAGCCCTGGAAACAACACCATGTCACTGCCACCTCACGTCCTGGCACTGTGCATCATGCATGACTCATGACTTCCAAGTTTTCAGATTGCCTATGTGCAGGGGCATAGTGAACCCTCCCCCACCCCACCCCTTGCTTTAGGAACTACAGCGAGGGTGAAGATCTTTATGGGCCTCTTCTGTCTGCAACTCAGTAGACAAAGGCTCAGCTCATAATTAATGTGAAAATGTGAATAAGTGAAGGAATGGGTAATTGGCTCGATGGATTAGTGAAAGGATGAATAGAAGAGTAAAAGGGTGAATGGATGGATAATGAGAGAAAGGATGGATGGATGCATGAGTGGAAGGATGGATGAGTGTAAATAGATGGATATATGGGTGGAAGTGTAGATGGATGGGTAAAAGGGTGGATGGATCAGTAAAAGGGTGGATGGATCAGTAAAAGGATGGATTGATGAGTGAAAGGGTGGATGATGGGCGAGTGAATGGGTGGATGGGTGAGAGAAATGATGGATGGATTGATGAATTGATAAGTGAAAGGGTGAATGAATGGATGGATGAGTGAATGGATGGATGGGTGGAAGAGTGGATGGATGAGTGAAAGGATGGCTTGGGTGAAAGGGTAAATGGTTGGATGGATGAGTGAATGGATGGATGAGTGGAAGAGTGGGTAGATGAGTGAAAGGATAGATGAGTGAAAGGGTGGATGGAGGGATGGGTGAGTGAAATGATGGATGGAAGGATAGATGATGGATAGGTTTGCAAATGGTTGAAAAGGTTTGGATATGGATGGGCACACAGATGGAAGGACAGAATGAATGGTGAAAGACTGAATGATGGATGAAAGAATTAATAGATGACAGAATGTAAATTTGAAATGGCGGATGTCAGGGGTTTGATGGAAAGATGAATGGCTAGATCCTTGGACAAGAGTGCTCTTCTGGAGAGGGTTGTGATGACTTACTTTGCTTTCTTGGTGCCATAAGAGCTTTAGTTCAAAGTGGGAGGTATTTACATTGTCTGGCTACTCCCTTGCCTATGTATTAGTATTCTGTATTTGCTGTGTGCTTATGTGTGGGATCTATACATCATGCATATGACATTTTGAGTGACACCCAACTGCTACTTGAATGTTACACTAGTAATTGTAAATGTTTGCATGTTTTGTTTTAGGTGTAAGGTTTTAGGGAGAGCCTAATAGTGCCATGAGCTGTGCTTGAGATGTATATTGTGTTTGTAGCAATAGGCAAGGTGTCAAAAATAAACTATGTAATAGTGTATCAATAGTGCCTTCTTTAAGAAAGCTGCAGGGAAAAGCACCTTTGTGACTTCCGTCAGCTAGTGCAACTCTCTGCGAAGCCCCCATAAGCAAAGTCAGATTCCATATTTTAAGTTCCACTTGCTGAAACACCCATAATGCGTTCCCTGTAGTGGGTTCATCACAGCAATCCTCCCTTTAGTTCACCTATTTACATCTCACAATGGCACTCAGATATGAGATGCTAGTAACAAAGTCTATCCGAGCAGATCTTCCTGACCACTTCTCTCACCAAACATGCCTGCTCAGGACCATATTAACAAATTATCAGATTGGACAACCCAGTGCAGTAACCATATAAATAGATTATTATCATATGAAATACCTCAAAAAGACCTGCACAGTTGCTCAAAGCTGTGCGCATACCGAAAAACCATGAAGTGCACGGTTGTCTCAACCTAATATAAACTTATTTTGACTTGTACTTAACTGGTTGTCTATTTACTTACTTTTATACTATCTCGCAACTTCCTCTGATGTGTCTGTAAAACTTACCTTTTGTCCCGAAGTTTTGTCCTGAATTTTGACCTTCTGTCCATAATTTTTGTCCTGAATTTTGACCCTTTGTCCTGAATTTTTAAACTTACCGTCCTGAATTTGCACCCATGCCAGTTGGAAGTACCAAAGAAATGAGACCTTAGTATTAGCAAGCTCTTTCCCCATCTCGGTAAGAAATGACAGTGGAACATTAATTTGAAACACATTCTAGAAAGTGATTCATTTTCTCTGCAAATGTGTGTCAGCTTGTCTTTCTTTTCAAATAGCAGCAACCTATTGTCATTAAATAAAGGCTTCTCCTATAATAGCGGCTTGACCCTTTCTGAAAATATACACATGGCTCCTACACATCAGTTTTTTTGTTACGTAACTAATTGTCCGGAAAGCTTGCCCAATGATTATCAAAATGCTAATTTTGTCAAAAAACACGAGCATTTCATTTATGGTAAAGAAACGTATTCCCGATAAATCAACTTGCAATTTCCTGAAGAAACACTGATTTCCCCTCATACAAGCTATTTTTCATTTTTATTAAATACACCCATTTTGCCCACAAATTTCAGCCTATCGTTTTCATTGGGTACTCTCATGAACTGCTACCACACATGGACGGACGCTGTCTCACATTCGGATGTACAGCCTTTCTATAGTCATCATGTGTCACCACGTGCCAGGAAAAGACATCGTCTGCCGCGGATCCCCACCCTATATCAGGGAGGGTTACCATATGCAGGCTACAGTTCTTGTATGCCACGCATGGTCAAAAATTGTAGGAATGGCCATCAAATGTCAGACTTAGACACCAGATGGAAAGGATAACCGCCAGAAGCCACCTAAGACTATCAGGTGTCAGTAAGTGCTATATTTGTGATCTTGTTATGGTAATATAGACTTACTTGTTGCACACAATGCAACCAGAAGGGCACCTCAAAGCATCCAGTACTACTCCTCCTAGGATGTATCCTGATCTAGTGGCCAACTAGATATAGGCTCCTGTAAACTGTAATGCCCTTGAGAGCTTGGAGTTAATAGTGACCATATATGAGGGAAGTGTGCTATCTAAGTTAATATTGATAGCGAATTTTGGGACTTTTTTTGGATCACTACTTTTCTACTCCCTCTCTTTCTCATTGTATTCTCTCTCGCTCTCTCTCTATTTCTCTCTCTGTCTCTCTCTCGCTATTGCTCTCTTTCTCTCTGTCCTCTCTCACTCTCTGTCTCCACTCCCTGTCGCTCCCTCCACTGAAAGAGACAAAACTACAGGTCCCAGAATGTGAAGTGATGTTGGCTGCAAAAACAGGACTAAACTAAAGTGTCACCAGGCATGTCCGACGTTTTTGCGGGGACTGGGTCAGCAAACATCACACATAATCTAGCCTCATCTACTGTTATTAGCCATGTTAGAGTCCTCATCATTAATACATAGAACATGATTGCTTTAAAATCTATAAATAAATGCTGCAGCAAGAGCGCGGACCCTGAATAATGATGCCCTGTCCCTGCTTCTGACGGGCCTGGGTGTCAAGCATAAAAGGAGACACTTGGCAGTTATGCCATTGCTAGCTTCACTTTCCTCTTCTGTTTCACTCCCACGGGCGGCTCCTCTGTTGGAGCGGTGAAGCGTTGCCCCACTTAAATTACTCCCAAACCCCAGAGATGAAAATAAAACAGTAATTCATTATCATTATATTTTTCATTCCCCGTCCTGAACAGAGCGTCAGGACTGGGGCGGGGCCGCTGCTGAGTGACAGCAGCAGGGAGGTGGGCGGGCTGTTAAATGCACTGTTTAATGTGCGCATGTCTTTTTGGCTGGCAGTCTTGCGCCGGCCAGTCACACATGCACACTTTAAACCTCTCAACCCAGCTGTCTTAAGACAGCTGGGTTGAGAGTAAGTGCACACCTCCAGAGCGCTGTGGAGCGCCGAGTGAGGCCCTTCCCTCCAATCAGGGTGCTGATCTCATTGTATGAGAGCAGCGCCAGGATTGGCCAAGGGAGTTTCCAGGTGGTCGGGCTGCAGTGGAAGAAAGAAGAGAAAGGAAGAGGTCTGGTGCGTCTCGGTAAGTGTTTCATTTTTATTATTATTTTTTTTTATTTGCGCTTGCTCGCACGCACCCACCCCTACCAGTAGATGCCAGCTGCCACTGTTCACTCCTTCAATGTTCCCTTGTAGAGCTTTCAAGTCTACTGTCCAGGGGACAAAGGGCTCTAGCTGTTAATAAGAGCAATATCACACTTACTGAGCAAAATACAGATATCGCTCATTTGTGTCAGCCAAAACTAGGCCTGGTTCCAGGAATCGGCAAAAACCATAAAGGCGCCTAGGTACGTGAAAACTCAATTCGAGCAGTAGATGTAATGTGGTGGACACTGAAAACATGTATCCAATTTGAACATGACTAAGAAGAGAAAGTTACATGACTTGGATAACCCTTGCTCTAATATACTGGATGTTCAGCATGTTATTTGTCTTTGACATCTCTTAACCTTCATCATGTTGTCACAGGGTAGTAGAGGGATGCTAGACACAAAGCATCCCGCAGGCCATGCCCTCTGCTGAGGAGCTACTAGAAGCAGGGCTGGTGAAAACAGGGCACGGTGAAAGGACATGCCTTGTGCCTGCTGGCGTAACAATGCCCTGCGATTCCCGCATGCAAGGGCACTGGATACAACATCATGCATGAACAGTGCATTAGTGGGTGATGTAAGAGCATAACTGTAGGAGAGTAGGATCTGCCTCTTATGTTGCCCCCACTTTTTTTCTGATGTTTACACTGGTTTCTGGCTATAGTCTGGCTGGGCCCCTGCTAATCAGGGCCCCAGCCTCTCTGTTCTCTCTAAACGATTTGGAGTGCACTCTAGGTGCACTAGTGATTGGATACTGTGGCACCTTATGAGTCCCTAGTATATGGTACCTTAGGTACCAAGGGCATAGGTACTTCACAGGCCTACCAGGGGCTGCAGCATGTATTATGCCCCCCCCTGGGAAGCAGACTAAATCTGACACAGCAGGCCTGCTACTGCAGCCTGAGTGAGGAAGTGCTAGCACCCCTCACTGAGATATAGGTTCCCTATATCTCTCCTACACACACATATAACCCTATCAGTCACCCCTAAGGCAGGCCCTATCAATCCTGAGGGCAGGGTGCTTGGCTTCTATGTGAGGGGGTGCCTCTGCCTGAGCAGGGCCCCTCTGCAGCTCTCAGAGTCCACTCTCTGGTGCTGTTTGTGGATGCGGTTAAACCATATACTTTTAAGTGCATTATATCCTCGCGGTAAAATGCTAACTTTGGAATGGCTGCATCGAAACATGTCGTGTTTGGTGTCAAACACCTTGGAATACTACCCCCCCGCCAGTCCTGGCGGCGGGGGTAGCATTCCATCCTTCTAGAGGGATAGACATGTACCTACTGTGGAAACGCGGTAGAATCCTGCAGAGCCCTGGCATCACAAAATGGATGCCACCAGTCATAGACACTGGGCTGCCCTCCTGCTGATGACCAACACTCGCAGTGGAGGAAGCCCAACAATAGATATCCTGTCCCAAGGGGGTGTGACCACCTCCCAGACAGGGTTTAGTGTATTGGGGCTGGGTGGGTGCACTCTTAGAGTGCTTTGAAGTCCTGCACTGGGGGAGCAGAAGGCTCCTCTGTGCATATGCCAGTTCAAACTGGCTCAGGGGCTACCTGCCCCTGCTCTGGCGCGAAACTGGACAAAGGGAAGTGGGTGTAGCCACCCACTCCCCTGACCCTCCCATAGGTAGGGTCATAGAGCTAGTCCCTCCCTTTCTTTTAGTATAAGAAAGGGAACCTGTGCATAGCACCCTAGATTTCCCTGGACGATGCTCTGAAGACGAATCCCGGACCTTCGACGTTCCACTACCTTTGGAAGACTGAAGAATCTCCCTTGGAGTCAAGGAGTGACTCCCCTGCTTGGCAGGCACCAAAAACTACAAACGATGGTCGCAAACTACGCTGCTCCCGCCGGAGTCCGAAGTCCCTGCAGCCCAAGAAGTGGATTTCCTGACTTTTCAAAGGCCATCGTGAGTCTCCAGCGAAGCTGAGGCCAGTGGACCCCAAGAGTAACGAGGAACCGCGACCCCTGGGTACCGTGCACTATTGTCGAGTGCAACCCTTTCACAACGTTCAACGAACTTGTGCTTTGGACCACGTGTGGTCCCAGCCTCCAGCAGGAATCCCTCCTAAGATCAGAGGCCTACCACGTCCCGAGTGACCGTGGGTCCCTGTGAGCGAATCCTCCCGAGGCATCTTTGCGATCCCTTGCCAGCCAGCTTGTGGGTCCCCAGAAGATTTTCTAAAGAAACCAAAGGGCTCCCCTGGTTGCTCCAGGCCTGCCCTGACTTACCCTCGCTGGGTGAGTTCCACAGACCTTGCTGGTCTGCGCCATTGTCTCTTCACGCTTTCCCCAAGACTTGCTGTTACCAAGGCTTGTTGGCTCCGATCAAGTCGCCAACACCGCAGTAAGCTGCAGACATCGTGGGACACGCAGAATCCAGCTCCTGGTCATCGTCGACGCCTCCTGGACCTCGTGGCTGAAGAGTCAAGGCAACCGCGAATGACCTGAATCTTGCGACGACGGTGGGCATCCATCTTCCTTGCCCCGAGTCACTGCCAAGTGACTTTGAACACTGTCCCCTCTGCTTTCAGGTCTTCCATCTTCCGAATCCAGGCTTGGATTCCTCCGGACACTTCTCCTGTCGCCGCAAGCAGCAAGTCTTCACTGGCTCCCATTGAAAACGACGCCGCGACCTGACACCAAAGAACACCTATGCACCCGGCTCCCCTGGGTGAGGTAACTTCAGCACTACGGTGCTCCTGTGGGTGTGGGCCCTAGAACTACTTACCCTGTAAGTGACTTGCTTGTAGCGTCCCTAGAAGTGTCCTAAAACTCTAACTTTCCAAGTGCGACAATTGCGCTGACTCGTACAGGATTCGCGTCTGTGTTAGACACACCGCGTCCATCTCCTTTGCAACACTATCTAAAACTGTATCCTTCGACTCGTACTGAGTCCGATCGGTGTTCGCCTCGAACACACAAAGGGCCTGTAACTCTGAGATCTCCATTGCACTGACTCGCACAAGGTTCGCGTCTGTGTTAGACACAGCGCGTCCATCTCCCTTGCATCTCTATCTATAACCGCGTCCTTCGACTCGTACAAGGACCGATCGGTGTGTTCGCCTCGAACACGCAAGGGACCTTTAACATTGATATCCAAATCGTGTCTGAGCGCATAGACTCGCACAGGACTCGCACCGGTGCCAGGTCACCGCGTCCGGCCCCTGTGGGTCTCCTACAACTACCTGGGGTGGTTCTTGGGGGTCCCTCGATTCTAGATGCCCTAGACCTAGGTCTAGCAAACTAAGATTGTGATATCCGATTGTGCTAAACTTATTCTGATAATATTTGACTTGTACATATGTTCCTGACCTCTAATCTCATAAAGAGATTAGTAGAGAGTGTTTATTAATAAATACATATATATTTGATATATATACCTGTGTGGTGTCTTTTCATTTGGTGATTCAAGAGATTGTGTGGTAAAACAAGCTGCTTTACATTCCTTCAAGACTTAGCCTGAAGGCTGCTCTCCACAGCTACCACTAGGATAGCTTTCTATAAAGGTTGTCTTAAACCTATCTACCATAAGAGTCGAATTGTTCTGGTGCAAGGTGTCCACTTTAATTAGTGAACAGCATATACCAGGCCAACTTCTCACATTGGTGGGCAGCGTGTGGGATTCCAGCTTGCTATTGTTTTACCAGAAAATCTCTATTTGAATTACTAACTGAAAACCACTATAGGTACTTAAGGTACATATAAAGTCAAGCTTAGTATCAATAAGTTCTACTGAACTTAGAGCTGTGTGCCAAGGGATAGCACACCCTTTCTACAGCTCAAGCTAGTATCAGTAGGCCACAAACTAGTGTAGGTAGTACAACACTGCACAACACTAGAATGTCCTTAAAGGGTGGAACCAGTGGATCCACTCAGCCTCAGTATAAGGACATGGCTTTCTCTGACTTGAGAGCCATGTGTGTTGAAAGACACCTGAGGCTAGGACAGAGTCCCTCAACCCGACACCTGATAGATCTGCTGACAGCAGATGATCTTAGATTGGCTCTAGGAGCTAATGGGTCTGAATCAGTGGGTGGGTCAATTACAGTATCTGTGTCAGATGATGAAAATCAGAATGACCAGGACTCTGTGATTGAAGGGCCAGGCCTCAAGGGGCCTGAAAAGGACAGAGGAATTCTCCCTAAGAGAGCTGACAGAGTGGAGGAGAGGCATAGGTCCCCTTCCAGGGAATCTGAGCACTCTTATCACTCTGGCAGAGAATTTGTCCACCAGAGGAACTCATACTTTCCCATAAGAGAGACCTCCTCTGAAAGAATGTGCAAACTGCTGCAGTATGAGGAAGCAAGAGTTGCCCTCAGAACCAGGCAGTTGGCACTGGATAGAGAAGCCCTGGAGATCCAGAGAGCTTCTAGAAGAGAGGGGTTAGAACCCCTTGGTGGCAGCAACAGTGTCCCTAGAGGCAGAGAATTTATTCCAGACCATAGGAACCTGAGCAAGGTTGTTCCTCCCTACCAGAGTGGGGATGATATCCACAAGTGGATAACTGCTATGGAGAGGGCCTGTAGAGTACAGCAGGTCCCCCAAAAGCAGTGGGCAGCAATCGTGTGGCTCTCCTTTTCAGATAAAAGTAGAGACAAGCTCCTCACTGTTAGAGAGGAGGATGCTGATGATTATGAAGTCCTGAAGAGTGCACTAATAGATGGGTTTGGCTTAACCACTGAACAGTACAGGTTGAAGTTCAGAGACACCCAGAAGGCACAGACTCAGGACTGGACTGACTTTGTTGATTGTGCAACCAAGGCTCTGGAGGGTTGGCTGGTTGGCAGTAGGGTTACTGATTTCAAGGGATTGTATAATCTGATGATGAGAGAACAGATCCTTAATAATTGCCAGAACCAGTTGTTGCATCAGTACCTGGTGGACTCGGATCTGACCTCTCCCCAAGAATTGGGAAAGAAGGCAGAAAAATGGGTCAGAACCAGGGTGAGGCAGAAACCCCAGAACCAAGGGGTTGACACCAAGAAGCAAGATCCTAAGGGCTCTGAGAAAGGTGGGGATAAGTCAAAAGACCAGAAGTCTTCACAAGGGCCCCAAAAATCTGCATCTGGTGGGGAGTCACAATCCAACAAGGGAAAAGGCCAAAAGAAGCCCTGGTGCAAATTCTGTAAACAGAAAGGGCACTGGACTTCTGACTGTAACAAGTCCAAAGACCAAACCACCACCACTCCTGCCCCTAAGGCAACTGTTCCCCCTAGTTCAGCTACTGGTGGAGGTGGTACTCAGAATAAGGGTGTAGTAGGGTTGACCCTGGGTTCTGAAGTGGACTCTGACCTAGTCAGAGTGCCCACTCAGGCAATGCTGATTTGTGAGGGAGACCTTAATATGTCCTTCCTAGTGAGTCCCAGTAATCTGGGCAAATACAAACAGCAGCCTGTAATAAATGGCAAACAGGCTTTGGCATTTAGGGACACAGGTGCTAGTGTCACCATGGTGGCAAAGGATCTTGTGGACCCTGGACAGATCATCCTGGGCGAAATTTACCAGGTGACCAATGCAAGCAACGTCAAGACCAACCATAGTCTGGCAGTTGTGAATTTCTCTTGGGGAGGGGTAACTGGCCTCAAGAAGGTTGTAGTCAGTGCAGACCTCCCTGTCGAATGTCTATTGGGCAATGATCTAGAGACTTCAGCCTGGTCTGAAGTAGAGTTATGGACTCATGCTGAGATGTTGGGCATCCCTGCAGAGGTATTTGCTGTGACCAGGTCACAAGCAAGAATGCATAACACTGAACCAGCTCTGGATCCTGGAACAATGGACCAGATGCTTCCCAAGAGGAGGAGCAGTAGGGTAAAGGCAGTGCCTTCCCCTCTGTCTCAGATCACAGATTCACCCCAGAGGGAGGTGAAGCAGATCCTGAAGAAGGAACTGCCCCAGAGGAACTTGAGCCTGATCAGGTTGAGTTCTTGGGGGCAGGGGGCCCTTCTCGGGAGGATCTGAGTAAGGAGCAACAGTGCTGCCCTCTCTTAAACCCCTCAGACAGCAGGCTGCTGCTGAGGCTGCTGGGAGTGCTAGTGGGTCCCATAAAGTTTATTGGGATGAGGGACTCCTATATTCTGAAGGTAGAGACCCAGCCCCTGGAGCCACCAGGAGGTTGGTAATACCTCAGAAGTTTAGGGGTTCCTCTTGACCCTAGCACATGACATCCCTTTAGCAGGACACTTGGGCCAAAACAAGACCTGGGACAGGCTTGTTCCACATTTTCATTGGCCACATATGTCAGAGGACACAAAGGAGTTTTGTCGCTCCTGTGTCACATGCCAAGCCAGTGGTATGGCAGGTGGCACAACAAAGGCCCCCCTGATACCACTACCGGTGGTGGGGGTACCCTTTGAAAGGGTAGGGATTGACATTGTCGGTCCCCTTGACCCTCAAACTGCATCTGGGCACAGGTTTATCCTGGTGGTAGTGGATCATGCCACCAGGTACCCAGAAGCAATTCCCCTGAGGACCACCACAGCCCCTGTGGTGACAAGAGCCCTCATTGGAGTCTTCTCCAGAGTGGGTTTCCCAAATAAGGTCATTTCTGACAGAGGTACCAACGTCATGTCAGGATATCTAAAAGCAATGTGGAAGGAGTGTGGTGTAACTTACAAGTTCACCACCCCCTATCACCCACAATGCAATGGTTTAGTTGAACACTTCAACAAAACCTTGAAAGGAATGATTAAAGGACTCCCAGAGAAGCTTAGGCGGAAATGGGACCTTCTTCTTCCTTGCCTGTTGTTTGCATACAGAGAGGTTCCACAGAAGGGGGTTGGTTACAGCCCATTTGAGCTTCTGTTTGGGCATCCTGTGAGAGGTCCACTGTGTTTAGTAAAGGAGGGCTGGGAGTTACCTCTCAAGCCCCCCAAACAAGATGTGATGGACTATGTACTTGGTCTCCGCTCCCGGATGGCAGAGTACATGAAAAAGGCAACCAAAACCTAGAGGCCAGCCAAGAATTACAAAAAGCTTGGCATGACCAAAGGCTGTACTGACTGTATACCAGCCAGGACAGAAAGTGTGGGTGTTGGAGCCTGTGGCCCCAGCAGCCCTCCAGGACAAGTGGAGTGGCCCACATACAATAGTTGAACAGAAGGGAGAAGTCACCTATCTGGTGAATCTTGGAACTCCCAGGAGCCCCCTGAGGGTGCTCCATGTCAACAGATTAAAGCCATATGTTGACAGGGCTGACATGGGCTTGCTCACGGCAACTGATGAGGACCAGGAGGAGGAGAGTGACCCTCTCCCTGACCTGCTCTCTCAGAACCCTGATGATGGGTCAGTAGATGGTGTTGCTTTGGCAAGCAGCCTCACTGACCATCAGCAAACTGAGTGCAGACAAGTTCTGCAACAGTACCGACATATGTTTAACCTGACCCCTAGTCAGACTTCCTGGTGCACCCACGAGGTGGACACTGGAGACAGTCTGCCTATCAAGAATAAAATCTACAGGCAACCTGACCATGTCATGGACTGTATCAGGACTGAAGTCCAGAAAATGTTGGAGCTAGGTGTAATTGAGCCTTCAGATAGCCCTTGGGCTAGTCCAGTAGTCCTGGTACCCAAGCCTCATACCCAGGGTGGTAAGAAAGAAATGAGGTTTTGTGTAGACTACAGAGGCCTCAATGCAGTCACTAGGACTGATGCCTATCCCATACCCAGGGCAGATGAGCTGATTGATACTTTGGCCTCAGCCAAGTATCTAAGCACGTTTGACCTAACAGCTGGCTACTGGCAGATCAGATTAGCTGATGATGCAAAAGCCAAGACAGCATTTTCGACCCTTGGTGGGCACTACCACTTTGTGGTGATGCCCTTTGGATTGAAAAATGCACCTGCCACTTTCCAGAGGTTGGTGAATAAAGTTCTGTCAGGGATGGAAACTTATTGCTCAGCTTATCTAGATGATATTGCTGTCTTTAGTTCCTCCTGGCAGGATCACCTGGTCCACCTCAGGAATGTTTTGGAGGCCCTGCAGAAAGCAGGCCTCACTATCAAGGCCACTAAGTGCCAGATAGGGCAGAGTCAGGTTGTGTACCTGGGCCACCTTGTAGGTGGAGGCCAGGTTCAGTCTTTACAGAGCAAAATCCAAACCATAATGGAATGGGTTGCTCCAACCACCCAGACACAGGTGAGAGCCTTCTTAGGCCTGTCTGGGTACTATAGGAGGTTTGTCAAGGGATATGGATCTATAGTGACCCCCTTGAATGATCTGACCTCAAAGAAAATGCCAAAAAAGGTTCAGTGGACAGCTAGCAGTCAGAAGGCATTTGAAGACCTAAAGCAGGCCATGTGCACTGCCCCCATCTTACAGAGTCCAGACTACACCAAAAAGTTCATTGTCCAAACAGATGCTTCTGAGCTGTGTGTGGGAGCTGTACTGTCTCAACTGAATGATGAAGGTCAAGACCAGCCAGTAGCTTTTATTAGCAGAAGGCTGACCCCTAGAGAGAAACGTTGGTCAGCTATAGAGAGGGAGGCCTTTGCTGTGGTATGGGCCCTGAAGAAGCTGAGGCCATACTTGTTTGGTACTCACTTCATAGTTCAGACCGACCACAAGCCCCTCCTATGGCTTAAACAAATGAAAGGAGAAAACCCAAAACTTTTGAGGTGGTCCATTTCCTACAGGGGATGGACTATACAGTGGAACATAGACCTGGGACCCAACATGCCAATGCAGATGGACTCTCAAGGTATTTCCACTTTGAACACGAAGCCTCAACTGGTCAAGGTTAGTTTAGTGTCCCTGCGTTTGGGGGGGGTTGTGTAGGAGAGTAGGATCTGCCTCTTATGTTGCCCCCACTTTTTTCTGATGTTTACACTGGTTTCTGGCTATAGTCTGGCTGGGCCCCTGCTAATCAGGGCCCCAGCCTCTCTGTTCTCTCTAAACGATTTGGAGTGCACTCTAGGTGCACTAGTGATTGGATACTGTGGCACCTTATGAGTCCCTAGTATATGGTACCTTAGGTACCAAGGGCATAGGTACTTCACAGGCCTACCAAGGGCTGCAGCATGTATTATGCCCCCCCTGGGAAGCAGACTAAATCTGACACCGCAGGCCTGCTACTGCAGCCTGAGTGAGGAAGTGCTAGCACCCCTCACTGAGATATAGGTTCCCTATATCTCTCCTACACACACATATAACCCTATCAGTCACCCCTAAGGCAGGCCCTATCAATCCTGAGGGCAGGGTGCTTGGCTTCTATGTGAGGGGGTGCCTCTGCCTGAGCAGGGCCCCTCTGCAGCTCTCAGAGTCCACTCTCTGGTGCTGTTTATGGATGCGGTTAAACCATATACTTTTAAGTGCATTATATCCTCGCGGTAAAATGCTAACTTTGGAATGGCTGCATCGAAACATGTCGTGTTTGGTGTCAAACACCTTGGAATACTACCCCCCCGCCAGTCCTGGCAGCGGGGGTAGCATTCCACCCTTCTAGAGGGATAGACATGTACCTACTGTGGAAACGCGGTAGAATCCTGCAGAGCCCTGGCATCACAAAATGGATGCCACCAGTCACAGACACTGGGCTGCCCTCCTGCTGATGACCAACACTCGCAGTAGAGGAAGCCCAACAATAGATATCCTGTCCCAAGGGGTGTGACCACCTCCCAGACAGGGTTTAGTGTATTGGGGCTGGGTGGGTGCACTCTTAGAGTGCTTTGAAGTCCTGCACTGGGGGAGCAGAAGGCTCCTCTGTGCATATGCCAGTTCAAACCGGCTCAGGGGCTACCTGCCCCTGCTCTGGCGCGAAACTGGACAAAGGGAAGTGGGTGTAGCCACCCACTCCCCTGACCCTCCCATAGGTAGGGTCATAGAGCTAGTCCCTCCCTTTCTTTTAGTATAAGAAGGGGAACCTGTGCATAGCACCCTAGATTTCCCTGGACGACGCTCTGAAGACGAATCCCGGACCTTCGACGTTCCACTACCTTTGGAAGACTGAAGAATCTCCCTTGGAGTCAAGGAGTGACTCCCCTGCTTGGCAGGCACCAAAAACTACAAATGATGGTCGCAAACTACGCCGCTCCTGCCAGAGTCCGAAGTCCCTGCAGCCCAAGAAGTGGATTTCCTGACTTCTCAAAGGCCATCGTGAGTTCCCAGCGAAGCTGAGGCCAGTGGACCCCAAGAGTAACGAGGAACCGCGACCCCTGGGTATCGTGCACTATTGTCGAGTGCAACCCCTTCACAACGTTCCACAAACTTGTGCTTTGGACCACGTGTGGTCCCAGCCTCCAGCAGGAATTCCTCCTAAGATCAGAGGCCTACCACGTCCCGAGTGACCGTGGGCCCCTGTGAGCGAATCCTCCCGAGGCGTCTTTGTGATCCCTTGCCAGCCGGCTTGTGGGTCCCCAGAAGACTTTCTAAAGAAACCAAAGGGCTCCCTGGTTGCTCCAGGCCTGCCCTGACTTACCCTCGCTGGGTGAGTCCCACAGACCTTGCTGGTCTGCGCCATTGTCTCTTCATGCTTTCCCCGAGACTTGCTGTTACCAAGGCTTGTTGGCTCCGATCGAGTCACCGACACCGCAGTAAGCTGCAGACATCGTGGGACACGCAGAATCCAGCTCCTAGTCATCGTCGACACCTCCTGGACCTCGTGGCTGAAGAGTCAAGGCAACTGCGAACGACCTGAATCTTGCGACGACGGTGGGCATCCATCTTCCTTGCCCCGAGTCACAGCCAAGTGACTTTGAACACTGTCCCCTCTGCTTTCAGGTCTTCCATCTTCCGAATCCAGGCTTGGATTCCTCCGGACACTTCTCCTGTCGCCGCAAGCAGCAAGTCTTCACTGGCTCCCATTGAAAATGACGCCGCGACCCGACACCAAAGAACACCTATGCACCCGGCTCCCTGGGTGAGGTAACTTCAGCACTACGGTGCTCCTGTGGGTGTGGGCCCTAGAACTACTTACCCTGTAAGTGACTTGCTTGTAGCGTCCCTAGAAGTGTCCTAAAACTCTAACTTTCCAAGTGCGACAATTGCGCTGACTCGTACAGGGTTCGCGTCTGTGTTAGACACACCGCGTCCATCTCCTTTGCAACACTATCTAAAACTGTATCCTTCGACTCGTACTGAGTCCGATCGGTGTTCACCTCAAACACACAAAGGGCCTGTAACTATGAGATCTCCATTGCACTGACTCGCACAAGGTTCGCGTCTGTGTTAGACACAGCGCGTCCATCTCCCTTGCATCTCTATCTATAACCGCGTCCTTCGACTCGTACAAGGACCGATCGGTGTGTTCGCCTCGAACACGCAAGGGACCTTTAACATTGATATCCAAATCGCGTCTGAGCGCATAGACTCGCACAGGACTCGCACCGGTGCCAGGTCACCGCGCCCGGCCCCTGTGGGTCTCCTACAACTACCTGGGGTGGTTCTTGGGGGTCCCTCGATTCTAGATGCCCTAGACCTAGGTCTAGCAAACTAAGATTGTGATATCCGATTGTGCTAAACTTATTCTGATAATATTTGACTTGTACATATGTTCCTGACCTCTAATCTCATAAAGAGATTAGTAGAGAGTGTTTATTAATAAATACATATATATTTGATATATATACCTGTGTGGTGTCTTTTCATTTGGTGATTCAAGAGATTGTGTGGTAAAACAAGCTGCTTTACATTCCTTCAAGACTTAGCCTGAAGGCTGCTCTCCACAGCTACCACTAGGATAGCTTTCTATAAAGGTTGTCTTAAACCTATCTACCATAAGAGTCGAATTGTTCTGGTGCAAGGTGTCCACTTTAATTAGTGAACAGCATATACCAGGCCAACTTCTCACAATAACTAACCATAACTACAGGAGAAATGCATTTTTTAAGCTTTGGAAATTACCGTAAGGTCCCTTATTCACACCAAAATATTATAATGGGCCGTTTCGTTATGAGACCAAAGGATGCAGTCGAGCTCACTGATCCTTATTACAAGGATGCAGTAGCCCTCACCTACCTAGGTGGCAAGCTTCATCATCGGGGTCCTCGCTGGGTGGGCGCTCCCAAGCTGTGACGTAACAGCTTGGGGAGACTGTGTGCTGGACCGCGTTAAATACCTCCTCTCCATCCCCTCAATCAGTAGCGTAGCAAGCACTTTGGCCACCCGTGGCGGTCCCCGGGGGGCGATTGACACCCCAAGACGGCAGGTAAGAGCGAGGGGAGGCTGCCGCCCCCAAAACTCGTGCTGCCCGGGTTGCACCTCCCCCCCCCCCCCTTTGCTACGCCACTGACCTCAATTGTGGTGCCATAAAGTCCCTTATATATTGATTTCATAGTCCGTTTTTTAAAGGAATGATTTTATTATTTACTTTCCATAATTTGCAGAAATTACATAACCCCCTATAGTATTAAAAAATGTATAACAGTATGTTGTAGTACTGATTTCACAAAAAACAAGGGGTTTACCCAAATTACCCTCCTATACCTGGGTATAGAACATTATCATATGCAAGGAAGATAGGTACGGAGGAATTAATATCTTATTTATTTTGTCATAGGGCACAATCAATTACCCTAACATTAGTACACAGTCCTATAAGAGTATCTTGTCAAAATTAATTCGAAACACACATGTGCCATGGGACCGATCTTTGAACATAAATCATTCCTAAACATAAGGACATACAAAAATACGTGTATATTTGACAAAAAACACAAATAATAATCAACTGAACTCTATGTTGCCAATACCCAAACAGGTTTTTTGATGTGGACTAGTGTTCACACACTCAATCTGGGTGATACACTGAGAGGTAGTCTTTTAAGCACATGAGGTATAACACCTCAATATCCTTTATTCTATTGTGCTTCAAATTATTAAGTTACACTTTTTGATTTTAATAGAGACTCCTCTACAAAAAATGTCGACGCGGACGCGTTTCAGCCTTCAATTTCTTCTTGGCCTCCTCAGGACAAAGGCAATGGAACCAGTCTACAAAATCCATAAAATAGATATATATTATCATATATATCTGTCCCATTCATTACACACAGCATGCTGGGTCTCGGTGCAACTACAAAACAGGAAAGACACCACAGGACCAACCAAAAAGTGAAAAAACTGTAGAAAAGGGAATAGTTGCAAATAGTAAACCCAATCCAAGTAGAAAAGAACAAATACAAAATAATAAAAAATGAAAAGTGAGGAGCTTGTGGAATAAAGGCTACCGTTTAGTCTGCCAACGTGATTCTATAAAGCCTGACATGACACGTGCACCCACAGAAACCATGCTTATGGTACCAAAAAATGGGCATACCTCTCGCAATTGAAATAACAAGAGTGGGTCGTATTAAGGTAACCAACTTCGTAAGGGGATACACTCCCTAAATCCAAAACCCTCGGGTTGAGCCTCAACCCGAGGTGCAATCACCTATAAATACAAGAAAAACAACAAATAACAGGCTGATATAATACACTGTTCTCCACTATGTAATTTCTAACGACATTCGCCTGTATGTCTATGCACCAAGAAATCGTGAAAAATCGACGTCACATACCTCTCTCAATGATGACTATCAGCTCCTAACGAGCCCTCGTGTCCCTCGTACAGACACTGTTTCCCTATGTTGAAGAGAAGAGAACACCCTATCACTATACAAAAAGTACCACAAACAAAACTATTTGCGCAATCAATATCGGGGGTGAATGGGAGAGTAAATCATTCTCATCTATTAGTCCCACAGTCTATCTCGACAAAAATCTCGGTTCTTTCCACCAGCGTTTCACGTGTGTCAGACCGGGACGCGGAAGTAACAATGTTTTATGGCCGGTCGGCTGGCGTGTCAAATTACGTAACGACGTTAGCTAAAAATAAACACAGAAGATAGACTCAGTATAGTCTTTATCGTCACTGCTGCTTAGCCCTATCCGCATCACCGGAGTGATCACGGATTTCAAACTTTAATCTCTACGGTGACCACGGAAGACAGACTCCGTGTTGTCTAAATCGTCAATGCTGCTAAGCCCTCCTCGGATCATTCAAATGATGACGGACTTCCAATTCGAAAATCAAAAATCAAACCAAAATAGTGTGTAGTATAAAACGAATTATGTGAGATAATGCAAACAATATCTGGAATGATATTGCCCTCCCACACGGCGACTACAGGCAGGAAAAAACTGCTTACGCATTACATACGTCCTGTGTCATGAAATTAAAAAACAGGAAAGGAGGGAAAAATAATAAATAAAACGAACTAGACTGTGGTGAACAAATACTTTCCAGCTGATTACCCAGCATGCTAAGTGTAATATGGGCTTACACTCTAATATACATAGCAAATATATCCAAAAAACAACAATTATATATACAAAATTACATGTGAATATATACAGTGGTCAAACAATATATCAAGAGCAAGCCACAATTTTCTTCTGATAATCACACACAAATATTGCGATTTATTAAAAATACTTCAGTTCAACCTGTTTCTAGCAATGTCAGACCTTAGATCAATGCCCAGATTTCATCGCAATCATTAAGCCCTTCTATCGCTGTCTGGTATCTTTCAATCATGCGTGCCTCTAGGCGGTTCAACGTCATTTGTAAGTGGCCTTTATTTTGTGGTCTCACTACTAAGAGTACTGACCAACTTAGATCATTCTCATTGTGTCCACATTGCACATAATGCTGAACTAATGGGGCTCCCTGTGTTGTACATCGTATTCGCGACTTATGTTGTAATATTCTAATTTTGACGGCCTGGGTCGTCTGTCCAATATATGCTTTCCCTCATGGACATGTCACGGAATACACAACATTCTTCGTGTTGCAATTTGACAGACTTCGTTGAATATGGTTTTTGTTGTTAATCATAATGAATTTAGAATCATTTGTCTGTGGGCATGCAGCGCAATTATTGCATCTGAAATGCCCCACCAGAGCTGGGAGACCCAATAAGCCCCTCAAATCTTTCTTAACTGGTTGTGATCGTGCTGCTCTCACTAGATCTTGTCGTAGATTTCTACCTCTCCAAAACGAAAAGAGTGGTTTGGGAATATTAAGATGTTCGACCAACCTCCAATGGCGTGAAATAATTTGCTTCACTTTATTAGCCTTGGGATTGAATGTGAGAACGCATGTCAATTGCTCAGAATCCTGTTTAGTGTTAGGTGTTAAAAGGCTTTCCCGAGGTGTAAACCATGCCCTTTTAAGTGCTGCCCGAACCAATTTCTTCGGGTAGCCTCTATCACACAATTTACGTTGCAAGATTTCTGCATTCTTGAAATAGTCGTTTTTGTTGGAACAGTTCCGACGGACTCTCAAAAACTGCCCATAGGGCAAATTATCTTTGAGATTCCTAGGATGTCCAGAGGTGTATTCCAACAGCGTGTTTCTGTCAGTTGGCTTGGTATACAAACTCACCTCTAGTTTACCATCATTCTCAATTATCCAGACATCCAAAAAGTTAATTTGGGCATTACTTGACGATTTAGTAAATCTCAGGTCTAAGGTGCGGGAGTTTAGCCATATATGAAACTGTTCCAACTCCTCTTGGTTCCCCTTCCAAACCATAAAAATATCATCAATAAATCGCAACCATTTTGTAATGTGCGATTTGAAGGGGGTGGTGTCTTGAAAAATGTGTTGCATTTCAAAATAATCCATCACAAGGTTGGCTATTTCCGGGGCGAAACAACACCCCATAGCCACACCTTTGACTTGTAAATACAAATCATTTTTAAAAGCAAAAAAATTATTCTTTAAACATATCCTGGCCAGGGCTATTAGAAACTCGGTTGGTACCTGATGTGGTCTCGGTCTCTTGTCCAGGACCATGGTCATGACCACCAACGCTTCATCTTGGGGAATGTCTGTGTATAAACTTTCGATGTCGAAAGAGACCAACAGCTGTTGGTCCCTGTCGAACACCGAATGTTCAATTTTGGAAATCAAATCCATTGTGTCTCTTATATATGCTCTCGTCTGAGCCACAAATGGTTTCAGAAAAAAGTCGATGTACTTCGCCAAAGGTTCTAATATAGACCCACAAGCCGAAATAATCGGTCTACCTGGTGGTCGTTGAGCGTTTTTATGTACCTTGGGAAGTACGTATATGTTTGGTATTTTTTGTGTGGTAAAATTAAGATATTCATATTCTTTTTTACACAAATATCCAAGTTCTAAAGCCTCTGTTGTAAGATATAGAATCTTTGCTTTAAGATGCGGTGTGGGATTGTCTGAGATGGGGCGATAGTGTCCCTGATTAGTAAGTTGGTTCATAATCTCTTCATCGTATTTGTCACTATCCCACTTTAGTCCACCCGCCATCCTAGCGGTAACGGGACCGCCCGCCTGCCATGCGGCGGTCACGCCACCCTGATCATGATGCGACCGCCACCGCGGCGGTCGCATCTGGCATTTTAACACTGCGGCGGGTGCTGCTGGCTGCAGCACCCGCCGCAATGGTAAAATGCCATGTTGTGCATTTCCATGCACAACGTGGCAGGCACCGCGCGGTGCCTGCCACCTTGTGCATGGACATGTAGGGGGGGTACCACAGGTACCCCCCAGGTGCACCCCTCCACCGCCATCGCCGCCATGGAAAGGCCTTGAAATCTAGATATCATAATATGGATGGGCACCGCCACCATATATGAGCCCCAGCTCCGCCCGGCCGGCAATCGTAACGATTGCCGACCGGCGGAAAAGCGGCGGCCGGACTGTCCGTCCGCCGCGATACCCACCGCCATCGTAATATGGCGGTGGGTAATTCACGTTACGATGGCAGGCGGATCGCCACCGCCGGGCCGGTGGTGGCGATCCGCCCGCCATCGTAATGAGCCCCTTAGTTCCTACATGCTGACATCACGTGATCCCAGACATAGTTTTGTTTCCAAGCAAAATCCCTGCAACAGTCTCTCACCTCTACTTGATATTATCAATGCCTTCCCTATTCAAGGCATCTTCCCAGAAGTTCTCAAGGCATGGCACATCCAACCACCTACCCTTCACTGGCAAGATAGTAAAAATAAGTCTAACCACAACCCCAAGTTCACATCAATGCCACACATCTCTTGCACAGTTACCAATCTGGATTCAGATTCAGAGCATGCTGCAGGACAGAGAAAGCTACCTTATGAATCATAGACTATGTCCTCCTGACCATGGATCAAGTGGACTTCTGCCTCTTGACAGTGCTGGACCTGTCAGCGGCCTTCAACACCATTGCCCATTCCACCATCCTTCACACCCTTAAGTTTTGAATGGGATTAACTGTCAACATCCTTCACTGGTTCTGCTCCTACCTATTCATCTGACACCAGTTTGTTCACATGGGCACTTCAGGTCCCAGAAGGATGTCTATCACCTGTGCATTTCTCCTGGGTTCCGTCTTATCCATCATTTTCAGCTTCTAAATTGAGTCCTGTTGGGATTCTACACACAACAGCATTAAATTCACCAATATGCTGACAACACAAATCTTCTTGTAAATCTCCTCTTCTTCAGACATCCAGTGCCTCAGACACTGCCTGCACCTCATCCAGTCCTGAATTTCCAGCATCTGCCTGAAGCTTAAGCCCACCAGAACAGAATTCCTGCTATTTGTCAAGCAACAAGCACAACTACTTCAAATCTGGTTCAAAGGCATGAACCTAGAGTGATTTGAATCTCAACTTTCACCTAAAGCCAGGTCACTCATATTCACCCTGATCACCAACCACACCCCAAATGAGCACATCACCTAGTAAACCTATATGGCCTAGTACCAGCTCACTCTATCAAATAAAGTGAAACAGTTCCTCCCAGAAAGTGACTACAAAACTGCTGTTCAAGCCTGCATACGCTTGTATTTAGATTGTGGCAATGCCTCGCTCCACTGACTCCCTGACTCACTCTAACATATGACCATATCACTCCCTCCATGAAGGAACTCCACTGGCTCTCCTTGTGGGTCATCACTATCTTCAAAACCAGCTGCATATTCTACAAAGCCTTCACAACCTGCACCTCCACATTACTGGATGACAAGCTGGCCACCTTAGGTGGCTTGGGACACCCTCATCTATCCAGAACTCCTTCAGACTGGAGACGAAGAACTGCGCAAAAGACAAAATGAGGCAAAAAGCCTTTTTTTTAATGTATTCAAGCTATGGAATTACATCTCATATCCATCAGAACTGACCCAATCATACTCCAATTTAGGGAGAAGCTGTATATTCACCTCTTTAAAAAAAAACTCTTGGGGGCGTGGCCTGGACTCGGATGGAGTAGGACGCACGCTGCTGGTGCTCCGTCTCCCGGGGTCGGCCTAAAGCACTTTGGGGGCGATCTACAGCACGGGGGACACAGGCGGTGTCCCCCGATATCATTAGCAGTGCTCCGGCGGCGGTCCTGGGCCGGTGGTGGGAGCCCTCTGCCCGAGTGTCGCCCACCGGGGACGGCGTCGGGGAGCTCACGGCCGCCATTTCGAGGACACTGGGCGCTGGAGGGGATACAGGCGGACGGACCCGCGGGGCGGCCACGGCGCCGGGAGAAGTGTGACGCGCTGGGAACGCTGGCACCACTACAGCGGGGGCTCCGGACAGAGGCGGCAGAGCGGGAGCCTGGAGAGAGGGCAGACGGACGAGGCTGAGGTCCGGCCCGCCATTTTGTGGGAAGAGTGCGGCGGAGCTCCGAGACCCGGAGAGATTGAGACGGGCTGCCCCCGAGTTCCAGAATCAGGTATGGCGAGCGCCTGGACTGGGGTGGCCCCGTGTTGGTAGGGGGTGCCCGCTGTGATCCGGGGGCTTGAGGCCTGGTGATAGTCCCCCCCATTGACGAAGATCCAGGGGCCGGGCGGGCCCTGCACCCGGGTGTGAGCCAGCTGCTATCCCGGTGGAGCCCTGAAAAACCTGGAGGTGGGGACCGAGGAGAGCGGGTTCCGGAGGAGCCCTTGAGCCCCCACGGATCGGTGAGGGGGGCGAGGACCCTGATGCAGCGGGCTGGACACGGGAGAGGATCGGAGAGAAATTAGGCCGCGGCCATCCACCTCCAGGGCTACCTGATGGCCCTCCTCGTCCGTGCTTGGGGCCCCCCGCTTCCCGGCCGGTGTAGCAGCCTCCACTCATTAGCGGCACACTACCTCGGAGAGGCTGGCTGGGAGAGCGCGGTTAGGGGGGCAGTGGCCCCGGTGGTAGCAGTGGCCCATTGAGCAGTGGCCGATCAACTTGGACTGCGCAGGAGCTAAGCACTGGGGGACCCGGCAGTGAGACACAACAGTGGACGTCCTCTATGGTGAACGGACCCAGGTGGCCCTGCCCTGCCCTGATCACCCGCAAACCTTAAGCACTCCGGGGGCCGGTTCGGGCGCTGGGGGAGCCCGGTGCTGGCCGGAGACCACCCAGGCTGCACCAAGACCTGCGCTAGCAACATGACCAAACCTAGAGGGACGAAGCCCGCGGCGCATACCACCACCAAAGACACCTCGGTTAAAGAGCTGTGGAGCAAAGGCGCCTCGTCGTCTCGGCCGGAGTCCCCTACGATGGCATCTAACCTGACAGACCCTGAACAGGGCAGCATCACGCAGGCAGTATTGGCTACCTTCCTACAGGAGATAAAATCTGAGATCTCATCCCTAAAGACGGAGGTTAAGACCTACATGACGGATGTGCGCCGGGACGTCACTGAACTGGGTAACCGCGTTGATGATATCGAGCGCACGGTGGACTCCCGCACGGAAGACCTTGAAGATCTCCGGCGAAGGGTCATGTCGCTTGAAGAACAGAACGTGGAGCTCCAGGCTAAACAGGAGGATTTAGAAAACCGGAGTCGCCGGAACAACCTCCGCATACGAGGGGTGCCGCGGGGGCGGAGGGAGCGGACATACTTACCTACGTTGCAGACCTCCTCCACGCTGTCCGGGGGATGAGGATATTTCCCCCCGACGCTAGACCGGGCCCACCGAGTCGCTCCCCCGCGAGGCAACCCCAACCTGGTCCCTGACATCCTGACCAGAGTGCATTTTTATGCGGAGAAGGAGGCGATTCTCGGGGCCTCCAGGGCGGCTGGAAAACTGGACTACGCGGGCCACAGTATCCAGATCTACCAGGATCTTTCGCCCCTCACCCTTCGCCGCCGTCTGGACTTCCGACCAGTGACGGCCAAACTGAAGGCAGCCAACGTCAGGTACCAATGGGGACAACCTTCGCGATAATCTTTCACTGGGAGGGAAGACGGAGGTATCTACGTTCACTGAGGGAGGCACTCCAACTGCTCCACATCTCGCAGGATTCCCGACCCGCCTCTCCCACCCCTGCAGATTCGGCCTCACAGATATCACTGCGCCCTGAGTGGTCCAGGGTGAAGTGCCAGGGCTCTGGATCCTCGGTGGCCAACTCGAACTCCAGTCAGGCTAAACAAGACATAATCCGCCACTTGAGAGCACTAGAGGAGCCCCAGAAGCCGTCGGAGAGGACCCATACGCCAGGGCACGCAGTGACCTCGGACCCCGGGGCCGGGAAATAACTCTTGACCAGTGGCCAGGTGTCTCATTTTGTCCGGAAGAATGTCTGCATGTATTAGTATCCTTCTGATGGAGAACTGCAGCTGTTGTGTTCCGGAAGCCGCTCAGACACATTGTAGGTCCGGGAGGTGGATGGCCCGCCTATGCCCGAGGCGCAGAACTACCTGCAGGAAAGTACTTGCCGCTATGGCCTCTTGCCTTTTATGGGTGAGTCCACTCTTGCCTCTCCCCATGAAGATTGCCATTGGCGCCTGGGTTGGTCCTCGGTTAACGAGGGTGAACTGGACGATTTCGGACACGCCTGCACCTGGATTACCGTGGTTCTCCGGGCTCTGCCCCCGCGCCCGGGGCGGCCCACTGGGAGACGCCTTGCTTGGCCTCCTGCGAGTGGGCCTACTGAAGACCCTTTGAACTTTCGGGGACGCCCGGACGGGCCTCTCCTGATGACCCAGCTCTTGGACGACAGCTAAGTGCCAAAACGATGTTGCTAAAGTTTATGTTATATGCACTGTTTGTTTTCAGGTGTCCTTGATGACTACGAGGCTGCATACTCGTTGTTTGAGTGTTATTGTTTGTTCTTTTAGCATTTCCCCCTTGACCCCGCCTTGCCGAAGGGAGACACCACGGGGCGCCCGCTGAATGCCATGGGCCTGCGCTACTTCCCCTCCTATCCCCTTTTGGAACCTGTACAGGTGCCTGGTCTTCTCCTGACCTCTCTCCCGGGCCGCGGAGCCCGAACACATTGGCATGGGCTGAGTACACACGCCTGATCCGCTCTCCCCCGGCCCCTGGGCCTCTGGACTCTCCTACCGCTATTGAACTTGGGTGGGGAGGCAGTCTTCATATTGGGCCCCGGTGGTGCTGGACCTTGCTCCCCATGCCGATCCTTGCTCTTGCGATTGGCTGGGTCTCTGCGGAGCCCCTGTCGGGGGCTCGGGCCGTGCTCGGCCCAGGATGCCCGCTGCGGTCGCCCTTTCAGGTGCGGGCCCCGGACTGGGTTTCTGGTGGGCTCCCGCGCCCTCTCCATGATGAGGTGAATGGGTCGACCCCCGGGGGAGGGCTGCGAACCCTCCTTCTTGAACTCCACGGTCCCCCCTCACCATGTCCTTAGTCCCCAAGAGGAGTGACTTCCTCAGAGCCGCCCTGGTTCTCACCACTGGGCCGCTCCAGGACTGGACTGGATTCTTTGGGCCCTGTTGGCCAATTGGTTGCTGGTTATTCTTTACACTTCCTGCCTCCTTTTCTTGCTTTTCTCACTCTTTCTTTTTCTTAACTCTCTGGCCCTGGGGGGGGCTCTGTTTGCGGGGAGCTGGTCTGGCCTTCTGGCATGAGTCCCTGGGAATGATGGATACAACGCATGCCCGCGTGGGGGAGGTTGGGGCTGGATACGTCCCGCAACGCCTAGCCACATACCCATCCACAGGGAGCTACAAATCTACAGTATGGAAGGGGAGAGGGGCGTGACTGTACTCGAGCGTGCTCCATCCTACCTGATCAATGACACATCTTAAATGTTTGTCCCTTAATGTTCGGGGCTTAAACTCACCGAACAAGAGGCGACAAATCTGGAGGTATCTCCTCTTAAACGATCCCGATGTTATCTTCTTGCAGGAGACCCATCTTCTCCGCGGGGACTCTCCCCGCATGCAACACCCTAAGTACCCCCTGCAGGCATGGGCCTGCGCGCAGACAAAGACTGCGGGAGTGGCTATTATGGTTAAGGCTGGTCTTCAGTGCAGATAGTCCGCACCAAGCGCGATGGAGAGGGGAGATACCTTAAACTGGCGGTCACAATGCAGGGCAAACCCCTTATCCTATTCAACGTCTACGCCCCTAATCACGCACAGGACACCTTCCTTAGGGATCTTCTCCGGCTTCACCTCTCCCAGGAGGCAGACCCCGTCATTCTTGGGGGCGATTTTAACTTGGTGTGGGACCCGGGACTAGACCGCACTACTTCTCTGTATCAGGGTACGGGGGCCATGTCGGCATCACTTAAGCATGATATCACTGCCCTGGGGCTAGTGGACGCTTGGCGTTACCGGGAGCCCGATGCACGGGACTACTCCTTTTACTCCCATGTACACCGGTCTTCCTCCCGTATTGACTTCTTTTTTATCTCTCAATCGCTTGCTCGTTCTTTAGAAAATGCGGCGATCTCGGACATATCGGTTTCGGATCACGCGCACCTAGAAATTAACTTGTCTGGAATAGGCAGACCTCCGGGGTCTACCCCCCGATGGCGTTTTCCCCCCCAGGTTCTGCATGACCCAGTAGACGTGGCGGAATTGAAACAAGCCATCCAAACCTACTTTACTCACAATGACCTCCCGGAAACCCCGGCCCCCCTTTTATGGGATGCTTTTAAGGCTACGATCCGGGGCACTATCACCTCTATTTCTATAGCCCGTAGGCGGGAGGCTCGATTAGTGGAGGACAACCTTGGACGAGACATTAAAGCACTAGAGAGACAAACGCACTCAGCGCCTTCCCTGTCTGCAACAAAGAAGCTCGCATCTCTCCGGGGCCAACTCAAAGCCATCCGGGTGAATAAGGCGGAAGGCTCACTCCTTGCGCTGAAACAGAAGTTCTATGGAGGGGGTAATAAGGTGGGCTCCATGTTGGCGCGTCGGCTCCGCCTTCAGATCTCCCGTAACCACATTGCCCGAATTGCCAGACCGGGGGAGGGTGGGCTATCTCAGAGCGAGATAAACAGATGGAATTTAGGGCGTTCTTCTCTACTTTATACGGCGAGGGCGATACCTGCCCCGATCGCGTGGCACCTTTCCTGGATTTGTGCGACTGGAGGCCGTTAACCCCCGCCATAGGGATCAATTGGAAGAACGCATCACAGCGGACGAGCTTTCGAAAGCTTTGAAGAGTATGCCGACTGGGAAAACCCCGGGTCCGGATGGGATCACGCTGGCATTCTACCGTCTCTTTCTTCCGGAGCTTCAGGGCCCCCTGCTACGCCTTTTAACTCATTTGCTGAGGCGGGATCCGTTACCCCAACCATGGCTGAAGCAGAGATTGTGCTGATCCCGAAGCCCGGGAAGGATCCCTCCGCCTGCGCATAATTTCGCCCCATATCCCTACTTAATGTAGATGCCAAACTCTACACTAAGATACTGGCACAACGTCTGGCGCCCTTGCTGCCGGACTTGATAGACCCCGACCAGGTGGGCTTTATTCACGAGCGGCAGGGGGCGGATAACCTGCGCCGGGTGGCTCACCTGGTACAGAAGGTCCGCCACCAGGGAATCCCCGCCTTCCTTCTCTCCCTGGACACGGAGAAAGCCTTCGACCGGGTCAACTGGTCTTTTCTTCGGGCGGTTCTTCTCCGCATAGGCCTAGGGCCTCTTATGGTTGCCCGCATAATGGCACCATATGCAGCCCCCTCAGCGCGCATCCGCGTCAATGGCGCCTTGACTCCGTCGTTCCTCATCCGCAGGGGCACCCGCCAGGGATGCCCACTCTCACCGCTGCTCTTCGCTTTGACGGTGGAACCCTTGGCGATTGCTATCAGACAATCGGCAGATATCCGGGGTATCCGCATGGGGGGGGTGGACCACAAGATAGCCCTTTTTGCGGATGACCTTCTGTTGATGCTCACGGAGCCCGCGACCTCTCTCCCGACACTCCTGGATCTTCTCTCTCAGTTCGAGCTGACGTCGGGTCTACGAGTCAACCTTCCTAAATCAAGTGCGCTTAATCTCACGCTTCCCCCACGGGTGTTGGAAGACCTGCGGACCATTAATCCCTTCAGGTGGGCCCCCACTTTCATACGCTATCTGGGCATCAACATCACAGCCGACCTTTCCACCTGGACGCAGGCTAACTGGCCGGACTGTAGAACTTCCATACGAACGGACCTACGCCGGTGGAAGTTACTACCCCTGTCCTGGCTAGGACGCCTCAATGCGATCAAGATGACCCTTCTGCCAAAGGTCCTCTACCTCTTTCAGGCACTCCCCACACCAATCCCGCACAAGGATATTCTGGGCCTCCAGAGAGAAATGGTTACCTTCATCTGGGGCGGGGGAAGACCACGACTGTCGACCAGGGTTCTGATGCTGCCGAGAGACCGGGGGGGTCTAGCATGCCCAGACCTTATGACCTATTATTGGGCCTCCCATCTGAGGTACGTCTCGGAGTGGTCGGTGCGAGCTAGCGAAAAGCACTGGTTCCACATGGACCGGGCCGCTGCGGGCCGTCCACTCTGGGACTTGGCCTGGCTGGGTAGATCTGCTAGACACCCAAGTGCTTATATCGCTATCCCCACACGCACTGTGTTGGAGATCTGGGACAGAGTCGCGGTCCCCCGAGGCCTTACTACCTTTCCCTCCCCTCACGCCGGTGCTGCTTAACGCAGATTTCCAGCCAGCTTCTCGCCCACCAGACTTTCCGACCTGGGCAAAAGGCGAATGTCGCATCATAGAACAACTCTTTGAAGATGGATCCTTCAAATCTTTTGAACAATGTCGAGAAGATTTTAATCTCCCTACGACGGCGCGGCTTGAGTACTTCCAAATCCGCCACTGGTTGCGGGCCCCATCGTATATGGAGGGCGCCACGCGTCAGCTCACGCCTTTTGAACTCCTGGTTCGGTCGTTCGATGGATCCAGGGGACTGATCTCCCGGACCTACAAGGCCCTTCAAACCTCACAGACGATATCACCCCACACGTACCAAACCCAGTGGCAAAGAGATCTTGAGACGGATATTCCTCCCGACCGGTGGAGACAGCTCTGGCGGGACATACAGCGTAATTTTAAATCGTTAACACAGCAGGAGTCTGCGTACAAAATTATGACGCGCTGGTACTATACACCTCTTCGACTCCAACGAATGTTCCCTGGATATGCTCCTGCTTGTTGGCGATGCTTAAATTCTCTGGGTTCATTCCTCCACGTTTGGTGGGCCTGCCCGCTAATTGTGCCGTACTGGGCAGAAATTCTCGATCATGTTAAAGCAGTAGTGGGTTACCCCCTGCCTAATGAACCGGGAGTTGTTATCCTGGGCCTCCGTCCTACCTCTCTTAAAGCCATGAAACCTGCGGACTGGCGCCTGATTTTCCACATGCTCACTGCTGCAAAGCAGGTCATCGCATTGCATTGGAAAAAGGCCTGTACTCCACCGGTCCCGGTATGGATCACGCGCCTATGGCAGGTCATAGCAATGGAACTCTTAACCCACAGACTGGCACATACGGACACCAAATTTCAGCGTACCTGGCACCCTCTGATCCAATACCTAACACGGCTGGAGCACGCTCGCTATGTACCTCCTCGCCTACGCGCCCTGCAACTTTTTGCGGACCCACTACTGCCTAGAGGGGGCACACCCGACATTGACCACGACTGATAAGACCTGCTCCTGACCCTCTCCGACCATGCCGGTAATCAAGGTCAGGGCTGACTGCTCCGTGGTGAGCCTTTCGCTCCCCCCGAGCCCTCCTTTCCCTTCCCACTAGCTGGCCAGAGAACTGTTCTTTCTCTTCTTCCTTCTCCCTTTCTTTCTTTCTCTCTTTCTCTTCTTGGTCACGCCACTTTTCAAGTTCCCCGCAGAACAGCGCTCACGCCAACTCCCAGGGTACTTCTCGACCGGCGTCGGGGGCTCTGGCTGACCGAGGTGGTCCAGGGGGGTCGGCTCCCAACCAGCCAGTGCCTATTTAAAGCGCACAGCGCATGGCCCTCAATGTCGATAGGGTACGGCCCTCCCACTCCTATCCACCACTCACTTGCAGCGGGAAGAATGAGTGGGACTTGCCACATGACCCTCCTAGCACTTACCTATTGCACGTCCGGCCATGTCAGCTCCAGACCATCGGGGCCTACTACCCTTCCCAATCGTTAGCGATCAGCCATATACCGCATAACATAGGACACCGCTTCGCCTGAACTCCCCCGCAAAGATACAGCACTCCACTAGCGGGCTCAGTGCCGCTTTCCAGGCCAGAACAACGGTTTCCTTACACTGACAAGATGATACATATTACACAGCCACAGGGTGCTATGTTTTGTTAGCAGATGCGCTGTTGCCCTATCGCTGATGAGTTCCCCCAACGCGGCCGGCCCGAAGTGGTTGTAGGCGGCATGCTGTGTGCTTCTTCACCCGGTCTAGCCCTTGGCTGGCATTGACAACCGCGCTGCCGGCCCGACTGGGATGTAGGCAGAACGCTGTGGATGTGACCTTTTTATCTCTCAATAAAGGTTTTTGAAACTTAAAAAAAAAAACTCTTAGATCACAGTGCATTAGCCAACCAGTTCCACTCTCAAAAGATAGCTACTCTTCAATCACTTGTTGGCTGTATCTTTGCCATTGACCTGATGCTATACTCTGTTGCCTTTCAGCTAGATTTGTATTATATCAATACTACAAACATACATATATACATAGTCAACTCAGTGGCACTCATTTGATCAGGGTCAGAAAGATGAAAAGTTGTGATGCCCCATCTAAAACTGAACCCAGAGTCTTGCAGGTTACAGATTAATCCCTTCAGAAGGCACAGCATCACACAAGAGACAACCTATGCTCAAATGGATATCATGTATTGACTGCAGTGATCAATAGAACATTCTGGCCTACAGTTACTAAACTTTGCGTGGGTGCTGACATTACGCAATGTAATTTAGTGTTGTGTATGTGGGCTTTTACAATGGTAAGTAAATAGGAGAACCATTGGTCTCCTATTTCATCACAAGTGCAAGATTTCAACCTTTTTCTTTAAACCTCCCACAAGTCTCCTCAGGACTCTCTATTTCCCATGTTTAGTTTACATGTAATTTTAAAATAGCATCACATATTAATAATAGCCTCTCAACAATGAGTACATAAAACAAACCACCACTAAGAATTATAGTATAATGGCATATACATTTTTGTTTACGTCTTGGAAAGGCAAAATCCTTTATTGAGGTGTTACACACTTGACGCTTTTTGCAGATGGGGAAAAGATGTCATACGCTATTGCTTTACCCCTTCTTCCAGCTACTTGATGGTGGTGCATGCAGTTGTTACGTTACGTTGTTTGCTCATTGCATTAGGTAGGTCACTGGAGAAAAAAAACTAGTATAAATATAGACCTGTTAGATACCAATCAGAGAGAACTGGAATAATGCCTAAACTTAAAAAAATGTATCCACAACAAACCATTTGTAACTGGGCAACTGGAATTTCCACCTGTAGTGAGGAGACCCATGCCTTCCACAGATTGCAAGCAGGTAGGCTATACATAAACTGATACACCAATAGAAATGGCATCCAAGGAATGTGTTGTGCGAACATTTCACAACCTGAGCTAGCCAAGTTGTCTCAGATTTCCTGCATCTCACACAACTCTCTTTGTTCACCTTTGGTAACAAATCTCACACTGATTCAGGCACTAAAAAGGGTATTAGTTGCAGCTCAGTTTCTTTCCATGCCAGCAGTCGGTTGGCCAGTTCTACCCGTATGGCCATTGTTTGCTAGTGTCAAGGAGATATTTTGTTTCTGACAAGGAGTGAATGTGCCCATTAAAGTGATGCATAGTTTGATGCTCTCATGTTCCAGGCCTTGCATCAGATACATTTTATAAAACTGTTAGAGTAAATTTCTAATTTATAAATAATGACTATTTAGTGGTATGAATAAATAGCATATGAAACAAACTTTGCTGCATTTAACAGAACTGTGTTTCCTTAATCTGGACAGACTAGGCCCTAACTCCATCTTGTAATTTAAAATGTGACCATGTTTTCACTCTTACTGTGTCCACACACAGCAAAATGTGTTCTGAAATATTACTGAATGTAATATGTATTGAGATCTGTCATAATAAGATGTTGTTCTTTGTAAGCTCTAGAGAGAGCCTTACTCCCAAAATGTTACTGTTCAGCACTCTCCCTGTTCTTCCTACCTGAATCTCAGTGGGCCTAATCATTTCATAAATCTGTCATTGTTCAAAGTGTAAAAAGAACAATTGATGGACAGAATGCAGAACAATGTCATACATTCACCCCAGTACAGAGATCTGGGCCTAAATCCATCGTTTTTTTGCTCACCATGCCATTCCAGTTTGGACCCAGCCATATGCAAATCAGTCTTGACCCTGCGCCCAATGGGAACAGTCCAGCCCGAACTGCCAGGCCAGGTCCTCCCTGGACTGGAAACAAGCATCCTAGGACCGGTTTCGGGCTTTCAGCCCTCATCAGCCAGGATAGCTTGACTCCAGTGGCATGGAGAGCACGGGGCCCACGTCTGGGCATACCCGTCCCACTCGGGGTGACAAATGCAAAAAGAACAATTGATGGACAGAATGCAGAACAATGTCATACATTCACCCCAGTACAGAGATCTGGGTCTAAATCCATCGTTTTTGTGCTCACCGTTCAATTTTCCAAGTTTGGACCCAGCCATATGCAAATCAGTCTTGACCCTGCGCCCAATGGGAACAGTCCAGCCCGAACTGCCAGGCCAGGTCCTCCCTGGACTGGAAACAAGCATCCTAGGACCGGTTTCGGGCTTTCAGCCCTCATCAGCCAGGATAGCTTGACTCCAGTAGCATGGAGAGCACAGGACACACGTCTGGGCATACCCGTGGCACTCGGGGTGAGAAATGCAAAAAGAACAATTGATGGACAGAATGCAGAACAATGTCATACATTCACAGCTGTACAGAGATCTGGGCCTAAATCCATCGTTTCTTTGCTCACCATGCCATTCCAGTTTGGACCCAGCCATATGCAAATCAGTCTTGACCCTGCGCCTAATGGGAACAGTCCAGCCCGAACTGCCAGGCCAGGTCCTCCCTGGACTGGAAACAAGCATCCTAGGACTGGTTTCGGGCTTTCAGCCCTCATCAGCCAGGATAGCTTGACTCCAGTGGCATGGAGAGCACGGGACCCACGTCTGGGCATACCCGTCCCACTCGGGGTGACAAATGCAAAAAGAACAATTGATGGACAGAATGCAGAACAATGTCATACATTCACCCCAGTACAGAGATCTGGGCCTAAATCCATCGTTTTTTTGCTCACCATGCCATTCCAGTTTGGACCCAGCCATATGCAAATCAGTCTTGACCCTGCGCCCAATGGGAACAGTCCAGCCCGAACTGCCAGGCCATGTCCTCCCTGGACTGGAAACAAGCATCCTAGGACCGGTTTCGGGCTTTCAGCCCTCATCAGCCAGGATAGCTTGACTCCAGTGGCATGGAGAGCACGGGACCCACGTCTGGGCATACCCGTCCCACTCGGGGTGACAAATGCAAAAATAACAATTGTTCAAAGTGTAACACGATTTGTACTGACACATCAGATGACATTACGGCAAGCGGTTACTAATTATTATTCATTTGGGAGATTGTATTAGGTACTGTGAATTTTATCATGTATTGTGATTTGCTGAGCCTATGTATCTTTTTGCTCACCTCTTGCTGACTGTATGATCTAACTGTATATTTTGCTACAAAAGAGGGCTCCTTTTGGAGGTGAGTGAGAGTAGCTTGCCTGATTCTTAAGAGAGCAGACCCTTGGCAGTCTGTCCCTCGCTTAAGACTTAAAAAAATGTAGACATTACTTTTGAGCCAAGAGCTTTGTCAGAACGTTTCCTGCGTCTGGCTATTGATTTTTGCATCATGCTAATTCACTGTATATGAGATTATATGATTGATTAAATATATTTTTGCCCTCTATAATGATCTGAAACTTTTTGAAACCTTTGTGGTTTCTGACTCATATCTAATTTAAGAAGGCTTATTTAGTTGATTATGTTACTTGATATACTGCGATACATCCAAATCATCTTCCTTAACATCACCATCCAATTCTGGGCATACCCGTCCCACTCGGGGTGACAAATGCAAAAAGAACAATTGATGGACAGAATGCAGAACAATGTCATACATTCACCCCAGTACAGAGATCTGGGTCTAAATCCATCGTTTTTGTGCTCACCGTTGAATTTTCCAAGTTTGGACCCAGCCATATGCAAATCAGTCTTGACCCTGCGCCCAATGGGAACAGTCCAGCCCGAACTGCCAGGCCAGGTCCTCCCTGGACTGGAAACAAGCATCCTAGGACCGGTTTCGGGCTTTCAGCCCTCATCAGCCAGGATAGCTTGACTCCAGTAGCATGGAGAGCACGGGACCCACGTCTGGGCATACCCGTCGCACTCGGGGTGAGAAATGCAAAAAGAACAATTGATGGACAGAATGCAGAACAATGTCATACATTCACAGCTGTACAGAGATCTGGGCCTAAATCCATCGTTTCTTTGCTCACCATGCCATTCCAGTTTGGACCCAGCCATATGCAAATCAGTCTTGACCCTGCGCCTAATGGGAACAGTCCAGCCCGAACTGCCAGGCCAGGTCCTCCCTGGACTGGAAACAAGCATCCTAGGACCGGTTTCGGGCTTTCAGCCCTCATCAGCCAGGATAGCTTGACTCCAGTGGCATGGAGAGCACGGGACCCACGTCTGGGCATACCCGTCCCACTCGGGGTGACAAATGCAAAAAGAACAATTGATGGACAGAATGCAGAACAATGTCATACATTCACCCCAGTACAGAGATCTGGGCCTAAATCCATCGTTTTTGCTCACCATGCCATTCCAGTTTGGACCCAGCCATATGCAAATCAGTCTTGACCCTGCGCCCAATGGGAACAGTCCAGCCCGAACTGCCAGGCCATGTCCTCCCTGGACTGGAAACAAGCATCCTAGGACCGGTTTCGGGCTTTCAGCCCTCATCAGCCAGGATAGCTTGACTCCAGTGGCATGGAGAGCACGGGACCCACGTCTGGGCATACCCGTCCCACTCGGGGTGACAAATGCAAAAATAACAATTGTTCAAAGTGTAACACGATTTGTACTGACACATCAGATGACATTACGGCAAGCGGTTACTAATTATTATTCATTTGGGAGATTGTATTAGGTACTGTGAATTTTATCATGTATTGTGATTTGCTGAGCCTATGTATCTTTTTGCTCACCTCTTGCTGACTGTATGATCTAACTGTATATTTTGCTACAAAAGAGGGCTCCTTTTGGAGGTGAGTGAGAGTAGCTTGCCTGATTCTTAAGAGAGCAGACCCATGGCAGTCTGTCCCTCGCTTAAGACTTAAAAAAATGTAGACATTACTTTTGAGCCAAGAGCTTTGTCAGAACGTTTCCTGCGTCTGGCTATTGATTTTTGCATCATGCTAATTCACTGTATATGAGATTATATGATTGATTAAATATATTTTTGCCCTCTATAATGATCTGAAACTTTTTGAAACCTTTGTGGTTTCTGACTCATATCTAATTTAAGAAGGCTTATTTAGTTGATTATGTTACTTGATATACTGCGATACATCCAAATCATCTTCCTTAACATCACCATCCAATTCTTCCTTCTGGTAATTGTCATCTGAAGTGCCCCTTAATAACTCGGTTGAACCTCTCAACCTCGCCATTACCTTCTGGGTGATGAACTGAGATAAGTTTGTGTTCCACCCCATTGCATTGTAAAAACGATTGCACCTCCGCAGACCGAAATTGTGGACCAATATCTGTAATAACTTTTCTAGGTAACCCTCCCGCTCGAGTCAAGAATCTAAGGTGGAATGTGGGAAGGGAGGTTGGTGACAGTTGATGGGGAAGTGCTGTTAAGTACTGACGTGCCTGGTGAATCCCGCTGACTCCTGTTCAGGGCTGAATAAAGAAGTACTTATTTACTTCCCGTGTTTCGAGAACTTCTTTCACAAGTAGTACATTCCACCTTAGATTCTTGACTTGAGTGCGAGTCAAGAATCTTATGACATAACAATCCTGATACCAGATCGAGAAACTAGTGGGACATTGAGGGACACGGGGGGGGGGGGGAGGGGGGTGGATACAGACACACATGGTCCTGCGAAAGTGCAATTGTTTCTTGGATTCCACAAGTTCAAATAGCCCCAGGGCGAGATCTAAGCCAATCAGAACATTTCAGCCTGAAAGGTGCAGCCTGGTTTGAGTTCCAGGACCCATAAAACATCTCACAGGCATTACCGGTCAAGCACAGAC
This sequence comes from Calotriton arnoldi, assembly GCA_963921515.1. Taxonomy (NCBI): domain Eukaryota; kingdom Metazoa; phylum Chordata; class Amphibia; order Caudata; family Salamandridae; genus Calotriton; species Calotriton arnoldi. The sequence goes on along the minus strand of CAWUFW010000322.1, from coordinate 3,310,024 downwards.
ATTGACATTTGATATTACAGGAAACAAGCATTTAATAGTCTGAATTAAAGATGTGTTTTGAGTGATGTCGTGCTGCTTGAATTTCATTCCATTGTAAATATGGTGCCTTTAATTTGGATTTTAAAATTGGAAAAAAAGTGTTTCCTTTACCAATTTTTCACAGATCTTCCGAACAAGGCCACAGTGAACCAGTCCACTTGCAGGCAGAGCAGCAAGGTGGTTCAGATCAGGAATTCAGTTCACACTGGTCCAGTCCACCCTCCGTAACTGGTTTCAGTTTACTTCAAATGTCCAGCACTGTAAGTGAATTGACATCCCACATTTGTCAGCAGCTTCCTGTGGTCACCTGCGACCTCCACTAGATCACACCACAAAAATAAACACAGCAAAGAAATAACATTCCAGGCAGACATGAGTTCCATCTCCATGGAGAGCGTCGAACTCCAGGCTTCCTGTTATTAAATCACTAATATAATAATCCAATCCCATTGGATACCATCTTGTACATTGCCTTCACTCATCATCAACAAGCTACCTTCAACTTTATGGCTATAAGCATCCACGCAGCCAATACTAACCTTATCTACTCTTAATTCAGTATATCGGGGCTTGCAGGTGGGGCCATCTCACCAATGGAGCACTTAGTTTTGGGAAACTGCACTTATTTTTCTTCAACAGCTTTTGATCCAGAGCAAGAGAGAGTAAAACACAAAAAGGAGAAAGAAAGAAGAAGAGCGAGATGGAAAAAGTGACAAACGGAGAAAACAGGGAAGAAGAAGAACCTACAAGAGGGAGCTAAAGGGGTAGGATTTATCTGGTAGTGGATTAAAGGTACATGAGGGGGAATCAAGGATATCTAGGCTAGGTATTCCACACCCGACCTTCAATTGGTCCCCGAAACTTACTCTTTTACAAATTAAGCACAGGTTACAGGGGGCCTTAATTCTACCATGATGCTGAGAGCCACTTGACTAATGAATTCCCAACATAGTAGCATTTCATCTTTAGAATAGCAGTATTGCTTTCTGCTCTCAAAACCAGAGTACTGATTCTAGCTTATATAAATTCACCAGTCCTTTTAGGGACATTAGCCACTCTCACAGCATTCTTTGTATTACCACACTTACACTATAGTGATTTCCAGTTTTCTAGCACTTGCTGCACTTTTGCCTGATGCGGGACAACGGTTGCTATTGTTGAATTGGTTTTTGGACCCACACCTAAAGCAAGCATGTTTTTTGCTGAGCTTTTGTATCCGCTTTCTTTAACTCCTGTGGTACATATTGGCGCACTTCCAACTGCACAAATATTTGCTGAGCAATTATAAATAGTTTCTGCAAGAACCTTGCCTCATATAAGTGATCTCTCTGTGCCCTTTGAGATACCTCAAACTTCCCTAGTGTTGGACTGCAGCAACATAACAAAAGCGGTTGTATTTTTCAGGTAAAACAATACCAACAGATCTCTTAAATATATAACCACATGATTTTTAAATGTGGATGTTGTTGTAAGTATTTGTAAAGCAGCCATGTACTCTTCCACGATTTCATCACCTGTTTCCTTTTAAAGAAATGGAGCCATTTCCTCCAATGCTTCTCTAAAATTGCAATAGCTTTTTTATTGTATTGTAATTGCATGCATATAGCGCTTATTACCCCTGACGAGGTGTTGAAGTGCTTAATACTCATCTTCCCATGTTGGGGAATGCCATACACCTGTTTACTAGTGTCCCCTAAGTGGTAGAAAATGAGGTTTTCTTACACTTTGCGTTAAACTTTTTGCCATCGAAATCAATTTATTAATTTTCGAACCATCATAGAAATTTTTTCTCTTCAAAATCGGCTTTCCAGGATGCAGCAAAAATAGTTTTGGTTGTATCATATTCTGCTCTGAAGACATGAGGAATTCACAGCACTATAGAAAAGAGCAACAATTCTGCAATATATGTGTGATAAAGGGGAAGAAGCAACACACTCAAGAACAATACGCTTATTGACAGGGCTGCCTGCACATCAATTAAATAAACATAACTGTCATTTTTAGGTCTTGCCTAGGCAGTGCTTGCACTGTCTCTTCTAGACATGCTGTATTCAGGATATGGGCATAAAGCTCCGCCCACTTTCCGGCCATTTTTTAAATTGACTCCTGTCCCTGTCCTTTGTAAATGGTGGCTTTTCATTGGTCAATAGGCTTAGTAGTCCCTCCTTAATACTGCCTTGTCTCTTCTTGTAACCTCCCATGAGGACACCCCCTGGTACATGTGTTGTTACTCCCTAGGTTTTAATTACAGCATCAAGGCACTATTTTTTTAAAGGCTTCCGGCAGGACACACACTTGGTTCTAAGCTAGGCTAGCAGTGGTTACTTCACTCACTAGAACATCTCACTTGTATATGAGACCGTCTATAAATTTCCCTTCATCAGCTCCACACAGAGTACAACCTAATCCGAAATTAATGTAATAATTCTTTTGTCACATTTCAAAGCTACTAATTGTATATATGGACATAGCTATTTGAATGTACTCGTAGTACTGTCTTGCATGCAATGCATTATGGGTAGGGTGGATTTACCATATCTTCTGCAGAGTTCAGTACCATATGTGACCAAAAGAGGTCCCCGTTTGGCCACATATGGTACTACACCCTGCAACATGGCTAGGTAAAAAACATTGCCATTTATAATGCCAATAACTCCAACTTCGTAGACATGCAGTGCTGGTGCCTTGCTCACTAGGGACCTCTAGGAGCAGCTTCCGGTACTGCACTGAGACATGCAGTGCTGGTGCCTTGCTCACTAGGGACCTCTAGAAGCAGTTTGCGGTACTGCACCTAGACATGCAGTGCTGGTGCCTTGCTCACTAGGGACCTCTAGAAGCAGCTTGCGGTACTGCACCGAGACATGCAGTGCTGGTGCCTTGCTCACTAGGGACCTCTAGGAGCAGCTTGCGGTACTGCACCTAGACATGCAGTGCTGGTGCCTTGCTCACCAGGGACCTCTTGGAGCAGCTTGCGGTATTGCACCTTGACTTGCAGTGCTGGTGCCTTGCTCACTAGGGACCTCTAGGAGCAGCTTGCGGTACTGCACCGAGATATGCAGTGCTGGTTCCTGGCTCACTACGCAAGCATTTGCAATACACTAGGTCTCGCATTACTGAAAGTATGAGCTATTGGCTTTGCATTATTGTTTGCAACGCCAATACCTCAAACTGTCATTAATGTGAGACCTATTGCATTGCAAATGCTTGTTATTTTTGTTTTAAGGTACCATGTCTTATTAACGAAGTATCAACCCATGGAGTGGTTGTACATTTGTTTCATCAGCCCTTGTGGAGTCGAAACGGGGTGGAAAGATGTGTGGAGGTTTATTACTCTGTGCTTGTTTATAACTGAACAAATGTGGCCTCCACGTAAATATGTTAGCATTCTATAATGCATGATGTAATTGGTTGAGTGAGCATGAAACACAGCATCTTTGGCGTGTGAAGTTACTGGTTGAGGATGTGTGAAACGTATCAGAGTAGCTGCAGGATGAATCGATCATTGGCAAAGCTAATAGGTCTCGTCTTTGGGACCTATTGGCTTTGCCAATGATTTTTAACCATGCTGCACAGCATACCTAAAGCTTTGCAGCATGGCTAAAGAAAACAAACCAAAAAAAGTTACTATGAGGCGGCAGTTGTGTCATTTTTCAGGTGCACGCACTGCCCAAACACTTGCCTGCAAAATTACGCAAGTGCTTTTTTATTTTTTATTTGGCAGGTTGGATTGATAAATAGAAAGAAATTAAGTTGTACAAAATATTTTGGAGTTTTTCTCTTTGAAGCGCAGCTGGAGGGGAGCAACATCAAAGGCATGGGTGGGGGGAGCAACACGGACGGTGCAGGTGAAAGAATCGCAAAGGACGGTGGTGAGGGGAAGCATCACAAAGGGTGTGGTTGGGGGAAGCTTCACAAAGTCTGCAGGTGGGGGAAACAACACGGATGGTGCGGTGAGGGGCCAACATGAATGGCATGGGTGGGATGAAGCAACACAGAGGAGAAAGCAACATGGGGGGCGGGAGGACAGTAGCAACGAGGAGGTCGGGTGGTTGGAGGGAAGCAATGTGCGAGAGAGAGAGCAAAATGGAGCTGGCAGGGGAGAATCACACAGGCGAGAAAGCAACATGGGAAAGAAGTACACAGGTGAGTGCAACATGGCTGGGGCAGAGGGGCCCATGGGTGACAGAGCATCATGGAATACGTCAGGGAAGAGTAGTACATGAGGCAGACTGCTGGAAACACATACACTCTCACGGAGTGCTTAACCCAAAACAAAAAAGTAGTGCTTCAAAAGGAAACAGTGGAAGGACACAAGTAATGCGTCAATGCTCCAAGGGAGCAACAACCAGAAAAAGAAGGAAGGCCCACACAAGCTAACGAATGAAAAGCAAGCATTTGAGAGTGACAGTAGAGCAGACCAATCATGGGATGGGCTTTATTACCACTGTAAGCTGACAATAGGTCTTTTTGTCAACAGACAGGAGAGACCTAAAAAGACAACTAAGCGTTGTTTAACACCCTTACCAACTTACATGCTCCTCCCACCCCTTTTCACATGCAGATGACTCTACAACTTTACTGTGTGCACAGCATGAGAGACACAGGCAGACTGTAATTCCATGAAGTCAGGTTACGATGGTGTCTGCCAATGCCCAGTGCAATTTATATGGAAAGAATGTTGCTGTGGGCTGTGCATGCTGTTGCGAATGTACTCATCACCAAATGTTAAATAAGGACTCCTGAAAAAGCAAATAAAATAGATAGGGTTTATTGAGTGCAGAGCCAAAAGCAGCAGGTCAAATCAAGTCTAAGACAGAGAACGTCCATTGAATTCAACTAAGACCCACGGGAATGTGCATCCGGGCGCAACACATTTGAGAGAAAACAATCTATGTAAAAGAACCTAATGAAAATACAGAGGGCAAGAATTCAGACCTTATGCAGAATGTATACAGAAAAAGAGAATATATGTACAACGGGTACTTAGCCCATTTTTTTTCCAACAAATTCAAACTCCTCAGCAACAACTGTAAGTTTTTCCTGGAAGAAAAGTTTTCTTTAAATATAAAAGCAAACAAGGGCAAAATGAGGCGAAATTTACGGATTGAACTCTAAAGACTGTGTATGAAAACATTTGGCACTTTGCTTTGTGAAGGCTTACAAGTACGGAGGATAACTACATCAAGTTCAGAAAACAACTTAAGACACATATTTTGTATGGCATATGTTTAATGTCCCTTCCTACTCCCACGCTCACAGCTGTGTCCGTCAGACTGACGCACCTTCCGTGGGGCCACACTTCTATTTTCACAGGTATCCCATCGAGGACCATAGTGCATTATTAACTACATGGTCACTTGCACACTTCAGAGCACGAGACTCACAGCGCCCGAGGCCATCAGGGGTGATTAGCTCTGCTCTATAAAAATAAATCTTAAATAATTAAATCAATAAATGTGGTTGGTATCCAAAAACATATCTAGTGATGTACAAAGTGGATCACAAAATCATTAGGCGAGCCTTCCTTTCCGATGGACACGCAAAGTGAAAGATTTCTGTACGAATTATATTTAGGCTATACAGACCACTCAGGAGGGTCTATAAATCTGACTTAAATGTTCATTGCCACCCTTTACCCTCTGTCTTCTGCGAAGCCTTTAGCTTCAATGTTAAAATATCACATTTTCAATCTTTCAAGGGCACGCTGATTTACCGCCCCCTGGCCTATGAGCTACGTTTGCTCAAGACCTTAGCATGCTACTGGTAGCTAACATACTCCACAATGATTACACTGTGCTCGGTGATTGTAATTTTCACCTTGGATCACCAAATAATTCGGACACTTCAGCCCTGCTCCATACATTGTCCGCCCTAGGCCTCTCTCAACTGGCGAACGGCCCCACGCATATGGCCGGTCACACTTTGGACGCCATCTTTTCTAACAATGTCTCTCTAAACTTCTTACACTCCCTACCATTAGCCTGGTCCGACCACAATGCCTTCTTTTTTCATATATCTACTAATGCACCATCGTCTTCGCATCGTCTTTCTCCCCATGTAAGTTCTATCGTGCAGGGCAAAAAGTTGATCCTTCCACCTTTGCAAGCTCGCTTGCCAGCTCCCGTCACTCTCTTTCCGACGATCCTGATAAAGCCATCGCTCAATACAACCAGTGGCTGGATACAGCTGCCTCTTCACTAGCCCCTTTAAAGCCTGACAAACCTAGAAGGAACAGGCCCTCTGCATCTGCTTTTCTGATGACCTAAAAATCGCTAAATAGACCTGCAAAAGGCAAGAAAAAATCCAGCACCATAATTACGACATCAACGAAAAAGGCAAATACAAGTCATGCCTAAGCTTCTACAAATCAAAACTTTTCACAGCTAAGGCAACATACTTCACCCAGAAAATTGAACTAGCTAAGAACTCTACCAAAGAACTCTACCAAAAAACTCTTCCTAACTGTAACTAGGCTCACAAAGAACCTTGAGAAAAAACTCACCAACTCCAGCCAAACTTTCTGCAATGAGATTGCCAGTTTCTTTTTTAATAAAGTTAACTCGATTTACAACAACCTGTCCAATTGCCAATGATCCAATTCAGGATAATTCCCCTCTTTCTTCCAGTCTCCTTCAGTCCGGTCCTAGCCTCTCAACATTCACTCCGCCATCCATTGACACTATCTCAAGGTTGATCAAAGCAGCTAGATCTGGCTCTTCTAACGACCCATGTCGTCCTAAAGTAGCCTCCTCAAACGCCAACACCTTGGCCCCATGTACTCAGTGACATCTTCCAACTCATGTTTTTACATGGCCTTTTCCCAGATGGGTGGAAGAAAGCTTCCGTCCGTCCTCTCTGGATCCATCCGACCCTAACAACTATCATCCAATATAATTTCTTCCTTTCCCGGCCAAGATCGTTGAGAAGGTGATGAATTCTCAAATAACTTAATTCATCCAATCCTATAATCTACTGGATCCCACTCAGTTTGGTTTCCGTGCAGATCACAGTACGGAAACAGCACTAATTAAGGCCAGTGAAGATATTAGAGCTGCCCTGGACGCTGGCAAAAAAGCTGCTTTGATCCTTCTGGATCTGTCGGCGGCTTTTGGCACCATCCACCACAACAAACTGCTGCCCCGCCTCAGTGAGATTGGTGTCAAAAGTTCACTCTGGGACCTACTCAGATCATTTCTGAAATCTCGTGAACAAGTGGTCCGTCTCGTTTGGTGGGGGGCGGGGGGTTGTATTATTTATTGCTTTATTTGTAGACATGTGTGTAACCAACAACTATTGCTGGAGCTCCTGAGGACATGGAATCAGGGTATGGACATTAACATAATACTCTTGAAATATACGTGTGTAAGAGAGGTACTGAAGCAAGCTTGCCGAGTGAAGCAAGCCTTGTACAGTAGGTTGTCTTGTTTTACAAATGACTAATAAAGTTTGTTTATAAAAAAAAAAACAAGTGGTCCGTCTGGACAACTTTGTATCTGTACCTTTCTCTCTTCCTTGTGGGGTCCCCAGGGCTCCTCACTCAGCCCCACGCTCTTCAATATTTACATCACCCCATTAGCGGATCTCATTAAGTCTTTTGGATTCGCCCTTACATCCTATGCGGATGACACTCAAATCGTCTCTCTCGGTAGTGATGCACCTGATTTGAGTACTTGCATGCGGGCAGTCAGCACTTGGATGTCTGAAAACTGTCTTAGGCTAAACTTGAGTTAAGACCGAGGTCCTTCTCCTTGGCGCTCAGACCTCTTTCTGGACTCCCACATGGTGGCCCCAGGAACTGGGCACTCCTCCTTCACCAGTTAGTAAGACCCGCAATCTGGGAATCATTATGAATGACAAACCTTCCTGTGCAGATCACGTCAATGTGGTCTCCTCCAAAGCCTTCTATACGATCTAACTGATAATAAGATTCTTCTTTTTATTCCACCTCAACTTCAGGAATCAGTTGTCCTATCTCTAGCAGTATCCAGACTGAATTACTGCAACGCCATTTACCTGAATGCACATAAGTCGGTCCTTAGCAAGCTTCAAACACTTCAAAACGCAGCAGCGCGTTTCCTACTCAGCATCTCAAAATATCAATCTGTGTCTAAACACTTGAAAGGCTGCACTGGCTGCTCAGACACAGAGTTACGTTTAAGGCTCTCTGTATCGTCTTTAAAGCCTTACATGATCAGGGCCCCGCTTTTCTGAAAATCAGCCTCAGCTGGTACACTCCTAATAGACAACTAAGATTGGCTAATGCCAAACTCGTGATCATCCCTAAATTTAAACGTGAGGCTTGGGGTGGCTGCAGATTCTTGCTAAACACTTCCAACGCCTGGAACAGTCTTCCTCTCCCTATCAAATCCTCTACCAACCTTCTTACTTTCAGGAAATCTCTCAAGACTTGGTTATTTAATAAAGATTAACTTTCCGTTTCCTTTTTGCACTCTGTTGTCAGCGCCAAGACGCCTCCGGGCAATCGCGCGCTTAATAAGTACATTTAACATAACATACAAATTCACAGGTAAATGAAACCTTACTAATAGCATTGTACTAAAAGCAACTGGAGTCTACTGAGATCCTGAAAAGTTCACTGTTTGGTGCTCTGGCCCCATAACACACGTCTACATAGTTCAGAAAGTAAATATTTTTACTTCTACATTGTGTGAGGAAAGGTAAGAATGCAGCGAAGCATCTTTGGAGCGTGAGTAAACCTATAATAGTAGGAGCAAAGGCTCAATGATGTCAGACATGTGTGCATCATCCCCTAAACATTCCAGTATACCTCATGGTCCTATAGGGGTTCAATCGAATCTCCATTTTGAGATTTGATCCAGTCGTGGCTGTCGCCAATATGCAGTGGGGAGGGCAGCAGGGAAGGGAGGGTTGAATTAAAAAAATTATTTTTAAAAACGTACCTGATCCTGCGGCCGCATCGCGCTTCTCCTGCTGCTCCCGACAGTCCCTGGAACAGACTCCCCAACCAATCTAGACCCTGCTCTCAAACAATCAGAGCAGGGCCCTGATTGGCCTGAGGTGGCTGCTTAGACACTCCGCTCGGGCACAAGGAATCTGGCACATTTCTCCGCCTGGCTGTAGAATACAGCCGAGTTAGAGAAACCTAACTGCTCATGTCTGTTAGGCTGACCTAAGACGGCCGGCCAAAACACACACGCGCACTTAGAAGTGCACATCCACTTATCCCTGTGAACCAAGCCCACCCCGCCCAACAGTGGTAGTCCCTGGTAACATGATTGTCTGGCATGATGGTCATCATTCCTGGCAACATGTCAGCCCTGGTACAGTGGTGATAAATCCTGGTAAAATGTTAGTGCTAGCATAATTGAGGTAATCCCTTGCACCATGCTGACCCTCACACATTGTGGCAATTCCTAGCAACATGCTGGTACGGGCACAATGGTGGTGTCTCCCATAAGTTATTGGACCTTGCTAGCCCATTAATAAGTTTTGAAAGATTTTGAGACTGGCCATTTTTTGGATTAAATTCTGTTTCTAACCCATAAACCTAGGTCTATCACTGGAGGCTGTAGGGTCAGATGGAAAGGCAATTAGATAGGAGGCAACCACCTCTCAATACCTGGGGATGAGAATGCCCCACACAGAATCTGACCCATTAAAAGGAAATCTGGGGAATACTACTACAGTCCTGTGACCACATATATTTTTAGACCTGGCATCCTTGGGATGGTTTTCCCCAAACTTTTTGCCTTCAGGCCTCCTGTTTTTGCTGACTTCATGTTTGCTGGCCTTAGGACTCTGTTGACTTTACCACTGCTAACCAATGATAAAGTGCCGTTTTCTCGCTGTTCAAAACATGGTAACATTGGCTTATACCCGATCGGCATATTTAATTTACTTATAAGTCCGGAGTAAAGTGCACTACATTTGCCCAGGACCTCTAAATTAAATGATACTAGTGGACCTGCAGCACTGATTGTGGCAAACACTTAAGTAGTTCTTCAAACATATCTCAAGCCTGCCATTGCAGAACCTGTGTGTGCAGTTTTAACCAGCCATGTCGACCTGGCAAAATAAACTTTTTGCCAGGCCCAAACCTTCCTATTTATTAATATGAGAGACCCCTAAGGTAGGCCCTGGAAAGTCCCAAGGGCAGGGTGCAGTGTATTTAAAAAGTTGGACATGTACTTTTAAGTTTTACATGTCCTGGTAGTGAAAAACTCAAATTCATTTTTCACTACTGCAAGGCCCATGTCTCCCATAGGTTAACATTGGGATTACCTTATTACATCTTATAAGTCTAATTTCCAAATAGTAAGAAATAACCAGATCATATTTGGTGTCTCTTGAATTCTAATTTTAAATCCTAACTTATGCAGTCTGTCTCTGGTCACTTGACTAGGTGTCGGTGGCAGTTGGGCTTTGTGTATTCCTCCTAGACAGCCACGCACAATGGGAGCTTAAGTGTGACTGGATGCACCGTCACTGGAAGGATGGGAGGGAGGAGCTGTGCCCAGCTTTACTTACACCTGAATATGCTGTTCCTGTCTCCACACAAAGGGCTGCATTTCCCCTGTAGTTAGTCTAGAGCCAGGGCCAGGAAGGCAGGGCATCTGTGCACTTCAACGGCATGCCTCTAGAAGCTTCTCCCCACTTCAAGTGCACAACTGTGTATAAAAGAAGGACCTTAGACACCACCACTTCAGTAAAGTTCTGGACCTGTGAATACTCTGCCAGAAAGAAGGACTACTGTGCTGATACAAGGACTGCCACTCTGCTGGACTGCTGCTCTACAAGAAATGCTGATCTGCTGTGCTGACCTGCTGCCCTCTTGCCTGAGGAAGTAGTACTGGACCTACAACTTCATCTTGAGCCCAGGACCCTAAAGAGACTCAGATAAGGAGAGCTGGTCTCCTGATTCTCAGGGACATAAAAGGCTCCCCAACAGCTCCTGGACCAGTCTTCAGCGAGTACCTGACCTCCTAAGTTGTGCTTCTCAGGTCCTGGACCCTTAGTGTGGCTCTTTAGCTCTTGAAATCAAGCTTTTGGACTCTTCGCAACCACAAAAGGGCCCGTTTGTACTCGAACCATGCCACTTGCTCGGAAAATCAGCAGCCTGTCTCTTCACACAGCAGCATCGACAGCCTGCGAGGGACCACCACCGTGAAGCTCCAGCTCGCGCAACCGCGACACCCAGCCTGCTCTTCGCAACATGCCAACAACCGCCCATGACGTTCTCCTTGCAACCTTCTGGAATGCAAACGGGACTCTTGGCACAAAACCTGAGATGGTAAAACTTCAGTGGGACTAATCTGGGTGTGTATCTGACCCACCCTCCATTGTGGTCGGCCTGAACTTTTGACTTTGACCTGGTCCAGGGCAACAAGATAGCCGCGGTTGGTGCTTTATGCTATTAGGTGATATTTTACCGTTTATGCTTTATAAATTCATAACTCTGGTTCTACTGATTGGATGTTTGTCATTTTGGTCTTGTTTTATCTATCAGATGTTGCTCTATATTTCTTACCTGGTGTGTGATCTTTTTGTCTGGTGTTGTCAGTGTTTTACTGTTTGAAGTGTTGCACAAATACTTTGCACATTGCCTCTAAATTAAGACTGGCTGCTCTGTGACAAGCTACCAGCGGGTGACCTCAGGTTAATATGGGGTTTGCGTGTGCCTTACCCTGACTAGGATTGTGGTTGTTGCTTGACCAGAGCTAACACCCCAGTCAACCAATAATAACGCAATTTCTAACACATATTCTTCTGGAAAACATTGCCTCTGTCAGTAGCAGGGAGAATTGCACGAGAGAAGATGGTGATGCCTCCCTGACTCCTTTACTACTTTCCTAATCTCCCAGTACCTAGTCCCATGAAAATCGTTAAGGAACTTGATATATTGCTGGGGGACCTGATCTGGAATACATATAAGTGTAGAGTAGTATTTGGAAACTGCCTGTCGGGTGGGGTGGGAGGCCCCTCCAGATTTAGAACTATATTATCTGGCGGCATAAACACAGAGAGAGGCCTTCTGGTTGAGTGGCCGCAACATCTCAGGAGGTGGGGGCAGAAATGACTACAAACAGAGGAGAATTAATGCACAACTTATTGCTTTCGAAATCGAAAATAAAACAGTCTCTTCACAGATAGGTAAAGCTTTAGCAGAATGGCTACCATAAAGCTCTACAGAAAACACATAGAGATTGGCCATATGCCCCAGTATTCCCCTTGCACTGACTTCCAGGTAAACTAGGCTTTCAATGTACCAGAGGACAACAAGATTGGGAAACTGCTGGTTTTATAACACCGAGGAATCTGTTCAACAACAGCTTATTGGTTTAATTTGAGCCACTGGTGGCAGAGTTTGGTCACGCTAAGGAACACTTCCTAAAACAAAGAAGCCTGATCATGGGGTTACGCAAGATATGGCAAATGCTGACCTGATGCTATGCATGAGAATAAGAAAGCTATTTACGAACTGTGGAACGGAAGAAGGCTGATCACATGGCTTATTGGTGGCGGCTGGGGCACACTGGAGATAAATGGGAAACAAACCACAGGGAGTTTCATGAGAAGTTGTGGGATAAGATCCTGGGATACTCCCAGAGAGTTTCCTGAAACACAGGTTTCAATACATTCAATTTCATTTCACACTCTGGGTCCTTATGAACTCCCCCCCCCCCCCCACCCCGAACAGCTGGTAAGAGTTCATCACCCCTTGAACTGCCCCTGCTGTGATGGGAAGCGGGGGAGGAGGGGTCATAAACATGCTGGGGTCCAAATGGGAAATACTTAAACTGTATGTAAGGTTGAGATTGCTGTACTTTTCTAAATGCACTGTAATTGCCGAGATGTCAATAAAAAATAATTTAAAAAAAATGCTGATGTTGACAGGGGATAACACAATTTTGAAAGAGGTTGGGGGTATATTGGCAATGGTAGTGAGACAAGTCAACATAAATATGATTGAAAACTGTATACTGGGACTGGCCCATTCCACAAAACAGACAGGGCGTAAACAAAGTCCTTAGATTAGCTAAAAAGACCATCACACTAATTGGAAATGAGGCTTATGTCCCTCAGTTGCTCAATGTTACTTGCTGGGCCACGAGTGAGAGTCAAGCCCTCCATAAAGACAAGACTTAATGGCAACAGACTGACCTGTCCCTGGCACGGGTGGGGAAATTCCTGGCAAAATGCTGGACCATGCACAGGGGTGCTAATCCCTTACAGCATGCTGGCCCTGGCACAAAGGTGACAATTTGTGGTAAAATGCTGGGCCCTGTACAATGATGGTGACCTCTGGAAACGTGCTGGCCATATCACAACAGTAGTAATTCCAGGCACCTTGCTAGCTTTGGCACTGTAGTGGTACTTCCTGGTATACTGTGGGCAGTCATGGTATGATGGCGCCAAGGTACACATGTAAGTAACGTTCAATGCGTTAAAGTTCAGGCTAGTTCAGAGAGGCGAATAACCCTTCCAAGTGAACGTATGTAACAGATATGCTAGTGTACATGCTTAGCTAAATCCTGCAAAATCCAAGACAAACATATTTGCCATTATATGGGTTAGGTGACTGAGAAAAAACAACAACCACATACACATACCTCACCCACAGAGTTAGAACATACACACATCCTAGCGTACCAACCACATCCACAAAGTGGAAAAATACATCCAAAGTGCGGATCATTTCTTTGTCACAGCGGATTTATGCCTTTTCTTTATTAGCCATGTGAAGGAAGGCATCGCGGGGTAATCTTTGTGCCCACATGCTTTAGTTACCACTTGTAGTAATGATTTACCTGCCTTCTCTTGTGCCACTCGAACAAAAGAAACCAGATAAAACTTGGAGCAGTCAAGCACATGTTGTTTTCCAATTTATGAATGTTTAAGTCATTCGCTTTTTGGTTGAGTCCCATATGAGCGGTTAGTCATTTATAAGGCAGGAAATAAAAATGCTTTATCCCTTTGAAGTCTTTCAATCAAGAGTCTGGAGTATCAGCAAAGAATTGTTTAGTCAAGCACATTGCATGTCACTCAGACTGCACCCATAAAAATTAAACCCACTCACCAGTCCTGCGACCAATCGTCACTCCCCTCAAAAGAAAGAAGCAGGACAGGAAATAATGTTAGGGTTTTGAGTGAATGTCCTTTGAGTCCTGGTCCCTAAGTCTTTCATACATAGTGGATTAGGTTAATGAACAATTTTTTCTTTACCTTAAATTTACCGGTCTATCATGGTAATCAGCAATGTTAGATCTGCAAATTAAAAATGGAGGCCATGCGTCGCACTGCAGACGCACATATAGGTGGCCATCTTGGAATGGGTTTTCTTAAAAATAAAAAAACATGATAAAATTGCCTGGAATGCCTGTGTTTCCATGCAGCCAATTAAGAAGCATCGGCAAAGCCTACAGCTTGATCTTTTACAGCTGAGACCTATTAGCTTTGCCAACGCTTGTTGTTCAGTGTGTTCCCACTTCTGCAAAGTCTTTAAGAGTGAGTCTGTATTTTCTGCCTAGGGTTCCCTTTCACTAATGCATTGCCTCTAAATCAGAGACAAGGCTGTAAATTTCTCTGGTTGCTTCCAATACAGCCTGCCAAGTTTGGTTGCTTAACGGGGATTGTTGAAGAGAGTGATGAAGTACAATCTTGCTGGATCGCAGAATATGATACATTTTAATCAAGGGAGAAAGCAGGTGTCTGGCTCAATCGACAACTTGATTTCACTGGCATTGGTTTTCAGAGGCTACTTGTATCTACCTGCCGGCTCATCAGCCCTCGCGTGCGGCTAATATCAAAGACACTTGAGATAGGTTGCAGAAGATGAGGGCAGTCATGATGAAGTCGCCTCTTGATAGACTTCCATGATGTGATTTGCTGAGCCAATCAGTGGATTTTTATTGAGGGGGCATGACTTTTTATTTTTAATAAAAGACATACAAATGCGTCATCACTACAATAAAAATTAAATAAAACTGCTGAACATTTTAATATCATTAGGTTTTTGTTAACATGCATGTCTTTTAAGAAACAATGATTCAGAAAAGGTATTTGGCTGAGGAGCAGTTACCTGAATTTTTGAAATAAACTGTTCAGCCTAGGAAAGTCAGTTTGTCTCATTTTTTAAATCTCTCCAGTAGAGCTTGCCAGGTTAATATTAAATAACAATGTAGCCTTGTACGTAAACTGAACACATCTAGGCTGTGCCTTTATCCACTCAAACTTTTCGTATTTGTGATTCATGTTTTTATTTACAACAGAAAAAGAAAAAACGAAACCCCAGAAGCAGAGAGAAGAAGAGCTAATTCAGAAGATCCAAAAACTGGTGCAAAAGCGCGATTTTCTTGTAGATGATGCTGAGGTGGAAAGGTTAAGGTAAGAAATGCAGCTTTGTTGAGGGTCCTTGAGGAATATGATGTGGAAAGGCGATTTTTCATAAGCTGTCTATTAGTATGAGTGGTTTAGATGAACAAAGTGAAGTGGCCTCTGCTTAACAATTAGGCGTGAGCGAAATTTAAATTATGCCGGTGTAATTCAATTAATTTCAGGAATTTCGCATTACTCTTGTTACGGGAAAATCCCAAAATTACCCCACTACGCCGCTACGCCATTTCGTCATAATTAGGCGCCATTCTCAGCAGAAAGTTACAGCGGATGGCTCTTTTCAAGCTAAAAATATACCGCAAACACACTAGAACAACAGGACACGAGCACCTGTTATTCGCCATGCTTTTATTTAAATTCTGCCTTGTTCTAAAAATTGATGCAAGGATGCATTTTGAGCTAAAATGTAGCAAGAAATGATAAATTTGCATTTCACATAATTTTGCCCACATTTCCCACATTAACGTGAAAGTAAATTATTCAAATTTCACACACCCCTAGTAACGATACTAACTGATAAAAAACAACTTCACACACATAAGTAGTCGCCCTTAAAGAGTTAATTGGTTGCACTAAATAAATTATGAGAGACTGCGCATAGCATTGTTTGTGCAACTTCCACCTTATCTGTAAAGTAGTTTAGACGTTTAAAATGTTTCCAATTTACTCATTGATTTTTTAATAAGCAAGCAACTAATAGCCCATCACAGTAGATCCAATACAGTTGACATGGTAACCATTAATTTAACGAAGAGTTTGACAATAATTCATCATAGGTCAAATAATTTCTAAATTTACTGGAAACTTTTGGTTTACCATATTCTACATTCACAAAGTAGGCCATCCCCAAAATTTAGAGCAGGATTTTAATGAGTGCTGAATGATCTTGTTTAAGTTTTTACACAATACAGCCCCACTTTAAAATGTACTGCGGTGCATTGCGTCCAAGGGAAAACGCGGTGCAGAGCTATATCTACTAAAGGCCTGCTGCAACTGTCATACCCTGCGCTGACATTCTAACAAGGCTGCATTGCCCGAAACACAGCCTCACACCATGTGCACAGGTGTGTGCGGTCTAGCATAGGATTTGTACTGAAAACATACCATTTCGAAACAAATTCATACACATACCCAAATTCAGAAGGCTCCGAAGCATTGTATGTATTCTGCGCACTGCACTACATGTGCAAGGCATTGTTTGTTTGGAAAAATTGACATATTTTTCCTTGTTTGTGACTGCTTCGAGTAGATGCTAGCTTTTGATGCAAAGGCTATCACCAGACCTATTTACCAACAGCACACTAATGTTCCTTGGCAACACTCCCTCCACAGAAAGGGTTGCTTTCCCGTTCATCTAGTGCCACAGGAGTCTTTAACATTTCAATCCTGTACATCAATCACCAGCATTCCTATCATGTCATATGGAAAACCTAGCTTAGGACCCAATTATAATTAGGGCTCCCGGTTTTATGGTATTTATTTTTTCAACATTTCCGTCTGTATTTATCCATATTTAATTTTTGGCCATCTTATTGGTATTTATCCATATTTATTTTGTGTTTTGGAATAAATAAAGTCGTAAAATGGTACATTTCCACATTTAACTGATTAACATGCACTCACACTTTGCTGTCTGTTGCATTTTAGAAATTAAGTAGACAAATATAGCAAAACACTACACCTACAGGTAAATATCAGCATTATGATACAAATATATGTTAACCTACGCCTGTATTTAGGGAAATCTCAACCTATGTTTAAGTTCCCATGCTATCTATCTGCTCGGCTGTTGTCCTGGAAATCATGAAAAACAGCATGGAGAGTCGCCCACAAGAAGCATAATTTTCTGTATTTTTCCACTTTTAAAAATAAATACAGCCAGGAAACACATTGTTTTCTGTATGTATTTATCTGTAAAAATCAGTAAAAACGGAAAACTGGGAGCCTTAATTATAAGGTCGGGCGGATGAGCCACTGATGGTCCGTTCGACATCTGAGTCTGCGGTCCGACGGCCCCATATGATGCGGTTGGTCATAGCGCAGCAGGCGGAGGGACCAACCGGTGCCTCCGACAGGCTCAAGGAGTCCATCAGAGCATCAGCTGGAGCCTAATCCCTACAATGGGGGCTGTGCCTGCGGAGGCACCACAGTAGGGATTCTAATTTCCCTTTTCCCTCTGCCTTTACATTACGGTCCGACCGCAATGTAAAGGCAGACGGAAAGGGACTAGCCTCCGCTATGGGACCTGGAAAGCACATGGGGTGACCCCCCAAAATATCCATGCACCGTGTGCCAGGTACCACATGGTACCTGGTGCATGGAGGTTTCAAAATGCCTTTTTCCATTGCGGCTCGTGCTGCAGCCCTTTTCTGGGCCACAGTACAAGCCACAATGGAAAATAGAATTTTACCGACCGCCTACACGGCGGTCGCATCATTATTAGTTGGGTGGAACTGCTGACTACATGTCGGGTGGTTCCATTCCCACAGCGATGGCTGTAGTACGCTCGTCCGTCCGCCATCGTAATCAAGGCCTTACTTTTCAGTAGTGAACCATCAAAGTGAAACTCAACATTCTGTTAATTATCACAGAGGAATACATGACAGAGAAGTCAATTATAATTCCCAAAGTTTGCTTGTTTTAGTTATAAGTTTTGTATAATGCTATATATGGTTTCATGTTTACTTCAAAGCTCAATAAGGTTTAGACTGCATATCCAATATTCTAGGGTAGCAGAATGTAGGAGAAGAACAACTACACTGGGGAATCTTTACAAGAACTTATCGCCACCAGAATGTCACTTTTTGTGACGTTCTGGTGGCGATAAGCCCTTCGCCTTATTTACAAGCCAGCGTTCAGCCACTTAACGTGGCTTAACGCCGCCTTTTGAATAAGGCCCCCTTTTCACACAGCATTTAGCGTGAAAGGGGTGGGCAATGGGTGTTGGGGTGGGCATTCTGCCGCAACATCCATTGCTTTTTGACGCTGTTCCCTATTTACAAAGGTGGCGTAAATATGGGGTAGAAAACTAAGACCAGGAAAAACCTGGTCTTAACCTGGCGAAAGAAGGAGAAATGATTAATTTCTCCTTGTTTTTGCTATTTCTATGTGTGAAGAAGAAATCTTTATTGTATGATAACCTAAAATCATTTACAAGAACAATGTAGATTGCATCATAAAACGAACATCTGATAATAAAAAATATATAAAACTGTTAAAATATTTGTGGCCCGTATAAAATTAAAAACGTCAAAAAGTGCTGCAGCACAATGATATGGGTGCAGCGAATAGCTCAAGGTTATTTTGTGTAGCAAAAGCAAAAAGGCATCACCAGGCAAAGCTAAAAGGCATAGGTACGTGAACATGCAATGTTGTGTCATGCAAACATGCATATAGCTATTATATACGTGAGCATGCATCAACAGATTTCAAGGATTAATCCAGGGTTACTTTGAGGCCCTCTGTGTTTTGCATCCAGACCATTCGTACATGTATCACAGAGGGACTCGTGCCTAAGAGACAAATGAGTAAGCCCGGTGCATCCAAATGCCGGAGAGAGTATGCATAGGACATTTGCTGCCGAGATCTAACCAACTGAAATATTGTAAAAGACGTGATGCTAGTTAAAAACAGTACTCCTCCAAAGTCAAAGAATAATGAAGTGTTAAGAAAAAGAAAAGAACTGTGGTGCAAGTGAACACATATATCTATGTGACGCGTTATTTGTGCAGTAGTCTCCACCGGGAAATTTCTCCAGTAATGAAGAATACGCTGGGTGTAGGGACAAACCCACGCCCAGGGCCATCAGATAGTCCGACCTTCCTGAGAGATCCTAAGGTGCAAGGTGCATGTGTAGAATCGTTTAGTACCGGTGCATTTAAGATGATCCCACAAAAGTGTTACTGCAACAATAAACTAACAACAGCTTATATTTTATGGACTTTCGTCTTTGATTCTTGCATTGTTCGTAGAATCCTTCCAGCTACCGCATAGAACTTGCCAATTTGTGCGAGAGCTATCGGCACCATGGTAGTATAAATTAATATTAGGGCCTCTTGACATGATCTTACGCCATTTTGCAGGAACATTGTTCTTAAATATATTCGCTTCTGGCCCAGCAAGGCTGGGCAACAGCAAATACTGTGCTCAGCTGATTCTGTGTGATATTAGCACAAGCAACATCCCCTGTTTCTTGGCAGTGTGTTTTTCCAGTGACCCCTATAGTCCCATATTGGTAATGTTAGGAGCCTGGTTCTCAGAACGTTCTGTAGGTCTTGCCTTCCCAATCCTGCCTTCAAGTATGGTAGACATAATGTGACTTTGTGTGAGTAGACGAGACCCTCTGCGCCAGGAATGTGTCTAATCCGTTCAAGATCCTGTTGCCTTGAGATGCGCTTGCCTTGTTTCTTTAACAAGCTTTTAAGGCCGGCCATTGTTAAGGATGTGTTGGTTAAAAGATCTGATGGCAGGCCCAGTGACTTGTTGGCCTTCGTAAGATACCTAGCCCAGCGGCTAGTGCTATGCTGGAAAACAGTTTGTAATGCTTCCCTGATTGTGTCAGGACCTGCCTTAATCACGCAGTAATAAAGTTTGACTATATCTTTTTTGCATTCAATGTCCATCGCTAAGATATTGAACTCCAGCCGGATCAATGTGCGCTGTGTTGAATATGGAAGATTGAAAACCTTTCTGAAAGCCATGATATGCAAGCGCTCCAATTTTTCGGTAAGCAGACCCAGAAAGACGAGATGGCCATAACTCAGTGTTGGAATTAACTTTGCTTGCATTACCCGTTGTATGCCCTCTGCAGAATGACTTTGGTGCTTATGATTTAGTTTGCATAGACCATGTGTGACCTTAGCCGCTTTAACCTCGAGTGCTTTGACCTGCAATGTTGATCTGTTGGTGTCTGAGAATTGAACTCCCAGATAGTTATATTTATTAGCAGTAGCAATCCTTAGCAGGCCAAGATGCCGTTCCTATAATTGTTTTTTGGGTTTATGACCAAAAACCAGCACCTTTGTTTTTGTGGCATTGGGTTGAAGTTTGTTTTCCATGTTATATAGATGTAATGTCTAAAATGCCCTTTTCATGCCGATTCTGGTTTGGTCTAGTAAAACCAGGTCATCTGCATACTGCATGATTGGGAGTCTGAGATGGCCTAGCTTGGGCGGAAAAGTATTGACTTTTAGTGGCGTTCTCTCAAATCCGCGGTGTATAAATTGAACAATGTAGTGGCGATCACACAGCCCTGTTTTAACCCTTTGTTCACATAAATCTTAGGCGTTACACGTGTCTTAGTACGAACCCAGGTGCCGGTGTGGAGCGTCATGATGGCCGCCAGAAGTTTCCTCGGAATGCCCCACTTTGCAAGTTTTGCCCAAAGTATGTTACGATCAATACCATCAAAGGCAGCACTATAATCGACGAAACATGCGTAAAGTGGTGGGGAGGCGACCTCTGTGGCCCTGGTTGCCAAATATGATAAAGCTAAGCACACATAGAAACAGCAAATCGCCACTAGTGATTGTTCATGTGCAGGAAGGTGTCAATTCCTGCACATGAACAATCATACCCTGCAACACAGGCACCCTTGCACTATGGTGTAATGGTGCCTGCGTTGGCGATAGGCAGCTAGATTTAGCGCCAGCACTAGGAGAAACGCAGGGGTGTGCCGCATTCTTGTAAAAAAAGGTGCATCCCTGCTTTTGGGAACTGTCGGAGCACGGCGTTAGCAATCTTGGCTTAACGCCGCGCTCCGACAGTTTCCTTATAAATATGCCCCTCAGCGTCTATAAAACTATAAGAAATAACTAAGATAAAAACAATTCCAGTGAAAAATAAACATTAATGGAAGACAGTATAAAGTGAAAAATGCAGACAATCGAAAATACTTTAAAAATGGACAAAAAAGCATCCAACAGCTAGTACTTTAAAAACAGCAAATTTCCTACACTTATTCCATATTTCTTGCTTATCGTTAAATCACATCTTACAAAGCTTAAAACAACATGACGAATTCCAGGGTTGTCTCGCTGCTGTAAATAGTCAATATATTTATTGTGTCACGTAAGAGGAGGGCTAAAAAGTATTTCCTATATGAAGTGTACAAGGAACAAAATAAAGTGAACAGTGCTTTGTGCAGAAACATTATGGCTTAAACACTGAGGGGTGTTGAGAACTATGATCCCTGGATTGCGAAATCAAGTAAGAAATAGATAGTATTACATCTAAAAAGGTAAGAAGGTATCTGTAATAAGTATTGCTAATGTAAACATGTTCACCTGCAGATACTACGGGTCTACGAGTTCTGAAGCACTTTTAGGTGAATTACGTGATGGAAAGGAAGATATAGGCTCTTGATTAGGTCATACATGTTGTTACTAATAGAGTTCGGATTAGTATATAACTCCAAAACTCCTAAAGTTGTAAATTATTTTTAATATATACCAGCCAAGCAATTGCAGACACATTGTCTAGGGCCAGGTAATCAGAGATAATCGATTACCTCATACGCTCACCCACAGTATCAGCAGACTCGTTTTAATATGGTCTTCAATGTAACATAGACCTACCTCAGAGTGGCACATAAAGGTAGCTGCTGTTGGTTTTACAATCTGCTTCTGTCGTTGGAAACGATGTCCCACTCTTTGTGGCTGCGTCGCGCCTTTGTACCCCCAGACTCCAGCACCATAAGTGCCAGTCGCTAGGCACTTACTATTATAGATGTGCAGTAACTCCCTCACAGGTTTATACCCTAATCTTCAGGGGGAAAAATGGCCTCTACTGATTTTTGGAATCGGCGGGCCATTAGATTAAGCAGGGATTTCCAGTTTGAGTCAGTTAAAGTCACTGGGGAGGACCATGAAGGTTAGGTGAAATATGTCAAGGCCTCTTCTGGCTTTGACATATTTCCAAATAATCAAATGCAAGTTTAAACTTTGCTCTACTGTGCCAACCCTGGTCTTCGGAAAGGATCTTAGTACTGTTCACTTTTTTAACAAGTCCAGTATTCGAGAGTTTCGTGAACACAGGTGATTAGGTTCTGCTCGCTGGATTAAATTCAACTTTGTCCTGAGTTTGGGGCCCTGGATTCCCATTGTTTTTGCTCTGTGTGTCTGTCATTTGTAGGAACGGATTGCTCATTATGCCACTGTAGCATTTCCACAGTGGGCTGCTAGTTATGGGGCTACTTTCTGAGCAGGATGAGCTGCCATGACCCAATCATTCTACCACAGTCCCATGAAGTCACAGTTTCCTTCAATGTGGGGCTGAGTTGAACATTTTTGCCAGTGAAGATTTTAGTTACCAGTCCTGGCATGGTAGTTAGGACCCAGGTTTGGAATATATCCAGGTCTGTTGTATCCTTAAGCTTTGTGCCTGGTACAGAGTATCTTGATTTCGTAATCCTTAACTCCACCAGCAGTGAGTGAAGTGCTTTCAGGGCTTGTTTGACATCATAGTGTGTATGCGGGTGGAGGCAATGCTTCGCTGCCTGGTTGTGTACTCTTTGTTGTCTGTCAGTGACCTTTCTCGGGAGTCCCATGTAGATACTCCAGATAGCCTATTCCTGAAGAGCTTGATGGCTTTATGCGGTGGCTGGTTTGCAGTAGTATATTCTTGAGTTGCCAAAGTTTTCGATTTTTACTTTTGACAGATGTATTGATTTGTGATAACAACAAAAGATCATTATCGAAAATGATCTGCAACTTGTTTGCTTTTTGTAGGATGCTGAGGTATGCGGGCTGTTCAAAAGGAAGCTTTAAATAATCAATGCCTACGAATTCAAGGATCTTTCTCATTGCTCTGTTCTGACAAAGTTTTCTTTCACTACAATGTATGGTCAAGTTCTGTGATGTTTTTATAGTTCTCTTGTTTTTTTTTTTAAATACACTTGAATTTGGGTATAATCTACATATATTTGGAATGGCACTAAGGAGATCTCTTATATTTGGATCAGTGGTAGCATGTACGTTTTAAACAGAAGTGATAAGACAGAAGACCCCTGAGGAAATCCAATCCATTTGTTGAGTCTGTTCACTAGGATTTCACAGTACACAATGTCATGCCCTGCTGAGAGACCTAGGAGTCTTAGAAAGTCTGCTTGTCTTTATCTGGGATGATGAGAAGGTCTTCTCTGATATTCGCAAGGGCAGTTTCTGTTCGATTGTAGGTCGTACAATAGATGGTTTTGCACCACATATTCTTGCCATTGACTTGTAACCTCCTTCACCAGGACTTTGCTTAAAAGGTCAAGTTTGTTTTTTGAGAAGAGATACAATAACAGTATAATTCAGTTGTTAGGAATTATTCCTTTGGAGGGAAGCATTTAATACATTTGAAGTAACAGCTCCTAGCATTGAGAATGATTGATTCATGTGTGCTAGTGGGCAAGACCTCGCATCAGATGCTTGATTTTTTTTGTGCTGGTGCTCTAACATGTTAGACGCCCATCAGGTTGAATGTTGTGAATAGAGCCCTAATGAGGCAGAGAGGTAAGAGTGGAGGATGTGGGGATGGTCACACAAGAAGAGTTGCCAGATCTTACCCATTCTTATTTCAAAGAAAGTCATGCGTTCATCGCAGTGATTTTGGGAGGATTGATGTGATGTCTTAGGAGGTGCTGGTTTGGCGAGCAGTAGCGTACGATCCGAAATGCAGTAGAGGCGTAAGTTCTGACTCACCTGCTGTTTCCCAACTATATTTTTCACTGAATTGCAGAAATATTGAGGATTGTTACATGACAGAGTCATTGTGAGACCCTGGTCGTCAGTATGTAATTATTGGAGCAGCTTTTCTGGAGCACAAGTCTGTCAACTGCTTTTCTTCTGAGATGACTCTGCGTGAAGACCAAGGACACTATGGGGCATATTATCTAGGAAGTGGCGGTGAGAGGCGTTAGCCTCCTTGGCTTAACGCCTCTCATCGCCACTTCGGAAACGCAAGGCTGCACCATATTACCAAGGACATGGTGCAGCCTGGCGTTTCCCCCTGCGATGGCGCTAAGTCTCACGACTTAACGCCAACGCAGGCAACCTTGCACCAGAGTGCAAGGGTGTGCAAGCAGGGAGGTTTGTTAATGTACAGGAAGGTGTCCCTTCCTGTACATAAACAAACCTAAAATGTCATTTTGTAACTTACATGTGTGCTGCTTCATGCAGCACACATGTAAGTTACAAAATGGCATTTTAAAAATGTTTGTTTATGTACAGGAAGGGACACCTTCCTGTACATAAACAAACCTTAGCATTTTGCTTTTTCCATGTGTGCTGCACAAGGCAGCACACATGGAAAAAGCAAAAACGAAGAGAAATGAAGCATTTCTCCTCGTATCGCCACCTTAAGACCAGGATTTTCCTGGTCTTAAGTTCGGCGCTGCCACCTATTGTCGCCTCTCTTGATAATAGGTGGCAGCGTCGAAGTGAATGGGTGTTGCGGTGGAACGCCCACCGCAACACCCACTGCACGCCCTTTTCACGCTAAGTTTAGCGTGAAAGGGGCACTATTACCAAGGCAGCGTTAAGCCACTTAACGTGGCTTTTAGCCACGTTATGTGGTTTAACGCTGCCTTGGTAATAGGGCGCTGACCCTATCGCCACCACAACGTCACAAAAAGTGACGTTGTGGTGGCGATAGGGCCTTGGTAATATGCCCCTAAGTGTTGGGGAAATACACAGGAAAAGGGCTAGAAGATAAGATGCTGGGCAGGATAATAACACAAGAGCCTACAGTTTGTGTCCTAGTCCACTAAAAGAAGTCTAAGCACCATGGAGCACAGGGTGCTGGTGACGGGAACTCACTTAAGAGGCCGAGGAAGATCCAGTTCAAGACCGAATTAAGGGGAGCACAGTCCTAAGGAGAGCACAGTCCTAAAGGTAGCAGTTTAGCTCTCCCTTCCTGTATGTTATATTTTCACTTACCTGAATATTCTCCTCTCTCTTGAGTGATGCTGGTGGCAACTATGTTCCAGGACCTGAAGAGGAAAAAGGAGAAAGAATTACCATCTCAATTGAGTCATCCAGAATCTACACCCCAAGACAGCGAGACTAAGGGCCTGATTTAGATCTTGGCGGACAGGTTACTCCGTCACAACAGTGATGGCTATCCCGTCGGCCAAAATATAAATCCCAAAGGATATAATGGAATTTATATTTCGGCAGATGGGATATCCATCACTGTTGTGACAGAGTAACCCATCCGCCAATATTTAAATCCGGCCCTATACGTTGCTTAGAAGAGTAATACTGACTGGAAGAAACCTCTCGTTATAAGATCTTGCCTCATCTCCTATGTATATAGGACTTGAGAATCGTTAATAAAAGCCATCATACGTAGACAGAAAAAGCCTCCCAAGCCATATTTCCAACCGTCCCTTCTGGGATCAGAGGAAATTGGAGCATTTGTGGTTAAAATGGCAGAGGGCCAATAACGCCTAGAAAAGGTGTTGGAGAAATTCATGACAGCAGCAACCGAAGACCAGGTGTCTTTCCATAAGGCCATTCAAAGTCAGCCCTGTCAAATCGACAAGGTGGTCCAAATCCAAGATTCAACAATTGGCAAGTTAGCTGATGTGTTGTGTCAACAGAGGGGCCATACAGTACTGCCATCCATAGTTTTGCAGAATTATGTGGGAGGATCTCGATTTTTTTTACAGTTAGCTCAAGCTGCCGCCTGGCTCGGGGATCGTTCGGGACAGAATCTAGGTCCCTTGTTAAATGGGGAGTTGCAGCTACTTACAATTTTTTTTAAATCCGTTTTAACCTGCTTACTTGCACGATGCTTGTTAGGGACTCCTCACTTCATGGTTGCCGCTTAGAGCCGCCATTTTTGGAGAGTAGCACTCTAGCGGTTCTAACCGGGAATCAGGTGCAGACGCTCATGTTGAGGAGCACTGCCCTTAAAAATACGGCCGCAGCACAGTCCCGCTGGTGGCACGCCAAAGTCAAGCCCGTCTGCGCTCATCCACACCAGGATTGCGCCAGGTGCCAGGAATGCTGTCCGTATCATGCCGGGGCGACATGCTTCTTTGAGAAATACGTACGTGCTGTAGCTAAGGGCACAAATTGTACTCTGATTTCTCCTGATTGTAAAGCACCCCCCACTTGTCCCAACTGCCTCCTATTTACTCAGTACCACAGGCATGGTGGCATGCCCTCTCGGAAGGCAGAAGCCAGTTTGAACAGAGCGGGTGCTCTTATTAGTGTACGCTAAGCTGATTAATCATAGACATGAAGTCTTGGACTCGATTGAAAATCTGGACCTTGGCTGCCTTTTTATTATGGAAACTAGGGCAAAAGAAGACTCTGGGCCGGATCTTGTAGAGGCAGAACCGATAGGCTACATGATAGGCTACATGATCTCTCGATTAGATCAAACTAGCCGAATAGGCGGTGGCCTAGCTATAATTAGCAAAAAACATCTGAACTGCATATTAGAGCAGATACCTAACATGCCAAATGAGGAATGCAAAGCGGCACATTTTAGACTTAAACCTCATGCAAAGGCCACTAATCTACTAATTGGCATGTGAAGGACATTCTTCCCATTAGTTGGTCCAACCATCAGATGATACTCTTTACATCATCCTTTCCCCATCTGACGGTCAACTTTAAATAGTCACTAACTAGGCCTCAAGCCTACAGGAACTGGGATAAGATTATCCTAGATGAGCTTACAATTAGCTCTTAGCACCTCTACAGTAGAGGTAGAGTCCAACTTTGGCCATCCAGTAGAAATGGTTACTAACTGGCTTAAGACCCCCTTGGATCAGGCAGCTCCTATGATGGTAAACTGCCCCAGCAAGAGGAAAGAATCAGCCCCATGGTGGCTCAGAGAACTGAGGCAGCTCTGCTGTAGGCAGGAAAGGAAATGGCAAAAAAACCTGGACAGCAATGAGAAACTGAAGCATAGATCCGTACTAGCCAATTATAAGGTAGAAATTGTGGAGGCTAAATCCACCTATTATACATCCAAAATCAGGCTGGTTTCAAATTCTACCAAGGAACTTTTTAAAGTAGTTAAGAGCCTATCGAGTCCCCCCAGCAAGCAACAGACCAATGCTTCCCAAGACTTATGCGACACCCTGGCCTTGATCTTCAGGGATAAAATTCTTAAAATATACTCTGAATTTAAACTCGTGGAGACACAAGAAGAGATGCACCTAGTTCAGCATACATCCTCAACAGCCTCTTCAAAGCTGACCTTCCCAACAATCACAGCACACAAGGTCAAAGAGCCCCTGATGACTATTAAATCAGGTTCTCCTGATGATCGATGCCTTCCCAAAACTTTGCGATTAGTCCTTGACCTAGTAGCAGAGGTTTTGGAAAAAGTTTTCAATCACATCCTGTTAACAGGAGTGTTCCCCGAAAGCTGGAAGGAAGCCATTATCATCCCACTTCCAAAAAAAACCAACGTAGATCCTGAAGAACTACTGAAGAACTATAGTCCGATCTCGCTGCTCCCCACCCCAACGGAAATTATCTAGAAGCATTTGAATAAAGAGTTAGTGCAATTTATTACTGATCATGACCTTCACAAAATGGTTTCAGAAGTGGTCACAGCACAGAGTTGGCACTCATTGCTGCTACTAACTATGAGAATGCAGGTGGATCAGGGCGGGACGTCTGTCGTGGTTTTTCTGGACTTATCAGCAGCCTTCGATACTGACTCGCCCTCACGAATGGTCAAACGGCTACAACAAATAAGGGTGGACGCAAAGACACTAGAACTGCTTCACTCCTTCATTATTGGGAGACGGCAGATTGTAAGTTGTGGTCAGTGTAGAGCTAAAGCCTTCAGCCTTTTATGTGGTGTGCCGCAGGGCTCCTATCTCAGCCCCACACTTTTAAACGTACACATCTTCCCTTTGGCAGCCTTAGTGAGATCCTTTGGATTCCAGGTAGTATCTTATGCCGATGACACACAAATTATTGTGCCCTTCACTGATAACCTACCTGAGACGGTTTAGAAGCTCAAACTCTGCATGACTGGTGTGAGTAGCTGGATGAAGGAAAATTTCCTCAAGCTTAATGCTAATAAGACCGTAGTTATTGTCTTTGGAGCCCAGCACTCTATCTGGTCAGAGCTTTGGTGGCCGGATTCATGTGGGTCAATTCCAGTGCCCACGGAATCAGTAAATAACTTAGGGGTTCTGTTCGATACCTCCCTCCACTTTAATATGCAGGTCAATCATACCCCAAGCACTTGCTGTTATATTATTCGATCCCTCAGGAAGATTTTCCCTTTCATTCCTGAGGAGCCTCACAAAACAGTGGCTATCGCTTTAATCACCTCTTGATTAGACTACTGTAATGCTATGTATCTTCTCAGTTGCAGCTGCCAAATTACGGAAACCTTGCCAAGCCACATTGCAAAAATGTTGCTGCTTTTTGAAAACACCTAAAGACCTGGCTTTTTTCATCTTAGGTCTGACTCCCCCGTGGGGGTCTGGGAATTCCGCAACACAGCGCCTTGATACCTGCGGGTTTTGAGCGCTATATTAGATTATTTTTTTCATTTTATTTAATTTCAAGCCGCAATCCCTAGGAGGGTTCCCTGATTAAATATCAATGTAAAAAATATAGTTTACAAAAATATCGTGGTAAAAATATCGAATACAAAAATATCGACTCCCTATACTTAAACAGGTAAGTACAATAATATCGATACAAAAATATCGAAGTAAAAAATATAGATGTAAAAAATATCGACTTAAAAAAGATATATAACTTAAATAAAATATATTAAATAATATTAATATTTTTAACAAAATAAATTACATTTAATATATATTTTAACTAAATATAACAAATAAACTTAAATAAAATATAAACACACAAAAATGTGTACAAATACATATATTTACTTAAAAACATTTTATTAACTATTATCTTTACTTAATTTATAAACTTTTTTAATTATATAAAAATAAAATATATACATATATGAATAATTTAAAATAAAATAAAACATTCTATAATTAATTAACACATTAAACTATTAAAAGAAATATTAAAAATACATTTTGCAACACAATAAATACAACAGTAGGGAAAATGTTGGATAGCAGAGGGGTAAAAATTACTATTCCCACTCCAGTGAGTGCAAAAGCAGGGAAAGTGCTGGATAGCGGAGGGGTAAAAATTACTATTCCTACTCCAGTGAGTTTAAAAGCAGGGAAAGTGTTGGATAGCGGAGGGGTAAAAATTACTATTCCCACTCCAGTGAGTGCAAAAGCAGGGAAAGTGTTGGATAGCGGAGGGGTAAAAATTACTATTCCCACTCCAGTGAGTGCAAAAGCAGGGAAAGTGCTGGATAGCGGAGGGGTAAAAATTACTATTCCCACTCCAGTGAGTGCAACAGCAGGGAAAGTGTTGGATAGCGGAGGGGTAAAAATGACTATTCCCACTCCAGTGAGTGCAGCAGTAGGGAAAGTGTTGGATAGCGGAGGGGTAAAAATGACTATTCCCACTCCAGTGAGTGCAACAGTAGGGAAAGTGCTGGATACCACACCAATAAAAAAATAAACATCAACATTTTTATTACATTTTATTTCCATTATTAACATAATTAATATTGAAATTTAAATATATTATTATTTAAATAAAATAATAAACATTCATTAATTACACATTGTTTAACACTATAATATCCACAACACACATCTAAAATTAATTACACAATTACAATTAATAAGTACTAATTAATTAATTCATATTAATTAACAAATTAATTAATACAAATTAATTAACAAATTAATTAAATAATTAATAAATCATCAATAAAAATAAATTACTTCCCACCATTTACACCTATAAAAACCACAACACACACCTAAAATTAATTAAACAATTAACATAATTAATTATTTATTAATTAATTTAAAATAATTAACTAATTATCAAACAATTATTAATAAATTAATTTACACATTTATAACTCTATAACATCACAATTATACAATTATGAATAAATATAAATTATTAAATACATTTCATATAATTAAATTACTTCCCACCCTATTCCCCTATAAACCCACAACCCGCTACGGAACTAAAATGCAAAATTCAATTTAAAAAAATTTATTAACTACTATAAATAATAAATAAAATCTATATAATTAAATTACTTCCCACCCTATTCCCCTATAAACCCACAACCCACTACGGAACTAAAACGCAAAATTCAAGTTAAAAAAAAATATTAACTGCTAAAATTTTAACACATATAATAAAAATACAAACAATTCTCATATAAAATACTAAAATACACAACATTAATAATGAATCGATATTTTTAACAACTATATTTTTGTAAACGATATTTAACACTTCGATATTTTTGCAATCAATATTAATTACCTAACAATCGATATTCTTTACCACGATATTTTTTACATCGATATTTCTTACCCATGATATTTTTCCCTCGATATTTCTGTAGGTCGATATTTATACATCGATATTCTTGCTCTGTACCCCCTAGGAGGACTACTCCCAATGCAGATATAAAAAAAAGTATCCTGGAACACTTGGGGGTAGACGCCAAAACCTACTGGATCTGGTTGAGACAAATTAAAGAAGGACCTAATGAGACTCCTGGAGCCTTATACTACTGAGTAAAGGATATGATAGACAGGTGGGTAATACCAGAAACCACTACTAAAGACAAAATGTTAAAAAAGATCTATCTAGAGCAATTTTTAACCTAGTTCCATCTCCTGTTCAGAAATGGGTAAAACAGCACAGTAGGTTGGCATTAGAAACCGCTGTTGAGAAAGCTGGAGCTTACAGTCGTTCTCAGGAGAACAGGGGAGTCTGAGAGGAAGGGGGGTTCAAGAGGGAAGGGGTCTGGCTTGAGAAAACTTTGCCATCTGTCGGGCATAGAAAACCCAAAGGAGTCCCCATGAGCCCGGGAGTAGGCCAGATACACATCCCACCAGGACCTCAATGCTTTAATTGTGGGGGGATGGGCCACATAGCTTGATATTGTCCTCAGATAGTAGAATTCATGGAGATTGGAATGTCGAAACCTACATTGTATGCCAACCCTGATCCCCAAACTCCTCACCATTTTCTCATGAAAAGTGAATAGAAACCCGGTGCCCACTCTTTTAGATACTGGTTGCGCAAAGCGTGATGAGACCCCAGCTCCTTCATGGAAACACTCCAGAACAAACCAAGTGACTATCCAATGTGTTCATGAAGATAAAAAACATATATCCAGTGGTGAAAGTGGATATACAACATAAAGTAGAGAAGTCTGTGCCCCTCCAGGTGGGGTTGATCCCAAAACTACCCGAACCCCTCATTGTAGCAACAGATTATTCAAAGCTGGAGTCACTGGTGCAGATTTCCTGGACAGAGGGAGACTCTCGGCGGGAGGGAGCACCTTTTTCAGGATTAGAGGACACCAAGTGGCCTTCCCCCAACTTAGGAAAATCAAGAAACAGAGGAGGGTTGGAAAAACATGGAATCTGAATAACATTACCTACCTATAAAGAAGAGGGAATCTGAGAGACGGACAGGAGTTTTAAACCATGCAGCGCGAAGATCCCCTCTTCCGCGAGGCATGGGACAGGGCAGCAGAAGAAGACCACCTTCAGGGGGTAGGTTCACAATTCTTAAGAGGGAAGGATTATTATATTGAAAGGGGGGAAAGACATAATCCATACAGTTACTCATTCCAGGACCCTTTAGGCAGAAGGTCCTATTCTGAGCCCGCAGTCATTTGTTAGGTGGGAATTTTGGACAGGAAAAGACCAAGAAATTAATATTAGAGAAGTTTCACTGACCCAGCATTTATAGCCAGATTAAAAAAAATGCAGCAAACGCAACATTTGTCAAAAAACTAGTACGTTTTTCCAAGAGCCCCTTTATATCCATTGCCAATTATAGATTAACCCTTTTCCCGGGTGGGAATGGATATTATAGGATCCCTTATTCACTCCAGAAGCGGATATCAGTTTTTCCTAGTCATGGTAGACTATTCAACCAGATTTCTTAAGGCGGTCCCTCTCCGACAACCCAACACCACACAAATAGCCAGGGCAATGATAGAGATATTCTCAAGAGTGCGGGTTTCTCTGGTGATTCTCACTGTTTCGGGAAATCCCTACACTTCTAAACTTATGAAGCAAGTATACAAACAATTGGAGATATTACAGATAAGAACGGCTACCTACCTCCCCAGATTGATGGGTTGGTCAAAAGATATAATGCCATCTTGAAAAAAACTCCTGAAGTTAGAATCCATAAGATGGGAACAAATGCTTCCAGTGTACTTGTTCACCATACGCTGTAAAGAACAGAATAGTATTGGGTATTCCCCCTTTGAACTATTTTTTGGGTGGCAAAAGGCCCGTATGTTATTGGATATGGCCAGAAAATAATGAGAAATAGAAAAAGATGATCCTAAAACTCTCCTTGAATATGTAAGCGACCTGAAGATTCTCTTAAGTGAAATGCGACAAATAATGACAGTACATCTAGAGCAATGTCAAAGTACACAGAAAGAACAGTATGATAAAAAAGCCAAACTCAAAACTTTTACAGTGGGGGACTAAGTTCTTCGTTTATTGCCACCTTCTGATCATATGATGTTGAGCCAATGACAAGGACCCTTTGAGACAATGGAACAAGTGACTCCAGTATCCTACCAACTAAAGGACATTTTCCATGTAAATCTCCTAAAAAATGGGAAAGGCCACCTCCAGTTCTCCTGGCAGAAAAGAGAGATCTCTGTATACAGGACCTCCAATGTATCGGTCTGAGGTTGGGACATGTGAAGAGACACAAATTGGTGGAGCAACTCAAGTTATGTCTAGGGGGGTTTTACACAGCTCCCGTGCGTACTCATATAATTCAACATTCCATTGTTACGGAACCGTGGAAGCAAGTGTGGTTCAAACCCTATAGAATAGCAGAAGCGCAGTGTCATGCTATAGAGGAGGAAATACCGAAAATGTTACAAATGGGAATGATTGAAATTTCAGTGAGTGAATGGAATTCACCAATAGTTTTGGCTCCGAAATCGCATGGTACAATCTGGTTCTGCATGGACTTCCGAGAAGTCAATAAGATCGCAAAGTTCAATACGTATACTCTCCCACGCATCAACAAAATGATCGAAAGGCTAGGACATGTCCAAAATATTACTACCTTTGACCTATGTAAAGGGTATTGTCAAATACCTCTAAATCTGAGAGATAAAGAGAAAACTGCCTCTTCTACACCAGGGGTGCTTTATCAGTTTACTGTTTTACCCTTTGGATTACATGAAGCACCAGCCACGTTCCAAAGGATGTTGAACACAGTACTGAGACCTCATGGACCTTATAAAGCAGTATACATAGATGATATAATTATTCACAGTCATTCCTGGGAGGTGTTCCAAATCTTACGGAAAGTAGTCCTTAAAGTGAACCCCATGAAGAGCCATTTGGCTACTAAACAAGTGAAGCATTTGGGATATTTGTTGGTAAAAGCACTGATTCAGCCTCAAGAAGAGAAAGTGTCAGCCATCCTACAAGTTCCCTTTCCGAAACTAAAAAAAGAATTATGGGCATTCCTGGAGTTCGTGGGATACTATCGGAGGTTCATTCCAAGATTTTCCCACTGGGCTACTCCCTTGACTGACCAATTGAAAAACAGCTGAGAAGCCAACAGAGAGTTAAGAAATCCGCACCCTGTGTCTTAAATGTTTTTAAAATGTTACAAAACGTCCTAATGTTGGAGCCTGTCCTACGAACCCCTGATGTTTCAAAAAAAGTTTACTTTACAAACGGATTTCAGGAGGATGAAGACGGGGTAAAAAACCCATAGTTTATGTCAGACATAAAGTATTCCCTAGAGAACCTAATTATGACATACTTGAGAAAGAAGGACTAGCAGTCAAATGATCGGAGGGCTACTTATACCCTACGATATTACCTTGAGGGTCAGGAATTTGACCTGTATACTGACCACACCCCATTAGAATGGATGTCACAAAATAAAGGAAATAGTTTTGTGTTATGGTGGTTTTTTTGGCCCTACAACTCTTTCAGTTCAAAACATACCATAGAAGAGGAAGAGAACAAACCAATGTAGATTTCCTTTCATGATATCCTAAGGGAAATTTCTTCCAAGGAAGAAAGTAAAGGAGGGGAGATGTGAGGTGACAAGACCCCGGCGCCCCCATTTGCCTGATAAAGTGGGCAAGGATCTCAAGAAGACCGTGGAGGAACACTGGCAACACCTAAAAACAAAAACAAACTCTGCATTGGGGAAAGGAGAGGGGCTAACACATGGATGGAACACAGTAACAAAACTGACAAAGGACTATGATTTAAGGAAGGATGAGGCGGAGCTAACTCAGAGAAAAGGAGATAGAACACGGAATGGGGAGTCAGAGGAGAGGAACGTCCTGGAGGGGGAGCAAGAAGAATTCCCAGAGTGGTAGGAGAGAAGCGAGAAGACGGCCTTGAAATGGCACAATGGAACCGGGAGCAGGACGCAAGCAGCCGCCTCCAAGGAGGAAGAAGAGAAGGACGACAACGAGAGCTAGATAGAGGAGTAGTGGTTGCCACCGGCCCATGTGGAGACATCTGCCACAACTGAGGAGAGTTGGGGCTACGTCGGTAAGTGAATGGGGCTCGGGCAATACACCACAATGGGAAACTGAGGGTACACCTGAAGTGAGAAGAGCCCACTGGGGTATACTCTCAGGTTGTGTTGGAATTCACTACATGGGGAATTGAAGGCCTAGGACATTAAGGGGCCGATTCCGATCTCGGCCGGTAGGGCTCCGAATCGGATTCGGCTTAACCGGATCTGATTTGGAGCCCTATTTCCCGACCGATCCGTACGCTCGTCCGGACGAGCGAGTACGATGCGAAATCGCCGACCGACTCGTTCGGGCGTCCCAACCGCTCCGACCGACTCGTCCCCGGGTCTAACCGCACCGACCGACTCGCTCGGACACGACTCGCACCGCGCAATGGAAACGTTCCCCGGCCGTGTAAGTACGATGCGCGCCGCGAGCAGTCCGACCAACACGCGCCGTCCGGCTCGAAAGAGCAGTCGGAGCCGTACTCGGGGTCCGTGTCGGACCCCCAGTACGCGTAGCCGCGCGAGTCGCACACAGGGGGACCCATGGGTCCCCCTACCTGTGCGTGTACGGCGCGAGTCGCTTCGCCGCGTACCCGCTGTAGGGGCGCCCTTGTTCGCCTCGCACCCATTGAGGCAATGGGAGCCCGCGTACGCGTTGTACGACCGGCTTCCATTGACTTCAATGGGAGTCCGACCGACTCGAGTACGATAGCATACGGACGCATCGTACTCATTCGGTCGGGCTGCACGGGTCCGATTCGGTCGGAAATCTCTCCGGGTCCGGCTCGGTCGGAGAGATTTCTGGCCCGAATCGGAATCGGCCCCTAAGTGTTGGGGGAATGGCACGTGAATAGGGCCTGAAGATTAGACCCTGGTCAGGATAGTAACACGAGAGCCTGCAGTTTATGTCCTAGTCCACTAAATGAAGTCTAAACTTCACAAGCGCGATATAGCACTGGGTGTTGGTGATGGGAACTCACTTAAGGGGCCAAGGAAGATCACGCTTGAGACCGAATTAAAGGGAGCACGGTCCTAAAGATAGCAGTTTAGCTCTGTCTTCCAGTATGTTTTATTTTTACTAACTGAATATTTTCCTGTTTCATGAGGGATGCTGGTGACAACCATTTCCCTGCACCTGCAGAGGAAAAAGGACAAAAAATTACCATCCCGACTTTTTTATTTGGAACCTACACCTCAAGACAGAGAGACTATGGGGTCGATTCCGATTCGGGCTGGAAAAAGCACCGACCGACTCGGAGCCGGAATTAATTCCGACCGACACGTACCTGTGGCACCCGACACGCCAAGTACGATGCAAGGCGTGCAAAATCCGACCGACACGTACGGAACCCAAGCCGAACGACCGAGCCGCACGGAAAACAGCAATCCGGCCGGAAAAACACGCGAATCCAACCGACCGACACGCACCCGGAACAAATCCAACCGAAACGTACACGCGAACTCCAAACCGCAAAGTACGATGCAAGGCGCGAAAACCACGACCGAGTCGTACGGAGGACAAGCCGTACGACCGACACGCATACAAAACCGAGCCGAAGTAACACAAAACACCGCGACCGACGCGTACGCAGCATAGAAAACTGCACAAACACAGCGTGAACGAAACGGAGAAGACCGTACGAGACAACTGCAGGGTCCGACTCGGTCACAAGAACGTTTCCAACATGCACAGAAAGTACTAAGGAAAAATACAAAAAAAAAGGCCAAACAAGCAATTACAAAGCCAATAAATACTGGGGGGTGGGGACAGAGAACAAAGACACACCCACAACTCCACCCATATAAAGGACACAAATCCCAACCATGATCCTTTGCAAATGCTATTCTACTGCCAGCACTCAACAGACAGCAACCACACACCCACAGCTCATCCCTCACACAAGCCACACACCATCAGCACACCAACAAATAGCTACCTCACATACACCCAGCAAAACACACACTCACACACCCTCACCTGCACACCAACACACACATCACTCACCATCACCACCCATCACCATGCCCCCCAAGAAGAATCACAAGTTCCTAGATTGTGAATTGGAAGTCATGGTAGACGAGATCCTCAGGGTAGAGCCACAGCTGTTTGGCACACTGGTCCAACAGACACCCATCTCCCAGAAAACCAAGATGTGGGATAGGATCATCAACAGGGTGAACGCACAATCACCATGTCTGCGCACAAAGACTGACATCCAGAACAGGTGGTATGACGTGCGCAGGAGGGTACGGGAGCTGCTCAAGAAGGACTACCTCCTGAGCCAATACACCGGCAGTGGCCCTCCTGCCAAGCCAGTATACCTCAGGCCCTGGGAGGAGAAGGTGCGGGCCATCCTTCCGCCAGTGAGCGTCTATGGACTAGAGAACATCCCAGAGCCTGGTGAGTACACAACAAATGTACACAATACACACACACATCACTGTCAAGGGGAGAGTCAAACCATGCACTCATAGCAATTACACAGCAACCAGAACCATCCCAAAATGTGTATGTCAGTCAGATAAACACAACACATGCCATCTCAAAGTTACATTTAACCGTGTCATCACATGTACAAACACAACTACAACTACAGCTAGGCAGTGGCACAAATATAACTAACAAACACATCCAGACATGTAGCCACCACTACAACACCAACACACAGTGAAGACCACTGAAAGAAAGGAATTCTGTGTATGCTGGGCAAGTCAGTGTAGCCAATGGCATCATGGGAGTCGTAGTCACAGATATTGCTCACCCCCACAACTGTCCCATCAACACCACCATGAACCATGCGCACATCACAGGGAGTGGAAAAGGACTCACAAGATGGCTGACACTGGCTACTGCTGTGGGGAGCACAAGGCCCTGCTGGCAACTGTGCAACAACCAACAGCAGGACACCACTGACTGACATCCTGAGAGACAACTTCCACTCCCTGCAATGCAAGCACGTTCCATGGTGGGATATCTGGCTGGGTGGGAAGGAGGACTTGCAGCACTGACCATAGTCACAAGCACCTCCCCTCACACACCCCCTCAACACATACTCCACATAACCCACCTGGGAGAATGCAATGCCTCACATCCTAACTCAAGATCCCACAAAGAACCACCACCCTGGGTTATGTTGTGTGAAGCACAGGGACACTCTTGGGACTTTTAGCCAAACAACTGCCAGGACAACACTCCCAGCCATCCTGTCAGCACAGGCAGCCCACCCCACAGGGAAGCAGAGTCAAAGGAAGGAAGCATGGGCATGCTGGGAAGGGGGGTGGAGGCAATAGCATGATGGGAGTAGTAGGCACAGATATTGCTCAGCCTCACAACTGGCCCATCAACACCACCCTGAACCATGCTCACATCACAGGGAGTGGATAAGGACTGACAAGATGGCTGACACTGGCTACTGCTGTGGGGAGCACAAGGCCCTGCTGGCAACTGTGCACCAACCAACAGCAGGACACCACTGACTGACATCCTGAAAGACAACTTCCACTCCCTGCAATGCAAGCACGTTCCATGGTGGGATATCTGGCTGGGTGGGAAGGAGGACTTGCAGCACTGACCATAGTCACACGCACCTCCCCTCACACACCCCTCAACACATACTCCACATAACCCACCTGGGAGAATGCAATGCCACACATCCTAACTCAAGATCCCACAAAGAACCTCCACCCTGGGTTATGTTGTGTGAAGCACAGGGACACTCTTGGGACTTTTAGCCAAACAACTGCCAGGACAACACTCCCAGCCATCCTGTCAGCACAGGCAGCCCACCCCACAGGGAAGCAGAGTCAAAAGGAAGGAAGGATGGGCATGCTGGGAAGGGGGTGGAGGCAATAGCATGATGGGAGTCGCAGTCACAGCTCTACATCCCCCACCACATGGCCCAGCAAGCTCACACTCACGCATGCACATCCCACAGAGAGTGGAAAGGCCCATCAAAGATGTCTGACACTGTTGCTGTGTCGTGGGAAGCACAAGGGCATGCTGGGAACTGCACACCAACCAACAGCAGGACACCACTGTCAGCCATCTTGCCATTGCTCTCACACCCACACACACTGAACTCCCCACAAAAGCAAGTAAGTATGGGAATGCTGGGAGGTGGGGTGGAGGCAATAGCATGATGGGAGTCATAGTCACAGACATAGCTCACCCCCACAACTGTCCCATCAACACCACCCTGAACCATGCTCACATCACAGGGAGTGGAAAACAACTGACAAGATGGCTGACACTGGCTACTGCTGTGGGGAGCACAAGGCCCTGCTGGCAACTGTGCACCAACAAACAGCAGGACACCACTGACTGACATCCTGAAAGACAACTTCCACTCCCTGCAATGCAAGCACGTTCCATGGTGGGATATCTGGCTGGGTGGGAAGGAGGACTTGCAGCACTGACCATAGTCACAAGCACCTCCCCTCACACACCCCCTCAACACATACTCCACATAACCCACCTGGGAGAATGCAATGCCTCACATCCTAACTCAAGATCCCACAAAGAACCACCACCCTGGGTTATGTTGTGTGAAGCACAGGGACACTCTTGGGACTTTTAGCCAAACAACTGCCAGGACAACACTCCCAGCCATCCTGTCAGCACAGGCAGCCCACCCCACAGGGAAGCAGAGTCAAAAGGAAGGAAGCATGGGCATGCTGGGAAGGGGGGTGGAGGCAATAGCATGATGGGAGTAGTAGGCACAGATATTGCTCAGCCTCACAACTGGCCCATCAACACCACCCTGAACCATGCTCACATCACAGGGAGTGGATAAGGACTGACAAGATGGCTGACACTGGCTACTGCTGTGGGGAGCACAAGGCCCTGCTGGCAACTGTGCACCAACAAACAGCAGGACACCACTGACTGACATCCTGAAAGACAACTTCCACTCCCTGCAATGCAAGCACATTCCATGGTGGGATATCTGGCTGGGTGGGAAGGAGGACTTGCAGCACTGACCATAGTCACAAGCACCTCCCCTCACACACCCCCTCAACACATACTCCACATAACCCACCTGGGAGAATGCAATGCCACACATCATAACTCAAGATCCCACAAAGAACCTCCACCCTGGGTTATGTTGTGTGAAGCACAGGGACACTCTTGGGACTTTTAGCCAAACAACTGCCAGGGCAACACTCCCAGCCATCCTGTCAGCACAGGCAGCCCACCCCACAGGGAAGCAGAGTCAAAAGGAAGGAAGGATAGGCATGCTGGGAAGGGGGGTGGAGGCAATAGCATGATGGGAGTCGTAGTCACAGCTCTACATCCCCCACCACATGGCCCAGCAAGCTCACACTCATGCATGCACTTCCCACAGAGAGTGGAAAGGCCCATCAAAGATGTCTGACACTGTTGCTGTGTTGTGGGGAGCACAAGGGCATGCTGGGAACTGCACACCAACCAACAGCAGGACACCACTGTCAGCCATCTTGCCATTGCTCTCACACCCACACACACTGAACTCCCCACAAAAGCAAGTAAGTATGGGAATGCTGGGAAGTGGGGTGGAGGCAATAGCATGATGGGAGTCATAGTCACAGATATTGCTCAGCCTCACAACTGGCCCATCAACACCACCCTGAACCATGCTCACATCACAGGGAGTGGATAAGGACTGACAAGATGGCTGACACTGGCTACTGCTGTGGGGAGCACAAGGCCCTGCTGGCAACTGTGCACCAACAAACAGCAGGACACCACTGACTGACATCCTGAAAGACAACTTCCACTCCCTGCAATGCAAGCACGTTCCATGGTGGGATATCTGGCTGGGTGGGAAGGAGGACTTGCAGCACTGACCATAGTCACAAGCACCTCCCCTCACACACCCCCTCAACACATACTCCACATAACCCACCTGGGAGAATGCAATGCCACACATCCTAACTCAAGATCCCACAAAGAACCTCCACCCTGGGTTATGTTGTGTGAAGCACAGGGACACTCTTGGGACTTTTAGCCAAACAACTGCCAGGACAACACTCCCAGCCATCCTGTCAGCACAGGCAGCCCACCCCACAGGGAAGCAGAGTCAAAAGGAAGGAAGGATGGGCATGCTGGGAAGGGGGTGGAGGCAATAGCATGATGGGAGTCGTAGTCACAGCTCTACATCCCCCACCACATGGCCCAGCAAGCTCACACTCATGCATGCACATCCCACAGAGAGTGGAAAGGCCCATCAAAGATGTCTGACACTGTTGCTGTGTCGTGGGGAGCACAAGGGCATGCTGGGAACTGCACACCAACCAACAGCAGGACACCACTGTCAGCCATCTTGCCATTGCTCTCACACCCACACACACTGAACTCCCCACAAAAGCAAGTAAGTATGGGAATGCTGGGAAGTGGGGTGGAGGCAATAGCATGATGGGAGTCATAGTCACAGACATAGCTCACCCCCACAACTGTCCCATCAACACCACCCTGAACCATGCTCACATCACAGGGAGTGGAAAACAACTGACAAGATGGCTGACACTGGCTACTGCTGTGGGGAGCACAAGGCCCTGCTGGCAACTGTGCACCAACAAACAGCAGGACACCACTGACTGACATCCTGAAAGACAACTTCCACTCCCTGCAATGCAAGCACGTTCCATGGTGGGATATCTGGCTGGGTGGGAAGGAGGACTTGCAGCACTGACCATAGTCACAAGCACCTCCCTCACACACACCCTCAACACATACTCCACATAACCCACCTGGGAGAATGCAATGCCTCACATCCTAACTCAAGATCCCACAAAGAACCACCACCCTGGGTTATGTTGTGTGAAGCACAGGGACACTCTTGGGACTTTTAGCCAAACAACTGCCAGGACAACACTCCCAGCCATCCTGTCAGCACAGGCAGCCCACCCCACAGGGAAGCAGAGTCAAAGGAAGGAAGCATGGGCATGCTGGGAAGGGGGTGGAGGCAATAGCATGATGGGAGTAGTAGGCACAGATATTGCTCAGCCTCACAACTGGCCCATCAAAACCACCCTGAACCATGCTCACATCACAGGGAGTGGATAAGGACTGACAAGATGGCTGACACTGGCTACTGCTGTGGGGAGCACAAGGCCCTGCTGGCAACTGTGCACCAACAAACAGCAGGACACCACTGACTGACATCCTGAAAGACAACTTCCACTCCCTGCAATGCAAGCACGTTCCATGGTGGGATATCTGGCTGGGTGGGAAGGAGGACTTGCAGCACTGACCATAGTCACAAGCACCTCCCCTCACACCCCCTCAACACATACTCCACATAACCCACCTGGGAGAATGCAATGCCACACATCCTAACTCAAGATCCCACAAAGAACCTCCACCCTGGGTTATGTTGTGTGAAGCACAGGGACACTCTTGGGACTTTTAGCCAAACAACTGCCAGGACAACACTCCCAGCCATCCTGTCAGCACAGGCAGCCCACCCCACAGGGAAGCAGAGTCAAAAGGAAGGATGGGCATGCTGGGAAAGGGGGTGGAGGCAATAGCATGATGGGAGTCGTAGTCACAGCTCTACATCCCCCACCACATGGCCCAGCAAGCTCACACTCACGCATGCACATCCCACAGAGAGTGGAAAGGCCCATCAAAGATGTCTGACACTGTTGCTGTGTCGTGGGGAGCACAAGGGCATGCTGGGAACTGCACACCAACCAACAGCAGGACACCACTGTCAGCCATCTTGCCATTGCTCTCACACCCACACACACTGAACTCCCCACAAAAGCAAGTAAGTATGGGAATGCTGGGAAGTGGGGTGGAGGCAATAGCATGATGGGAGTAGTAGGCACAGATATTGCTCAGCCTCACAACTGGCCCATCAACACCACCCTGAACCATGCTCACATCACAGGGAGTGGAAAACAACTGACAAGATGGCTGACACTGGCTACTGCTGTGGGGAGCACAAGGCCCTGCTGGCAACTGTGCAACAACCAACAGCAGGACACCACTGACTGACATCCTGAAAGACAACTTGCACTCCCTGCAATGCAAGCACAGTCCATGGTGGGATAACTGACTGGCTGGGTGGGAAGGAGGGCCGGCTGTCAACCAAATACAACCAATGCAGACCATGTTCACACCCCAACAAATACATAGAAATGCCCAAATAATGCAGGACAATGTGCTACACCAATATCAACCCCTGACTGTGACAACTTAGGACAATGCAATGTACAGGCCCGCACCCAGAGGTACAGTCACAACTGTCAGGTGTGTCAACCATTGATGCCTGCAGAAACATAACATACATTGTGTGTGTCTCCCAAAAACAGGTGATGATGGGGACACAGCAGCAGACGCTGAGGAGTCCCAGTCCCAGGCTCAAGAGGATACAGAGCTCACTGGTGTCGTACAGCCTCTGCCCTCCTCGGACGAAGAAGACCAACCTGGCACCTCCGGTGCAAGTCAACATGCAGCACCAGCAGGACCACCAGCTGCAGCACCAGCAGGACCACCAGCTGCACCCCCTGCACCCACCCCTCCAACGACTGTCACCACAAATACCATCCCTGCCGACATGGACAGAACAAGGAGCACCACCAGCACAGGGACCCTGGACCAACGTGGGGCCATGGACACCACCACCAACCCCCAAGGGGGACCAGGGTCATCTGTGTGTGCCACTGCACGCACTGCACATGTCGGCAGGGGTGGTGGGAGGGGTGGGAGACAGAGGTCGCTGCTTGCAGAGGTGTCTGGTGTGCATGACGACCCACAACTGGTACG
This sequence comes from Calotriton arnoldi, assembly GCA_963921515.1. Taxonomy (NCBI): domain Eukaryota; kingdom Metazoa; phylum Chordata; class Amphibia; order Caudata; family Salamandridae; genus Calotriton; species Calotriton arnoldi. The sequence goes on along the minus strand of CAWUFW010000322.1, from coordinate 3,266,266 downwards.
CATAGCCGATGCGTACCAGTCCAGCACCGGAGATCTCAGCCAGGTAGTGGGGCTCCTCAGAGACATGAAACAGCAGCAGGCTGCCCATCATGTCCGCTTGGACTCTCACATGTCCCGCGTGGAGTCCAAGTGGGACGCACTGCAAGAGATGACGGCGGTGCACAGGGACATATTACAATGCCTCCGCCAGATGAACAGTAACCAGTCTACACCTCCCTGTGTGCCAACATCTGGTGCTGAACAAACTGCAACTGCCACAGGGAGGGAGGATGACTCTGGCGGAGAGTCCCCTGCACCGCAGCAGCCTGTACTTGAGGGCCCCCCCCCAAAGAAGAGGGGTCGTCCGAGGAGGGGCAAGTGAGAGGCCGATGGCCAAGTGCAACCCCCAGGAAGCCTGAACCTGTTCTGGATGTTCACCTTTGTGCACAAACTGTTCACCCTGTTGACGGCAACACAACTCCCACACATGACATGGGGAGTACAAGTTGGACCAATGTCTCAGACAACTGTGGCCCCGATACTGGGGATTTTGTCTACCAGGACTTTCAATTCACCTAGGAACTTCTGATTGCAATATAAATGTACAGCACTAACCATCCTATGCACTATTCACACAAATGTATCACAATAAACACACTAATACACCATACTTGCCTCTGTTGTGATTCCAACGTGGGTGCTGTCATGGGGATGATGAACTGCAAAATTACACTGTGTATGCGGACTGCAACAGCAAGTACAACACAGGCATGTGAGTAAAGGCAACGTGACACATATGAGGGAGACACACCACCAGGGCTACACAACACATACACACCTAGGCCATCTGACTCATTGCCTACACTGATGTTGCCAGGGAAGACGGTGCAATGCACAGACACCACACCCATTCCCAGTTGTAGTCAAGTAGCCCACAGGTGCAGTAAGCAAATGGCAGTCAAATGTGTGACCACAGACAACGCACATCACAAAGTGAAGCACAGGTTTATTACACAGTTGCAACGTCGTAACCACTACAGATGCAAGGTAATCCCACCTGGCAGCGGGCACACAGTCAACAACTGTAGAAGGAAGTAAGTCCATGGGTGTGGCGCACATCACCTGTAGGGACACAACAGCTACCACCCTGGAAGTACAATCACGTCGTCGGTGGACACAGTTGACCAAACGAATCTGAAAGTACCCTGTGAAGGACAGAAATGACACACAGTCAAAAGCAATGGAGAACAGGACAGAACAGCAAAACCCATGCACAATACATGTTACAAGATACCCACCCAGAACCAAGTTAGCATGTCAACACTGTTGGGGAGTACAGACCACCTGTAAGCACACATCGCTACACACATCCAGTCAAGTAGCCCATGGACACACTCCAACAGCACCAGAGCACCACCTACACATATCATGCCAACTCACATCATTGACATGACACCTCAGGATACTCACATTCAGCTAAAGAAGTTGGTGATGAGCTGTGTGCGGACATCACCCTCATCATCATCACTGGCATCGTGGTCCAGGCCAGGATCCTCCACAGGTGGCGGATGTTGGTCATTGTCATCCTGGATGAGAGGCAACTCCTTCCGCACTGCCAGGTTGTGGAGCATGCAGCAGACGATGATAATCTTGCACACCTTCGCTGGGGCATATGGGAGGGACCCTCCTGTCTTGTCGAGGCAGCGGAAGCGGCTCTTCAGGAGACCAAATGTCCGCTCAATCACTCTCCTGGTCCGACCATGTGCCTCATTGTAGCGCATCTGGGCTGGTGTCACAGGGTTCCTGAGGGGTGTCAGCAACCACGGCATGTTGGGGTATCCCGAGTCACCTACGGACAGACAAGTGCACATTAGCTGACTTGGAAAAGTGGGCGGAATACTACAGATCAGATCACACACAATGGCACAAAGTCAGTACACACCGACAAGCCAGGCACGCTGGTTCTGCATCTGTGCCATCATCCTGGGGATGCGACTACTCCTCATCACAAAGGCATCGTGTGCTGAACCAGGGAAACGGGCTCACACGTGTGAGATGGTCATATCTGCAAGACACACCACCAGTGCATTGACCGAGTGGTAGTGCTTGCGGTTACGGTAGGTCTGCTCCTGGGCCTGTGGTGGTACCAAAGCCACATGTGTCCCATCAATGGAGCCAATGACATGCGGCATCCTCCCCAGGGCATAGAAGTCACTCTTCACGTCAGTGAGTCGTCGCAGTCTAGGGAAATAGATGTACCGGTTCAGGTATAGCAACATTGCCTCCAAAACATCGCGGAGCACACGGCTCAACATGGTCTGTGACATCCCACCAGCAGTCGCCACAGTATGTTGGAAGGTACCGGTGGCAAAGAAGTGTAGGGCTGCCATCACCTTCACCTTGGGGGTCAGCGCTGTAGGATACGGCCGGCCAGGCTGCAAATGTGGGGCCAACTGCACTGCCAAATCCTCAATCAGCTGCCTGGTGAAGTGGTACCGTCGGATGCTGTCCCGTTCCACCATCGTTGCCAGGTCTGGGAATGGTCTATGGACAGCAGGAGCCCTGCAGTGCAGAGGAGAAGAAATCAAGATTGTAGGTCACCCCACATATGCGGCATTGAACACACTCAATATCACATCATACATCATTATGAGGCACAACTACATGAAGTGTGCAGTTCCGTAAGGACATGTATGGTACATACATGGCCAACATCTGTCATCACGGTTCAACAAGTGGCATCAATAAGTCCCAGGTTGGCCCATTGGATATCATGAGGCCGTGTCACAGTTCCCATCTCCTGCTGCCATGTCACAATCACCCCCCACAGTGACATGTGAGGACAGATGTGCCCCAGGCATCACAGCTCAACGACAGGTTCATTCCCAGGGACCCTGTATTGCCACATGGACACTGGCATTACATGGAGTATCATGTATACACCACAGCAAAACAACCATGACCCCCACAGGTAGTGGTTCCACTTGCCACTGCAGGACAGACATGGACGTCTGTGACACACGCACAACATCAAAGTCCATGCACACACAACGTGGCTGTGGAGACTGTCTCCCATTGTGCACATGAAATCAGAGACGTAAACACTACATGCACACAGACTGTGGAGGACCATCACTATTGTGCCACTGGGACACCCTGGCTCAAACATACCATCCCACATGGGACTCACGGGGTATGTGACATGACATACACGTACACCACCGTGAAATGTGACCATGGCACATGCACAGATATGAACAGTTGCACATCACAGTGGTCATGTACACGTAACACCCAGCATCCTGTCCCCATGAACACGTGCACAGCCTGGGGGTGGCTGCCCCCAGGTGACACCCACAGGACAACATGTACACCAACATACACACAATAGGAAATGCAGCCTTACATGCCTTATGTTACAGTTTGGACAGGCTGTGGTGTTGTAGGTGTGCCCCTCACTCCCTGGGAGCTATCTGTGGCTGGCATATGTTCATCTGAGACAGGCATGGAGACATATGCCAGTCACTTGTACAGGGATGCGTTGAACAGCAATGGACCGATCGGTGCACCCGGCCGGCCCATTGCATTCAATGTGTGCGGGTACACGTTGTACCCCTGTACGCGTTGTACCGCAATGGACCGATCGGTGCACCCGGCCGGCCCATTGCATTCAATGTGTGCGGGTACGCGTTGTACCCCTGTACGCGTTGAACAGCAATGGACCGATCGGTGCACCCGGCCGGCCCATTGCATTCAATGTGTGCGGGTACGCGTTGTACCCCTGCACGCGTTGAACAGCAATGGACCGATCGGTGCGCCCGGCCGGCCCATTGCATTCAATGTGTGCGGGTACGCGTTGTACCCCTGTACGCGTTGAACAGCAATGGACCGATCGGTGCGCCCGGCCGGCCCATTGCATTCAATGTGTGCGGGTACGCGTTGTACCCCTGTACGCGTTGAACAGCAATGGACCGATCGGTGTGCCCGGCCGGCCCATTGCATTCAATGTGTGCGGGTACGCGTTGTACCCCTGTACGCGTTGAACAGCAATGGACCGATCGGTGCGCCCGGCCGGCCCATTGCATTCAATGTGTGCGGGTACAGCGTTGTACCCCTGTACGCGTTGAACAGCAATGGACCGATCGGTGCACCCGGCCGGCCCATTGCATTCAATGTGTGCGGGTACGCGTTGTACCCCTGTACGCGTTGAACAGCAATGGACCGATCGGTGCGCACCCATTGTCAATGGCCTAGCCTGGCAACGGACGCGTTTTCGAAATCCGAACGAGTCGGTTGCTGGAAATTCAGTTGGTCACCCACAACAATGTTGCAAAATCATGTATGTCATGAAGTTGAAGATTTGAAGGATGCTGTGGGCGTGTATTGGTGCTGCTATTCCATGGATTGGCCAGATTCAGAAGATGCAAACGACTTGGACCTATCACTTTGGACACATGGGACAGTTACTGCCTCTGCAGCACATATATATTGCTGGCTGTTCCCCTGAGAGCTCACTTGCCTGCACTACATGCTCCAGGACGACATCTGCCACTGCACTGCTGCTGTCTCTGCCCCCTCTGGACCCTGCAATGGCACGTACTGTGGAGAGAGCCCCAGCCTTCAGGAGAACCAGGAACTGCTGGACAGCCTACTTCCACAGTACAGCAAGCTGTATGGGACACCAGGGGAGCAGGTGAGTGTTCTGTGCACTGCCTTTCTAAATGTGCATTTTGTCTGACTAGCAAGGCTGAAAGTCTGCACGCCACTGGTTAGCAGGCTCACTGAGTAGTTGTCACCCCCATAGTGTGTAGTGACATGCACTGGACAGGTATGGTGCAGTGACAGTGCATTTGAACAAGGTTTTACTTCCCATGCAATGATACCATGTAGTGACTTCTGGCAAACTGTCCATGGGCAGCGTTGCACTGCCTGTGTACAGCATGTGCCCCTGTGATTGAGACATGTATATACAACTGTGTCATGCACGGATATGTTGCATGTGTAGTAATGGCCTTTTCACTTTGTCATCCTCACAGGTTAATGCCCATCGGAAGCAGGAGATCTGGAAGGACATCGTCCGGGCTGTCCGGTCCGTGGGGGTCTACAAGCGCCGGATCCGCAACTGCCAGAAGAGGTGGCAGGACCTTCGGGGCTGGACCCGGAGGATTGCACAGGTCCAGCTGAAGCTGTTGCCTCCTCGCAGGAGGGGCGGAACACGGACCCTGACCCCCACATGCTCCAGATCCTGGCGGTGGTGTTTCCAGACCTGGATGGGCAGCTGAAGGCCAGACAGCAGCAAGGAGGGGGTGAGTCAAAGACTGCACTGTGAACTCTGTATTACATGCTATGTGCCCTCCTCTGGCCTGGTTAAACTGCCACAGTACAGCAGTCATGTTGTCCAGGAGCCATGTCCCTCTATTGTGCACTGCCCACTCCTCATCTGATACCCAGGTGTGGCCCTTACATTCAGGGAATTGTGTCACTTGGGACTGTGTCCTTGCAGTTTGCTTCACTCAAGGTGGGGGACAGACTCTGTTTCCCTAACTCTGTTGTGGGCATCATGGGTGGGTCCATTGTTCACACAATGCCTGTGTTTGGACATGTAATCTGCGTGTTGCTTTGATATGCGGTCCACTTGCTGAGCTGAGCCACCACATGTGCCTGGGGTATCTGGCACACACCCATGCAGCGGGTGGGAACAATGTTTGGGCCCCAGGAGTGTGCAGATTACGTGTGTCACACATACATAGCCAGCTATCCACTGTCCAGGACTCATCCCTCATTCATGTGGGGCAGGACAGTCATGCCTACTCCAGCCCATCCAATACACCTGTACTCCCACTCCCGGGTATCAGCTGACACGTTGTGCGCAGTGATTTGACCCCTCAGGTGTCTGCCTCTGTGTCAGTGTGCTGTGGATTTGTTGCCAGGACTGCTGGGGTGTTTCTCGGTAGGGGCTCAGCATGCCACTGGAGATGTGACCATAGGAGACGATACTTGTGTGTCACATAGGTGTTTGATCAGCTGCCCGTGCAGACTGGGGTATGCGAATGTGAAGTTCAGGCAGCTGTTTCCCATTCACAGCAGATTGTGAGGGGCTCAGGTTCAGAGGGTAGTGTCACAGGTCTCCCATATGTCCAATCGGTATGACCTGGACAGATGAGGGTTAAGATGATGTGTTGTGTGGGGGATGTACATGTGCACTTGTGCAGCTCCAGGACTTGCATTCCCCATGACCTACTATTGTGACACAGTGCAGAGTGTTGTTGTCTGGCTGCCAAGTCATACATCACTGAGACAGTGATGTATGACTTAGCAGTCATGCCTCCGCCATGGCATGTGTCTACTTATTGGTGATCCTGCAGGGGAGTGACATGTGCTACATGCACACCATTGTGGCGATGGCTATCAGGACATGGGTGCATCATGGTGTCTGTCGCTGGTATGCATCACATGCATTTCCTATTTTACTCTGGGCATCCCTTTCATCCGGAAACCTGTACTGACTCAGTGGCAAGAGTTGTGATGTGTGCATGTCCACATGCTACACTGTGTCCTCTGCACTGTCCAACTACTGTGTAGTTGGTGCATGTGTCCACACTGGGGTGTTGCTATCCAACAGACACCAGACAGATGGGTGCAAGGCCATGTGGGATGTGAGTGCCATGGTTGGCATCAGACTGACAATTGGCTTCTCCTGTTCAGTTAGGGCACTTTTAGCAATGTTCAACTAATGATGCCAGGGCTTGCTCTGTAATGTGCTGTTCTCACAGTGGTGTGTGCGTTTGGTGCAGGTGACTGATGTCTGTCTGTTTCCCCATTGTTTGCAGATACATCCACGGCCACGGAAGGGGACAGCTCCACGGACCAGGAGGAGCCGGAGAGCCAGACTGGGTCAACAGCCGAGGAGTGGTCGGAGGGACCCAGTGGCACAGAGGGCGAGGGAGCCACACCGAGGAGTCCTCAGCAGCATCCACCTCAGCTGAGGACCACAGCGGCTCGGAGGATGACTCCCTTATGGAGGCGGGTGTCAGCAGCCACCACACCCCAGCTAGTGTTGCTGTCCCCGCCACCACCAGCACCACCACCGCCCTCCCATCGGCTCCCATTCCCCAGGTCCGTGGAGGCTCCCATGTTCGGGAGCGTGTCTCCTTTGGGCCAGGCACCGCACCCCCTGCCCCTGTGTCCCCTGCTGCCCTGAGTGAGGAGTCTGTGTACCTCCTTCGCCAGCTCCATGTAGGGCAGACAGCCATGCTGAGTGTCCTCCATGCGCACACCGCTCTGTTGACTCAGCTGGTGTCGTTCATGGAGGGCATCTCATCGGGCATGTCTGACCTACAGAGGGGCAATAGGTCCATGGACTCCTCCCTGACGGCAGCAGTGTCCCTCCTCAGACAGTCCCTCACCCCTCCTGCCTCTGCTCCATCCACACTCCCCAGCACCTTACCCGTCCCAAGCACACACACACCGGCACAGGCACACACCAGCACACACACGTCCAGCACACAGACACACACGCCACAAACAAAACGCACACGCACGCATAGTCAGGGGACTGAAACCAGACTCACAGGGGATGGGGCCCTGGAACACACACACGCATCCACGAGCACTGCGCAGTCCTCAGTTGCCTCTCCCTCCAAAGCACCCTCCCTTGCCTCACCTGCAACCCCAAAGACCCAGCGGCTCTTCCTCAGTGACCTCGGCCTCTTCCCCTCCGATCCAGCTGATACAGCATTCAGGGGGAAGAGGAAGCCCACCCACACGGAGCAGAGTGCCCCTCGTCCCCGGACACCCTCCCCAGGCGCAGACAGACTGAGGCCCCCACCCGCAAGTCCCCCGGAGTCGTAAGAGCAAGACCCCGCCGCCGCCCTGCAGCTCAGGCACCAGGTCTCCTTCCTCCATCCCTCAGGCCCCCACTCCACAGGTGCCCCCACCACACCCTGCCCCAGGTTCCCCCACCCACAGATATACCATCCCCAAGAGGATCCGGCCTTCTCCCCCTGCCACTTGCTCTCCCAGCACCACACCCCCGCTGCGCTTGTCTGTGCCACTGATGTGGTGAGGGTGTCCTCCCCCTCTGTCCAGCCCACCTTGCCTGTTCCCCATTCTCCTCCCCTGGTGGTAGGCACTGCAGTGGAGTCCACTACCACCCTGTCTGACTTGGGCACTGCAGTGGCGGACCTGTCCACTCCATCTGCAGGGTCCACTGCAGTCGTGCCGGCACCCACAACATCTGAGTCATGCCCCCAGTTGTGCCGGCACACACCATGTCAGACACCTCCACTGCAGTTGTCAGTGGCTCTCCAGCACCCACCACCCCTTCCCTGCTTCCTCCTGGTGAGCCCTGATCCTGTCCCTGCGGTGCCTGGCCTGCCCCCCGTAGGCCCCTCCTAGTGGATTGTCCCTGGTTTTGTGGAGTGCAGGCATGCGTAGGGTGACATCTGCCACTGTCACCCTGTTTGGACTTTGACAATGGACTGGCCATTGGCCTTTGTGTTTTTTCTGGACTTTCACTTTTAAACACACATATGCTGAATAAAGCAACTTTCTGTTCTCTAGTGCTTATGCTTCTGATGTACATGTTGTTGATGATGCTAACCATGCCCTTGCTGCAGTGATGTTGATATTTGGTCTCATGATAATGAAGTGTTACTGTGCAGGAACACATGTGGTCCAGGGGGAATGTGTCCTATCCTGTGGTGTATCCATGTCATCCATAGCAGCATCTGAGGGTGTCATGTGTTCAGTATTTGGCAATGGGATTTCCTACTTACATTAGCAATTTCACATCTGTGGCTTCCACCCCTGCACATCTGTTGTGCCTGCCATTGTTCAATTCGTCTACTTCCCTGACCGTGTGGCCATCTCCACTGGACATGCAGGTTTGGGCATCAACGGGGAAGGACTCATCTGTGTTGTCAGTGCAACATTGCTATACAAGTGTGTTGGATCTGTGCTGATGATTTCGTTGGCACTTCCATGACCAGGCTGATGTGACAGGAGCCTTCATTTGGTGCTAATTGTTGATTGTGTGACCAAGTGCTCAGCTGACATGATGGGGCCCTACTGAGGCAACATATGGCACAGCTTTCCTCACACAGGAGTGGAGTCCCCTCATGGCAGTGTGTACTCCTGTGACATTGCCTGCGCCCAAGGTGTGTGTTGTATGAGCATGTCTGTGTGTTCACTTCCGTTTTGCTGTGCATGCTGTGATCCCTAGTGTTGTACCTGTTTGTGATGCTTGCTGAGTTGACCTATGTTCCCCCAAAGTCTTCTCCCTGGGTTCTCTGTGATGTGGGTGCATGGCACATTACTGGTCATCAGGGTTTCACCCATAGGTGTGTTTGCTGTCAGGGCTGTGTTTGTGTGCAGACGCAGATGGGTCACAGTCAGGTTTCCCCTTGGCACTTGTTGTTTGCACCTGTCATGTGATTTCCAGTTTGTGTTATCTTTCAGTGATTGTGACACGTTGTGTGTGTGACTGCTGGCACTCCTCAGGGTCCGGGCTGCAATGTTGGTTGTTGTCTATGTGTGTTCTTTGTGGGTGACCTTGGCTTCTTCATTGGTGTGTGACTGTGGCTGGGATCCCATTGGTTGGTGTGGTATTGCCGTCATGTCCATGTACAGCGTAGTGTGCAGTGTGTCAGACATTCAGGAGTCTTGTTGAGTGGCAATGTGTGATGTGTTTCTGCACCTTGGTTCCCACCCACCACCCTGGAATTGTCATGGGTGCATGTGCAATGTCACCAGTGCATGTGTGCTTCACTGCTGCACATTGTTGGAGGTTGAGGTGTGTGGTGTTGAGTGTGTGCAGATGAGAGTTGTTGCCCGGCTAGACCCCTGCCTCCATGTTGGCCTTGGCTTACTGGCCGTGCTGATTGATTTGTGCTTGTGTAGGTGTGATGGTAGTTTGTTGCTCAGGACACATGACTGTGGTTCACAGTGTGAACGACATTTAGCTTTGTCATCACAGTGGGATTGTAATGCAGCCCAGGGTCACCACATTGTGGGGGCCCTGGGGGTAGTGCTGTGGTGTGTCTGTGTCTTGCTGTGTCAGTTGCTGTTCCTACGTGCCTGTGTGACATGTGTGATTTGTGCTCCCTCTCATCTGACAATGCCTGATTGCCCACATAGGGGATTTGGATCCATGAGTTACCTTTGTGTGGCACTGTATGTACATCTGTATGATTGGTATTCAGGCCTCCTCATGTGTTGTGTGGTTGCCTGGGGACACTGGCACCCCCCCCCCTCACCTGTTGTGTTTGATGTGCAGTGTGGGTCTGCCTGTTTGTGTTTGTGCATCTGCACCACTGCATTGGCATATCTTAGGTGTGCCATTGGCTGTATGTAGTTTGGTGGGTTTCCCCTGCTGTCCCTGGGACTCCTAGGTCATCAGTCAGCACAATGATCATGGTTTGTGTGTCCCATTGCTGCCATGGTATGGTATCTGTTCACCTCACATCTACAGTCTCCACAGGGTGTCTGCATTTGTGTGCCCATTGGTGCAAATATGTGGGTCTGCATTCTGATGGTCACTTCTGTCATTGTGTCATTGATGAATGTTGACTGTGTCAGCCCCCATGGGTGTTGTTTGTCTGCACATGGCCAAAGGTATGTCTTATTTGCACTGCAGTATTTGCCTCCCCCAATCTATGTTGCAATGGGACACATGCACTACTTTGCCACTGATGTGTTTTATGTTCTGTGACCAGGAATCATCCATGCAGTTTGGCAGTTGCAGTTTTTTCTTTGTCAACACTTACATTTTGGTCACTGTGATGATGGGGGTTTGGACCCCATTGCCACAATGTTCAAAATGTGCTTCAGCTATGGACCCCACACTTACCTTTTGGTCACTGTGATGATGGAGGTTTGGACCCCATTGCCACATTGGTCATGGCCTGCTTGCATTGTGGGGGCCACACACATATATGTGTGGCACATGTGATAGGGGGTCACATTGTATGTTCAAAGTCATGTTCAGTGTTGTAGGCATTTGACACAGTCTACACACGCTTGTCATGGTGTTGGGGGGATGTCTTTTTCTTGCATTCCCTAGGTTGTGGTGTGCTGGTTGTGTCATGCATTCTCCATCCTATGAGTGGGGGTGGTGTTGGTGGTAGGCATCCAGCCCCCCATGGGTAGAGGTGATAGTAGTTGTAGGCATCCAGCCCCCCCTGGGTAAGGGTGGTGGTAGTAGTGGTGGGCATCCAGCCCCCCTGGCTAAGGGTGATAGTAGTGGTAGGCATCTGGCACCCCCCTGGCTTAGGGTGATAGTAGTGGTAGGCATCCAGCCCCCCCTGGGTAAGGGTGGTAGTAGTGGTGGGCATCTGGCACCCCCACGGCTAAGGGTGGTAGTAGTGGTAGTTATCCAGCCCCCCCTGGGTAAGGATGGTAGTAGTGGTGGGCATCTGGCACCCCCCTGGCTTAGGGTGATAGTAGTGGTAGGCATCTGGCACCCCCCTGGCTTAGGGTGATAGTAGTGGTAGGCATCCAGCCCCCCCTGGGTAAGGGTGGTAGTAGTGGTAGTTATCCAGCCCCCCCTGGGTAAGGGTGGTAGTAGTGGTGGCCATCTGGCACCCCCCTGGCTAAGGGTGGTAGTAGTGGTAGGCATCCAGCCCCCCCTGGGTAAGGGTGGTAGTAGTGGTGGGCATCCAGCCCCCCTGGCTAAGGGTGATAGTAGTGGTAGGCATCTGGCACCCCCCTGGCTTAGGGTGATAGTAGTGGTAGGCATCCAGGCCCCCTGGGTAAGGGTGGTAGTAGTGGTGGGCATCTGGCACCCCCTGGCTAAGGGTGGTAGTAGTGGTAGGCATCTGGCACCCCCTGGCTTAGGATGATAGTAGTGGTAGGCATCCAGCCCCCTGGCTAAGGGTGATAGTAGTGGTAGGCATCCAGCCCCCTGGGTAAGGGTGGTAGTAGTGGTGGGCATCTGGCACCCCCTGGCTAAGGGTGGTAGTAGTGGTAGGCATCCAGCCCCCCTGGGTAAGGGTGGTAGTGGTGGTGGGCATCTGGCACCCCCTGGCTAAGGGTGGTAGTAGTGGTAGGCATCCAGCCCCCTGGCTAAGGGTGGTAGTAGTGGTAGGCATCCAGCCCCCTGGGTAAGGGTGGTAGTGGTGGTAGGCATCTGGCACCCCCATGGCTAAGGGTGGTAGTAATGGTAGGCATCCAGCCCCCTGGCTTAGGGTGATAGTAGTGGTAGGCATCCAGCCCCCTGGGTAAGGGTGGTAGTGGTGGTGGGCATCTGGCACCCCCTGGCTAAGGGTGGTAGTAGTGGTAGGCATCCAGCCCCCTGGCTAAGGGTGGTAGTAGTGGTAGGCATCCAGCCCCCTGGGTAAGGGTGGTAGTGGTGGTAGGCATCTGGCACCCCCTGGCTAAGGGTGGTAGTAGTGGTAGGCATCCAGCCCCCTGGCTTAGGGTGATAGTAGTGGTAGGCATCCAGCCCCCTGGGTAAGGGTGGTAGCGGTGGTGGGCATCTGGCACCCCCTGGCTAAGGGTGGTAGTAGTGGTAGGCATCTGGCACCCCCCTGGCTTAGGGTGATAGTAGTGGTAGGCATCCAGCCCCCCCTGGGTAAGGGTGGTAGTAGTGGTAGTTATCCAGCCCCCCCTGGGTAAGGGTGGTAGTAGTGGTGGGCATCTGGCACCCCCCTGGCTTAGGGTGATAGTAGTGGTAGGCATCTGGCACACCCCTGGCTTAGGGTGATAGTAGTGGTAGGCATCCAGCCCCCTGGGTAAGGGTGGTAGTAGTGGTAGTTATCCAGCCCCCTGGGTAAGGGTGGTAGTAGTGGTGGCCATCTGGCACCCCTGGCTAAGGGTGGTAGTAGTGGTAGGCATCCAGCCCCCTGGCTAAGGGTGGTAGTAGTGGTAGGCATCCAGCCCCCTGGGTAAGGGTGGTAGTAGTGGTGGGCATCCAGCCCCCTGGCTAAGGGTGATAGTAGTGGTAGGCATCCAGCCTCCCTGGGTAAGGGTGGTAGTAGTGGTGGGCATCTGGCACCCCCTGGCTAAGGGTCGTAGTAGTGGTAGGCATCTGGCACCCCCTGGCTTAGGGTGATAGTAGTGGTAGGCATCCAGCCCCCTGGCTAAGGGTGATAGTAGTGGTAGGCATCCAGCCCCCCTGGGTAAGGGTGGTAGTAGTGGTGGGCATCTGGCACCCCCTGGCTAAGGGTGGTAGTAGTGGTAGGCATCCAGCCCCCTGGGTAAGGGTGGTAGTGGTGGTGGGCATCTGGCACCCCCTGGCTAAGGGTGGTAGTAGTGGTAGGCATCCAGCCCCCTGGCTAAGGGTGGTAGTAGTGGTAGGCATCCAGCCCCCTGGGTAAGGGTGATAGTAGTGGTAGGCATCCAGCCCCCTGGGTAAGGGTGGTAGTGGTGGTGGGCATCTGGCACCCCCTGGCTAAGGGTGGTAGTAGTGGTAGGCATCCAGCCCCCTGGCTAAGGGTGGTAATAGTGGTAGGCATCCAGCCCCCTGGGTAAGGGTGGTAGTGGTGGTAGGCATCTGGGACCCCCTGGCTAAGGGTGGTAGTAGTGGTAGGCATCCAGCCCCCTGGCTAAGGGTGGTAGTAGTGGTAGGCATCCAGCCCCCTGGCTTAGGGTGATAGTAGTGGTAGGCATCCAGCCCCCTGGGTAAGGGTGGTAGTGGTGGTGGGCATCTGGCACCCCCCTGGCTAAGGGTGGTAGTAGTGGTAGGCATCTGGCACCCCCCTGGCTTAGGGTGATAGTAGTGGTAGGCATCCAGCCCCCCTGGGTAAGGGTGGTAGTAGTGGTAGTTATCCAGCCCCCCTGGGTAAGGGTGGTAGTAGTGGTGGGCATCTGGCACCCCCTGGCTAAGGGTGGTAGTAGTGGTAGGCATCTGGCACCCCCTGGCTTAGGGTGATAGTAGTGGTAGGCATCCAGCCCCCTGGCTAAGGGTGATAGTAGTGGTAGGCATCCAGCCCCCTGGGTAAGGGTGGTAGTAGTGGTGGGCATCTGGCACCCCCTGGCTAAGGGTGGTAGTAGTGGTAGGCATCCAGCCCCCTGGGTAGGGGTGGTAGTGGTGGTGCGCATCCAGGCCCCTGTGTGCATATGTGGCATTGGTGATGGGCATCCCGCCCCTATGGTGCTGCTGTTGCTGGTGTAAGTAAATTCTGCATCCCTCTGTGTGTGTGATGTGTCGTGTACGTGTTGTATGTTTTTGTGGTTGGTGTCTGACTTACCTTCTGCGCCGTACGCGTCCGTGCCTGTTCCGGTGGTAAATGTAGAATATTGGTAGGATCGGGACGAAGGGATTCATGGTTGGTTCGTGTCGTTCGTCTTTCTCGTTGCTTCGCGTCGTCCTCGTCGCTGGCGTGTTCGCCTCGTAGCCGTGGATCGTGTTGTGGCGCGAATCGGAGCTTATGTGCGCCTCTCCCGGAAGCTTTGACGTGCCGGACGTAGCGACGGGTTCGGCGCGTACGGAAAGCGCATCGTACTTGTTCGGCCGGACGGGGCTGCACTTTCCCTTCCGTGCGACTCGATTCTGCGTTTCCGGATTCGCCTCGGTCGGAGAACAGGACCTGGATTGGGTGAGTACGACTCGGCCGGATTCTGTGCTGTTGTGCGCATCGTACTTACTCGTTCGGTATGATGTACGGATCGGTCGGGAAACAGGCATTCGCATGGCTTTTTTCCCGACCGAATGGTATTGGGTGCGCCTCCGACCGAGATCGGAATCGGCCCCTATATGTTTCTTAGAAGAGTAATACCGACTGGAAGAAAACTCTGGTTATCAGATCTTGCCGTAACTCCGATGTATATATGACTAGAATCGTAGCCAGCAAAAGCCTCCCAAGCCCTATTTCAAACATTCAAAGTGTTGCATCATCATCATCATCATCCAGAAAGCTGTCAGAGAAATTTTAGCCTTAATAGTTGAAGGCTGTTAGAAATGGGGTCTCTAGTTGGCAGAGGTATGCACCATGTCCAAGTAGGGATAACCACTCTTGTCAGGGTAAGCTATATACACACTTAGCGATAACGGGTGCTCACCCTCTAGTAGCTTGGCACAGAGCAGTCAAGCTTATCTAAAGAGCCAATGTGTAAAGTATTTTTGCAACACACACAGTATTACAATGACAACACAGCAAAAACACTTCAAGTAGGGTTAGAAAAATAGCTAATATTTTTAATGAGCAAAACAAGACCATAACAACAAACATCCAATAAGTAAAACCGGAGTTATGAATTTTTAAAGATTTAATTGCGAAAGCAAAAAACATTGGTTCCATTTGGACCGAGCGGTGTCCTGTGGACTTGTATGGGATCTGGCATGGCTCCCGTGCGGGGCGCGCCCCCGCAGCGCCTACATAGCCACCCCTACAAAGACAGTACTAGAGATCTGGGATAAGCTGGCGATACCTCGCGGTCTGACAACATTCCCATCTCCTAATACTCCTATAGCTCGGAACCCTCTGTTCCCCCCGGCATTGCAAACCCAGGCTTTTAAAATGTGGATGGAGGGCGAATGCCGGGTTATTCAGGCCCTCTTCCAGGGTAATGACTTCCTCATGTTTGATCAATGTAAGCAAAAGTTTCATCTCACAGGGGAGGCACGCATGCAATATTATCAGTTACGTCATTGGCTTAGCTCTCAGACTTACATCCAGGGAGCTACTAGACAACTTACCGCCTTTGAATCCCTGGTCCGTAAATTTGAGGGCTCGAAGGGCCTTATTTCCAATACATATACTGTCTTACAGCATTCTCAGCGGCCCACAACCCATGGCTATCAGACGCGCTGGGCTTCAGACCTGGTAGAGGATGTACCTCCTGAAGGGTGGGCTCGTCTATGGCGGGATATCCCAAAGATATGTCAGAGCACGCCCCAGCGTGAATCAGCATACAAATTGATGATGCAGTGGTATTACACCCCAGTCCGCCTCCACCAAATGTTCCCAAATTCCCCACCGACCTGTTGGAGATGTCAGAAAGATAGAGGGGACTTCATTCACATATGGTGGTCATGCCCGAATCTCACGATGTTCTGGAAGGAGGTCCTCAGCCATATCAAAGAAGTGGTGGGATTTCCTATTCCTTCCTCTCCGTCGGTCACCCTTTTAGGTATTAAACCCCCAACACTAAATACTATGACTTACGCAGACTGGCGCTTGATTCTCCATCTGTTGGGAGCGGCTAGGCAGTCAATAGCCCTATTTTGGAAGAAGACGCAGCCCCCCCCTATTGCCACCTGGTTTCTTCAACTGTGGAATGTGTTAGCCATGGGACTGCTCACTGCCCAGATCAATCACACATATACACGATTCACCCGCACCTGGCAGCCTCTTATACACTATTTCACCATGTCTAGGCATTCCCGGTTGGTTCCCCCCAGACTTCGGGCCTTGCAGTTGTTTGAGGATTCACTTGAACCATACTCCAGGGGCCAGAAACCGGACTCCCCGGAGCGACTTACCTGAGCGCGATGTCCTGGCCTTTTGCCTCCTGAGGCCCCCCAGCTTCTATCCGCAGGCCTCATTCCTCCCAGCGCATCCTCCTTTTTCCCCTCCCCACTTTGAGAGAACGTAATTTTTGTTTCTCTCTTCTTTCTTTCATTCATTCTTTTTGATCGATGACAGTTCTCTGTTGCCTCCTTACCTTGAGGGCCCCCATGGATGATTAGAGGAACTTATATACAACAATGTTATGTATGGAACAAGTGAGTGTTGCTCTCCTCTACTATGGTATAGTTCATAATGTAAGATTTTGACAGCATCTGGAGTTGGTTAGCTCTTGATATGTATGTTTTTATGTAGTTGTTGCAACATGTACCATGGAATGTGGGCTTATTTGATGCCTTCCGTACAGGGACATGAGTCCTCAAACTGTTTGGCTTCTGTTGTTTTATCTTATATTCAATAAACAGAACTTACATAAAAAGATTATTTAAAAATGAAGTGCTTAGAGGCATAAAGCGCCAACCGGGGACATCTAGTCACGCTAGAATAGGGTAAATCCAAAGTTCAGGCCTACTGCAATAGAGTGCAGGCCTGCTACAGGACTCGCACAGTTCCCATTGAAAAAGTTCATTGGATGGCGGAAGCGTTGACATCAAAGAACTGATGCGCGGAGCAGAGGAGTTGAGGCATCGTCATCGATCCTGTGAATGGAGGGGATGGGTCCGTTCCGATCCACGCAGTCAGCGAGACTTTGTCGACGAATCCCTTTGCAATAAAGATGATGCGTAGTTGTCGAGCCATGCAGTCCATCGTCGTTGAGCCGTGGAGTCCGTCGACGAGTGTCGTTGAGCAGCAACTGCGTCGAAGGAGATGCGTCGGTTCAATCGGCACACAGTTGTTGATGCGTGGATACTTCTGGATCAGCACAGAAAAGTCACTTCCAAAGACCGATTGGCAAGGAAGGACTAACAGATGGCAGAGTACAGTTACTGTTACAGGGTTGAAGGAAGTCTTTGATGGCCCTGAGACTTCAGAACAGGGGGAAAGCAAGGAAGCCCTTGGCGTCACTCTGGGTTCAAATGAGATTAGCCCAGTCCTTTACTCAGCAGAGCAGAGGGCAGCAAGTAGCAAGCAATGGGCAGCAAGTAGCAGGCAACAGGCAGCACTACAGAGCAGAAAAGCAGTTCTTCCAGAGTAGCAGTCCAGCAGAGTGCCACAATGAAGGACTGCTGTGCTACTACAAGGACTGCCAGAGTTCTTCACAGATCCAGTAGTGTACTAACTTGGTGGGTGTCAGAGACCCGGTACTTATACCCAGTTTTGCCTTTGAAGTGGAGGTGACTTCAAAGAAAGGACATTGAAGTGGACAGAAGCCCTTTGTTCTCAGCCCTGGCTCCAGACTATCATTAGGGGTAATCAGTCCTTTGTATGGGGACAGGAAACTACCTATTCAGTTGCAGGTATCAGCTCCTCCCTCCCTTCCTGCCGAGGATGGGCCACCAGAATGCAGATGAGTGCTCAGAGACACCTACCCTTCCTGTGTGTGTGGCTGTCTAGAGGGAATGCACAAAGCGAAGCTTTCACCCACCCCATACGTGTATTGGAGACAGGCTGTAGGCACACAGAGCAGTAAGAGTTAAATCTAACTTTACTATTAAAGAGGATTTATCATTACCATTCCAATTATATAAAACATGACAGTTACTCCTTTCTAATCTGGAATTGCAACTTAAAAGTGTATTAAGGAATTCCCAATGTTAACCTAGGAGAAGAGTGGGCCTCACAGAAGTGAAAAACAAATTTGGGTGCTTGTCACTACCAGGACATGCAAAACTTTAAAGTACATGTCCTACCTATTACCTGCACAGCACCCTGTCCTATGGGCTACCTAGGGTCTACCGTAGGGGTGACTTATGTGTAATCAAAGGGGAGTTTAGGGCTTGGCAAAGTGTTTTAAATGCCAAATCGAAGTGGCAGTAAACTGTGCACATTGGCCCTGCAGTGGCAGGGCCAATGTGAGAAAGGTTTGAAAGGCTAATGGTGTGGGTGGCACAATCAGTGCTGCAAGCCCACTAGTAGCATTTAATCTCACAGGCCCTAAGTATATGATATACCACTTTATAAGGGACTTACAAGTAAATTAAGTATGCCAGTGGTGTACACAACAATGTTAACATGTTTAGGGTAGAAGCACATGCACTTTAGAACTGGTCAGCAGTGGTAAAGTGTTCAGAGTCCTAAGGCCTACAAAAAGATACATCAACAAGAGAAGGTAAGCAGGAAAAAGTTTGGGAGAAGACTGCTCTAAGGATGACAGCTCTAACGCCTGTCCCCCCAGCTGAAAGTGGGAAGATCTCCCCAACCTTTAGGGAGTTCTCATCACTAAGGCGGAAAAACCTGGATAGACCATCAGCATTGGAATGGCCTACCCCAGGTCTGTGAATGTATGACGTTACTACGCATACATTCACCACGCATGGCTTTACAACGCGGTCCTTACAACAACCGCGTTGTTACCACGCGTGCCATTACACTGCAAGTCGTAACAACTACTTGCTGTAGGGGGCGCGCTGGACTTAGGAATAGTATTAATTACTATTCCTACTCCAGTTTGTGCAACAGCAGGGAAGGTGTTGGATTTAAAATCCAACACATTCCCTGGTGTTGCACGCCCCCTACAGCAAGTCGTTATTACGACTTGCGATGTAATGGCACGCAGGGTAACACCGCGGTCGTTGTAATGACCGCGTTGTAAAGCCATGCATTGTGGAAACAGCGTTGTAAACGCTGTTTCCCCAGGTCTGTGTTCTACCCTGTAGTACATACCCTGTGGGAAAATGGACCACCTCAACAGTTCTGAATTTGCACACCTCATTTGCATGAACCACCTGAAAGACCTGTTGTCAGTCTGAATCAGGAAGTGAGTACCAAACAGGTATGGTCCCAACTTCGTCACTCCTCAGACCACAGCAAAAGCCTCTCTTTCTATAGTACCCCACCTTTGTTCCCTGGGGAGTAACCTCCTGGAGATGAAGACCACAGGTTGGTCTAGGCCCACTTCATTAAGTTGGGATAGTACTGCCCCTATGCCATGTTCTGAGGCATCTATCTGAATGATAAACTCCTTGGAGAAGTCAGGGACCTTGAGCACAGGGGCTGTGCACATGGCCTGCTTAAGGGAGTCAAATGCTTTTTGGCATGCTTCTTTCCAAATTACATTTCTGGGCTGCTTCTTAGAAGTGAGCACTGTCAAGGGGGCAACAATGGTGCCATATCCCTTGACAAACCTCCTATAGTACTCAATAAGGCCTGAGAATGCTCTGAACTCAGTCTGGGTTTTGAGGGGCTCCCAGACCATGATAGTCTATATCTTGGCCTGGCGGGGCTACACCTTACCCCTGCCCACCAGGTGTCCCAAGTACACTACTGTCCTATCTGGCACTTACTGGCCTTTTTAGGCCTGCCTGTTGCAGAGCCTGAAGCACTTCCTGCATGTGAAAAGGTGGTCCTTCCAGCTGCTACTGAAGGCAGCTATGTCATCCAGATAGGCAGCACTGAAGGCCTCCATACCAGCAAGGATTTGGTTCACCAACCTCTGGAAAGTGACAGGGATATTTTTGAGCCCAAGGGGCATCACCCTAAACTGGTAGTGGCCCTCTGGAGTGAAGAAGGCTGACCTCTCGTTTGCTCCTTCTGTTGGAGTCATCTGCCAGTACCCTGATGTGAGATCAAATGTACTTGAGTACTGGGCAGCCCCTAACCTGCCAATAAGCTCATCAGCAGAGGATAAGATGAGCATCTGTCTTTGTGTCTGACTTTAGTCCTCTATAGTCCATGCAGAACCTGAGTTGAGTTCAGGTGTGATACCTAGCAGGACAGCCTTTGGTAGCAGAACCACAGGACTGGATCAAGGGCTACTGGAGGATTCCCATCACCCCCATCTCCAGCATTTTGGAAAACTCTTCCTTAATGCTGGTCCTCACCTTATCAGGCAACCTGTAAGATTTATTCTCGACAGGAAGGTTGTCTAATGAGTACCCATGATGGGTCCACATCATGGTGGGCAGTACCAGGATGAGGGAAAACAGAGAAGAGTACTGTCCCAACACTTGGTGGCAGTCCCTCTGCTGTTCAGGAGTCAGGCTGAGGGAGAGGAATATTCCCTCCACAGATCCATCTTTCTCCTTCCAGTCTGAGAGTTCAGGGAGAGGTTCACTCTCCTCTTCCTCCTCTGTGTTACGAACAGCATGGTGAGCTAAGACCTCTCAAAGTGGAGTTTGTGGCAATTGACAAGGAGTACCCTGTGGAAGTTCTTAGGGGTCTTAAGGTCCACCAGGTAGGTGGCCTTAGCCTTCCTCTCAATCACCTCATAGGGCCCAGACCAACGGTCCTAGAGGGCCTGGGCTCCACAAGTTCCATAACCCACACTTTGTGCCCAGGTAGCAAGTCTACAGTTTTAGAATTTTGGTCCGACCATAGTTTCATACCATCGTGACTGGCTTCTAAGTTGTCTGAAGCTTGCCATTTGGCTTCTGAAGGCCAGCATGTAGCTCATAACATCCTGGAGAATCTTCCTGGGAGCTTGCTCCCACCCTTCCTTCATTAAACACAAATGTCCTCTGACAGGGTGCCTATACAGAAGCTCAAAGGGGCTGAAGCTCACTCCCTTCTATGGTACCTCCTTGTAGGCAAAAAGGCATGAGGATTCATAGTCTCAACAATGTTGATGCCCACCCTCTTAAAGAGTGCGGCAACACCAGACAAGAAATTAAGGGGGGCTTTAAGCTTCTGCCCTGTCTTCCCACTGGCCTGGCTAGTCACACAAGCCCTACAGAATGCATCTGAGGAAGTCTTGATCCTAGGCCAATAGAAGTGGGGAACAAGCCTTGCAAAGCTCTTGTCTTGTCCTAGGTGTCCTGCCAGGGGAATTTCGTGAGCCAGCTCCAGTAGGATGGCCCTGTAGCATTGGGGGACCACCGGGGCCTTTATTGTCCCATGCACAGTAGCCTTAGGCTCAATGTAAAGGAGGTTGTCCTTCAAATAAATGTGATGAATTCCAGAGGCATCCCCTGCTGCTTCGGCTTCGACCTGTTGGTTTATGTCCTCAAGGGTTGGGCACTCCCTCTGTGCCCTACAGAACTCCTCCTTGGTGGGTCCTGCTTTCACATGCCATCCAGCAAGCTCTGGCAGGTCACCAAGGGGAGCAATGCCCTCCTCAGTGGGCTCTGGGGCAGCCACTGTAGGTGACCCATCCACCTCAATGTGAAGACATTCAGGGGCTGGTTTCCCATGCCCTCTGCCTTTCCCCTTCTTAGCAGCTGGCTGGACAATTTTTCCAGGCTCCAGCCCTTTTTGTCTCCCATTCTGGGCAGCCCTGGACCTTGTGGTTGCACAGATCCAATCAGGTAACCCCAACATCTCCATATGATCCTTGAGCTTCACTTCCTTCCAGGTAGTATGCTCAAGATCATTACCAAGCAAACAGTCCACAAGCATGGCAGGGCTCACAGCACCTTTCAGAAGACTTACCCCCCCAATCAAATGGAACAAGGGCCACTGGAGAGTGACCCTCTCTGTTGTCACCCACCACAACTTGGTGAAATGCATTGGGTATCACCTATTCTGGGGACAACAGCTGAATCCTTACCATATTTATGCTGGCACCTGTATCCCTCAGAGCCTCAACCTCTTGCCCATTGATGGTGACCAGTTGCCTATACTTTGTAGTATTTGAGGGCACATGGATCTTAGGAATCATCTCACTGTCACCCAGGGACACTAGGGTAACCCCACTAAACTCCCCCCATTAACTGGGACAAACTCCTCCCCCAGCACTACGCTCACCACCCCTGGAACATTTCCTCCAGTGGGAGGTTGTGCTCTTTCTGGACACTTGGGAACCCTATGTAGTGTTCTTACTCAAAGCACTCATAGCACATGGGAGTTTTGGGCTGCAGACTTTTGTCAGGGTAGTTTTTCTTCTGGTGGCCAGATTGAAAATGAGAACTAGACCCTTTCCCCTGTGAGTTGTTTTGGGAGCACGAAGAACACTCCTTTATATCTCTCCTCTCTTTCTTCTGTTGGGAAAACCTGACTACTCTTTTGGGAGTCCCCCAGATATCTTCTTGGATACTCTGGTGTTGACCCAGATGTCCACCTCCTCAGCAAGCTTCCTGAGGGTCAGAAAGCTTACTATTAACCAGGTGTTTGTGCCGCTCTGGAAAACAAGTATCAAGCATGTACTCCTTTACAAATAAGTTGTACAACCATGAATAATCATCAACTTTCCTGCTCCTCACACAGTCCTTCAATGCCTTACTAGCATAATCCAAGAAATCCACCAGGAGAGTTTGTGGCTGGCCCTGAACTGTTGCTTCTACTTTTCAGGGGTCAATCCAAACTTGCTGACTAAGATGGTCTTCTTAGCAGTGTAGCATGTCTGGTTCTCCACCTCTGGGGTAAGGAGTGTGTCCCTCCCTATTGTGGGCATATACCTCCATACACTACCACCCCAGAACTCCTCTGGGACCTTGTGCACTCTCAGAACCACTTCATAGACTGCAAACCACTTTTCCATGTCATCCCCCACTCCATAACTAGGCCCCAAAAGCCTTGGGTATCCTGACTCTTGAATCACTATTGGAAACTACAGGTATGCTGCCACTATTACTGCTGCTGGACCCCACTTGTAGGGCTCTTGTGTCCAGCTCTCTGAGACTTATCTCATGGGACATCTCCTTATCCTCCATGGCTAATCTCCTCTCTTCTAGAGCCTGCTTTTTCTCAGCCAAAGCACATTTCTGTGCATGTTCCAGCATAGCAAGCTCCAACTTGAGCTTTCTCTCCGCCCTCCTGTCTGCCAGCTTCTCTGGAGACAGGTTCCTTGATGAGGTGCTGCTCCCTGTTCTGGGAACCACTACTGCTTCCAGCAAGTTGTTGGCCCCCCTCCACAGGCAGTCCCAAATCCACAGCAAATTCCAGGGTCAGCTCCTTATCCTCTTCCTCAGTTTTCTGCTCCTCTTCTGGGACCTCAGTCCCTTGTCTCTGGGCCTCTGCCCAGGCTCTCAAAGCTTTCTGCAGCTCCACCTTCCGGGTGAAACCTCTCATAGATACATGAAACCCCTTGCAAAAATCTTTAAGCTGGGCCCCAGTACAAAATTCTAACTTGGCCAGCTCAAAATTGATGACTTCAGGTGCAGATGCAGGTGCTCGTTCTCCAGAGAGAGACATGGTTTTGGGAAATAAATCAAAAGGCCAATTTAGGGAGAATTGGTCTTAGTATAGAGTTGTAGTGAACAATGAGTTAGTAAATGGTATTGCACAAACACATGCCCTATCCTCACTACTGATCATCAATGTTAGAAATTGGGTCTTTAGCAATCAGACGTATGCATCCTGTCCAAGTAGGGCCCACCACTCTTGTCAGGGTAAGTTAGATACATACTTAGAGATATCCTGTGCTCACCCTCTGGTAGCTTAGCACAGAGCAGTCAGGCTTACCTAAAGAGGCAATGTGTAAAGTATTTGTGCAACACACACACACAGTAACACAATGGCAACACCACAAAAATACTCCACACAAGGTTAGAAAAATAGATAATATTTTATGAGCAAATCAAGACCAACATGACAACAATCCAATAAGTAGAACCGGAGTTATGAATTGTTTAAGCACTACATTTTTAAATAATCTTTGAGTCATAAAGTGCCAAATTGGGATATCTGCTCGTGCTATACCAGAGTAAATCCAAAGTTTAGGCCAACTGCGATGGAGCGCAGGCCGGCTACAGGACTCACACAGGTTCCACTGAAAAAGTACCTTGGATAGAGAAAGCGTTGACGTCGAAGACCTGATGCAAGGTGCAGAGTTGTCATTGATCACGTAGATGGAGGCAATGTGTTGGTTCTGATCCGTGCAGTCAGCGATACTTCGTCAACCAAACCCTCTGCGATGGAGGCAATGTGTCGTCATCAAGCCGCGCAGTTTGTCGTTGAGCCAAGTTAATTGATCATTGGAGACTTTCGTTTCCCAGTTGTAAAGATTTCACTTTCTTCTCAAATGCTCTCTCTACACACTCACAATGTAATTATTCTTTTCTAGAAATTTGTGTCACATGATGTCCAAGTCTAATATAGAACCCATCACCATATCAGACCTTGCTTTAATTTATTTTGCTATGAAACAGGTGATCATTCCCAGGTACACCCCTAGACGGAGAATGAACACTGACATTGTATTATCTAATGAGTATCTAAATAAATTGTTAGCCATCTATTCTGCTTACCCGAATAATAATAAATCAGCTGACACCTCTGAAATTATCCATTGGAATGCTTCTAAAGTATTTATAAGAGGAACCACCATTTTGTTTATGGCATATGAAAATGGATTGTTTAATTCCTTGGAGAAATAAATTGCCAACATTGAAAAATTATTTATATCATCAGATATCAAATTTAAAATACAGTTACAAACCCTCCACTAAGAATATAACATCCTTCTTAGTAAATGAGCTGGTCTTTCTATCTGTAAATAAAAAGTACATTTTCAATTTAATGCTAATACGTCTGGTCTAATGTTTTCTAATTATTTATGTATCAAAAAAGGTAAAAATCAGAGACATGCTATAAGATGTTCAGAAGACCAATTACTTCTTTCTGCCACTGATAGCTAAAGAATTTAGGGCTTTCTATTCAATTCTCTATAGCAAATCTCTAGGGTCCACATGTACGACCGTCAGGTTTTGCGACTCGTTACTTGCGATTTTTAACGACTTGCAATTTGTGAGTCGCAAAACCTGATGTAGAACAGTGTCTCAGACACTGTTTGCGATTCCCAAATGGGTAGCAAGGGTCCTGCCTCATTTATATTCATGAGGTAGGTCGCAATTTGTGACTCATTGGGAATGGCCTGCACTCACAGGGATGGTGGTCTGCTGGGGTCAGCAGACCACCATGTCTGTGACTGCTTTTTAAAAAAAAGCAGTTTTATTTTTGAAATGCAGCCCGTTTTCCTTTAAGGAAAACGGGCTGCATTTCAAAAATAAAACTGAAATGTTTATTTTTCATTTTTTAACAGTGGGCAGTGTCCGTGGGACCTCTGCCTGGTCTGAAAAATGTTGCCACCCCCATTCACAAAGAAGAAAGGGTACCTTGGGGCCCCCTTCTCATTTGCAAATGGCTTACTAACAATTTGAAATTGGTGATAATCTGCGAATGTTTTGCGACCGCATTCCTGGTTGCAAAACATTCATACATACCTAATGCGACTCGCTATTAGGAAGGGATGCCCTTTACATGCCCCTTCCTAATAGCGACTCATAAACCCTATTTTGTGAGTCAGTAATAGGTTACTGACTCGCAAAATAGGGTTGGTACATAGGAAAATGCATTTTACTGGTCGGCCGTTTGCGACTGCTAAAATGCGTCACACATCTGGCCCTAGATCTTCAGGACACAAATAATGATCCATTTTTACTTAATTACAAATTACCCTTCTATCTCAATTGGAGAGAGCCAATTTAGATGTCCCTATAACATTAGAAGACATATATGCAGCAATTAAATCTCTGAATTGTAAGAAAACTCCGATGTTTTAGTCCCCCATTATATCCTGTCTTTTTCGCTCTATTTCAGGAGCTTTGCAAACAATGCTTCTACTAAAGGTCCTTTTAAAGAGGCAACAGTTACTGTTCTTTCTAAACCTGGCATTGATCACACATTGGTTTCCAATTATCATGTTTATTAAATGTTTTGCACTTTTTAGTATTGTTGTGTTTAATAAATGCCATGGGTGCCTGAGCTATAACGAGAAGATCAACTGTTAATTATTTCACAGGGAACTTTTTACTCATTGTTGACTTTAAATGAAGCACCCATGGTAACGAGTCTTCTCAAGGTTTACTGTCGAGAATGCATTTAAACGGATTCTGTTTTATTTTTATAAGATATCTGACAGAGAACACCATTGGTGGTTCTCTGTGTATCCTCTCAGGGATTACTGTCTCTGACCATATTATGCATACAGGCGGATCTTATCCCATCTCCTTCCCATGGAGATGGGGTGAGAGTGAAATTCCTGGAATTAGAATCTATCACTTAAATTGAAGTATTGACTTATTTAATGGGAATTTCCAAATAATGTTTAACAATCTTGAAAGGCTACAAGAAAGGGCAGTAAGGCTTTGGTCTTGGTTGTGCTTTTTCACATGGGATTTCCCTTTTAGGGCTAAGGATGAATTAGGATGTCCACCCAGTTGTGTCAATAAGGAATAGAAACTACTCTTTGGTACTCCTGTCACTGCCTTTGCAATCTCTAGTCTCAGTTGCTACTAAGGCAGCGCCAGGAACATAAAGTAAGCTGGTCTCTAAAGGACCTGTTTTTTTTCCTGTAGTTTCTGTCCCTTGTCATTTTTCTAGAGCCAGAGGCGAAATGAAGAGGTTCTTGAAAGGATGAGGGAACAAGTACTCACACTTGAAATGTAATTGGGGTGGGCAGGACGTCAAAGAATGCAGGATGCAACTTCCACTACAATTCTCCAGACTCAAACCAACTTACAGCCCAATCATGGAGGGCATTCTCACTGGCATAAATAAAAATGTATCAAAAGTGAATGCAAAAAAGGTTCCTAACGGGCAGGTGTCCGCTCTGGCCACAAGAGCCCAAGAAGAGGGAAACTGGGACACATCTGTATGGGTCAAAAGCCTAAACTGAATCATTAGGACCAGATGTAGAGTGAGGTGTTAACTGAAAATCCTCCAATCTCTGGCCAAAACACTAAGGGCCTTATTTATGAGAAAGTAATGCAGCGCGGTGCCGCAAGCCATTTTGCTGTGCCGTGTTGCGTTACTTTCAGAGCACAGGGATGCGTCATATCTGCAACAATATGATGGATCACTGTGCTCTCCCCTGCGCTGGCGCCACAATTGGCTGCCATGCGCCGACCCAGGCCCCCTTGCACCATGGTGCAAGGGTGCCTGCGTTGGTAGAATGATTGTTTTTGTGCAGGAAGGGACACCTTCCTGCACAAAAACAGTCAAACCTCCCTACGCCTCTCCTGGGGAGACGTGCATTCTGACACATTCCCAGGTTTACGATTTCCGCAAATCTGGGAATGTGTCAGGTTCCATGGGTGTTGCATGGGAACACTCACAGCAACACCCATAGAACGCCGTATTTACAAGGACACGAAAAGCCACACAGGGTGGCTTTACGTGTCCTTGTAAATATGGGGCAGCAAAATGCGCCGCCAGTGTGTCACAAAAAGTGACGCATCGGCACAAGGGGCTTGTAACTATGCCCAAAAGGGGCTTATTTGCAAGCCCCTCTTGCGCCGCCGGTAACGTCACTTTTTCCTCTTTTAAAAGTGACGCACCTGGTGTGTCACATTTAACATGAGAAAAAGTGATGTACCGGCAGCACAAGGGGGGCTTGCAAATAAGCCCCTAAATATATAGTAGAATCCTTCGGCCTAGTTTCCGCCACAATCCTTTGCATATGATGAGGAACTTCGATCAGTGGATTTGCCTCAGAATTTAACATTTCCTCAAGAAATTTAAATAGTTTCAGTTACCACTGACTTTCAAACAAGGAGCTTACTATATTGTGACTGATAGATTGCATTGTATTGCATTGTAACTGCATTTATATGCTTACTACCCCTGACGAGGCATCGAAGCGCTTTTTCGGCGAGTAGCACGCTACTCCGGAACCCATAAAGGATTAGTGGTGAATTAATATAGTGAAATATGAAAGTAATTTGAGTGGTGGATATGTTAGTCAGTTATTTGGATTGAAAAGGATAGTGGAGGGCTAGAAGAGGGAAAAGGTTTGCATTTTTATAGCGCTTGCTACCCCTGATGGGGTGTTAAAGCACTTTTTCGGAGATGTTAAAATCCAAAAGAAAGTAGATTATTTTAAAACAGGAAAGTGATTTGCTCATTTTAAAGAGGGATCATTTCCAAGCGTTCTTGCACCACGAATATACCAATCTTTTCCCTAAACAGTATAATGAATTCATTGTCGGTGGTTTTATGTTTCTTTTTTAACATGCTTTTCCTTTGTACCAACAGAGAAAAAGAAGAAGACAAAGAAATGGCAGAATTTCTTCGCAGCAAGTTAAAACCTATCGATAAAATAGTACGACCTCCATCCAGTACGTTTGCATATTTGTTTTTTTGTTTTTTAAATGAATAATATTCACGCTATGCAATGTTGCAGCACTATCAAAAAGGAATCTCCTCTGTCATAAGATCAAAGCCATCCTCACTCATTCTTGAAAATACACCACTGAACCCTTGGTGACTTCCCATTGATTTCCTAGCTCCTGGTGGAAATATTAGAATCATCTGTGAACCATTAAGTGCTTACCTGGGCGCTTTGGAAAGACCCCCGCCGGTAGATACACTCCTGAAATAAGGGAGTGCTTACCAAGATCTGTTTGCAGGCGGAACTGATCTTTCCTGCACGCGCACTAGGAGAATGTTTTTATTGATTTAATTATTAGTCTACAGGGAAGGTGCATTCAAAACCATTTCATCTTTATTTCACATGTTAAAGCTTGTGGTCTCCCAACTCCAGCACGTCCTAGACTCTCAACTCACCCTTGGGACCAGTCAGTCAACTTCTGTCCCAGAACTCAAACAGAATCTACCCTAGCGATGACATTCTCTCCCAGCATCCCACACAAAAAAGTGGGGGCAAGAGGAGTTTAATGGGTACAACCTGATACATCCTCGCAGGCTACCCCTCGGGGAATGATGTTTTAGTATGTATGCATACAGGTGGAAGGGTAAAATGCAGGCATTCAAAGTGAAAGCATGCACTGGTTGGAGTGGGCTGGTCCCAGACTCAGTTTGTATAGTATCCTCTCCCAGCCTGCCAAAGGGCCCCCTTCCATGCTAATCCTACCTCACCTCACCACTGCCTTCAACTGAGGGAGCTTCTTCAACAGCCCCTCCAAACAGCAGGAATGGATCCGTTATGCTCTGATCCAGTTCCTCTAAAAGTACAGTGTCTGGTCTGAAATCATGTGTGAGCAAATCGTTTTTTGAGTATACATTTTTACATATTTTAATATGAAGGGTGACTATACCAATATAAGTGGAGGTATTTGCACACATAAAATCAACTTAAATGCAGCAGCGGACAGTCCTTTTTGGAAACAGGAAGTGTCTGTTTGGCTGAGCAAAGGTCAGTCCAACAGACACTTCACACTCAGGTCAGGCAGTTAGGGGCTGTTCTTACACTAAATGTGCAGGTGTTTGGCTGCCTGAGCTGAAGTTTGCCGGGTTGAAGGTGTCACAGCCCTCTGGGTGGGACCTCAGCCTAGCAAAGCGCTTGATGGTACCCCCTACCCCCCCCGTCATGATAAGGGGTAGCTTCACTGCGGGCCCGTCTCTTCAGTTTTTTAGCCCTTAAGTGCCCAGGGTCGAGTGTCCATCAGTGACTAGGGTGGGGTCAGCAGTTTCACTGACACCTTCCCACTCTGTGACAAGTAAGGAACTGCTGCCTTCCCTCATTTCCTAATAACAAGGTCAGCCAATGAGAGGAGGTGGCAGTCCCAACCCTCCAGAAACCATGGATGCTTACCTCCCACCACCCGGGTCACCGCTGCAGTCCAGTAAGTGTCATTTTTTTTAATGTTTGGTGATTGCGTGCCTGCCTGTGTGTATGTATGAATGTATTTATATTTGTGAGTGCATGCTCTGAATGGGTGTGTGTGTATGTGCTTGTGAATGTTGGGTGAATGTGTGCATGTGTGTGAAATCATTGTTATGAGTGTGGGTGCATGTGTGGCCCACATATTGTAACTCTGCACCCCAGGTTTACTTCCCATTAGGTGCAGATTTAGGCATTTTTAGAATTCACCATGGTTTCCCAGACTGCTCCTGAAAAGCTGCAAGTCACTTTTTTCCAAGAGTACTCCTGAAAAGGTTTTGTAAATTCCCAAATTACAATGAAGGAATTTGTTCTCTTAAACGTAATTGTACATAATGTACAAGCACCTGCAAATTTATATTTTTATTAGTACAAATGCACGTTTATTTTATTACATTTTTCTCCCTGTAGAAACCCCTTCCTCTACATCTTCACAAGTTTTGGTGTGTTTTCCATTTCATTCCAGCTCTGGGAATTGATTTAATAATACCGTTGACAGGAGAAATATCCATTTGTTTTGAGAACGCAGTAGGCAGAGTCACTGGAAATATGCATTTGTGCTGCCAATGCATTTTCCGCATAATTCTGGATTTGCTGCATTTGCCACATAATCCATTTTGCTGCATAATCTACAGATTTTAACAAACAAAATTATTTTTAGCTCTAATGGATTAAAAGTTACTAAAAATGTGGTGACGTGTTCCCGCGCAGTGGTAGGTCCTTTGCAAAAGTTGACTGCTCATCTTTCAGTTGCTTATTGCTGTGTTTGGATGTTACATTGGTACTAGTAAGGTGAAATGTATGCTTAGACGGTGTTACCGTGAGTAAAAAGGACAAAATAATACTATGACAAAGTGTGCCACATTCCAGTGCATAATTTGCCTTTTCTTGCCGCATAATTAAGTCAACCCTGCTGCATAATTCCAGTGGCCCTGGCAATAGGTAATGACAATGCTTGTGAATAACCACACGCTTGTGCATTTGTGGATGTGCACAGTCTTTGCAAAGCACTACTGCCCTGGAGTGCCCACTCCCGTGCCCCTTCGAAAAGATTTACTCGTGCAAAATTACACCACATCGGATATTATGCACTACTTAACCCTTTTACAAGTGTAAATTCATGTTTTGTGGATATCAAAAGTGAATTTGTGCTTAGAAGTCAAGGCATTTTAAAGTTCTGAATCGGATCTTACATTTTGTACCAGACTTTAGTTGATCACGTGACAGCATTTTGGGCAGAAAAGCTCATATATGTTCTTTAATTCAAATAAATCTTTCCAGTATACCTGAAAAGTCTGTATTTTCACTATCACAGGTGCTGCAACAGAGAAGAAGGGAGATCTGCCGCCAGTCAAACCATCCGTGGCCAAAGCCGGCATCGCCATCATCAAAGACTGCTGCGGTGCCACACAGTGCAGCGTTATGTAGCGCGTGCCGCGTCACCCGTCACACCAGTCCGCTTAAGTGCAACGAGTTCATTGGATACAGCTGTAAAATTAAAGGATTTAAACCACCTGAAAATCTTCTATTTCCACATTAGTAGCAGTGAATGTTACAGTGACCTCCTTACAATGTACCCATAGAGGACCCTTCACTGTTGCATGGGACACTTGTGTGTGCATGCTAGTAAAGGAGTATGTATACAGATATGCTCATATTTGTATATTGATATCCGCTCTCCAATGACCAGAGCTTCTTTGTATATAAAAAAAAAAGCTTGAGGGGCCACATTTCAATTAAAATGCAAAATTTGTTTTAACATATATACATCAAACATTAATGTTAGACATCTAAAAATCCTCGCCTTTGTCATGGGTTTTCTTTAAAGCGTTGTTATATGTTGAATGGTGTGGGAAGGGCCTTGATATTTTTCATAAAGTGAAAAGGGATCTACTATACCATACAGTGCAACGAGTAGGTAGCGGTCTACCTCTAATGTTAAATCCAGCTTACGACCGTGTACCAGTGACAAGTCTTTGGCCCCTTTTCTAGTTTGTACCCAAGGGAAGTGGTTAGCTGTCTTTAGTGCAATGGTAGCAGAGCCCAGAGTGTGAGGGGCACACTGCACCCCAATTGCGGCGGGGAAAAAGAGGGGCCATTTAGCTTGGTTGCATTTGGTTTAGGATCCACAGCATCCTTGCTAGGCCCAGGAATAGTTACGTGGCTACTGCAACTAGTTTTACCTTCTGAATTGGGTGGAAAATTGATATTATAGTCACTTATAACCTCTGCGCCGGCCGATCCAAATTTTCATGGCAGGCATGCTTCTAAATAAGCACTTTCACACCAAAGGTTTGTTTGCCCATAAAAGAGCGGTATTGTCACAAGCCGACGTGCTCAGACTTGCTCCATACAAACAGTGAGATCAGTCGATTCATTAAACAAAGTTGGCTTTATTACTTGTGTTTTGTACATCTTCACCTGCAGCACAGGGGACACCTCATAGTAACAATCTTGAAGTACTCCTTAGATTTCCTGTCTTATTGTTGTGTGGATCAGAGGTGTAGGGAAGGCGGCAACCTCTCCCGCGGAGAGGCCCTGTGGAGTGCATTCCATGAGCCCTTCAAGCTGGTAGTTTGTTGTAGTTACACAAGCATGGTAGACAAAGGTAGCATTTCAGATTATTTCTTCCTTTTGTAAGAGCCTGAGCTGAGTGACAAGTGGCCTTTAAGAGAATGAGGAGTCTCACTTTTCATGTATTGTGAGGGGATTGGCACATTTCCATCAGTCACTCTAGCCCTGCCAAATACTTTCAAAGTTAATGGTTCGTAATGATCGGCCTGAGGTAATCATCTGCGGTGCTATGGAACGGCTGGGACCTATGGACTGCCATGAGAGAGCTTTTTGTAGGAGAGGCTGATGCTTGTGTAGAGAAAGGTTGAGTAAAATTCATCAGAATATTTGTGCTTGCTTTAAAGACTTAAGGCCTAACTTTGTGTAGGGGTGTAGAGGTAAATTCTTTTATTTGAGAAATGCTAAGCCTTGTGGAAAATCCACTGGACGAGTTTTCTCCACCTTAAGTATTTTATGGTGGAAGAAAATTCAGCCATGGATTTACCCCACAATTTCTCTCCTCTGAGAATCAGGATATTCCACTACCAACCAAATCTAAAAATCAGGCCCTGTGTTCCACCACTGTCTCTTTATTCAATGTTTTACCTTGCTGTTTGCAATTTATGGTTTTGCCTCTCGAGCACCATTTTCACAATGTAACTTTTTAATTAAAAAAGTGTGTATTACTTTTGATTTATGTGTGCTTCTTACTTTGCTCTTTGTGCCTCTAGAGACAGACCTCTCCGCTCTGCATAATCAATAATATTGTTCTGACTGTGCTTTCCCTTAAGTTCAGTTTACACATAGTCCCTTTCCTTTGCCTTGAAGAGACAGACTCTTGGAACTATTTTTTTTGTACCACAAGAATGTTCAACACCACCACTAGAATCTTATTTTAATGAACAAATGTGGGTCTTGAGGAGGGAAAAGTTGTCAGCAAACTGTTCCTGATCGCCACCTTCATGATTTCCTGCAGTCTCTTCCATCCGGAAGCTACTGGTGAAGGTGCCTAGAACATTGTGGTGAGAAGGGGCAGGTCAGGGATATGTCACTAACCTGGCCCCCCTGCCATAGCCCCTCACCCATACTTTTAATGTAAGGTGTAAAGCCGTCTAATGGTGCGATGGTCAAGGTCTTCGTATAGCCCCTAGAAGGAAGGGCACAGTATTGGTAAGGATACCTGGATGGCAGTGGTAATTTAAACCACTATTTAACCTCTGTGTGATGCAGATAAGTTGCGTGGGTGGGTGTTACAGTTACATGGCACAAATAAAACGTGCCCTGAGACTGTTCCTTTAAGTAGAAGGTCTCAACCTATATAATTTTAGAATGTGCAATGCATCATATATAAATAACAACACCTGAAAAGCTGACCAAATATGTATCAAAACGTATCAAAATTTATTAGAATTTACATAATGCGCATGATAGGTTTCGGTAAACAAACAATATACGTCCCACAAACCAGACAAAAACAAACATACCTTAAATCTGATTCATACTGAAACTCATTCGTACCTCATACAGTCCAAAAAGAACATCATACATACTCTCTCTAACAGAAAACAGAAAATGTGGACCAAATGCAAAATTCATTAATAAAATACGTTGTGCATCATATATACAATTATATCAATTAAATCAAGCAAAAAGAGATGATTCATTTTCTATATGCGATTTAAGTCTATAATACACAGTTAAGTTTATAAGATGAAAGGAAGCAATCCAAAGGCAAAATTGCAGTTCAGTATAGGATTTGCTACATAGATGTAGGTCCACAGAGGTGTATCAGCGCCGACGCGCGTTTCGGTGACAGACCCGATGGGGTCTCACCTTCCTCAGGGCGATGCACAACGTATTTTATTAATGAATTTTGCATTTGGTCCACATTTTCTGTTTTCTGTTAGGAGAGAGTATGTATGATGTTCTTTTTGGACTGTATGAGGTACGAATGAGTTTCAGTATGAATCAGATTTAAGGTATGTTTGTTTTTGTCTGGTTTGTGGGACGTATATTGTTTGTTTACCGAAACCTATCATGCGCATTATGTAAATTCTAATACATTTTGATATGTTTTGATACATATTTGGTCAGCTTTTCAGGTGTTGTTATTTATATATGATGCATTGCACATTCTAAAATTATATAGGTTGAGACCTTCTATGTTGAGATTAGTTTGTTTACTTCCCCTGCTCATCTCTTCCTTTCATTCACCCCAGGGGCCCCCTTCTTTTTAGTAGTGTTCCTTTAAGTAGTTCATGTTGGGTTGCCTCTAAGAGACCCTACCAGACTGTTTCCCTAATAGGCTCTGCGCATTGGAATAATATCCCCTATAGGTTTGACATAGGACTAACGTCAGTATGTCCCTATCGAGTATATTAAACTTAATTACTTGTGCCAGCTAGCTCAGAGGCCACTAGAAACTCCTTGACAAACAAGAAGGGAGTAGTTTCTGGCAGCCGCAAAACATGACAACTTTGTTTCCCTTTAGAATCAGAACGTGTCCCAGAGTCGTGGAAACAATAGATAACTATTTCACTCAGCTCAATCGTGCATACTTAGTTTTCCTCAAAGTTACACAGAAAGAATAGACGGGCGTTTCAATAAAAGATTTATTGAACAGTCTTGTTTCTCGTGTAAGTTAAATGTGCTGTTACGATCACAAGACAGTATGCGAGATAAATAATGTACAGCGTAAGCAGTAGAAATAAATAGTACTGCGATAGCATTATCTCTAGCAGATATTCATTTACATAAATAACACAGACTAAAAATGCGAGTACTCATACGATGCGTTTCTAAGCTAGTTCTACCCCAATGTACCTAACCTAACCTAGGTGTAGGGAGAGGTATGAAGTAGGTGAAGTATTCCTTACTTTGGTATACTAAGAGTATGTTAAGTCTAGTATGCCTAGTATGCCAAGAGTCCCTCTAGGTTTCTAGTCAGCTCCATACCTTAAGAATGAGAGAGGTGGGAATCTCTTGCCAGACTCAAACTCCAACACCCCGCAAGGGAAGTCAGATCACTGGAAGCTGGATTCTCTGCGTGCAGGGATGACAGCGTCTTCTCAGTGCGTCAGGCCGGGAAACGGGCTCCTCTGAAGTCGAGGTCTCCTCTAGTTTACAAGGGCTAGGGAAGGTATATTTATACCTGAGAGGTACCTCAGAATGTTAGTATTGACGTGAATCGGACAGCGGAAGACGTCATGAATGAACCCCTAAGGTATAATGGTTCATGCATAATAGATGAGTCCTTGAAGAAATCAATAGTCCTGTGCTAGGGAAACTCCCGAAGCCTAAGGGTCTGTTCTTCAAGAACTCGTTGTGACGTTAGGGTGGACGGATGTCGGAGACCATGCCTGTATTTGGAGTGCACAGTTTAATGCCTAAATAAGGACTTGGATTCTATGCCTATATAAGGGCTGGGCGAATTGTGCCTATATAAGGACATGATACAGGAAAACCTATATACGGACACCCTAAGAGGAATACAACACCCACTCCACTTTCGTGTGTACGATAATACTAAAATGCTAAACATTTAAAAATGCTAAACATTAAATGGAGTACCGCATATCGCTAAAATATTTCTTAAAACCATTTAAAAAGGCATTTAAAAACCCTATTAGAATGCAAAAGGTACAGTACATTTTAAGCATTGCTTTTAATTTCAGGCATATATTAAAAAATAAAATGCAATTTGAATGAAATAAGCAGTAATATTTACATTTGACAAACAAAAAAATAAATGATCGATAAGTTTTTCCAAGATCAAAGTTATTTCATGTCATGGAAATCAATTAACTTTTTTAGACAAACAAGATGACACAGTGTCTGTGGAAGTACCGCGAAGTCTGTATTATAAGGCCAGTTTCTACTTTAAGCAGATTGAAGTGCCATTTTAGTTCGAAAAATGGGAAAAAAGTTCAATTTGGGAAGAGTTCCAAGTTTTTGAAATAGGAAGGCCAAATTGTTACTGCATCTCTGGAACACTGTGGGCTGAATCAGAGTCAGTTTATGGGTCTGGTGTAAACATGAGATCATCTATTTCTGTAGACAAAATATCGTCCACTGAAGTTGGTGTCAGCATAGGATGCCGCAGCAATGTTCGCGTCCGTTGTTACCTGTGTGCCTGTAGATCTTTCTCGTACCTCAGCAGCAGCCAGAAGCGTCTGTGAGATCTCAATGAATGCTGTCATCAGGATTGGTAGCCTCTGGGGACAACACAGAGCATGGGCCGTTATCGGGACCAGCAGAGTATCGACATCCGTTGGCGTAGCTGATGGAAATGTTAGACATGTGTCCAACACGCATTCTTCACCGCATAGCACGCATCGTAGAACAGGTAAGATGCAATCTTGCCAGATTGGTCTGAATGACAGGAACCACGTGGTATTAAGGTCCCGTAGACGAGTCATGCCCAAAAGCTGTACTATTCGCTCACGGCACTTTCGTTCAAGGAGAGCTTTCTCCATTTCGCTCGGAGTGATGCCTGCGAATAGACTGGCCATAGCGCAATAGCAGGAAGAGAAATAGAATTCCGGCAACAAGTGCTAGAATTAATGGTATGCCACCAAACACCGAATGTGCAAAGTTCGGGATGATTCCGAGTATTGCCTGGAAAGGTGCTAACAGACCGGAGCAAATGCTCTTAAATACATGTACAATTCCACTTGTATCTGACATGTTAAAGATACGTCCTATCATTTCCACGAAATGTATAGGGCAGTTTGTACGTATTAAAGTCTGTATCTCAGCCGAAGTCCTTGCTACTTGTAGATCATAGGTTTCTTTGGCCGAGGTCAAAGGCACTGTTTGCTGTAAAAGCATGGCTTTCATTCTGCTTAAAGTATCAAATCTTATAAAAGAGACGTTCAGCGAAGGCCACAAAGGCGACTCCCTGACTGTGTCTATTGGGGCAAACAATACTTGCATACAGCAAGTGACCCTGGAGTTGACCGTTACTAGATATGGGATGCCTGGCAACATGCCGCAGCAACTTTGATCATTCAACATGAGGTAACTCCCATTAGAAAGTTGTCCAAACGTTGGATTAATCACAGCAGCTGGTGTACCCTGCTGATGGCAAGACAAATTTGCCACAGAACCATTGCAAGTCCCGTGTAAAGAAAATGTCCTGACATATAAGTGAACCGCTCAGTGCACGTTTACAGTGTGTACCGCTCAAAAACACTTCACGATCCCCACTCCAACAACTATATGTATACGGTAAATCCCAAGATGTCTTAATGTATTCCTTACCCAACCTCTCATATTTGCCTGCTTGCATTTGTCTGAGGCAATACTGAAACTGAAAAGTAGTCACAGGTAATGTGATTCTGCCATGAATGAGCCCTTCTGTAGCTGGTTTTTCTGCCACTGTGAATGGTAATTTTTCCAGTTTTTCAATGCTCAGCACTGTATACTTTGCTCCTCTTTGTGCCAGTTTGATCTGTTTATCAGTTAGATTGTATTCTGCAAACATATTAGCACATATTAGATCTTATTTTTACTAACATTCCTTCCTTAATAACAGAAGACCCCATCCCCCTTATATGGTCAGACCATAGCCTCATACCATTCAATCTCAGCACCATCATTAGTCATGTCCCTAGCAAATCTGAGTTTGAGAAGAGAAGAAATTGGAGAAAAGTTACTCCTGAAGTAATGGGCCCTGCTTTACTAAACACCCCTTTGGTATTTACTGGCGAACCCAACAGGGATGCAGCAACTCTCAACCACTGGGTTACGTCCGCTTTGGACAAAATTGCCCCTATGAAAGCCCAGAAACCAGCCAGAAACAAACCCTCTGCCCCATGGTTTACGCCAGAACTCCGCCAGGAAAAAAGCCTCTGTACGAAGCTGGAGCGGACTTGGCGGAAAACCTATAATCCTGAAGCCAAAATTGCCTACAGAACTGCTTTGAAACAATTTCACAGGCTCAAACGAAGGTGCATAAAGGACCACATTACTAACCAAATTAATTCTTCAGATAACTCCTCCAAAGAGATTTTTAAAATCATTCAAGGATTTATCAAACCAGAGGCATTGAAAAGTAGGATAATTCCTTCGGCCTCGCTCTGTGAAGACCTCTCGGTCTTCTTTCAGGAAAAGATTCAAATCATTTACTCCTCATTTCCCGGATGTGACTCTCCCAATATGATGTCACCTTCCCCTTCACCTGTTAACACTTGGTCAGAATTCAACCCTTTTAGGCCAGAAATTTCCCTCTCACAATTAGAAAAAATAAAATGTGGCTCTCCTATGGATCCATGCCCAGCCAGGTTCTTCAGTTTACTTGCTCCATTACTAAACCCCCCCTTAAATCTACTCTGGAACACCTCACTGAAATTAGGCGTATACCCCTCAATTTGGAAAACGGCACTAGTCCAGCCTATCTTGAAGAAAGAGGATGCTGACCCCGCGGAACTGAAGAATTTTAGACCTATTTCTCTCTTGCCGGCACCAGCCAAGATCCTGGAAAAAGAAGTACAGAAACAACTATCCAACTTCTTAGAGTCCAATAAATTACTCCATGACTCTCAGTCAGGTTTCAGATCAGGATATAGCACCGAGACCGCACTGCTTGAAGTAGCAGAAACAGTCCATGAAACTCTGGATAAGAGTGGATGTGCTATGCTGGTGCTGCTCGACTTGTCCGCGGCATTCGACACGGTGTCCCACAAGATCCTCTTAGACAGGCTTAGGCAACTGGGAGTGATAGGGACCACCTTAGCTTGGTTCAGCTCCTTTTTAGAAGGTAGAACCCAGAAAACACGGCTTCATCCTTATACCTCATCCCCCCGTCCCCTGATCTGTGGAGTCCCTCAGGGTTCGGCTCTTAGCCCGACTCTTTTCAATGTTTATCTGGCCTCTCTTGCCCCACTTATAGAGCAACTTGGGGTAGGTGTCATCTCATACGCTGATGATACTCAGCTTGTGTTCTCCTTTAAAGACCACTCAGAGGAGGCTTTCACAAGGTTCAAACATTGCATGAGGGAAATATCAACTTGGATGACCGAGAATTGCTTGCGATTAAATACGGATAAAACTGAAGTTTTATTTTTCAATCAACCATCAGCCCCACCATCTGCCCTATGGTGGCCTGCTGAGCTCAACCCTCCGCCTATTCCTGTACAATCGGCCAGGAATCTGGGGTTTAAATTCGACGATACCCTCTCATGGAAGACCCAAATAAACCATGTATCATCGTCCTGCTTTTGAAAAATGAAGGCCCTGCGGAAATTCCTCTAATTTCTACCTTTGGACTGCAGGAAAACAATAGTCCATGCACTGATTACGTCACAATTGGACTATGCAAATAGCCTGTACTTAAGTCTGCCAGCTTATTTAATAAGAAAACTGCAGACGATACAAAATGCAGCAGCCAGGCTTATCAGAAATGTCCCGTTGCGTCATCACATATCCCCTCATTTACGGAGCCTTCACTGGCTTCCAGTGAAAAGAAGGACAGAATTCAAGGCATTAACACTGGCCTACAGAGCAGTTAGAAACACTGGCCCTCAGTATCTAAGGAAGAGACTTCGTAAATATCACCAGTCCAGGAACCTGAGGTCCAATCACCATGAACTTCTTGCTATACACCGCTTTGTTAGGGCCAGAATAGGAGGACGGTCCTTCGCCCTCAGAGCAGCAACCTTATGGAACTGCATGCCAGAATATATTAGGAAAGCCAACTCAGAACTCACATTTCGTAAATCTTTGAAGACCTGGCTCTTTGGTCTCCCATAGCACCCTGAGGTCGCCCCCACTTTGCCCTTCTTCTCTGCTACCAGCGCCGGGACACCCCCGTTGGGGGTAGCTACGCGCTTTATAAACTACAATAACATAACAAACAGAGCTGACGTGTTGATAAAACGCCAAGGCACATAGCACGCGCGCAAGGATTGCAGCGTCCAGCTTAATAACACAACAGAACGTAATTGAGATTGGCCTTGCTGTAACATCGCCAAGTCTTGTTCCAGTATGTCGATAGCAGAGGATACAATGCCGTCCAATGAATATATTCTGGAGGACAAAGTTGTTAACCCATTGTCGACCACAGTGAGTGTTTTCTCTAAATTAATACGATCAAGTTCACGTATTCGTTCTGCGGCCTCCATCTGTGACACTTTCCATGCTTCATTATAGGCAGCGTAAATGCCGGCATATATGAAACGTTTTTGACGAGGTTTTCTTGGTACAAGCAAGAATTCCCTAAGGTCTGCGTCCTCTTTAAGTAAGGATAAGTGTTGTTTACCATCCTGTAGTGTAGATTTCTGAAGCCAATCGAGGCATAATTTTCCTACACTGTATGTTGTTACTACCCCCGGATGCTGTCTTTGGACGTATCTTGGGTCTGGCCTATGAATAGTAAAGCCCTGAGTTGTGTTCAGGAATCTTTCCTGACAGTTGTTCGTGTCTGTCGGCCAGATCAACCATTTTTTCCAATCAGGATTAGATCTGTTGAGTTGTAGTATATTGTCAACTGTCACCGCTGCCTGTGTATTATTATCACTTGCAGGTGTTGGTACAGAAGGTGTTTTAATCTCTTTTATCTTGGCTAATCCAAGACAAGATGTTTGTTGGACAGTTTCATTCAAAAACATTATTTGTTCAGGGATGATACAGGCTCTAAATAAAGCTTCTATTCCCTGCACTTGCCAATCTTTAGTACCCCAGACAGTTTTTGTGTCTATTGTGTCTTTCCATAAGTTGAAACCCTGTCTAGACAGTTGGGCAATAAATGTTGCAGAGTAAATCTGTTTCGTATTTGTTAACATAATTTTCAGTCCTGTTTTGTTTACATTTTTATAGTAAAACGTTTCTGGATCAGATGTATTGTACCCTGAAAAATATGGAAACTTGTTAGCAAATGTTTTTGAACTACCGTGTGGTGGTGTAGGACAATGCTCCCATTGGTTAAACATAAACACATTTCTAGGGTATGCAGATTTATGCAAATAATGATGACCATAGTGGTTATAACAATACAGTTGTTCATAGTCTGATGAACCCTCTAAATATTCATTTTTAGAAAATGCAGCAGATTTTTCTAGGTCAAACATTATGTCGTTAACAGTCTCAAAGTCCCAATCATCAGAATAGGTACTGGACGAAATGAGATCACTTAGTGAAATTTTAAACAAACGTGGAATGTTCAATTGTTCCGTCGGGCCAAAGATATCAAAATCTGTTTTGTCCCACACTATACCATCCTGTATAGGAACGGCTGTGATGTTCACTGCAGACAAGTCTCTTGCTTCATGATGGGAAGATTTATGAGGTTTCAAAAGAACGTTCACGTCTTTTCCTTCAGTATTCACATGGATGTATCTGCCACTTATAAGGACGCTCACAGTTGTAACCTAGTTGTAACCTAGTTGTAAAGCTAGCCAGAGCAGGAAAACAAAAAGTCCAGATGTAACCCAGAGTTCAATCCATGGAGAAACCAAATAAGTCTTTTTCAGAAAGTGAAGAAAGTCTTGTACTTGCTGCTTGAATTTCATTGATGCTGGCGTCGTTTCAGGTTCACTCGGATCTTCTGAGATCGTATCAAAGTTAATGAAATAGCCAGAAGCAGTTCTGTCAATTGTTGGAATTGCATCAGGATTTGTAGAAATCGCTGGAACCAGTTGATCACTTGCTACATTGGTGAAGACAGGTGTATTTGGACGAACTGTTACTTGATTTTCAAGAGGGATGAGTTCCATTGCATTATTGCTTAGTCCTTCATCTGTTACTGCTGAAGTCCCAATTGTTATCAGTCTTTCAGTCTGAACCTCTTGGATAGTAGCGAGAGGAGTGCGTCTGCTACTAGGTCGGAGTCCACGAGGCCTACTATTTAGTATTGGCCACATACTGTGGTTTGATGAGGTCGATGGACACAAATCTTTTCTCCTTTCTTCCAGCAAGGGGCGGCAGAAGTACTGTTCTTGTTCCTTGAACTGCTAGGACGGGTACTGGTTGTCTGTAAGAAGGTCCAAATTCCTTCTTGTCCGCAATCTTTTCTCTAACTAGATCCCCAACTTTTGGAATCCAGACAGGCCTTGCTGGAACCGCCGGTTTTTCCCCAGTGGTGGTTGGCTGTAGGAATACGTTGCTTTGTTTCGTTCTTAACTCATTCAGTTCCTGTAAAACAGCCAAACGATCTTTGATATCAAACGTTTTATTTTCCACCACTGTGCCTACGTCATCGAGATCTGGTACCCACATTCTTGTCCCAAATAGGACCTCATATGGAGTGACCCCCTAGAGAACTTCTTGGCAGATTGTTTAATGAGCGCTGGACCCCATAAAGATGTTTGACCCACCCGTCACCCGAACCTAATACCCTAGCTGTTATAGACTGCTTTATGTCCCGGTTTTTCCTTTCCACAACCGAATTTCCCTCAGGATGGAATGGAGAGGAGTACCGCAACGCAACGCCCAGACTGGCCATGGCTTCCTTGTAAGCCCGAGAGCTAAACGCAGGGCCCTGGTCAGAATGTAGCATGCCTATTGCGTATGTGCCGATAAAGACTCGCAAATCTTTTATAACAGTTCGAGCGTCAGCCGAGCGCTGAGGCCATATCCATAGGAACCTAGAGCATGAATCCACTGCAACCATGATATATTTATAGTAACCGTCCCTTTGCAAGGGACCGCAGTGGTCCAGGTAAACACAAGCTAATGGTTTGTCTGAAATTAACAGGGGTGTCTGCGCAGGGCGTTTCACTGTGGAGACTTTCATCTGTTGGCATATATCACATTCTAAAACATAGTTCTTTGTTTGATTTCTAATGCCAGGCCACCAATATCTTTGCTTGAGTAAAGATACTGTTGCAGAAACACCTGCATGGGCAGAAGCTATCCCTTCGTGTGCTGCTAGGATCAGTCCTAATCTACGTTCCTTGTTTGGAATTACCCTATCCCCCACTCCAGGGATTCGAGCAAAAGGAACGTTGTTCGCATCAATTACAAAGGAGTACTTGAGTGGAAACTTTTTTGGTAACGCTGCACTGCTGCCCTTGCTTGAAGCAGTGACAGCCAACATTATCTCACCGTCTATTTTTGTTTTTGAACGAGTGATCGCAGCTACGGAAGCCGTCTGAACAGCCCCCTTCGCGGCTTCGTCAGCCAATGAATTCCCTGCAACGTGAACGCCATCACGTTGATGACTCAGTGTGTGAATCACGTGAGCCTTTGGTAGTTCGTTTTTCAACTGAACTACTTGTTCCCAAAGCATTTTATGCTTTATTGTGCCACCTTTCGCATCTTTGAAACCATTTCCAAGCCAGTTTTGTATATATTAATTATACGACTGAACACAGTAAAAGGAATCACACACTATCAGTGTGGGGAATTCTCGATCTGTACTTTCAAGTGCCAGTTTGAATGCTTGTAGTTCAGCTCGCTGAGCTGTACAATCTCCTAGAGATTGAGTTTTTGTGACCATAGGTCTGA
The DNA here is from genome assembly GCA_963921515.1 of Calotriton arnoldi. Classification (NCBI taxonomy): domain Eukaryota; kingdom Metazoa; phylum Chordata; class Amphibia; order Caudata; family Salamandridae; genus Calotriton; species Calotriton arnoldi. Next base: position 3,222,223 of record CAWUFW010000322.1, on the reverse strand, counting down.
AGATGCCATCTCGCATGCGACCTTTAACGATTGCACACGCTGCACTGTAAGCTTGCTTACCCCCTGTTGCGGGTTGTGCGGATCCGTCAGTGTAAATTATGAATTCGTACTGATCGAGAGGCAGAATTTCAGTGGGCAGAGGATATTCTTGTTCATATTGCAGGAATGCTTGTGTTTTTAAATCAGGATCAAAAACATATTCAACATCTGTTGCAGCAAGAGAATTAACCCACTGTATCCATCTTGGATGTAATGCTTTAGCATTTGGAATGCTTGCTTTTGTGACCGCTTCTAAAGCTGGTACTGGGGTTACGACAATAATGCGTTTCCCTTGGGCTAGGGCTCTTTCTTTTGCTACAGCGGTTTGAACTGCTGTCCGAATTTTTCAGTTGAAGTGAAGCGCATTTCCGCTTGTGTGTACAAATGAGATTTGTATGCGATTGGTATTTTCTCACCCTCATTGAAGGTTAAGTAGGTGAATCCGCATTGACCCGAAATTATTCGGATCACCAGGTTGCGTTGACTTACGCGTGTTTGTAAGTGATTTGTTGCTAACATGTTAGCCTGTAGAGAACGCAAGATTTCTGTGTGTTCTTGTGTCCAATTCTTGATTGAAAAATCAGGTTTGATTAATGCGTAGAGAGGTTTAATCCTTTCTGCGTAGTTTAGAATGTATGTTCTTCCAAAATTTAGGAAACCCAGGATGGATTGTAAGTTTTTTAGCGTTTTTGGAGGTTGGAGCAGCGCACATTTTTCTAAAACGTTAGCTGCCAAACTCTTGCCTTCACTTAAAAGCTCATATCCTAGAAATAGGACATTGAGATGGGCAATTCTGGACTTTTTAAAGTTGAATTTGTAGCCCTCAGAGGCGAAGCCCAGTATAATGGTGCTCACCCTGTTCAAGTGTTTGTCCAGGTCATCGTCTGTCAGATATATGTCATCGACATAGGACAATGCCTCATTGTCATAAATTTGTAGTAACTCCGTTACCCTCGCTGAGAATAAACCTGGGCTGTTCTTGAACCTTTGTGGGAGTCGACAAAAGTGACGCTGGGTCCCCATTATGGAGAATGCTGTTAAGTACCTGCTTTCAGGTGCTATGTTTTGACAAAAGAAACCATTTGAGATGTCTAATGTGGTTTTATATTTTTTACGCACAATGTTATTCATTAATGCTGTTCTACGTGCATTTTGCACTGCAAATGTTTTTGAACAAGTGTTTAGGTGTCTGTAATCCAAAACTAGACGATATGTATTGTCTGGTTTGGTGACAGGAAAAAAAAAAAATTGTTCATTGAGGAGGTGCATGCTTCAATCACCCCTTGGTATTCAAGTTGATCTAAGATCTCCCTGACCTGTTTTTTAGCTTCTTGCTTTATTGGGTACTGCCTTTGTGCAGTCGGTTCATGTTTCAGATGTATTTTATGGTGAGGTGAGTCCTCATCCCATCCTATATGATTTTTATATAAAGCTGGGGCCTGGGCTACTGCCCATTTCCTGGCATATGTGTATTTTAGGTGTATTGGAATATGGTTGGAGAAGGCAGGCATAATAATGTCCTCGCCGTGTGGGCACTCCCTGACAAATTGTGGTGGCCAGTCTTTTTCTGCTAGAAGTATGTCATAGCCCCTCGATAGTCTTTCCCAAAAAAGTGCTTTCACCTGTCTAGGTTTGTCTCCCTCCGTCCAGAGTGTTATTTCATATAACTTTTGTGGAGTACTAACCCTGGTGTCTACAGTCTCAACTGTAATGTACTCATTCAAGTCCACTATCTCCAGAAGTTCCTTCAGGTTCTGGCGAGCTATTGTGACTTCTGCTGCACTGTCCAGCATTGTCTGAGCCCATTCTCCGTTCTTGAGTTGTGTTCTCAGTATTCTCGGCATGTCTGACCTGCTACTTTCTTTTTGGAGAATTGAGGTTTTGTTTTATTTTTTGGAGCGTGCTTTTCTTCTTTGGATTTCACGCGTTCTTCTCTATGTTCTGATCGTCCTCTTCTTTCCGAAGTCTGTGATGAGATCTGAAAGGGACGAGAGGAACGTGTATCAGTATCTTGATACCTGTCAGGTTTTCTCAAATTATCCCTATTCCTGAGGTTATACCTCCTTTCAGAGGGCTCCTTTTGAGGAGACCTACCTCGGGATTGAGAACGTTTTTCGTTTGAATGTTGTTTATTAGTCTCCCATTTCTTTTTAGAAGATGTAGGAGTTTGTTTAATAGAGTCCTTCTCAGGAATTTCAGATAGTTTCGGCTTCACTGGTCTTCCACCCAAACTATCTCTGCCTAATTCTGCATAAGATTGTTCTATAATTCTGGGTAGCTCTGTCTGATGTTCTGTAACATCGAATTCCCTTAATGTTTGGCGGATCGCCACTGCTGTTGCCTCCCCTTTAATATTAGATAATATTATTGTTGAGACCTGGTCGAAATTTTTCAGTAATTTCATACCTAAATTTAGAGCAGACTCTGCCCCATATTCATTTTGAATTTGTTTCAGGACATCTGGTATTACCGCAATTGACGGAATGCCATGTGTTTTAGTATAGATGGCAGCAAAGACTGAGCCCCAAGTGGTGCAGTCTTCCAGTTGTGGTGTGATCCCCATTAGTAAACTGATTGTTAGGATTCTGTGTTTCTCATACGGGCTAGTATTTGGAAATACTGCTTCGATTTGAGTAATTTTTTGAGCTATCCAGAATGGAATTTGCTCACGTTTTGTGGGCATTTTACCCATGACTGCTTATAGAGTCTGTGGTGTAATTTTTAGTGTATTCCCCTGTTGGGGAGTTTGATTTGGAAGTGTCAATGGTTGTTGGACTGTGAAAGTCCGCATGACATATTGAACCAATTGTCTGTAGATTTTTATTAACTCTTGTAGTTGAACAAGTAGTTCCTCGTCTGACATTTCTTCAATGTCAGGATGAGGTGTGTAGCCGGCTAGAATCGGCCATGTTGCTCCTGGTCTACCTAGTGGACCGAGCCTGGTAATGTTTCTGTGATGTTTTAGGGCGCCTTTAAACCAGAGCTGATGCTCCTGGTATGTTAATGGAATTTCAATATCCTCGAAAGGAATATATTCCTCTGGTGGATCATCTTCTTTGTAGAAGTGAAACGTGTGTGTTACTGAATTTGATTCAGGAAATATTACCCATGAATAGAATACCTCTGTCTGAAAAGATTTGTGTGCCTCTATCACGAAAACTGCTCTACCGCCTCTTGGTGGTAGGCCGTGTTTTATGAGTTTTAGAGTGATGGCTCTTCTTAAGTTTTGAGGGATGTCTATAACACCCTCCTCGGTTTCAATAAAACCTGTGATGTTATAAGCTGTTACAGCTGGGTGACCCGCAACTTCACCGTTTCCGGTCTCAGTTGTCGGAGTCAGGCATTTTGTTTTTTGAAAAATGTAGAACAAGTTTCAAGGAAACAAAGATAAGGTGCACAATATTTTGGAACACTGTATCCTTCAACGTTGAGCAAACCAAACAACTAATATATAGGGTGTTTCCCTATGTAGCCGTGGCGGATACTTAACCCTGCCCACTCCAGACGTATTTTGGAGTATATGGGTAGGGGTCTCTGAGAGAAAAGGCACAGCTGAGTTACTCAGTATCTAGCGTTAAATTACCGCCTTACCAAACGTTGGGCGCCATGTAGTGTAGCTCCTATTTCCCTAATAGGCTCTGCGCATTGGAATAATATCCCCTATCGGTTTGACATAGGACTAAGGTCAGTATATCCCTATCGAGTATATTAAACTTAATTACTTGTGCCAGCTAGCTCAGAGGCCACTAGAAACTCCTTGACAAACAAGAAGGGAGTAGTTTCTGGCAGCCGCAAAACATGACAACTTTGTTTCCCTTTAGAATCAGAACGTGTCCCAGAGTCGTGGAAACAATAGATAACTATTTCACTCAGCTCAATCGTGCATACTTAGTTTTCCTCAAAGTTACACAGAAAGAATAGACGGGCGTTTCAATAAAAGATTTATTGAACAGTCTTGTTTCTCGTGTAAGTTAAATGTGCTGTTACGATCACAAGACGGTATGCGAGAAAAATAATGTACAGCGTAAGCAGTAGAAATAAATAGTACTGCGATAGCATTATCTCTAGCAGATATTCATTTACCTAAATAACACAGACTAAAAATGCGAGTACTCATACGATGCGTTTCTAAGCTAGTTCTACCCCAATGTACCTAACCTAGATGTAGGGAGAGGTATGAAGTAGGTGAAGTATTCCTTACTATGGTATACTAAGAGTATGTTAAGTCTAGTATGCCTAGTATGCCAAGAGTCCCTCTAGGTTTCTAGTCAGCTCCATACCTTAAGAATGAGAGAGGTGGGAACCTCTTGCCAGACTCAAACTCCAACACCCCGCAAGGGAAGTCAGATCACTGGAAGCTGGATTCTCTGCGTGCAGGGATGACAGCGTCTTCTCAGTGCGTCAGGCAGGGAAACGGGCTCCTCTGAAGTCGAGGTCTCCTCTAGTTTACAAGGGCTAGGGAAGGTATATTTATACCTGAGAGGTACCTCAGAATGTTAGTATTGACGTGAATCGGACAGCGGAAGACGTCATGAATGAACCCCTAAGGTATAATGGTTCATGCATAATAGATGAGTCCTTGAAGAAATCAATAGTCCTGTGCTAGGGAAACTCCCGAAGCCTAAGGGTCTGTTCTTCAAGAACTCGTTGTGACGTTAGGGTGGACGGATGTCGGAGACCATGCCTGTATTTGGAGTGCACGGTTTAATGCCTAAATAAGGACTTGGATTCTATGCCTATATAAGGGCTGGGCGAATTGTGCCTATATAAGGACATGATACAGGAAAACCTATATACGGACACCCTAAGAGGAATACAACAGTGGCATGCTGACTCAGATCAGAGTGCTATAATCAAATGCACTTTTCACAACTTTTCTTTTTCCATAATGTTGTTCATGCACCAACATTCTCTGAATGGACACTATGTAGATATAAAGAGTTATAGAATAATCATATGATGATATAATTTGAACATCATCACAAACAGATCTGTTTTTGGCTCATTCTGTCAGAAAGGGCTCTTCCCATCCTTGAAAACAACAGAAAGTTTGGGCATACAGATTATTAGAATTTGGTTTTGTTACAACAGTCAGCCTTAGGGTTGTCTTCCCTCAAACATTTTGCCCTCACCCCTCTTATTTTTGCTGATCTCGTTTTTGTTTGCCTTAGGACTCTAGCACTAGTTAGAGTGGTAAAGTGCACAAAGTGCTTGTGCTCTCTCTCCTAAACTTAGTAGAATTGGTTTATACCCAGTTGGCACATTTATTTTACTTGTAAGTCCCTAGCAAAGTGGTACCCATGTACCCAGGCCCTGTAAATTAAATGCTACTAGTGGGGCTTCAGCACCGATTGGGTCACCCACCTAAGTAGTCCTATAAAATATGTCCCAGGCCTGCCACTGCAGCCTGTGTGTGTAGTTTAAAAACTGGCATTTCGACCTGGCAAATTAAACCTTTTGCCATGCCCAAACCTTCCATTTTAATACATATATGTCACCCCTAGGGTAGGCCCTGAACAGCCTAGAGGGCAGGGTGCAGTGTATTTAAAAAGTTGGACATGTACTTTTAAGTTTTACGAGTCTTGGTAGTGAAAAACTCCTACATTTTATTCTCACTACTACAAGGCCTATCTCTTCTATCGGATAACATTGAGTTTCCTTATTACATTTAATAAGGGATAACTTTCAATTTGGAGTAGGTAGCCAGGTCGAGTTTAGTGTCTAGCGAATTTTAATTTAAAGTACTCTTTATTGGTAAAGTTGGATTTATGTCACAATTCCTAAAATGCCACTTTTATGTATTTTACAAGATACCACACACCTCCCTCCATTACATCAACAAAAATAAAGTAAAGCTACATAACATCCTAATACAGAATGAACAATTAATATATAAGACACATCTTGATTAGTATACACCAATGTTATAACATAAAAGAAACCCAAAACAAGTTATACACAATCTTGTAAATAAGAGTGTTTCTTTGTGACCCTTGTACTCCTTGTACTTTTCGTCTTCTCATTTGGAGGGCTTTTGGGTGAAACACTACCCAACTCATCATACCCTACTGCATTCTCAACACACTTCCACACAGCAACACAACTTAAATTAATCTGCGATGGTCACTAGTATTTATTGCATTCTTGCACACCTTTATTACCTCTAAAGGTTGAATGAACTTGTTGGTCACATTCCAAATTCTAGGATTCTTTATGCGTACCCAATCTCCAACACAATCCTTGGTTTTCTTTACAGCCTTTGCTCTGTCAAAATCCACTTTCCTTCTTTCAACAATCTCTGATTCTTTCTCTTTACTCGTGTGCAATGCTTCAATAACTTAATCTCCTCCTAAACCTTTCAATTTATTCATCCACATGATGATTTGGTATTCTTTTCTTGAACAAAAAGAATGGGCTAATCCCAGTGGAGGAATGAGGTGTCATTCTGTACACATTAAGTTTGGTTTTTAGTTCTGTCACCCAATTAAATTTGTTAGCCAAAGAGTGTTGAATGCTTTCTTTTAGTACTTTATTGAAGTGCTCAATTACGTCATTGACCTCGGGATGACAAAGTGAATTTTTCCTGTGGCATATGCCTTTTTCCCTCAAATATTTCTCCATGAGTTTGGACGTGAATTGAAGATAGTATAGAGTCAGGAAACGCTTCCCTGCCAAAAACTCATAAAAAAATTCCAAAACAACACTGAATTTACAATCTTGACCTCCGGCCAGTGAGAATACAAATCTATGCAGGAAATGATAAACTTGTCATTGCCTGAAATCCGGATTGGTCCCTCAATATCTACTGATACTTCTATCCATGGACCAGTAGGCCTATCTCTGATCACCCTGGGCTGCGTTCTGCACTTCAGGATTTTATCGCTTTGTCTACATTCTCTAACCGCTCTTTCTATGAGAATGTCCATGCCCGGCCACCAATAACTTTCACACAACCTCTCCTTTGTCTTGCAGATGCAAGGGTGTAACTCATGAGCATTCTCAATTAACCGTGACCTGATTTTGTTACTGGGGTACCAACCTATGTCCTCTCATGATCAATCCACTTTCTACGGAGAGTTCCTCCTTTACGTTTAAAAACCCCTTAAAGATGCTATCGCACTTGTCACTTGCCAACCAACCTTCCAACACCTTGGATTTTAAAGCCTTCATCTCCTCATCTAATTCCTGCTCATTCTTCTACTCTTTTTCGTATACAATACCCCCAGTCACCTGACAAACACATTTTCATCAACAAACACGTCATCACCTTCAGACCAGACTGCACTGCTCCCACACTCTACATACAGTCTTGAACAACAGTCAGCAACTGTGTTCATTACGCCTGGAAAATACACAACATCAATATCGAACTTCTGCAGTGCTACAACCCACCTTCTTATCCTGTTTGTTACGGCATCTATCCCTTTTTTCCCAAACATCTCTATGAAAAATTTGTGATATGTCTTTACTACAAACTAACTACCCTAGCAAAACTTGTGTAGCTTTCTCACTGTCCAATATACTGCCAACACCTCTTTCTCTGTCACTGAGTAATTGACCTCAGCACCTTGTAGTCCCTTTCGAAACAAACAGTATGGTGTTTAATCTCCCATTTACAACTTGCTCTAAACATGCTCCAAGTCCCATAGAGCTAGCATTTGTCCTTAATATGCTCTTCGCACCCAGTTCAAAACTCCCAAATTTGGATGCACTAGTTAAGTTCTCTTTCACACTCTGAAAATCGTCCTCACACTCACTTGACCATTTAAATTCTGTCCCTCTCTTTAACAACTTCCTCATGTTTCCACACCTTTCAGAAAATTTGTGAATATATTTACTATAATATTCAGCTGTACCTAAAAACTTGAGTAATTACTTCTTGTTGGAAGAGCATGGCATTTCAGTTATAGGTCTAACTAGATCTTTCTTGGGTTTGATACCATCACCCGTTATGAGATGTCCTAATTACTCAATTTCCACCAAACCTGCATTTTTCATGTTTCAATCTCAAACCACTAATGCTGAGTTTGGACAAAGTCTCATGTAAGCGCAGATCATGTTCTTCCTGTGTCTTACCATACACTAAGAGGTCGTCCTGGTATATTTTTACACCTCTAACACCTTCTAAGACATGTTCCATAGCCCTTTGAAAGATGGCAGTGTCAGAGATTAGTCCAAAAGGCATGCAAATGTATTTAAACGTACCAAAAGGTGTTATAAAAGCCACGAGATCTTGAGAGGAAGGATGAATGGCAATTTGGTGATATGCGGAAGTCAAATCTAGTGAGGAGAACAATTTCGCCCCCTCCAAACTGCACAGCATTTATGTTATATTTGGGAAAGTGTAATGGTCCACTATTACCACTTCATTAAGTTCTCTCAAGTCAACACAGAGTCTCACATCCCCATTGGCTTTTCTTGTCATAATCACTGGACACAACCACTCTGTACTCTCTACTTCCTGAATTATGCCCTCACTCAACAACCTTTCCAACTTTCTTCATGGCATCTCTCACTGCAATGGGAACACCCCACACATTACACGTCCTAGGCGTAGCATTCCGTTTGTTTAACCTGGTGAACATAATGCTTTGAGCACCCCAATTGCTGTTTAAAAACTTCAGGAAAAGAAAGCTCCATCTTTTGTTCTATCTTCCGTTTTTCACTCACCTCTATTACCTTCTGCTTTCCACACACCTCCCCATCTACTCTGAAAACCCCAGTCTTTTTATCTTTTAGTCTTACAGACAGACTCTCATCGGGATCTAGATATACCTCCAACTCCTTCTGATGTTTCCAACTAATAAGGGATTCGCCTCTACAAGATACAAAAATCTTCCCAAGTATCATTCTGTCTTTCAGCTCAATGGTTCCTACAAAATAATTTTTGGGGGTTTCCCCCCATACCCTTTTAGGTCTGATGTCAGGTTTCATCAACATTATACTTCATTTGAGATGAATTTCATGAAAGACTTTGGGTACAAGAGTTATTTTTGCCCTGAGTCAAAAACCATATTGACTAAAGAACCATTGATTTTCACTTCTTCACATGGACCTTCATCTGAACCTTCTCGCACCTGTAAAACAAACTCATCACTATCAATGTCCGAGTCATACACCACCTCCCTGACTTTCTTCGTACTCTTGGTTCTCCTGCAGCAGGATAAAAATTGAGCATTCCTCGCACAAATTTTACAAGTCACTTTCCACCCTGGACAGTTTTTACTGTTGACTAAGTGGCCCACATCACCACACCTGAAGCACTTGCCTTGAAATCCCTTTGACACCAACTTACTATCAAACAGCGGCTCCAGTAATTGCGGTGGGGCTGGGCAGGGCGCGGCAGGGGGGGAAGCCTATGGACGACGGAATAGGTACTATTTATTTATTTAATTATACCTATTCCGTCGCCTGTCGACTTCCGTCCCTCACACCCTGCCCTGCCTCCGCCCTACCCCACCGCGCTTACCTGAGCCGGCCGCCGCTGCTATCAAACTCACTCTTTTAGAATCTTTGCGCAATACCTGACCCAGTTTTAGCTTTATTAACTACTTGTACATTATTATTCTTTTCTTCTGCATGGCTGTTCTTGCGAACGACCTCCATGCACACCTACGAACGTTCTGTGGTCTTTACAATGGTTAAAACCTCCTTCAATGAGGGATTACCACTCAGCCACATCTTCTCTCTAGCTTTATCTTACCTGCATAAACTGATCACGCAATCTCTCTCCTCCATTGGCTCCAAAATTGCAAGTCGCTCCTAACTTTCTTAATACAGAGACATACTCCTCTACCAACTCTCCTTCTTGTTGCATGTGCCTACCAAAGTGGTACCTCTCCATCACATTGCACAATTTTGTTAAGTAGTGTAAATCCAACTTTTTAAACAAATTTCATACTCATTTTAATTGAACATTTACCTGATCTGTCCCATGAAAAATCTGACAAACACTTCCTGACCCTCCGAGCTGAGGCAATGCATTAATAGTGAAGTTTTCCTTTCAGCACATAATGAAGTGCCACAAACCCTAGCATAATGGCTAAATACCTTCTTCCACTTTAGCCATGAGAAAGTAGGCTCACCCGGCGAATAACAGAAGAATGGCGGAGTTAGAACATTCTGCATTTTCTTTTCTCTATAAACAATACCATAATAGAAAACAAAAGAGAGTGAAGAAGACAGAGAAAGGGAAAAAAAAGGATAATTCCCCCAGATTCTAGACTGTTACAACCGAACTCTGTCACACCCACCGGTATCTAAGAAACTGCTGAGAAGAAACAACTTAAATATACACTACTGTTGTTATAGAATGAAAATGAAACGATGTGATAATAGACTGAGAAAAAACCCAGTCACTTAGTCATTCGAGATGAGTATATGTAGAGGGTTGGGGTACTTGACAGAAGATGCGTTCCAACTCTGGATTCTGTGAAATAAATTACAAAAGTAAAACACCTAGAGCGCATAGTTTTCTGTGATATCCAGCTGATAGAACGTGCAGCGTAGATCCAGTGCCCAAGAAAACTCATACGACATTCTTCGAGGAAAGAGAAAAAAAAACACATCCAATATGGCCTCCAGGGGTCAGGTAGCAACCTGATGTGGAGAGAGCACACACGTCACAGGCAGCAGGACAGAATGAAAAACGAGACAGAGCAACATCGCTCCCAATAGCTCCGAGCTTCAGGACACGCAATGGTGAACTTCCAGTAACAACCATGTGAGTCGCTTACTTTAAAAACACAAAGCAAATCCGCTCTCGTTTGTTTAGTTTTCAAAACAAAGCAAAGCCACTTTCGCCCAGGAATGGCCTCCTTCAAAAACCAACACATTTATAACAACAAGATGAGAGGCAATATGATCATAAATAAATACGTCCAAATTTCAATGATTTCAATCCACAGCTTTCAATGTGAACAGGAAATTCTTTATTCCAAATTCTTCTATATCATGCGGGCACAGCCAACGCGTTTCGCCCTACTACAAGGGCTTCTCCAGGGCACTATAACGAAATATGAATAAATGTTGATCACGATAAAACACGACAGATTTCTGCCACAATTCTTCAATTCCTCTTAGTATTCCCAATCCTGTCGTCCTGTAGAAGCGTTTTTCAGATAATTGTGTTTTAGTTTGGCACGTTATCATCAGGCATTCAGCAGATGTGGGCCAGCGTATGTAAAGGAACAGCCATGGTTTAGAAGTCCATGTTCAAGTATCTTTATCAGGTTTCCTCAAGATGTGTGGGCAACCTGCTCCTCCCGCGTCTCCCCCTTTCTAGAACATGAACTTCTAAACCATGGATGTTCATGTACATACGCTTCTACAGGACGACAGGATTGGGAATACTAAGAGGAATTGAAGAATTGTGGCAGGAACCTGGCGTGTTTTATCATGGTCAACATTTATTGATATCATGTTATAGTGCCCTGAAGAAGCCCTTGTTGTAGGGCGAAACGCGTTGGCTGTGCCTGCATGATATAGAAGAATTTGGAATAAAGAATTTCCTGTACACATTGAAAGCTGTGGATTGAAATCATTGAAATTTGGATGCTTTATTCATGATCATATTGCCTCTCATCTTGTTGTTATATTTGTATTTGATTTATGGCCATGTGGCAGCTGGTCATTTGAGGTGGGCAGTATAAAATTCTTGACTTAAGAGTGACTATACTGGGTGGTGCAGTAAGTTGTCTCTTGCCGCCATTTTTTGATCTTAATTTAAAAAACAACACATTGTTGGCTGGTTGTGTCAGGCCAGGCAACGACTACTGAGTGTGTCAGTGATTTTTGCAAATAAACGTACTAATCAAGCAGATACGCCATTCAAACACTGTGCTTGACTGACTTCGTTACCCACTCCGCGCATATTGCCCAAATAGTCACAGAACTTAGCCGTGTGCACCACAACTTGCTCCAGCGCATACCAAATCCAGGGAAAACCGGTCCTTGATGTATGGAAAACCACCCAGTTCAGTTCCAACTGTACCAGGATAGCAAAAAAATATGTTGCGCCGGTGTTGAGGCTTGTCAATGAAATCTGAGGAAAACAAATTGAATGGAGTGGCTTTTCTACATTGGCGGCGATCTGGGATTTCTAAGAGGTGAAATCCAAATGTGGTTTATTAGGTATCCTCAATACAAGCCTCAACCACCAAGAGACACTGCTTGCTGCTACACTCCTCAAGTCTAGTAATCACTCAAGCATAAGCATTCCAGGCTCATAGTATCAATACAGTGTTCCAGGGCTGGCAGTGATGATGATATAAAGTGACCAGCCTCTCTGATGTCACCCATGTATTATACAAGATAACACAGGTGTCTTATAGCAGACGGACTGAGTACGATATCACTTGAGGATCCTTGTTCACTAACAGTTGTCTTTGAAGCCCCATCATCGTCAAAGTCCAACTGAACACATCGTCCAAACTGCTGTCAAGCATGTACACACCTAATCAATCTCACGTGCTTATACAAAATGGCTGAAAGGTACACCCAGGAAAGTCAGAGTCTGGGCCTGATTTAAATCTCGGCGGATGGGTTACTCTGTCATCCACTGAAATATAAATCCCATAGGCCATAATGGGATTTATATTTCGGCGGATGGGATATCAATCACCGTAGTGACGGATTAATCCGTCCGCCAAAATCTAAATCAGGCCATTAGTCTTAAACTCGTTTCCTTTTCTGCTTCTCAGGACACCTCTCTTCTGCATGGACACCCTCATAACTTTTGGCACTCAGCCCACCTTCTACAACGAGGGACACACTCATCCTTACCACTTTTACCTTTCACCCCCGTTTCCAACTGCTTAGTTTTCTTCACACGCTTCCAACGTTTTCCTCTTTCCTGATACACCTTCCTCATCTGCTGACAAAGACAAAAACTCATCCTCTAAAATTTAATTTTTTCTTCTGCTCTTGATTCAAGTTGCTTTAACTGTCTCTTTTCCAGAGGCTTCACACTAGAGAAATCTCCTGAGGTCATTTTCACTCTGCCCTTCCTCCGCAATTTGTGTACTACTGTCGCACACTGATTGCCCGTATTGCCTGCCAGTGTGAAGATCCATAATAAACTAACCTGACACAAATAAACTACAGAATCTCCAGAGGACACTGTGACAAAACTATGACAAATCTCTGGAAAAAAACTCTCAACAGATTCCTCAAACCTACTCTTTCCAAAAGCAGCACTGCGACTATAGTGGCATGAAATGGTTAGCTACCAACCTTTCACTGATCGGATGCAGATTGCCCATAGAAATCCTTTGGAACCCCTGTTTCAAGATGGTTATCGCTATCTGGTGATCCTTTCTGTGGGACGAGACCCTGAACAGCCATACCTCAGTCATGACAGACGCACTGCCTAGTATGCTTATCTGAGTGAACTAAAAAACAAAATTGCTTCCACTAATGCCCAACTGCTTCTACCAGGTGGTATAAATACAAAACACGCTCAACATTCACCCCTCCTCCCTGGTGAAACCAAGCAGCGCGAGTAGGATCGTGCTTACCTATAGTAGGCAAATGCCACTGTTAATTTAAATTTAGCAGAAAGGCTGGATTTGCAGTTAATGAGATCTCTCTTGTTACAGAAGCATCATAGAACACTCTGCTCACATGAGTGCCACATAAGAAAGACTTAAAAACACCTGAGTGTGATAGACCTAAAAACATACATGTGAATAAAGTTAACTTCAAAGAAAATACAAAACAAAGCTACGTAACACTTGATTTCACCCAACCTTTATTTACACAACCTCAAATTAATAAACCTCACCCAAAATATCACTATGTATCTGTTTGAGAGGCAGTAATGAAAAGAGGAAGTTCCTAGAATGTAACTAGTGGATGTACTGTTGGGTACATTCTTTATTATTACAATTCTCTATGGCTGTGTAAGGATGCTGCTGAGGATGTGGGATTGGAGAGTTAATGCATAATACTAGCCTATGGTCTTGACAGAAAATTAGCCACCAAACCCAGATGATGAAATAGGATTCCCTGGTTGGGTAAATGACACACAGAGGCTGGGAGGCTTATGTTTGTAGCACAACTTCTCTGTGGGCATTTCACTTCTGTTGTAATGGGCAAGATATGTAACGCTCTAGTACGAATAATATGAAATGGTTGCATAACCTCTGGTAAGGACTTATGATGCACGAATTCAGCAAGGCTCTGTACACGTATGTGTAAGCCACTCACTAGCCCTGTATGGTGGAAAAATAGAGACTAGTAAATCAATTTACATTTAATCCCTAAAATCATTTATAGGTGGTTCAAATAATAGACACATTAGTATATATTTGAAACCACACTTCGCCAAGTACCTTTCCAAAGCCTTGATGGATTGATTTCAATATCCTGAGATCTTTCATGAGCCCTTGAATGACAGGGGCCTTAAAACCTAAAAGTTTTTCCTAGCATGCAAAATCCAATAGGTCATAAAACTACCTTTTGTAGATATGTACACCAAACGAGCTAGTTTCAAGATTAGTAAAAAATGTACTATTCCAGGAGCAGAGGTTTGCAAAGGTTTTAGTTTACAAACTTCAGTTTAAGATACCAGTTGCAACACAACGTGAACAAAACACCTCTGCTGAGCCACAAAGCAAGCATGCACATTGAGACAGCATATCTCCCTCAAAACGTGAAAGCATAATTGTAGGAGATTCAAATATCCAAAAATTAGGTTGGAGTGAAGGTGCATCATCTCCTGCCATACTTGCATAAGCAGGTACAAGTGAATCAGAAGGCTGGTGCAAGGTACTAAGGACATTGCTGAGGCATGAAAACAATGGCTACCAGGACCATGTGTGAGCAATAAGGATCATGGCCACTGATGCTGGACATCTTCCTCATAACTTGAGGTATTAATGATAAGGGATAGAGTCTGTAAGCAAATATCAATGACCAGCTTATCAAAAGGGCATTACAAATGGACTGGGATGGATACCTGGATTGGTAATTTAGCAATTTTTAGGTCTCATGTCGACAGCTCAAGCACTGTCGTGCAGGGAGACTGTTGTATTCAGTATGTGGGCTTCATCCCGCCCATAGGCTTCCCATTTGCTGGCTCCATTGTCGCTCTCATATTCTTTCTCCCCATTTGTCCACGACATGCATGCATCATGCCTCTTCTTATGTTTATCCCTCACCGAGAGCATGGACCAAGTACTAGTATCCAGCTACTGCTCCCATGTCGGACCATTTTCGGACCTACTTTGTTCTTTGCTTTTGAGCACTTCACATGAGCGCTCGTGTTTTCACTTGCCCCGTTCTCTATTTGCTGTTGCCTCTGAGTGTCCTTTAGGAGCTGCCTGACCCTCACACTGCATCCTGCCCCCCTGCATCCCCTCTCTGACCCAGCCTGCACTGCTTGCTCTGCTCGTACCCCGCCACTCGCACACCTCTCAGTCATGCCCTCTATTCTCCTCTGATACCCTCTGGGTTCTGCTGCGGGCGGTCTGCCTAGCCCAGACTCTCGTGCCCGCCACACATAGGTTCATCTCAGGACATGTCTGACATCCTCAGTGACGCGCCCCACACACTGTACTGTACAGATCTCCTGCAATCTGGGTACACGGTGTAGGCACCAAGCCTTTTTGCTACGACTAAGCATGTATATTTACATTCTTACTGCAGACGCGTGATAGGCACTTCTTCCTGATATCCAACCTGTGGGGAGCCATTACATATGTCTGCCATTAGAATGGTTTAATATACCTCTCCTTTGTTCTCGCTATTGTAATCTTCTTTACATCAACCTTTTCACACAAATTATTACAAGTGTTTCATTGCACAAGCTTTTTGTTTCCTGGCTTTGTTGCTCCACAAAACCCCCTCCTTCGAGATAGTATCCGATACCACAACCACCGTTTATCTGGACAAAAATTCCAGTTTGGATAGCAGCCATCTAGGGGTGCTGCTAGTAACTGGTGTATTGCCCTTCAATTGTTTTCCCTACATTAAACCCCTCCCGGTTCTTCCAGGTGACCATGACCGATCCGTCTAGTGAGTGTAATAAAAGATTCTCGAAGAAGTCGTCGCGTTTAAACAGTGCACACGTTCCTTTAGATTTTATGCTTAGCTATTGTCATTGCCCAGCAGCATTAAAAACATAATTGGCAGTGATGTCATATCTATTAATTATTTTCAATTATTCATAGGGCTGGCATTCCGTAAATTACTGATTTAACCAGTGCAAAAGCTGGGAGTGAAAGTCTGTCTGGACGTTTAATATGGGAAATACTTAAGTGTTGTGCATTATAGCTGGACAATTCTACCTTTGGGTCCCTGGTGACATTTATGAACTGTCTTTATGTTGCACTATAACACATGGAGACCCCTTTGGACATTAGACGATCATAGTAGTACCAATACATGTTTTGTTTCATTTGTGATGTCTGCATATGTATACTGTGTGTATCTAAACATGGAGGGTGAACATCTGTGCACACAGGGTGCAAGCCTAGCCTCTTTATTTTATATGTAGGAACCAGTCATGGAATGGCAAGCCATGGTGAACTAGCTTATTTTGAAATTTCAATTGTGCGACTATAACTAGATACATTGAGAAATCAAAATTTCAGCCTGGTTCCTTTGTCTATGTCGCAAATGCTAATGGTCTTTCTGTTGGAAGATGTCTGGTCTGCACAGATGCTGTTTATTTCATACCTGCAAAACATGCAGTACGGAGTGTGACACATATTCCATTTCAGACGGGGCTACAGCCACAAATCCCCATGTAAGTGTTATTTATAACTAGGCAGAGCACAGTGGATTACATTTTGCCTGGTGTGTGCTCATGTCATGATTTCTTTCATGCTGCAGTATGTGACATCACATTTCCTCCATCGACAAGAATAAAAGTGCCCTGGCCCAGACAAATGTGCAGAAGTGGTGATGTAGGGAAAATTGAACAAGCTGTTGGTAGAATCAAGTGGCTGCTATCAGTCCCATCAAAAGGACAGACGGTAGCTCTGTGTTACCTGTTACCTCCCTCAGTATTCTTCCGAGAGCTCCATTTCTGTAAACAGGCCTGTAAATCTTGTTCTTATCTCGTCACATTTGCTTTGCATTCAAAGACCGAGGTCAAATGTCAGATGATGCTTTCCGAGGGCGCCTCTTTACTTTTCTTTCTCTGACTTCAAAGTGAGAGGATTTTTTTTAGTTGATGTCCTGGTGTTGCTTGGACCAGAAGTGAAACTGTGGCATAAATGTATATTACACAGCTGACAATAGTTACAGTGTTAAACAAGTAGCAATCTAATCTACAGCGCTACAATATGTTGTCTCATTCGTGTATTCATTTAATGCGGCACAGACTTTTTTCTTGAGATGTCGAGCGCAATAAGCCTGATATTTAGCGTGTGTTCTTTTTGGCAAAATGATGTAGTTCTTGTGCATTGTTTTGCCATTTTTTGGAAGTCAGCACTGCATGTGAGAGGTTATACCCTTGCAAGCTGTTGGTAGAAACAAGCGGCTGCTATCAGTCCCATCAAGAGGACAGACAGCAGCTTTGTTTGAACTATCAGCATAAAGAAAGGGAAGCCAAACAGTTGTTTGAATGTCAGGGCTATGTGTTTGATGTATCAGGAATGCATAAGAATGAGGGATTACAAAAGAAACCTGGGAACCAGCCCGCACCTAATAGCAGTCTAAAAAAATTATTTGATGAAATGAATTAACATGCCAATTGGCAGGCTGTGGAAGGTGCAGGGACATATTCTGTTTAGTCAGGAGAAGCCTCCTTCATTAATAAATAAAAGTGTGGCAAAGAACTCAGAGTGCGTGATTTGAGGTTATGTTGTCAGAGTACAAATGGTGGTAATTTTCTCAAACAGTGCTCCTCCTCTATGGCTTTACTGTGGAATTATGGGCCTTTACGTGTATTAAGGGCGATAGCTGGTGTTTTTAGGTCTCGGCTAGACAGAGCATGCGCTGTTATATCCAATATGTGTTGTGTTTCTTGTCCCACCCCTCCTGCCAGACCAAAAAGCTCTATGGCATGGCCAATGCTGGCCGCATCATAACGCTTTTTTCCACAACTTTCAGCCATGCTGAACAGCGGCCGTGCTGCTATACCACATGGCTAAAAGACATTGACAACGCCAATAGCTCTCGCATTGCCGAGACCTATTGTCTTTGCCCATGCTGGTTTGTTTTGTCATCTCATCTTCTGATCCTCCTCTGCCAAATTCAGAGAGTATGTGTCTGTTTCTGTAAATATACGATTGTGAGATTCTCTATCAGGCAAAGATCTCTTTGCATTGTAGATGTGTGAGGAAGAATTTGAGGACCAGGAGGACACTTTGAGTTCCAGAACATTGATTTGTTGTAAGGCATCATTTCCACACCACTGTTCCTCGGCAGCCCTGTCTTATAAAAGAGATGCCCACCCTATTAGAAATGCATCAAAGGTGAGGGTCTATCATCATAATTGGTTGTATTTTTACAATCTTGTGACAACTGACTGTTGGGTTTATTATCTCATAAATCTAATTTATAACTGATTTGGAATTAAAGGAAAGTGTGATGCCATGATTTACAACAGACCCATGGTTTTTCTCACTACCAAAATGACATGCCTGGAAAAAGGGAATAACATTTGAAAATGATATTACTTCTATTCCGGGTATGCCTTTGCTGACTTAGTTGAATGAAGAATTTCCAGATCAGAATGGGGCAGCCCTCATAACAGAAACTAAAGCAGTTGTTATTCACGTGAACAAACTCAATACAATTTAGTGAGTAATGCAGATTTCCTCTTCATACATTGAATTTAAAAATAACTTATAGGAGCTGTAAAAGTATATCCTTTTTAAAATGGGGACCCTACAGGTTCACTAAATGAGTACCCCAGACGTCAGCCCTTCTTCCAGAAAATCAATGCATATACCCAAAGGCCTGAGACATTTTATGACATTAAGAAAGAGTTTAAAACTCTTCTCCACTTTATCAAACATTTTAAAATAACAACCCTTAAGGTGAGGGTCATCCACTTTCAGACACAAAATTACTGTCTTTGCAAGTTTTCACACATAGTTTCCAGTATTTCTTGACTGACAAATATAGCAGCTTCAAGCTATATCCTGTATCAATGCATAAATGGCTTGCCCTTAGTGCATGGCTCTCATCCTTCAATAAGCAGAGGTTTCCTGGAGTGCTACTTCCTCAGCTGTGTGGTAAAATATGCTTTTGGCTTCAGTAACTGCTCATCCTCTTATGAGGAATCATTTTCCAGGGTGGGCCCTCTGCCGAGGACTTTCGATTGCTCTTCCTCTGTTGAGCTCTCACCTTAAAATGTCTCAGAGAGTGAGGAGAATTGCTATTCCACATCAACAGGCTGTAACAACAATAGTAGGGCCGGACTGAGACCATCCACATAACTTCACGTAGGGTTTGTCGGTCTATGTTCTAGCTCCAGTGTCTAGGCCGAGCACCCATACATGTTTCCCATTCAGTAGCTTGCAACATTTCAGAGGTCTGGAGTGGATACAAGGATATAGTTCCAAAATCAGTCTCTGCAGGTAAAGAGGGGTCACCTTCCCTCAGAGTCTTTGGTTCTGAAACCTCTGCAAACACCAAGGAAATTTAGTTAGGCAAATCTATCCACCTCATTATTCCCAAGTGCAAAAAAAAAAGGGCCAATGGCACTTTCCCTACTTCACTGTGCAAAGTCTCACAGGAATTCGAATGTACAGTAAGTTCATTGCTCCCCTTCTTCTTACCCTCCACCACCACCAGGCGTAGTTTAGAAAAGTAGGCTCTTGTAACATATTTCTAAGATTCTCTGGATAATCTACAACCTAACTTGAAGGTAGCAGTCTTGGCTGAGAAAGTGATCGGATGCTGATGAAGAGAAGGGTGGAGGCATCCAGGAATTTATCAGAATCTTGGAGTTAGACATGCCTGGGGCCTCCCTTGGGGTATGTCTGGGTGCGGTAGGTGATGCCTTGTGGGCCGTCAAGCTTGAAAAAGGGCTTGAAAATAAGAGCTTGCCATAGCTCCAAAAAGTGGGAGGCATTGGAGCTGCATAGAGTCCTCCTGGCTTGATTTCAATATGCTGCTTCATCCTCTCAAAAGCGAGCACGCGAAACAGAGTTTCAACATGCAGAAAGCAGCAAATGAGTCCTGGACTTTCCCCTCAATACAGCAGTTATAACATACCAAAGTTACCCACCAGTACTGTTAGCAGGATCTCGGCACAAAGCCCAGGGGTTCAAATAAGATCCAGATGATCAACAACAGTGGTGAGCAAGCAGATTTTGAAGAGCTACTGCAGAAGTGCTCAGCAGCTGGGCCAGTAAGCCACCAATTGTTAAAAAAATAAATAAATAGGTTGTTGGTTGACTGGAGTGTGAGGCCTGGTCAAGCAGCAACCACAGCTCTTCTCAGTGTGAAGTCACAAGTAACCCTCAATTAACCTATGCTCATTCCTCGGGCAGCTTGGCACAGAGCAGGCAGGCTTAACCTATTTGAGCATCACTTCAAACAGTAACATAGTGAAAAAACTCCACAAAAGGATCCCACACGAGTCTAGAAAAATAGAGGAACTTTTAATAAATAAAATAAGACCAGACAATGCCGGATTCTATCCTTCGACGGGGGCACGGGCATGACC
Source organism: Calotriton arnoldi (assembly GCA_963921515.1). Lineage (NCBI taxonomy): Eukaryota > Metazoa > Chordata > Amphibia > Caudata > Salamandridae > Calotriton > Calotriton arnoldi. The sequence continues at coordinate 3,201,555 of CAWUFW010000322.1, read as the reverse complement.
AATCTGTACTTGTACTACCTGGCAACTCGCCTACTCACATTGCATCACTGGTTTAACAGAGTAGAGTTGAACAGCCTGGGCCTATCCAACATTCAAGCAATGATGTATGGAGATCCTATCCCCAAGACTCTACCAACGGTGACACAGGTGGTCCTTCTGGCTTGGCGCGCCTCCCTGCACCATACCCAATGGATGAGCAAACTGACCCAACATACACCACTTTGGCAGGGTGCCTGGCTCCGAGAGGTCAGCAACCTGGGGGGCTTCCGAGCCTGGGACCTTATTGGTATTTCACAACTCGGCGATGTGTGGAAAGGAGACCACATACGCACCTTTCAGGATCTCCAGACCCGATACTCCCTACACTCCTCACAATTTTATAAGTACCTGCAACTACGCCATGCCCTCCACATACACATACCAAACAGCACCTCACTACCGGAGTATAGCCCCCCTGAGGCGCAAACTATGACAGGCAACCTGGGCAAGGGAGGAATCTCTCGTATATACCGCTCCCTAACCAACAACACTCCGAACAGGCTAGACCAGCTCAGAGACCAATGGGAGGGATGGATTGGGCCTCTTGAAGAGGAAGACTGGAGGGACGCACTTATGGCACCCAAAACAGTCACCACATCAGCCAGACTCTGTCTGGTCCAACTGTACTATCTACAAGCTACCTATCTAACACCAAAGCCCCTTTACGGCGCAGGTCTGAAACCAACCACGTCATGTACATGCTGCGCACATGACCAAGCAGATTTTTTTCACATGGTATGGGCCTGCCCCGTCATTGCGCGATATTGGGACTCCATAGAAAAGGAGCTTACAGAGGTCCTGGGCTGGGAGGTTCCACACGCTCTATTAAATATGCTCCTGGGGGTCCCAGATTGCCTAGATGGATCCAGATCCGACAAACAATTCCTCACCACAGCCATGGTGGTGGCCAAGAGGGACATTGCTGCTAACCGGATAAATCCTGTCCCGCCTAGCATAATGAAATGGCGCAGAGGGGTGGACTGGTGTGCGGCACAAGAGAGAACGATGTTTGAGGCCCGAGGGTGCCCAGCTAAACACAGCAAGGTCAGGGGCAAATGGTTGGGGCAGATGGAATAACAACATTTTGCATTGGGGGCTGTGTGCGCTGTGCGGGATTCTGCGGGATCATGTACTACATATCCATCCTCCTTTGTATTGTAGCATGAAGGCGCCTTATAACTGCTATACTATGCTGTATTGTTTAATGCTGTTTGTTTTTTCTTGTTCACAAAACCAATAAAATTGACTATCAAAAAATAAAAATAAAATAAGACCAGAATGACAAAAATCCAATAGTAGAACAAGAGATTTTCAATTTTTTAAGATTTTAGTAAAAATAGCGTGTTAGAAATGGGGATCTCCAGTTAGCAGGTTTGTACATTGTCCAAGTAGGGACCCTTCCTTCTAGTCAGGATAAGGGAGTTACACTTCTAAAATAACCCCTGCTTGCCCCCTTGGTAGCTTAGCACGAGCAGTCAGGCTTATCTCAAGGGCAATGTGAAAAGCGTTTGCACATAATATACAGTATTACAGTGAAAACACTACAAAATGACACCACACCAGTTTTAGAAAAATAGCCAATATTTATCTGTGCAAAACAAGACCAAAACGATAAAAATCCAACATACAGTAATAAAGATATGGATATTGCAAGAATCAAGTTGAAATGCAGTCCCTTTAAGGTGATAGCTCCGTCCGCGGCTAACACGGCATTGTGAACAACAAATCCAACAGTTCAGGTTGACCGCGAGGTTGCAGTTTTTAACTGCCATATCGACCTGGCAAGTGCACCCACTTGCCAGGCCTACCCCTCTCTTTTGTTACATATAAGTCACCCCTAAGGTAGGCTCAAGGCAGTCCCATGGACAGGGTGCAGTGCATTTAAAAGGTAGTACATGTAGTGGTGTGTTTTTACATGTCCTAATAGTGAAATACTGTGCACTATTGAAAGGCTATCTCTTCCATAGGTTAACATGGGGTCTGCCTTGAAACACCTTTCAAGTGCAGATTCCCATAGGAAGATGATAGAAAGTTGGAGTTTGGGATCTCTGAAAGCATAATTTAAAAATACATCTTTTACTGAAGATGGTTTTTAAATTGCATGTTTGAAAATGCCACTTTTAGCAAGTGGGCATTTTCCTGCTTAACCATTCTGTGCCTGCCTGTGGAAACCACGCCTGTGTAGCTGACAGCTGGGGCCTCCTGCATACACTTTAGACAGCCACACCAAGTGAGCTTAGGTGTATCTCGCATATCCTGATGACCCATCACCAGGCTGATGGGCCTTCCTGGGCTAAGAGTAGTGCGAGGGGTTGTCACTCACATATGAATAGGACTGTGCCTGTCCTCTTGCAAAGAAGTCTCCACACCCTGGAGAGTGTCTGGGGAAGAGTAGGTCAGAGCAGTACAGAACTGGAGTTTGTACACAACAAGGCCTTTCTTTGAAGTTTGCGCACTTCAAAGGCCAGAACTGGTATAAGTATTGGGGCACAGACCGCACATCTTCAGAACTCATTTGTACTAGGGGAAGCAAAAGAGCAAAAGAGCTGGAGAAGCTGTCAGAAGGGATTTCCACTTTGCTGTACTGGCTTGCTGCTGCTGTCTTGGGCAGTGAAAGGACTGGACTGGACTGAACTTTCTGCAACTTATTGTCTGAGTTTCTCCAAGGGCTTGAAATAGAGCTTGCCTCCTGTTGGAAGTCTCAGGAACATCAAAGACCTCAGGTCCATCCACCAACAGCACTGGGAACTATGGGTTTTGTGCTGAACAGAAGAAAAACCTCTATGATGCCATCAAATATAGCAATCATGGAGAAGCAATCATAACACAATTTACATTAGGAGCACATGCACTTTAACACTGAATAGCAGTGAAAAAGTGCACAGAAACACTAAACCAGCAAAAACGAAGTCTAGCATGCCATCAAAAACAGTAGGTCAGAAAGCAAAAAGACAGGGGAAACATGCCAAAAGATGCACTTCTAACATAGCGCCAAAACTGGGGATATATGGTCGCGCCGGACCAGGACAAAGTCACAAGTCCAGGCCATCCGCAATGGAGGGCAGGTTGGATACAGTCCCAGATTAGTCCTGCAAAAGTTTTACCTTCTCAGGTTTTGTGCCAAGAGTCCCGTTCGCATTGGAGAGGGTCACCGGGAGCAAGAAGAGCATCGCAGGTGGCAGAGAGCATGGCATGAAGAGCATTTCGGGCGTCATGGACAGGCGGGCTAGAGCTTTTCATTGGTGGTCCACCACTGACTGACGATGCTGCTTTGCGAAGAGACGGGCTTGTGGCGGCTCGTGCTGATTTTACATGTAAGCGGCATGGTTCCGGTGCGAACAAGCAAGTTACTTACCATCGGTAATACTTTTTCTGGTGGATACAGTATCTGCCTGTGGATTCCACACCTTTTGAATTACCCCTTGCGCAGCATTTCACAGAAACTTTCCTCCCTAGCTCTCCCACGTCGACGAGAACGTCACAATGGAACGGCTCCGCACGCGACTCTGCGTGACGTCATCGGAGCCATAAGAAGACCTCGTCGGCGTGCTGACGTCAGTTCCACCCATTTTTTCCATGCCTTTGAGGCAAACGGGTGAACTGGCAACATTTCCACAAGTACACAAAGTATACAAAACCAATAATTAAAAGTGGAAATTCTAAACTATAGACATTTCCTAGTGACCAGTATCACAATATTCCAATAAACCCAATAATAAAATACATAAATTACATGTTAATAATTTTTCGGTATAAACAGGCAGGCAACGGGGAGGCGGGTGGGTCAGTGAGGAATCCACAGGCAGATACTGTATCCACCAGAAAAAGCATTACTGAAGGTAAGTAACTTGTTCTTCTGATGGATACATCTGCCTGTGGATTCCTCACCTTTTGAACTGAATCCCCAAACAGTCCCACTCCTGGTGGAGGGTGCCTGCCTACCTATACCAACAATTCCTGCAGCACAGAACATGCAAACTGGCCGTCCCTCCTCACCTCCGAGTCTAAGCAATAGTGCTTCGCAAAAGTGTGGAGGGAAGCCCAAGTTGCCGCCTTGCAGATGTCTACAACAGGTACACCTCTAGCTAAAGCAGAAGAAGACTTAGCTCTGGTGGAATGAGCTCGAGTACCTTCAGGAGGCACCTTCTTGGCCAAGGCATAGCAGATCTTGATACAGAGGATGGTCCACCTGGACAGCGTTCTTTTGTGGACAGCCTTGCCCTTCATCTTGCCCACATATCCGATGAAAAGCTGGTCATCCAACCTGAAGTCCTTCGTCCTGTCCAGGTAGAAGCTGACCACCCTCTTAGGGTCCAGGCGGTGAAGTCTCTCCTCCTCCTTAGAAGGTTGAGGGGGAGGTTAGAAAGTGGGCAAAGTGATAGATTGCCCTAGGTGGAAGGGAGTGACCACCTTAAACAGGAAAGCAGCTCTGGTCCAAAGAACCATCTTATCCACATGAAATAAGGTGAATGGAGGCTTGGAGCTAAGAGCCTGCAGCTCACTCAACCTCCTAGCGGAAGTGATTGCAATCAGAAATATTGTCTTAAATGCTAAGAAACTTAAGGGACAACTATGCAATGGTTCAAAGAGAGACGCCATCAAGAAAGTGAGAACCAAATTCAAATCCCACTGAGGCATGATAAAGGGAGTAGGAGGAAACCTATTGGTGAGACCCTTGATGAATCTCATAACTATGGGAGATTTAAATAAAGAGGGTTGGTATGGTAAACAGAGAAAAGCCGATAAGGCAGACAAGTAGCCTTTAACAGTAGCTACTGCACAATCCTGATGAGCCAGGGAAAGAGAGAAACTCAGAATATCTGACAAATGGGCCTGAAAAGGATCAATCAATCTCTCTCCACACCACTTAACAAACTTGGCCCACCTACCAGAATAGACAGATTTGGTGGAGTGTCTTCTGGCTGATAAAATAGCATCCACCGCATCTGGCGGAAGAGAGAAAGTGCTCAGGTCGCCCCTTTCAATCTCCAGGCATGAAGGTGCAGGCTCTGGAGGTGGAGGTGTAGAACCTGCCCCTGTGACTGCGAGAGGAGGTCTACCCTGAGAGGGAGACGGAGCAGAGGGTGCGATGAGAGGTAAAGGAGGTCTGTGTATCACACCCTTCTTGGCCAATCTGGGGCGATCAAGATGACTTGAGCCCGGTCTTGGCGAATCTTCCTCAGAACTTGAGGAATCAAGGGTATGGAAGGAAACACGTCCCCCAACGCTCCCTGCATTGGATACTGCAGAAAGACGGGCAGTGCGCGTTCTCGTGAGTGGCAAACAGGTCCAATCGAGGAAACCCCCACATCCTGAAAATGTGATGGACCACCTCGGGATGGAGACACCACTTGTGATCGGCCGAGTACTGCGGACTGAGACTGTCCGCACGCACATTCAGCACTCCAGCCAGATGATTCGCAATCACGCAAATCTGATGGTTCTGAACTCAGGAACAGAGTCGCAGAGCCTCTCTGCAGAGACGATACAACTCCATTCCTCCGTGTTTGTTTATGTAACAAATCGTGGTAGTGTTGTCTTCCAGGACCTGAATCGACTGGCTCTCAAGGCCTTTCTTCCCTCCCTTCATGGTCAAACGTATCGCCTGCAATTCTAGTGTGAAACAATCTTTCATCTGGAGACCAAAAGCCTTTGACCTCCAGATCCCCCAGATGAGCTCCCCACCCTAAAGTGGAGGCATCCGTTATCACTGTGGCCACAGGAGAAGGAGGTTGAAACCGCTTCTCTTGAGACAGGTTGTCCGAGACACTCCACCATAACCGCTCCGCTGCAGTGTCTCTGGATATTCTGACCACCTCCTTGAGATCTGCGTTGTGTTGAAACCACTGCCTGTGGAGGCACCACTGGAGGGCCCTCATGTGCCAGTGTGCATGGTTGGCCAACAGTATATGCAGGAAGCGAAGAGACCGAGCAGGCGCAAGACCTTCAGGACTGGAACTGCTCCATTGTGAAAAAGTGGAATCATAGCCTGGATGTCTTGAATCCTCTGCAGAGGCAGGAAGGCAGGACTCACAGTAGTGTCCAGTACTGCCCCTATGAACAGGTTGCGCTGAGAGGGCACCAGGTGAGATTTGAGAATGTTTACCAAAAAACCCAAGTCGAACAACAGATGCGGTTACTTGCACATGATGCAGCACCATCTCTGGTGACTTTGCTTTGAGCAGCCAGAAAGGGAAAAACAGGAATCCCCGATCTTCTGAGATGTGCCGCTACCACCGCCATCACCTTTGTGAAGACCCGAGGTGCTGAAGTAAGAATGAACGGAAGTACCGCAAACTGGTAGTGTTGAGACCCCACCATAAAATGGAGATACTTCTGATGCGACTTCAGGATGGGAATGTGAAAATACGCATCCTGTAAATCGACACCATCCATTCTTCCTGCTGCAATGCCAGAAGAACCTGAGCTAGGGTCAACATCTTGAACTTCTCCTGCTTGAGGTAAAAATTCAAGACCCTGAGGTCTAGGATCGGCCTCAATCGACTGCCCTTTTTGGGATTCAGGAAGTACCAGGAGTAGACTCCCTGACACCTCTATTGCACCATTCATTTAAATTCTCTATCTGCAGGCGTAGATGGGAATGAGCCTGCAGACTGTTTAGAAGAGCACGAATCCTGTACTACCAAACTCTCAGGTGACGGGTGGGTAGAAAGGAAAGCAGAATCTCCCGGAGCCACCTTATACCTCCTCGCCAGAGTCCTGGACGCCGCAGGAGCAATCATTGGCTTCTGCCACACCTCCAAGATAGGCTCAGTCAAAGCCTCATTAAAAGGAAGCAAGGGTTCCGAACCAGAAGAAGGGGAATGAAGTACCTCCGTTAAGATGTTAGATTTAAGTTCTGCAGTAGGCAATGGCAAATCCAGCAGATCCGCTGCCTTCCTAATTACAGAATGATATGAAGACACCTCCTGCGTGTGAAGGCCTTTTGGTGAGGAGAGCTCCCATTCAGGAGATGTGTCCAGACCACTAGCCTCCTGTAGGCCCTCAAACTCTTTTACATGGTCAACAATTTCACCGTCTTCAGCCTCCTCCTGCTGCTCTTGATATTCCTCCTCTTCCATCAGCCTTTGTGCTTCCTTTCTAGATATCATCCTTGGGACGGCATCGGCGGTGCCAGACGTGGCGCCGGTGACTTCAGGACTGGCGCTGATGGAAGTTCCTCTGGGATAATAGAAGACGCCGGACGAGGTCATGTCGGTGCCGGACTAGAGCCAGACGGCGTCGGAGATGATCCCTCTAATGACACTCTTCCCTCCAAGGACTGCACTGGCGTCGAGAAGCTCGGCGTCGGGAGAGGCCAACTCCCCGGAGCCATTGGTATAAAAGGCATGAGAAGTGCCTGAGAGAAGTGGGGTGGCAAGCCTCCAAGGGAGTAAGCAAGTGGAAACACCAAATGGGCCCCTGGGTCTGATATAAAAAGAGTGCTGGGATATCCCTTTTACAGGACGGTTTCCCTCACCCACCCGAAGGTTGCATGCTTTATCATAAGGCAACCTCCTCGCATCACAAACCTGGTCATGATGCAGGCTACAACCCCCTCTCTGAGAGGGAGGTGCTCAGGGGTGTTTTTCTGTGTCCAAAAGAGAGGTATCCTAAAACCTATAAGAGAGCAAGGTGTGGTGAAGGGAATAGATGAGAAATATATTTGAGCTAAAGCTAACGCTGCGAAACGCCAAAGTAGACTTTAATGGGCGTCCAGAGGTCAGGATTAAAATCAAGAACTATATCTGGGGGTTATTCAAACAGTCATAGAACAGAACGTATTAATATTTGAGGTGCGGTAATTTTCCCATTGGGGACCACTACTTCCTCAATTGAATCTATTACATGTTTTGTGGTTACCAGCACTCAAGTTCATTTGAAGGTGTGATCTGATATAAATTTTTATCAGAGAAATTGGAATAAATATAAATATAATAGGATGGCAGGATTTGATGACGACAGAGATAAGGTCTTTAATGATATTTTTTCGGGACAAAGCATCCAAAATAAAAAACTAACGATACCTAGTGACAAACCTCAGGGACTAAAACAATTGTTCATAAAATTAGAAAGCATACGTAAATAAGAGCTCTCAAGATGGTGGGATTTGACAATTCTGAAAAAATATATTGAAATCAAACAAGTACCAAGAGGTCTCAGAGTCATTATTTTTCCCTCATTTGAGGATCTAGATCCAGACTTATTAAGTGAATGGGAGAATTTGATTTTATCATCATCCTTTGGTATGATGGATATATTGATAAGGCATGCAGGGAGAAAAAAATCCAAATTGTTGAGTGAATTTGAACAAGTAGAAGAAGAGATTAAATCACTTAACCTTAAAGAAGTCACTGAAAAAAACTATAAGATTTTGAAAGAAGTTCTGAGTGCACACCAAACTTATATCAGGGATAAGAAAATGCGAAAACTCAAAAGAGATGACAATGACTATAGAAATTATAGAATATTTACTTATGCCAAAAAGTTTGAATTCAAACCAAAAGGGATACAGACTGTGCAGAGTGGAATAATACCTGTGGCTTCGACCTCAGCCAGCGAGTCGGATCTATCTAGTATCACAAGCGAAAAATAAGTGAAGACAGAGGTGAAGGGTGAGGGGAAAATACAATTGCAGCTTCCTATTTTTTAGCGGAACTAGAACGGTACAGAAAGGAAACCAGAACAAGTTTCTACAAAAAGACTTCAGGAACAACAGAACAAGACGGGGGGGAAGAAAGGTCAGGCACAAATCAGGGAGAAAAAAGAGTAACGAGATCTACATCACACATTCAAAAGAAGTAAATGCTTGAGAAAGCGGTGTATCTAATGATATGTCTGTATCCACAACGAATATGGCTAAAGATATAAGGGATGATGTTTCAATTGTCAATTTATCACAACATGTACTATCTACTGCAGAAAAGAATGTGCTTAAGAAAGGCTTGAGTTTTTGCCCTATGTCTAAACCTGATTCCACGCAGATCCATATTGACTTATTCAAATTTGTACGCGGGCTTAAACTAAAGAATTACTTTGATGCTAATCATAAACCGTGTCCAATGCCAATTTTTTCGGTGAACAAAAGTGACAAAACAATTAAAGATATTCAAGATTTATAAATGTTGTCATCATTGGATGAGAGTATGGGGCCAGCACCAACTATTGGTGAAATCTTACAGGATTTGGATATAGCCACTAACATAAATTTGGACAGCGGGCTTAGGACTAAGTCCACCTTTGTACCCATGTTACCACCAGAGAATTTGATTGACTCATTTTATAAGGCCGTAACAAATGATCTATATATGTTAGAAGACAAATTTCATCACAAACATATTAGATTTAAAGACAATCTTAGCAAAGATGAACGCACAGCGTTACAAAAACTGTCAGGTTACTCTGACATGGCTATCAAAGAGGCAGATAAGGGGGGCAACATTGTCATATTGGACATGGAATATTATATCCAAGAAATTGACAACCAGTTAGCAGACACTGACGCTTACATCAAAATAAAGCAGAATCCATTGAAGGAGGTAACAGCGTCAATTGAAAAAACACTGAGCTATTGGCGAAACTCCTGTCTTCTTACGGATATGGAATTTAGATATCTTTTCAAACCAACACCACGAGCTGCATGCATTTATACTTTGCCAAAAATACATAAGAACTGTACCTCCCCTCCAGGTAAACCCATCATTTCAGGGATTGGGTCACCCACAGAACGCATTTCGGAATATATTGATATTTTTCTGCAGCCTATAGTACAGAACTTACCATCATTCATTTTAGACACTAAGAACCTATTAAACAAACTGGATGATCTAGCTTGGTCTAATGACTTTACTTTTGTTTCCCTAGATGTCAATGCTTTGTATACTAGCATCCCTTTGAACAAAGGCATGGACGCCTTAACTTACTATTTATCCAGGCGTGATGCTACTCTCTATGAGCATACTTAAATGATTTTGGAGCTCACACGTCTGACATTGGAAAACAACTTTTTCTTACACAATGGTACATGGTTTAGACAACTATCTGGGGTTGCTATGGGGTCAAAATTTTCCCCGTCTTTTGCTAACATCTATATGGGTTTTTTCGAACAGCACCGTATTTGGAGGAGCTGTCCGTCAAACATGACAGGAACAATTATTTATTGGGGACGATTTATAGACGACATCCTCATGATTTGGGGTGGAGATAATGAGACTCTCATTGAATTTATCATACATCTCAATAACAATGAATACAACCTAGGTTTTACATACAAGACCAGTAAGAAAGAGATTGATTTTTTAGACATCACTTTATATATAGAAAATGGCAAAATTACATCCAAGCTTTATCATAAAACCACTGCGTCCAACTCTGTGTTGCATGCTGACGGTGCGCACCCCAGCACACAAATCAGAGCCATTCCCTTTGGGGAAATGACTCGTCTGAGAAGAAATTGCAGCAATGACACAATATTCCAAGAGGAATTGGATGTCCTGAAAGCTCGCTTTTCAACCAGGGGTTATGATAAAACCACCTTAGATAAAGCACAAAGTAAGATAAGCAAAAGATGTCGCACGGGGCTCTTAAGATCTAGTAGCAAAAAAAGTAAACAGAGGACTAATGTTGCACTCATTACGCAATATAACACACACAGTCAGGATATATTCAAAATCCTACATAAGCATTGGCATCTTTTGAAACTTGATCACAGTTTGGACCATCATGTAGCAAAAAAAAACCACATCACGTACAGCAGAGGGAGGACACTTAGAAATATTTTGTGTCCATCATATATTCCATCAAAAAAAACAGGACAGGTCAAAACATTGCTACCCAATAAACCCATGGGTTTCTATAGGTGTACTGCGTGCAATGTCTGCCAATACGCAACAAACAAAACAACATGCTTCAGTTACAATACACGACAGGTCCACAAAATAAACCTCTTCATAAACTGTAACACTAAATTTGTAGTGTACTGTATTGTTTGTCATTGTGGCCTAATCTATGTGGGCAGTATAATCAGGCCACTTAAAGAACGAATTCAGGAGCATATTAGAGCTATCCGTAATGGCAACACCAACTATCCACTGGCGGTTCACTATAACAGTACGCATGCTGCGTCAGAAATTATAAGACTCGGGGATATTCACAAGAACGTGCGCTAAACATCTCCAAAAAATGTTAATGCAACTTTACACATCGCAGTCTATCACGGGAAAATAACCCCGTGTTAACGTGGAATTCACAACACGGCGGTACCATGCGATAGTCTCCTGAAAACGAAGACAATGTCTGCGATACAACAACCGCGACGGTGATAAAAACCCAAACCCCAATGCAAAAAAATATGCGATGGGCCAAACCGCGATGAGGAAATCAGCGATAAGCAGCGCCAGGCCTGCAATACACACACGGCAAGCGGGAAAATCACTACAAAAGTAGAAAAAAACACACAAACACAAAATAACCAACACCGAAGCACCATGGAGGCAGCCGGAGCAGGCGCAGAGGACGAGCGGAACCCCACAAGCACCCCGGACGACCAGCCTGGGACCTCGGGGACAGGGAAGGGCAAGGACAAGAAGAAGAGGAAGATGAAGTTCAGTCCGCAGGAGAATAGGATCCTGGTCACGGAGGTGATGGAACACCATCAAGAACTGTTCGTCACCTCCAACGTGTCATTGGGCACCAAAAATGGAATATGGCGGTCCATCGTGGACAAGGTGAATGCCGTCGGAGAGCACAAGAGGTCAATGGACGAGGTCAAGAGGCGATGGATTGACATCAAGCGCAAAACCAAGGAGAAACTCGCAGGCAACCAGAAGGCAGCAATGCAGACTGGAGGTGGGAGCCCAGCGCCACAGCTGGAGCTGGATGACATGGAGGAGCTGGTGTCGACAGTCATCAGTGTGGAGACTGTGGCAGGAGTTGGGGGAGCGGACACTGCTCGACACGACACGACACAACAGCAACAGGGTGAGTAACCACCAGGTACTGGGGGGACGGGGGGAGATGGCCACAATGGCACACATGCACAATCAAGCAGAGCACAGTGCACACCCACAATGACCCTGGATCATGGCCCTGATCCACAGACTGACACAATGTACATTGCCATGCTGTCTGAATGTGAACATGTACCATGCGGCTACTTACATGTGGACACATTGTAATACAGCATCTCCCCTTCACATTGCAGGGGCACCGTCAACTCCTCCTGCAGAGCAGTCCCAGCCACTCTTCACTGATGACGAGGAGGACACCACCAGCATCGACACCCAAGCCCTCCAAGACATCATTGAACTCATCCGCCAATCACCTCCAGGACCAGGGCAGCCCAGCTGCATTGAGGAGACCCCACCCACTCCACAAACAACCCAGCAGGAGGCACCCACAACCCCGGCTGTCTCCCAAGACCCCCCCCCGAACAACACATGGCCTTCCAACGCCGTATGTTGGAGGGCCAGAGGGAGATGGCTGAGCAGGTGCGGGGGGGTTCGACCTCATGGCTACCAAACTTGACGCCATCCATGGGTGTCTAAGTCCCATCAGGGACCACGTCCAGTCCCTAACGGACACCCACAGGCCGCTCCATGGTCTCCAACTAGCCCTGGCTGACATCGCTGGAGTCATGACTCGGAGACAAGAACACCTGTCCGCTCAGAGTGGCTCCAGCGATCTCAGCCGTGAGCTGGCACACATGCGGAGGCTCATGGAGGACATGGTGCGGATGGAGGCGGAAAGGATGGCAGCCACCGCTGCACATCAGCAAAATGTAGCTGGGATCTACCATGCCCTGCATATCCTCATCATGGCATTGCTGCCACAAGGCGTGGCGCAGATGAATGCTGCTGCTCCTACACCATCCACATCTCCGCCCCCTGGTGTGTCAGTGCCTCACAGTGCAGCAGGCATTTCCACTCCGGCACCTGATGTGTCACTGCCACACAGTGCGGCCGACAATACACCTCCGGCCCCTGATGTGTCAGTGGCACACAGTGCCGCAGCCGGAACTGCACCACCCACTGGTGGGGCAGAGCACACATCCGAGGACATGGACGGGATTGAGATCAGAAGGAGGCACTAGCATTCATGTTCGCCACCTGGCCTGTTGCTGCTTGGTGCCGCACATGGCCCCATGACCTTCCACTGACCCCCGCTGCACTCACCTTGGACCGCGACATGGACTGCCATATCCTGTTTGGTGACCAATGACATGGCGACCAGACTGCGGACTGTACCCTTCCTCTTTCGCTGTACTTGTCATTCCCCGATGGAGTCTGGCTGGCCCTCCACGGGCCCATATTGTGAAGTGGGGTTGGCATGGCCCTGTACTGCTCCAGATGCAAAACTCCACTGGATGTGCATTAAACATTCAGAAACGCACTGCTGTGTCATGTCTTTCATCATTCATGTATGAATGTGTGGATGAAGGTAGGGTCAGTGATTCCCCCTAACGTCAATGATGCTCATCTAGTGGGATTCCAGTTACAGTGTGCTACATTGCCGATTGCGTTCCCGGTGCCGTAGACACTACAAGAGGGACACACGCATTAGTCACTTCCTTGTCCGGACATGGACTGAACCACGCCCGAGCCCCCGAGTCATTGTTGCAAGCCCTGCGCTGGTCCGGCGTACGCTAGGCCAGACCACTCCGCTTACGCTCTGAGGGGGGGCCACATGGCTACATGTCGCAGGTTTACACGCTAGTGGTCTGCAGGTCACTGGTCTAGTTGTCAGCATGTCACGGCCACTCCCTGAGGGCAGGTTTGCACACACACCACACCCATCCGGCACAGGCGTCACAGGCCATGTGACCCCGCCAATATAAAGGGCCGACAACGTCACATTCCCCACTGCCAGTGGTGACTGGATGACGGACGTTTCACGATTCTCAATCATAAAGGGCCCATGAGTTGTTGCGCTCAGGGTTAGTGGCAACCGAAGCCATGCGGCCGTCACGGGCCTACCACCACGTGGCGCTGCCTGGGGTTGCACAGGGTTAGTGGCACCCGAAGCCTTGCGGCCGTCACAGGCCTACCACCACGTGGCGCTGACTGGGGTTGCACAGGGTTAGTGGCACCGAAATTGCTGAGCGGGTGTGCAGCCTGCGATGATGTGTGCACTGATGTGGTCTCTGCCATTGATGCCTCAGGACTCAGCGTCATGTGTGGGACCTGCTGGTCCGCGGTGCGGGTCCGCATGATGTGGAGCATGCCATGGTGGCGGGACAGGGGCCTGGAGCTTGCACGGGCACGTGGTGTGCCCACTGGTGGACACACCGTTGGCGGCAGGTGAGCAGTGGGGCCTGGGTGCGCAAGTGCGGCAGTGTCCCTCCCTCTCTCTCTCTCCCTTCATTTCCTTCTCTCTCTCTCTCTCTCCCTTCCCTTCCTTTCCATCTCTCTCTCTCTCTCCCTTCCTTTCCTTCTCTCTCTTTCTCTCTCTGCCTTTCTTTCCTTCTCTGTTTCTCTGTGTCTCGCTCCTTTGATGTGCGCATGACACACGTTCTGATTTGGTGCTTTTTTTCCCAGGCTGTGACATCAAGGTTGTCCCGGACGGGCCCGACAGGAGTCTTCCGCATTGGTGTTTTGAGTTGTATTTCAATAAAGTTTTTGGTTGTTACTTCAATGATGAGTGACTGTTTCTCGTTCTTCTGACGACACGTGTTTCTTTTTGTCATTGTGCGACATCATGTGCTTTTTGTGGCTCTTGTGTCGTGCATGGTATGTGTTTGTCCGGGGGTGGGTCCCAGGGGGGGGCTGGGAGTGGTGGCGGTGGGTGTTGTGGCCCTCATGGGTCTCCGAGCTGCATGATCAATGTCGCCATGGCATCTGTGGGTCTTCAGATGTGGCTCTTGGCTGGGCTCCCTTTCATGCTGCAGGTAGTCGTCCTGCTTAACACCAGCAAAAGGCAGGTGTTAATTCCCTGCTGCTACTGCGGCTTATCGCCTGTTTTTGGTTCGCATCGCAGATCTGGCAGTTCGTTGTGAATGTGGTGTAGTGGTGTTTTCGTGTGTTTTTGCACGGGAACGCCTTCTCTGCATCTCATTAGGGTTAGTTGGTGGTGTCACCCGTGGAGGTAAACTTTGCGGCAGTTATCGCGGGAATACTGGCGATGTCTGCAGTTTGCACCAGCTTGTGAATGGGGCGTTAAATATATCTCCACTTTTGATGCATTAAGGTGGCGATAACTCAGCGATAAGTCCTTGTGAATATGCCCCTCAGTTTCCATGGAATTGCAGTAGCAGATGAGAATATACAAGGTGGGGACAGAACTCTAGCATTGAGAAAGCTTGAAACAAAGTGGTTGATAAAACTCAGATCTGTAGATCTAGGACTCAATGTAGATAGAGAGCTACATGTTTTTCTACGTGACTGATATTACTCAGTGTTTATGTGAATTGATTTTGTACTATGCTGCATAACATGCCTCGTGTCTTGATAAAACATAGGAGGATGAAGTAACATTTATTTATTTATTTGCAGAGTTTTATATAGCACCGGCTAGACCCGGAGGTATCAGAGCACTTTACATGAGGATCAGTGAGTTACAGGTTACAAAAATTAACTCAGTTACAAGTATAGGCATAGGAGAAAAACATGAGATTACACAATAACATACGTTATTGGCGCGTTGCATAGCAAAGACACACGTCTTATGGGGAATGGAAGGTAGAGGGGGAAAGGCAAACAGGGGAAAGGAATGCAGATAGCGTCAGGCAGACCAGAAGGGGGAAGGGACTTCAGGGGTAACAAAGCAGTCAAAGTGAAAGACCGACAAAACCGTGAAGAACTGTTAAAAACAATGTCCGATGTCCGGCTGGGTAGGTGATGGCCGAGGGGGTGAACCAGAGCCAGACTCCTCTATAGCTGCATAGGACAGCTCCACCGGGCAACGGCCAATGGTACTCGGGTTCCGCTGTAAGTACAAACAGGTTCGGTTTTCGCCCATGGGGCATCATCATAGTTCAATCGAAGGCATCGGTCCAGGTGTAACTGGGAAACGCCCTCGGCCTCATCCTCCCGCTAGCCCCATGAGAGGAGAGGTGGAAGAGACAGCTATCAGTCCTCAGGGGGCTCGCTCCCAAAAGCGGTAGCCCAATGCTGAGGGCTATCAGTGTTTGATGGTCTATGGGGAAGGCAACGATCCCCTCCTTCTTTAAATCCCTTATGCTGCACTGCGGAGTTAGATGCCGCTGAGGCACTTTAATGCGGCACCCCCTTCAATTAGAAGATCCTCGGCAGCGTGTCTGCCGCCATTTTGGGGTCAGGCACGGCCAGGCGTGGATCTGTTTTGCTGCCGTTGCTAGCCTGAGGCGGGCTGACCGTTCCTGAAAAATGCTCCTGCTGCCCCTTGCTCCCATCACGCCAAAGCAGTGCGTCCCCGCCTCACCGGTTGCACAGACGACGCCCTCCAAGGGGTCACATGTGTGCAGCAAGGACCCTCCATGAGCTCCTCCGGTCACTGTCAGCTGCTGCTCCGGTGGCAATGCGAAACCTCCCGCACACCGCTCCTTCAGAGATCACGGTGAGAGCGCAAATGCCACAAGTCCTTCCCCTCTGCTCCGGTAAGGCGCCTGGGCGTCAGCCGGCTCCTCTGTCCTACGGACACGGCGGCTGCCATATTGTCTCGCGCTGCAGCTGCTATCACGGAGCCGCGGCGAGTCACAAAAGGGGGATTTTTCCTAATGTGGACGGCACTGGCTCAGCCTCCACTGAAACGGTCGCAGTTTTGCAGCCTCTGTAGCTGGTTTGGCGGGTTTTAAGGGCGCTTATGGGCTCAGGACACGGAGCCGAGGTGGATCACATCCACCCTGCCATCTTGCCCAGCACTTGGTCAACATCTTGTACTGTAGCATAAGAATTAATGTATCAATGTTCTTTATACATATCACCTCCCTCTCTGTTCTCTTTATCAAGCTCTTGTAATCTGGTGAGCATTTCAACTCTTGGGTTACGCACAAGTAGTTGTGAACGATGCGGGGATATGAGTAAACAAATCGTATTAAATGCTTTAGATTTGTCTATGATACTATACACTCAAAACTATTCTATAACCTCGCTGTGGTAAATGTTAAGAATATATCATTTAAGTGTAGCTGGGACTAATTTCAACTGAAACACTGATAATATTTCTGTTGTTACCAACATATGGAGATCACTTCAAAATGGCACGGCCGATAAACAGAAATTCATCGGTCACTACAATGTTCACATACACACGTGATCGGGTTATACTGTAAGCAGCACTATGCATCATACGCATTAGATCATGCTAAGACTCACACAAAGACCATAGTCCTTTTAGACCACCAAAAATGTACGAGTACAGGTATATTAGTTCATGATCGTTTTAGGATCTATAGTGGCGCTCTATACGTGAACTTCAATAATTACATTTGTTATACTTATTTTACCGTTAAGAAGTAATGTCTCGTATCACTACACTCTGATCGGTACCTACACACATGGTCAAATGCGCATCTCATGACCATTTAAAGATGGCGCTGCCTCTAGCTCCCTATTTCAGAACTATGAATACCGGCGTACGAATTGCAGACAGTCGGGTCACATGACTGTAGCTTGAATTCAAAATACTGTAGGGAACGAACGCAGTAACTCAGTGCGGGGAACACAGACGCGCGTTCCGACAACGCTGACATTTCTCTTGGGTAAGTCAAGTCATCGGACTTTAAAGATAAGGAATTATAGTTTTGGAGGACCTCTGCATTGTTGGACAACTTACTTATAGTTCATGTTGGTTACTTTTATCCTTAGTGAGGAAGCTTATCAGGGACCTCCTCTCGACCGGACTATAATACTTTGGACCTGGATCTTATACTACGAGTTATTACTACCATAAGATCACATATATACTTTTCCGAACGGTAAATTTCAATACTTTATTGTGCGCTCACAACCCACCAATCTAGATTTTGTGGCTCGGGTACTTATAGATTTTAACTGAAATAAGAATTAATCTAAGGGCCACCGAGCGTTCTTGTGGGGTATATATTTTTTCATCTTGAGAAACTTGGGTCACGATAGGACACTAATATTGCGTTGTCTAGACTATCACTTATTTATTTGTTAGAGACAACACTGGTTTATCTGATACGACGCAGAATGGTCAATGAAACTTGGACACCATACAGAGATGTGGAAGGATTACCATCGGGCTAACAAGTATGCTAACCTGATATTTCAATACAGTTAATGAGACTCTATAGGCTAATATTCAGTACAAAGAGTGGTACATGAACTTCGCAGTTATTTTTAGATAAGAATTTTCTGTCCCATTTTTAAATTAAAAGAAAACTGATGGGGCGTGGCTAGCAGCCAACGAAAATGGCCGCAGCCTAAGAGAGCTCCGCGGTCGAAGAAGTTTTCCCCTATACTCCTGTCATTTATCTATCGGCGAAACTGCACAAAAAGCGACGAAGGTGACACCGGAACAGCATGGGCACAAATTGAGAAAGCCCGGATTCCGAACGAGCAACCAGCGGGAGACTGTGACCGTGGGGCGGAGTCACGGCCTATGAACTGAGAGAAGGCCGGGGCCTTGCGTGGATTGCACACCGAGCAGGGCGAAAGTGAAACCGGCCTAGATTCCCCGAGGGTAGCGGAAAGACCCGGGCAGCGCGGACAGCACCGACAGCCACTGCAGGACGAGCCTCAAAACGCGGCGTGTGTACCGCCGGTGCACCTAACCCCGACAAAGAGAGACGACCGAGAGCCAACCTCGCCGGGTGAACCGGAGGTGGCAACAGGCGAGCAAGAGGCGCGTGGTGACCCAGGCCGGGGTCTTGATTTTGTAATTGCGCCACAAAGACAATACGGGTGTAGGCGAGGGCCGAGAGGTGCTTGGGCGGACTACAGAAGGCCCTCGTATCACCGCCATGCTCTGGGCTGCCCACCACGCACATAAGGAGTGGACTCCAGAAATCGGGCGTCCGGCGCGGGAGATCCGGTGTGGGTCTGTAATGGAGAGAGGCTCGCACGTGCTAGAACTGCAGCGCTAACATCTTTAAGGTTGGTGGAACCAATGCTGTGTGACCCCATACTCCCTGCGCAATAGATCTTCCCGCCCCCTCTGGCCATCCTCTGGCAGTTGTGCACAGTGATCAAGTGCACCTCACCGACTGGGTGTGAAGACCTTCCCTCGGTTGCAGCTACTATTTGAATTAGAGGATCAGGGCCTCGACAGCACCTGTGGGAGGCAACTAATTGCCGAATTAAACTGCAACAGTCCAGGGGGCTATTCTGCAACGGAGGGGCCTAATAGACTCTCGGTGAACTGTGTGGTTAACGGGGGGTCCCGAGTAGGAACGGCGCGACAACACTGAAGTTACGCCAGGGCTGGGGCGACCCCCATGTGGCAGCACCCGCTCCTGGTGACGTGATGGTGGGAGACAGGAAAACCGAAAGGCCGCGCGTGGATGATACTCCCGCAGGCAGGTAGCGGCGATTACTGTTCTCCCTCCCTTTTTCCCGCTCCCCCCCGCGTGGCCTGCTGAGACATCCGGAGAATTGGACACCATGGGAGGCCGGGGCCAGCGCACTGTGCAAAACAACAAGCTGGACAAATATGCTTACCACAAAGACCAGCCGGACAAACCAGTGACAATCACGGAACGCGGGAATGGCCCACAGACCGAGAAACCCAAGGAGGTCACCCTACAGGAGATCGTGGGCACCTTACTCCAGGTGCAAACGTCTAGTGGCACGATCTCAACAGACATTTCGCTACTGCGTGCCGATGTCTCAAAAATGAGCACGAGAATAGCGGAGGTAGAAACTACCACAGCAGCTCTATCCACAGACACAGCGGCTTTGAAGCGACAGGTGCGACAACTAGAACTAGCAACTAAACAAATGGCGGACAAGCTTGATGATCAGGAAGGCCGCTCGAGGTGCAACAATGTCCGCCTGGTCGGAGAGCGTGGGGGGACCAACCCTGGATCTATTTGTGGAAGACCTCATCAAGACTCAACTGCAGCCGCATGGGCTGTCCAGCTTCTTGTCGGTGGATTGGGCACACCGAGTGCCTGGGGGCAGACCTCGGCCGGGGGCCCCCCCAGGCCCATACTAGCACGCATGTTCAACTTCCGAGATCGAGACACGATTCTGCAGGCGGCGCGAATTGCCCCCCCCCCCAATACGTGTTGAAAACTGCACTGTAACCCTCTATCCAGACTACACAGCAGCGGTGACTAAGCAACGTTGTAACTTCCTGGACGTCAAGAAAGAATTGCGAAACCGAGAACTCAAGTATGCAATGTTGTTCCCTGCAAAACTGAGGGTAGAGGCAGAAAGGAAAATCTGGTTCTTCACGACACCTGAGGAAGCACACGACTGGCTGGAGGGATGGCGCCCGGCCGTGGGATCAAGAAGGCAGGGACAGAAACAGAAGCACCAACTCATGGAATCGGCATCGTCAGGAGCGAAGGAGTCGGAAGCATTGGGAGGCGCACAACAGAACACAGCTGAGAACTCAGATTGATGTCACACTTAAGGGTCCCAGGACTGAGTAGGGAAAAACCCCAGCGGGATGGACGTGGGGACCCAACAACACAGCAATTCGCTGCAGGAGGACCAATGACAAGGGTCGAAATGGACATACTGCACGGTGTCATCAGGTGCCTTTGCTGTTGCGACAGTGACATTTTGGTGTGAATAGCTAGCCGCTATAGAATGCAAATTTAAGGGGATGACTTAAGGAGATCACTGAACGGCTCTCCCCCTCACGCAAGTACAAAGTTCTGGGAAATAAGCACTCTGTTGGGGGTGGCGGGTAGTTTTTAGTCCGCCGTGCAGGGAGGAGGGTGGGGGGGTAGGGACCAGTTATATGGGTTATTGTTTGTTTTGTTACAGATACACAGTGAAGTAATTGACTGCATACATGGTGACAACACGGCGCTTATATCGCAAGGCGCCCCTTGCTCCTACACAGACGATGTCACGCACGACACGAATAGGCACACTGACTGACGTTTCGACCACCCAGTCATCGACCTCTAATATATAAAACCTTCCTTTCACTATATCATGGAATGTAAATGGTCTGGGGGACAAGATAAAAAGGGGGCTGGTCCTCCAATACATTAAACGTAAAGGCCCGGCTGTAGCACTGGTACAGGAATCACATTTGGTGGGCTCGGCTTGTAAGGCCCTGGATAGATGGGGCTTTAAAATGGTGGCACACTCTGAATTCACCTCGGGTTCTCGAGGGGTGGGGATTCTGATCAATAAGCGCTTCCCACTGATAACTGGGTCCTGGACGGATGATCAAGGACGGTTTGCAGCTGCAGCATGCCAATGGGAGGGACGGTCATACAACCTGGTATCAGTCTATATCCCACCGACGCTGCATCAGACAGCCTTCCCGGCCCTGGGAAAATTTCTCTTATCACTCCCGCAGGGCGAACTAATTGTGGGGGGCGACTTTAACACTACGGTTGACGCATCCATAGATAGAAAACCCCCTAGGGACCCCAGTAGTGTAAATCTTAAACTAGTAGAGTTTATTGACGCCATTGGTCTAGTCGATGTCTGGCGAGCCAGGTACCCACAGGAGCGACAATACACCTTCCATTCGGGAGTTCATAACAGTCTTTCGAGAATAGATTATATATTTACACTGGCAACGGGTTTGGAGAGAGTGTTGGAGGTTTCGCACTTGCCCAGGGGCATCTCAGATCACTCAACTGTGCTCATTACATATGCATCTTATGCCCCGGGACGACGCTGAATGATTCCGCTCTACCCCGGATATCTTAAAAACCGTAAGATTGGGAAAGATCTCCTCACAGCCACAAGACAATACTTTGCAGAAAACTAACACACAGTTGCATCTCCGACGATTCTGTGGGAGGCATATAAAACTGTACTGCGGGGCCACGCAATCTCCCTTGTTACAAGGCATAAACAGGTCCAACGACAGCAGATTGAAACCCATGGAACAGGGGGTATACCAGGCAGAGGCTGAACATGCCACAGACACCAACGATACTACGGCACATAAGTTAAACCTGGCCCAACAGGAATACAGGGCCTATGCATGGGAGGAGGCAAAAACCAGATTCACTAACACACAGCACACTATTTACGAAGTAGGTGATAAAGCAGGCAAGCTCCTAGCCTGGCTAGATAGACGGGAAAGAGCTAGCCGATGGCTGGCGCAACTTAGGTTAGAGACTGGGATTATAACCACAGACCCACAGCAAATAGTTGATGCATTAGCGGCCCACTACGAAACGGTATATACGCCCATGGCCACAACCACCATAGAGGATAATCTAGCATTCCTAAAGGACATACAGATGCCCACGCTAACCCACAATGCAACTCAAGCACTGGAAGCAGATCTGACTCCGGACGAACTCGCACTAGCAATAGGCGCATTACATACGGGAAGGCCCTAGGACCCAATGGTATACCTGTAGAATTCTATAAGAAAGCAGCAACTCAGCTCATACCACATCTGCTTAACATGTACGAAGATAGTTTGGGGAAAGGGGAGCTGCCCAGGGATCAGCGCCTAGCGACAATAGTTGCAATACATAAGCCAGGCAAGCACGTCTTACAGGCCGATTTCCCTGATAAATGCAGAAGCCAAAATACTCGCTAAAGCATTGGCCATCAGGCTGCAGCCGTACCTCACAACATTGATCCAACCGGACCAATCGGGATTCATGCTGAACCGTAACACGGCGCTTAACCTGAGGCGACTAAATAGTGTTATGGCACGTATACCCACTATTAAGGAAGACGCGGTCATTCTGTCCCTAGATGCACGTATGGCATTCGACATTGTTGAATGGTCATTTCTCTTCTCGGTCCTCAGCCACGTAGGTTTCGGCCGGAGGTTCTGCATGTGGGTGCAGCTACTGTACACAAAACCCCTGGCGCAGGTGGTGGTAAATTGTCGCATCTCGACGGACTTTCCTCTGGGAAGGGGAACAAGACAGGGCTGCCCCGTCACCGCTCCTCTTTGCGCTGGTGCTAGAGCCACTGGCGGCATGGATACGACAGGACCTGGTCATCCGTGGGTTAAAATGGGGGATGGGAAGATCGTATTTCGCTCTACGCGGATGATGTGCTTTTGTACCTGGCGTCCCCTGCGCGTTCTATTAATCGCCTATTGGATATATGCGCGGCATATGGACGAGTCTCAGGCTATACCATAAATTGGGCAAAATCGCTCCTTTATATACTTCATGGTCCCCCGCCGCGGCTCCCACGAGACTGTGAAATCCAGATTGCTGACAAGGGATTTAAATATCTAGGCTTATACATAACACATCAGCCCACGCAGTTTATTGAGGAAACCTCATGCAGCCCCTGGCGCGATTTCGCCGTGATGTCAAGCACTGGCGATCACTACCGCTCACGCTACTAGGAAGGGCAGCCCTCTTTAAGATGATGGCACTCCCCAGATTCCTATACGTCCTACAAAACACCCCATTCCCGGTTTCCCCAGCATACTTTGCAGCGATAAACCCGAAGTGACCAATCTGTTGTGGGACGGGAGGTCCGCCCGTATAGCCATGCATAAACTAGTGAAGGGCTGGTATGACGGCGGCATTGCCCTCCCCAATATAAAAGTATACTATTGGGCTTCGCAGCTCACCGTAATAAATCAGTGGCTTCACGCCTCTCAAGAGGAACCAGCGTTCCGCATGGATAGGCATCTCCTGGAAGCTGAGGGAGTTATAGGGGCACTATACAATAAATTAAGAGGGAATGCTTTCACAGGTCCAACGGCACACACCGTCCAAGTCTGGTTTGCGGCACAACGAGCGCTAGGCTGGGAGGGGGTCATAACACAGGCCACACCACTATGGGAAACCCGACGATTAGGTAAACTACGTAACACCAAGGGATTTAGACAGTGGGACCTGATAGGTATCTCAATAGTGGGGAGATATGTGGAAAAAGGGCGCGGTCATTGCGTTCGCCCAGCTGCAGGACACTTATGGGCTGGCGCAGACGGAAACTTTCCGATACATGCAGATCAGACACGCACTCATGGGGGTTATTCCACCAGGAGCACAACTGCCAGAGGCCTCACCGCTAAAGGACAGACTTCTAACGGACCACTTAAGCAAAAAAGCCATTTCCCAAACCTACCGGAAAATAATAAACAATCAGCCGGACCCCACAACAGCCCTTAAGGAGTGGTGGCAGGCTGAAGTGGGAGAACTGGATGAGACAGACTGGCAGGAGGCAATCGCGTCCCCAAGAGAGGTAGCAATATCTTCCAAACTAAAACTAGTACAACTGAAAATCCTCCATCGCATCTACTACACGCGAACACTTCTGCACAGATTAGGCCGTACGGACACACCACTCTGCCTGAGACAGTGTGGAGCACCAGGCACATTCTATCACACACTCTGGAACTGCCCGGAAACCACACCCTACTGGGAGGCGGTTATGCGCACGATTTCGCAGGTTACTGGAGTTGAGGTTCCGCCGGAACCAAAGAGATGTCTCCTTAATGTTTGGGAGCCTACAGATCTCAACCATATGGCTCAAGACTGGGCGACACTGGGTATGGTGTTGGTGAAGCGAAATATAGCTCAGCACTGGGGAACGAGACTGACTCCTACCCATCGCCAATGGTGTCGAGACATGGACAACGCAATGATAACAGAGAAATCAGTCTATGTCCACAGGGGATGCCCCAAAAAATGGACTCTGATATGGGGCAAATGGAATGCTTTCCGGGGTAACATCTGTGAGGCCCCCCAGGAGGAATCGTTGTCAGAAGTCAGTGACTAAAGGACCGAGGCAAAGATAATGTGACATGTAATATAACTCTCTGTAGCTATGTTGTCTGAGTAAGAGACAAAACTTGCTGAGTAGTATGGAAGGTAAACAACCCATGTATAATTCCTTAACACACCGTATTTGTACCATTGAATTTTATTGTAATGTATAGATTACCGTCAGTTACAAAATGTCAATAAAAATGTTTTTAAAAAAACAAAAACTGATTCTTCAGTTACTATGATTTCCACTTTCAACAGGCTAGTGGCTTAATGCAGTGTTCTCCCCATTGTTACAGATTCCTTTTGATATCTATTTGTTTTCGGGTGCTATTTTATGACGCCGCGGCGGTGAAAACCAAACATCAGGGACGTCTAGATATCTAACTTTGACCTGGTGGGTTTTTCAAATATATTATTATTTCACAAACTACTGGGCAGAATCACGTGTGAAATTCCTGAATACTTTTATCTCTAATGACACTTATTGAGGTGACGCATGGATTCCACTATTGGTGGATAATGGAGATACTTACTTCTTTTTATACATCTTTCCAATATTCTTCTCTTCTTCTTCTCCTATGGTGACACTTCGGGTCTAAGAAACATTGGATCTTTTCAAAACTTCTTTTTCTATGGAATTATTGACAGTACTTCTTTCTTCTCGATTTGGTCTCTTATCACTAGAGATTTGCTGTACTGCCATATAACCTTTGAAAATAATGGCTAATTGTTATGGCTAATCAATGTTTTGTACGAACCAAGACAACATGTATGATATCTTTATTTCCAGCCTTGAAAAAGTCTATGTTAGACGAAACACATGTTGGCTGAATTCTTGCTGGAATGACCAAATGAATAAATCAACAAGTTGAATAAGAACTGATGGACTCTTGCGTTTATCTATATTTTGAGAAGAGATATCATTGACCCTTGAATTGTTTTGCTAAATGTGAAGTTGTGCTCAAACATACTTGTGTCGTTTAACTTACCCATGACATGGTGGTCAATTGCATTTTTCTAAGAGAGTGCTGAACAATGTTCTATTCTATATATGTTGGTACACATTAGATTTCTAATGGGCAATTATCACCGCTGGGTAGTAGGTGAACTTAACTTATATAGCACCTCAATCTGACTAGAACTCGTTCTTTCAATGTACTCACACATGACTTGATCGAAAACAACGTATTAATATTTGAGGTGCGGTAATTTTCCCCTTGGGGACCACTACTACCTCAATTGAATCTATTATAGAACAGTGGGTGTCGACATGTTTCAGTCTTTTATCCTCCGAAGAGATGTAGCAGCTTTCTTCAGGGCAAAGTAAATAGTGATTATACAGCACCAGTGGATAAACTGGTGCTGTATAATACTATTTACTTTGTATGTGGGGAGAATTACTCCACCTTGTTACTCTTTCTGTTGGTCCTGAAGAAAGCCGCTACACCTCTTTGGAGGGTAAAAGGCTGAAACAATTTTTTTTTTTAAATCAAAGGTATCCCTTAAGGATATTGATTGGCTCAAGAGACAACCTAAGAGTCCAAAGAAACAATACATTCTTATTACGAGAGACTGCTGCAAGCATTTAAACATTAAAATGGTACAGAGACTATTTAAACCTAAAACATGGGATATTTTGTGTTCAGGTTTGTGTAGGGATTGAAATCTGAGATTAGCATGATGATTCAACAGCATTTGATTTGTTGGCAGAATAAGTTGACTGATAAGATCTTGAGTTACGTGAAATATTGCATTGATGAATTGGAGCTGAAGCACAAGAAACTGAAGGAGACATTAATGGTGGTATAGATGAAAGCTGAACAAAGAGGTCAGAATCAGCAGTTTGTTGGAAATGCTAGTCCTATGCAGGGAGTGTATCAACAAGGAGTTCCTGTGATGCAAGGTGGAAATGGATTTCAACTACAAGGTAGAGGTCGTGGTGTTTCAATTGATCCGAGGACACTGATTGATGTGGCGACTTTGAAGAAGTCGAATCCATGCCACGTTTGTGCAAGTTGGGCAATGGAAGCAAGGATGTTGTCTTAATGCTGGTAACATGGCGAACGGGAATCAGGTTCAGAATGGTGGTTTTGTGCAATCTCAAGGTAGTAATATGGTTCAGACACAGCAAGTACAGAGGGAGAGAGTACAACATGCCCCAAGCTCAGGTAATGCAAGCCCCACAAGTCCCTTTGCCACATTTGAATGCAAATGCTCCAAGATTTGTCCCAAACCAGGCTCCCAATGTAAACGCCAATTATTTTGTGAATCATGGTACATCTCAGCAGTACCCAATGATACAAGCAGATGAGGATTACAGTTCAGTCCTGTCACAATGACGGAGCCTGAGAGGGAAGGGGGGATTGCGTGCTTGGCGCAACCTTAGAGGTAGACCAGAGTAGTTAATTCGTGGATGGTGAGGTGAATGGCCATCCTGTATCATTCTTGGTCGATACTGGTGTTTCCCATTCTACTGTGAGAACAGCAGAGGTTCCCAACCTACCCCTCTCAGCAAAAAGAATCCAAGTTGTAGGAGTTGCAAATAAGCATTTGACTAGCCCGTCACTGAAGCATTACCTGTTAAAATAGAGTCCTCTGAGGAGAATCACCAATTTGTGGTGTGCGATCAGAGTCCTGTAAGTTTACTTGGGCGCAGTCTTTTGTGCAAATTGAATTGTCTATTTACTGCACCTCAAATGACATTGAGTTTCAGACTCATCAGTGAATGTCGACGGAAGAATGACCGCAAGATTGCAGCTGCACCTCGAAATCTATTGAAATTAAACCCATACGGTTCATGGAGGAAACATATTGAAAGGAGTTGGGAAATAATTCTGAGTGAAACCCTGCTGGGGTTGATGATAATCCTTCGGGGAATTTGATTGTGTGTTCCTTGTTTGAAATGCATCACTAGAAGGATGTCCCCCGTTTTATCATTCTTGTTGTGAGGAAGACCCGCTGTGATGTGCAGTTAATTACACATAACCATAGGGTTAAAACTTCGACGGCATTGTTTAATGTCCTGCATCAGTTATCCTAAAATAGACAATGAGGACAAAGGATATTCAGAACTTTGTAGTTCGGACATTTGACTCTATATGTTTTCATTGTTTCATGTATTGTATATATGTACACTGGGAGTTGTACATCCTCACCATGTATATGTTGTTTTATTATATGTGATATATGTTATAGGCAGCATATTGAAAAAAACAAAAAGTAAAGAAAATTGCATTATTAGATGTAATGTTTGTTATATGACAATGAATCTACCAAACAAGAAATTGTCCTTTGAGTTGTGTGTGATTCTTCTGATTTTCCTGTTCTTGACTCACTTTTGCAAAACAGTTTAGCACACTAGTGGTTGTATTTGATGCCAGGGGACGAAAATTACAAGTCTTTAATACTATGACACTCCCCTGCTGTTTGTGACCCTTCTGTTCTGGTGTTGATTGTTCAACATCATTTACAATTTTTGTTCAAGAATTGTGGTACCCGACAATGATTCAATAAGGCATTTTGAAGGAGATTATGGGGAGTCCATGTAACTCACCCATTATGGGTTTGCAGAAACCCAATGCTAAATATGGCATAATGGAGGATTTGAGAAAGATTAACACAATTGTTGTCCCTTACTGTTCTGTGGTACCGAATCCAGCTGTGATTTTATTTCAGATTCCATGTGAGGTCGAGTGGTTCACTGTCACTGATTTGTGCCAAGCCTTCTTTTACATACCGTTGCACGAGGACAGTCAGTTCCTCTTTGCAGTTCAGTTCAGCAGCTGTGTTTTGGCATGGTGCCAAGTTCCACAAAGGTATACGGAGAATCCGTCTATCTTTAATCAGTTCCTCAAAAAGAATCTGGAGTCCCTGGTAATGCCCTATCACTCAGTCCTGGTTCAATACATTGATGACCTATTGCCTGCATCAAATACACATCAGGCTTGCCGAGGAGATACCATTGCTCTGTTGAACCACTTAGCTGAGAATGGACATAAGGTGTCCCTGACCAAACTGTAGTACTGTAAGAAAGAGGTCTCATACCTAGGACATCACATTGAGTGAGGAAGGTGGCACAAGAGAGAATCTTGGCGATTCTGAAAATGAATCCACCAACTACTCAGAAAGAAGTCAGGATGTTCTTAGAAATAGTGGGATACTGTCGACAGTGGA
The DNA here is from genome assembly GCA_963921515.1 of Calotriton arnoldi. Taxonomy (NCBI): domain Eukaryota; kingdom Metazoa; phylum Chordata; class Amphibia; order Caudata; family Salamandridae; genus Calotriton; species Calotriton arnoldi. Next base: position 3,172,565 of record CAWUFW010000322.1, on the reverse strand, counting down.
TTCCCAACTTTTCCCTAGTGTCCAAGCCTTCACAGAGGCCAACACACAGAGATGTGTCAGATCCGGTACCGTGGGATGACATCTGCACGCGTGCCTTCTCAGAACTGAGAGAAAGTCTCTGTCGTGCCCCAGCTCTGGGAATGCCAGATTAGAATAAATGTTTTGCAGTGAGAGGGAAGGCTGTGCTCTCTCAGTACTAACCCAGATGCACGAGAATACTCGCAGACCCATTGCATATTTTTCAGCTACACTTGACCCTCTAGCTGCTGCTTTGCCCAGCTATCTTAAAGCTGTTTCCACAGGTGCCAGCATTGAGCAGTGTGAAAGCATTGTTATGGGTCATCCTCTGATTTTTTTTGTTCCCCATTCTGTAGAAGTCCTCTTAACCCGTACCAGAACGTGGTACCTCACCAACAGCCCCCTGACAACGAATGATTAAGTCACACTTGCGGCCCAGAATATTACATTGAAAATATGCACTATACTTAATCTTGCTACTCTTTCACATGTACCTGGAAATGATGTGGTCGAAGGTAAAGTTGAGCAGGACTGTCTTGTTACTGAACTATGCACCAAACTGAGGTCAGACATACAAGACGTGCCACTGCCTGAATCAGATTATGTAATGTTTGTTGATGGTTCCTGTTTACGAGACCATGAAGGAAGCCTGAGAGCTGCCTATGCAGTCTGCACTGTCTCAGGTGTGGTCAAAGCTTCCTGGCTTTAAGGAGTATTTTCTACACAAGTGGTCAAATTGATTGCTCTTACTAGAGCGTGCTGTGTTTCAGACCAGTTGCGAGCGACCATTTTCACTGAGTGTCAGTATGGCTTTGGTGTTGTTCATGACTTTGGACAGTTGTGGTCACAACGTGGATTTATGACCTCTTCAAGATCTTTTGTAATGGGGAGAATGTGCATAACTTGTTGAAAGCATTACAGCTACCTGCCCAGATTGCAGTCGTAAAGTACTCTGCACACCGCAATGGAACAGATTATGTAACTGTGGGCGACGGTATGCATATGAAACATGCAGATATTGTTCCCCAAATGCTTGTACCTTCAATGGGGAGCACCAAAATGAAAGAACAGATGAGACAAATCTGTTGTTGACCGCAGTTAATTCATGGGAGGATGTTAAGAGGCTATAGGAGGGCGTGTCAAAAGCAGAACACCAAGTCTGGGTTAGAGCTGGATGTGTCAAAACAGATGAGGATGACATTTGGGTTTCAAGAGATGGAAGATCTGTGTTGCCAGATAGTTTGTTGCCTCCAATGGCGAGCCATTATCATGGACCTGCAATGTTGGTAGACGCTATGATGCACTTGTTCAGGCAAACCTGGTTTAACCCCACGTTCAAACTGATAGCTGGAGGGTTGTGTCACAGATGTGTTGTGTATCAGCGGCAGAATGTAGGCAAGAGAACAGCAGTAACACTAAGTCGCATGGGGAGATCAGGTGGTCCCTTCAACAGGATGCAACTAGACTTTATTGAGATGCCTGTGTGTAATGGGCTGAGATATGACCTAGTGATTGTGTGCACCTTCAAGTGTTGGGTTGAAGCTTACCCGACTAGAAGTGATAGTCTCACAGTGGCTAAGTTGTTGTTAATAGTTAATACCATGTTTCGGGTTCCCGACTTCTCTGGAGTCAGACCGAGTAACTCATTTTAATAATGAGGTCCTGAAGATGTTGTGTGCAGCATTACAAGGCGAACAGAGGCTACATTGTAGTTATCGACCGGATGCTTTCGGCATTGTGAAACAGTTCAATGGGACTTTGAAATCCAGGTTGACTAAAGTGTGTGCTTCAACATCCCTGAAGTGGCCTGAAGCTTTGCCTCGTGTTGATGAACCTATGAAGTACTCCAGCTAGGAGGACAGGATTGTCCCCCTGTGAGATAACCATGGGCAGAGCCATGATACTGCCAGCTGTGCCTGCAAATGCACTTGTAAACATTACAGATGACATGATTCTTGATTACTGCAAAGGACTGGCTGATATGGTGCATTCTTTGTCTCATCAGGTTAGAGAGGCTACAGCCCTACCTCAACAGGAGCAGTACCATGAACTCAGTCCCAGCGACTGGGTTATGGTGAAGAAGCACATGCGCAAGTCCTGCTTGGAACCTCGGTGGCGAGGTCCCTACCAGGTTATCTTGGTCACTACAACAGCTGTGAAGTGTGGAGGTCCCCCCCAATTTGTTGCATACCGTTCATACTCGCAGAGTCCCATGTTCCCTTGATATAACAGCACCTGTCCAAAAAGGGCCGTGGTTACAGTGAGACAAAGGGAGAAGGTTAGTCAAACTGTGGGGGACCAGCAAGTAGTTGGGACAGCACTTGTTCAGCCTGAGAGGAGTCTGACAGAGTCAACAGTTGTAGTCAGTATCAGAGGGTCTAATGCTGTAGTGTTGATCCAGACCCAGTGAAGGGCCTTGTGCCTGGAGACCAGTGGCCAAGAGGGTAAGTGAGAACAGGACACAGTTTTCCTGAAGTGCGTGTGCCATACACTATCCCACAAGATACTGAAGGATCTGGCCTACGCAACAACAATGTGGAAGGGCCAAAAGTAACGAGTTCAAAGATAGCAAGAGTACCCTGACGAAGGTACTCCTCACCTGAATGGACATATTTAGCTGCCACTGACCGAGAGAGAATTTTGGACATTTTTCTATAAAAATTTGCATTCAAATGAGCCTCCGTGAATTGAACTTTGTGGCGGAGCTGAGCTTTGTAATCGCATTGCCACTAAACAGACTGAGTCAATTTATCCTGGATGTGATTAGTGAATTTGAACTGCACATTTATTATAAAGAACTTAATAGATTTTGCCCAATCTACTAAGAAGAGTACCGAGGCCCAAGTCTGCCGAAGGAGCATAAGGGTGTCATTTAGGAGAACATGGCTAAGGAAGTCTCACGAAGATCCTTTGTACATATTTTTCTGAAACAGCACTTGAACTTTGTCTTGCTGTTTGCCCAGGTGGAAACCAACTGAGAGAACTGTACTGCTATCTTCCACCCAAACGGTCTGACCACAGAGAAATCATGGAGCCCAGTACTAATACTTGTAGCCGTAGATGCTTATGTGCAGGAGTATTTGTCGTTGTGACATTACAAGCAAACCAATTAATACTAATGTTGAGCTTACCAACTCCTTCTCATTTAGAAGAGTTAAAGTCTACAAGTGCTCCTCAAACACCACTTCCTACTGACAGTTTACCTTCAATAGATGAGAAAGACTTACATGCAGATGCAGCTAGACAGAATAACGACTGACACCATGGTATTGAGATTTGTTTACCTTGACTGCTAGCTTGTAATAAACCATCTTAACTATAGTCACTGATTCCGTGTCTTTACTGTGTATCCAAATGGGTTGCACTGTTAATTAAATTGATTGATTAAATGCCAACTCCCTTAACCTCTCAGTCGTCGAAAAAGGTCAACCGTATAAGAATAGTAAGAGGGTTGCCCCAGCACTGGATCAGTTTCCGGCTTAGTATCTTTCCTGTAAAACATAGGGCCCACAGTTACTATTCCCATGTGCCATGTCTGCATCGTGCAAACCGGTACAGTCGACAGAATAAAAATCTTTACATGGAGCTAAGGTCGGATTTCATTGTTTTTGACTAATGCATGGTGTAAAAAAAGTGCCTTGCACCTTGTTGCATCACAGTTTTTTAATGTATGAAAGATGGGTATGTGGAAGCAGATCCATCACAAAACATATGTATAACCCATGAACAACAACTTACAATTTTATGCAAAGCCATACAAAGTAGTGAAAAGATCTGCTGCACTAAAAACTAGTACAAGGTCATATCAGTATAAAATGTGTGCTATCATCAGCACTAGGAAAAGGACCAGAACACAGCACTCCTCAAACTGAGAAGCAGCCATGTAGATTGTTGACCTGTAAAACAGTCAATTCCTAGGCCAGGCTCCCATAAAAAGGAATATAGAGACAGCGTCAACACTCCTTGATCTGACAGACAAGGACTTCAAGTTTTATAAACACAACAAAGACATGATCAAAGCTTTGTTGGACCACATTGCACCCAGTTTGGAGCCCACCATAGGCAGGTCACATGCCATACCACCTCTTTTCAAGCTGTTGTCAGTACTCCATATATTAGACTCTGGACCACTTTAGAGCACATATTGAAAGTGGCATGCATGTTGTGGGGTGCACCTGCTGCATTCACATCATCTGTTCTTGTTGCCATTATAAACATTATGCAACAGCACCTACACTTCCCAAAACCTGGGCCAGTACAGGTGAAGCATGGCTTAAAATCGATAGCTCAATTTCCCAATGCACTGGGTACAGACTGTACCCAAGTGAATGTGGTCCCACCAACAGCTACTGCTGACCTATACCCAGTACTTAATTTGAGCTGGTGGTTTCCGGTGCTCAGCACTGGCACTTAACCCGGCGCTTGTGACAGTCTGCAACAAGGTGGTGCTGTCTAGCTAATTTAGGGATGACCACATCTACAGTTAATAATTAATTCAATATACATTCAAAATGACTATCATCTGCCGGCCAAGTCATTCTTATAACCTTGGGCACCTGAAATAGCCCAAATTGTCACACTTGTAGGAGTGTGATGGTTATGTAGTTGTGTTGTTTCTTTCATTGGCAGCATAGCAGGGGCAATGTGTGGTGCAAATTGCAGTGGCCCCTGAAGAGAGCCTTGGCACTTATGTTTTTTGTTTTACGAATTAAGCACTGCCTATACCAGAACTTAAAACAGATGTATTTCATCAATGTGCAGGTCACATTCAATGGCTGGTACTGCTTCACCAATGTTGTGGTTACGTACTCTGGGAGAACACGTAATATCGACATCTTCCACTACTTCACAATCAATCATCGTTTTGTAAACATGATTTACTACTTGGTAAGCTAATATTGAATTTTAACCCCTCACCATTATTTTATTAAGTCACCAGTCTTGCTTCTGTCAATTGTTGTGTCAAGAGAAGTTCAGATTTGCAAATTTCATCTTTTATAATGCATTACTTAATATAAAGCATTATCACATAAGGGGCAATAATGCTCAACTAAAATTATTGTTAAAAAAAACCTATGCCAACAGCACTAATTCTATGTGCAGAAAACAGCAATGAGACATGAAAGTTGCTATTGTGCCAATTACAACACGCATTGTTGTGTGAGGAACGTAGATGTATTAAAAAAATGTAAACTTTGACAGTAGATACAATCTAACAATTTAGACAAGAGAATGTCCAGGCAGATTAGGTGAAAACGAGAAATATTAACAAGGCTTCATGTAAATATGTTGAATGGTGGGTGTGGGAGGGTGACACTGATGTCCACACAAAGAATTTGGTACTAAAATATTAGAAAGTTTTGTTCATTGAAACAGCTGATGCCATAAATAGGTATTGGTTTCATATACATTTGTGTGATCTTATGATTAAACACAACTAGCACATAGATAGAGAATCCACCCATTTAGAACGAGGTGCTTCATAACTCATCCTTTAACTCACCTTCCATCATGGGCGATCACGGGCCATGTGCTTTGACCACGGTTCATGACGCCAATTGGTAAGCCCAAGACTCTATGAGAGTTAACTTATAATTCTGTACATCCGAAAACTCACCTTCATAGAAAGAACATTTGGGAGCCTCAGGTCACGATTTAGTGGTCTGGGTCTTTGTAGTGGAAGGTGACTGTACAGTCCAAAAAATGTTTGCAAAATGATACTTGTCTATGCAGAACTGCCCAACATTACCATGAGTGCGGCCATATCTCTTTATGAAGATACTCAAATATACAAAGAAGGAAGAATCTTCCCAATTCTCCTCACGTTGACTGACATACAAGAGGACCAAAGGATTAGAGTTGACATTGTAAAAACATTTTTTTAATAGAAAAACAGTTTTTAATCTTAGCATCAATTTCTTACCGTTTAATACATATGTAAATGTATTTGTAAAATAAAAAAATCTGTTCAAAAACATTTTTGTGTCGGAAGGCCGCTGCAAAGGTTGGATCATTTTGATGGATGTTGTGTACTCACAACCCTCAACAGTGGGTGTGTCAACTTATTTGTAATTGTGAATGATAGATTTCTTTTTAGCCACATGAAGAAAGTGATTGAAGTTCGCATGCTTATGAGCAATAGCAGTATATTGATGCAGCGGAAAGCTTAGCAAATTTTCATCTCACTACAATTATTTCTAATCACCATCATCACCGGGCCTATAAACATATCACTTCTCTTACTTTCACAAATTATCCAACTTGGTCCTCCAATGGATCTTTTTGTTGAGCTAACAGGGATTTGGATATTTAGAGAATGTGAAGCAATTTCCTTATGAGGACCTGGAATAAAGAAATGCCAACCAAATACATGCCTATTTCATCACCAATACACCATTGCATCAATGCACATACCTTAAGATAAAAATTCTTTAACCCCAAAAATGACACACATACGATGATTGTTCATGGAAAACATTTGTGTAAAGCCTCAATTTGAATGGTCAGAACATGAAATTGCATTTCATAATCAGATTTAACAGCAATTATTTAGTACAAGTAGCCACACAATGCAATACAGATTCACTAAAAACATTTGCGGGTTGCCTAGAGAGAGAGAAAAACATAAGAAAAATCGAGACTCATCATTTAGATCATACAAACCAAATATGATTGAGATATTGTCCGTCTTCGTTAGGGATCTGAATAAGTCAGTACTGAAGCACAGCGTGCCACAGAAAGGAATCAGTTAACCCTTCAGCCAAAAGGTTATTCCCTGCTCAACTTTACCAGCCGGCCAAGTGCAGGTTCTAGAATAGTCAGGAAAGTTCAGTTCAAAGGTTTGGCATTAAGGGAAAATTAGAGGTCAGTCCGACAGCATGCCAGGCAGGGAAATTGAAAAATGACAGCCAGCCCCGACTCCTCCTCCAAGGGGCAATTATACTGCCAAAAGTTTATGATTTATGCCCACAGAGTATCTTTTCCGTCAGCCCATATAAATTTCATTGGTTGTTCACGGTGGTCTGCTCATGGTGTGATCAATACCTCATTAAGAAATCCGGAAACATTAAGTAATCCTTTGCAAATTCAGTAAGTTCCAATTGTATTATATTTCCATCCTTTCCTCGGAAGTAAGAAATTTCACATTGCTCACAGTCTGTCCGTCCACAGGCGCTCTCTCTGGGTTTGCAATGGTATTAATACATTTCTGTCGAATGTGTTGCTAAATCAAAAGTGAGTCCATTGTTGTAAAATACAGAAAAGAAACTTCACGAAAAGTTCTCACAGCGTCTAAAGTGACTTCTTCAGCTAGATTCTGCCTTTTGAGCAAGAAAAAGAGAAAAGCATCTGAGGCCTACATGAAATTTCACGGAATCATTACCACGTTATGATTAATATGAAACAAACATTAATATAAGTATTTCGATTTTCTTAATTAACTCAATCATTCTTCTTCTATAAAGATTACATGTAATTATTAGGCACTACCACAAAAATAATTTGCATATTTATCATTTTCAAAGCAATTATTAACGTGTCATTCTGAAGTTCACGTTTTTATCACATAACTTTAGAATAAGCTGCAGGTTTACATACTATCGATTATTTCTGAATTAAGCATTTTAATCATTTCAGGTGCTTTATTATGCAGACATTTTTTTATTCTGACATTTTTTAGAAGTTATCGTCACTACACTTTCTATGTTAATTCTCAAACACATGATTTCATGCATAGGTAAATAGTCATTGTTTCTCTTTGTTTATGTTTTCACATTTCCATTTTTCAAACACTTCTGCATGCTTTCACGATGCAGTATGGAATCTCACGTTTTTCGTGTTTTCATCAACAAATATTATCGTAAATCGCTTTTGATAGTGAGAATTGATAGAGGCAACTGTCATTCAACATTTTCGCTCCATCAATATCACTGAGACATTCAGTGTCACATATATAGCAGTCATGAACTTTCTTATCGCATTATCTTGTTTATAACAATGTATTTTTCCATAACATAGATGTAATATGTCAATCCACACATTCACCTGTCTTGGGAATTTTAAGCATATCATGTAATGTGAAATTTTAGTAAGCTTTGTCATCAATGTCCAAATTATGAAAACACAGTGCCGCACTTAGTAATCAATATTTGCTTGGGCGTGCAGGTGTACTTTAGTAAGTTATGACTCCATGGAGAAATTTCATTTTTATTTATACCTAATTTAAATAGTAACTTCTGCTTATATGCTGTACATTTGAAGACACATACGTTTGACAATTAGAATAGTGTCTATCATGCAACTTGCATTTAGTGTTTGATTAGAAGGTATATGTTATCTCATGCATATTGAAACAATTTTAATATTTCTAGATTTTAAAGTTACTCCATAACATCTTGTAGGTCAGAGGCACATGACACACACGCACACAATAATTATTTAGTAACATGACCTTGTTGATAAAGTCTAACATTATCAGGGATATATATATTTTTTGGCAAACTTCTGTTTATTGAAAAAATAAAAATGGTGGTCTTCATACAGCAAGGCTATTAGCCTCCAAGAATCTCGCGCAGCTCCCCCAAAGCTAAAGAAAACAGTGTCTTACAATGCAGGAGTTACAATAATATAACGCTTGTCTTAAGCCAATTTTGCATCTCTAGAACGTGCGTACAACTTATAACATCCCCCCTCCCTCATGGTGAAGTCCTAACTGTCCTCTCATCGATCCTCTGCGAATATCCGAAACGTGACCTTTGGGGGAGCCCCCTACCTCCCACTAGTAGGTGTTGTCTAGAGTCCCGCCCACTGGGAGCCTAAAACTGGAACAAGTGTAGAGCTCTCGATGTGGGAGGGAAAATCGCCAGTGGCAGACCCTTTGTGAGATAGGACACTAAGGGACCTCGTTTATACTCAAAATTCTTATAGTCATCCCTAAAGATGTCAGACAATGGTTCCATAGTAAGTATCTTCCACAGGCGTGAGTGCCACTGTGCCAGCACCGGGGCCTCCTTCTTCCAGGAAGCCGCGACAGCCTTCTTTGCTGCCCCTATGAATGCCCACATAATTGCCTTATCTGCCCTGGTTTGGTGTTCTAAAGATATATCTTTAAGGCCTAGGAGTGTCGCATCTATTGAGTTCGGCAGGGGGTACCCCAGTATCTCTTTCATTTGGGCCAGGATTTCCTCCCAGAAAGGTTTAATGGTTGGTCAGTCCCACCAAGTGTGGTGAAAGTCCCCCCAGCAGGCTGCAACCCGGCCAACAAAGATCAGAGGTTTGTGGAAAAATCAATTTAAGTTTGGTGGGAACAAGGTACCAATCGAACAGTGTTTTGTAGTAGGCTTCCCTCAGATCTAGTGAGTGATGTTCTTGACAATGTCTGACCACAAGTATTTCCACTCCCTCACCTCTCTTCCCAGGGTGTGCTCCCAGAAATGAACATATCGTGGTCTCGGTGCAACTGTTGTAGAGACCAGTAGCCCATACAGAAACAAGATTACCCCTTTCATGGAGCCCACTCTCCTTACAAAGGATTCTATCAGTGTCAACTCCCGCGTTGCTGCCTCCCTCACTGTCGGTTGAAGTGCCCAATGTTTAAGTTGAAGATAATGGAAGTGTTCTGTGAGAGCGATCTGAAAATCCCGCTGGCAGCTTTCAAACGTGAGAATGTCATGATTGTGGAATAAGTCGGAGAGAACGAGGCATCCCCCCATGCTCCAAGCATCAAACGGTCCTGCCTTCAAGGCCGGGGGAAACTCCGTATTGAAATGTATCAGGGTGTATGGCGACGGAAAGGAGGTCCACCCTTGGCCCTGGGTGACCTTGTCCCATACCCTGAGAGTAGTCCGAGTGGGGGTGCTAAGATACGCATTGGGGGGTCTGTCCTTTTTGGGTTTCCACAGGACATCCCAGATTGTCCTGCCCACAATGGCGTGGTCCATGTGGAGCCAGTGTTTGTCCGATTCCTTCAAGGACCACTCCGCCACTACTTGTAACTGGGCCGCCCTGTAGTATAGCCCAAAATCTGGGAGTGCTGCTCCCCCTTCGGCCCTTGGCCGCCTTAATACGTGGAAGGGTAAACGCGCTCTTCCGTTTTGCCAAATATAGCATAGGATCATGGAGGGGACCCCCAGGTAAGAACTCTTTTTCTAGGTCGATCGGGAGCACTTGGAATAGATATAACAGCTTGGGGAGGACGGTCATTTTGATTGCGTGTATTCGACCCAACCAGGAAATGAACACTGGTTTCCAGCGTTTAAGATTCTGTTGCACTTGTGTGAGTAGGGGTGGGAAGTTCACCTTAAAAAGAACCTCTAGTCTGGGAGTGATCTGGATCCCTAGATATAAAAGTTTATGGTTGGCCCATGTGAACAGAGTCTCCCCCTGTACAAGTAACTTTTCTCTGTCCGATAGTTTAAGTTTAAGATGGATGACTTTGCCAAGTTAACTCGGAAGCCCGCAATGACTTCAAAGCTCTTCAGCTCCTCCTGTAGTGCTCGTAATGAGGTTCTGGGGTAAGTGAGTCAACAGGACGTTGTCAGCAAAAAGTGATACCTTGTGTTCATCCCTCCCCAAATCTAATCCCATGGATGTCTGGGGATGTCCAAAGCCAAATCGCCAGTGGTTCGATACTTAGGGCAAACAACAAGGGGGACAGCGGACACCCCTGTCGGGTGCCTCGACCTAACTTGAAGGGGCTCGAGCTCGCTCCGTTGACCTGTACTCTCGAGCGTGGGCAAGCATAATTAGCTCTGATCATATTAATAAATGCGTCCCCAAAGCCAAAGCTCTTCATAGTAAGGAAGAGAAAATGCCAATCAACCCTATTGAAGGCCTTTCCTGCGTCCAATCCCACCAATACCGCTGGGACCCTGAACTTGGACACCTTTTCTATAAGGTGCAGCGTCCTGCGAATATTATCATGTGTTTGTCTCCCTTTTATGAATCCCGATTGATCAGGGTGGATAATATCTGGCATAAGGTTCTCTAAGCGGGTTGCCAGTATTGCCGAGTAAAGTTTAGCGTCTAAGTTCAAGAGGGCAATCGGCCTATAAGAGGCGCACTGCTGAGGATCTTTCCCCAGGTTAGGTATTACTGTAATCAGGGCCTCTGCCATAGAGGATGACACCTTTTGCCCTGTCGCTATTTCATTAAAAAGCGCAGTCAGGTGGGAGATCAGTACCGGAGCGTAGGTCTTATAGAAATGTGCTGTCAGACCATCAGTCCCTGGCGATTTGTGGGGTTTAAGTGCCGAAATTGCTTGTCCCACTTCCTCCTCAGAAATCGGAGCGTCTAGCTGATCCCTCCAAGCTGCGGAGATCTGGGGGAAGCGCAAGCGTGGCCGGGTAATTCGTCTGAGCTGTGATGTCGGGGGGAGTTGCCCTGTAAAGCTCTTGGTAAAAGTCACCAAAAATGTCTGCCTTGCCCGTATCGTCATATTCTGTCTCACCTCCCTCCTTGCTTATACCCCCAATGTACTCCCATTCCCTTTTTTCCCGCAACTGTCGTACCAGGTGTGAGCCCACCTTATTTCCCTGTGCATATGCGCTACGGCGCATTCTCAATAAAGTGAATTCCGCTCTATTGGTATAAATGGCGCTGAGTTTCCCTTTTAGGGCACTTGTCTGGCGCATCAGATTCCGCGTGGGATACTTTTTAAATTTGCATTCTGTGCTACTCAACGCGGCCTCGAGTTCCATCCTTTCCTTTGCTCTCTGTTTATTCAGTGCAGAGACCAATGAGAAACACTTGCCTCGCACCACAGCTTTGAAGGCATCCCAGTTGTTAAGGTGTGTCGTGACAGTCGAGTCATTCAACTGAAAAAACTCCTTGATCGCAACCCTCAACTCATCCCTTAACAGTCTGTCCCGGGTCAAAGAAACTGGAAAATACCATCTCGTTGTGCCCTGCACCTCCCGCCCCCCCATTGAACACTTACAGTGACCGGGCTATGGTCTGACAGTGTGATTGGGAGAATCTTAGCATCCTGGATTATACCCTACATCCCCTGTGAAACAAAGACATAGTCCAACCTAGAATACGTCTGGTGAACATGTGAAAAATATGTATAATTTTTCATTTCTGGGTGGAGGGACCTCCAAGCATCCAATAGACCCAGATCATGGAATGTATGTTTCAGTGTTTTAGGGGAAACTCCCTCCCGTGGATCTGTGGGGGTGGGTACTATCCTCTGATGAGTGCCAAGTAAGATTAAAATCCCCCATTAGAATGATCATTCCTTCGGCAAAACCCCCTATCGTATCCAACAGCGTGGTCACAAATGCTGTTTGGCCCATGTTGGGGGCGTAAGCTGAGACAATGGTGACCATTCTCCCCCTAAGTTTCCCCCTTACCATCACCACTCGTCCTTCCCGGTCTGTCTTTATCCCTTCCGGTTGGAATTTTATGTTGTTCTGAAACATCAACGCCACCCCATTGTGGTTTGTGCTGGCTGAGGATCTATATACTAGGGAGTAGCTTTTGTGCCGTAGCCTCAATTCATCCTGTCTTTTTAGGTGCGTCTCCTGTAGAGCCACTACATCGAATTGATAGTCTATCAAATACTTCCAGATCTTTTGGCGTTTAAGAGGGGAATTCAAGCCCTTCACATTCCAGGTCGCAATCAATATCATCTTTCTAGCTCACAGACCTCGCCTGCTTGTTGTCCCCCCCCCTGGTGCGTCCCTACTCCCTGTCTCCCTTGTCTACGCCTTGGGCGTCTCATCTCCCCGTCCCCTTCACGCCGACTCGTACAGCAAAGGATATCCTCGTTCCCCTTATTGACCCTGCTTCTCCACCACCCCCCCTGGAAAAACTCACCCCAATAGAAACACAGAAACTAGTACCAAAGAAAATAAACCTGGGTAGCGGGACCACCTGGTACCCTGCTTTAGTGTCCCTCCAGGTTGCAAGCATAGTGGCTGGGGACTCGGCCTAAGCCCGCCACCCAGCTGTCTCTATAGCAATTACAACGTAGCTTTGGTCATAGTAGGTCATCGGTATGTTCGGATGGTCCCGGTAAATCATTTTCCTAACGTGAGGTCAATCTGGTTTCGCCTCGTATTCCTCTCGAGGTTTACAGTCTCAACTGAATTGGTAAAGATACCCGTCCGTCAATACTCTAGACTCTTTGTCCTTAGTCCCACCATTAGTGGACCCTTATTCACCTCCTTTTCTTAGGTTAAGTCTTAGTTTGGCGACCCTTGGAGACCGCTTTCCATTGTGGTGCTTTCGTCCGTGAAGACTCTCTCGTGGTCGTAGGCTCTGGGTCCCCCTCCTCCTCGGGGACTGGCAAGCCCAAAATCTCCAGGCCCTCCTTGAGTTCTGTGATGTGGCGCTGTTTGTTCTGAAACTCGAAGGCCAACCCAAATGGATAAGTCCAACAGTACCTTACACGTTCAGCCCTCAGTTTTTCTGTGAGAACCCGAATTGAGTGCCTGGGTTGTAGGGTCGCCTGTGCCAGGTCCTGGAACAGTGCGCATGTGAAGCCCTGGAAGGAGATCGAATCTTTTTGCCTTGACTTCTGTAGGATCGCTTCTTTAACCTTAAATGAGTGGAGCTTGACTAGTATATCCCAAGTGCGTCTTCTCTCTCCAGATGCTGCCGGCCCAACCCTGTGTGCTCTTTCTATTTTGATCTTCATTTGTTTTGGCCCGAGGATCTCTGCAAATAGCCCCTCTACACAGGCCTCAAGGTCGGGCATCCCGCTCCCTCCTCCAGGTCTCTGATGTGGATATTGTCCCTCCTTGACCTGTTTTCCAGGTTTTCATTCTTTAAGAGGGCCAACTGGAGCTGTGTATGAAGAATCTGCATCTTGTCGTGGGCGTCCGTCACTCTCTTGTCCAAATCTTGCGTTTGCGTCTCCGTCTCCATCAGTCTTGTCCCAATGGAGTCCACATCATGTTGAAGTGCCGTCATCCTCTCTGATAGGTCAGCCTTCAGCTGTTCCATAGAGGCCTGGAGGTCACCTTTTATTTGTGTGCGCAGTTCCGTCTTGAATTTCTTCAGGGATGCCAACAGGACCTCCTTGGTCAGTGCCATGCTGGAGTCCGCATTCCCCTGCTCAGGCACCTGTTTCTTCTCCGTGGGCATAAAAAAAATTTGATTCTTTGGTTGTGGTCTTTTTTGGTGGCATAGATGCGATCTCCAGCATCCACGGGGCGTTCTCTGACCCCACTGCTTGCCTGGGCATGACATCTATGCCTTGTAGCGCTTCCTCGCTGGAGACCTTATTGTGCACCTTCGGGCTTCTCTGGCATGAGAGAGTGGTGCCTCCACGAGTCAAATGACCCCAGTGGCGGCCATCTTAGGGTCAGGCAAAAGTTAAGTCTCTGGCTCTCCTCGCATCTGGTCCCCACGATGCTTCCTCTCTGGTCTTCGGGGACTCCTGCTTATGACCTCCCCATCAACTGGTGTCTTCCGGGCTGCTTCAGGTGAGATCTACCCGCTGGGGTGCTTCATCTGCCATCTTAGAACCAGGCGGCACGGAGTGGGGAACTTCGGTACCCCAGTTGCAGCCCCCCTTCCTAATGCTTCGCTTCACTGGCCTTTGGGGGAATCCGGGAGTGCCCCCCTACCAATTCGTCGCGCACTCACTCCCCTCGGGTTGCCCCGGTATTCCGCCTCCAGGGGCTGCCACTTGTCCTAGGACGCCCGACTTTTCTCGCTACGGCCGGCTCTCTGCTCCCTCACATGCAGTGCCCTGCCCGTCTTGTCCATCGGCGCTTAGTTGCGGCGGTCACAGGGGATCGGCGCCATTTTGGCGACTCCTGCCGCTCCGACAAATTCAGAATTTTCCCATGCTGTCCTGTGGGCAAGCCGCTTCTGCCGCGAACCCTTGGCTCTCCATGTCGGCCGGTACCTGCTCCTGTGTTTGTCAGCTACGTTGGAGCTTAATAACCGCTCCCGACAGCAGGCTGGCTGCGGAGCGGCTCGGATCACTTCCGACTGGCTATTTTGCTAAGCCACGCCCCCAGGGATATTTTTTAACATTTCAACTGTGTAGAATCTCATGTCCTCTGCATGCACTATGGACGGACATAGCTACTTGTTCAACATGCGTACATGACCGCCAACATAGATTCCTAAATAGAACATTTTGAGTTAAAACAAAAATGTGTACACTGACAATTATTTTTATGCAGAACCTTCTAATTCATTGTTCATTTGGGTGAGGTTCTGAATTTGGCCAGCTACATTTTCCATCTTCCTTATCACAGTCCTCAAATGTTAACCATTCCAGCTCCCCAAGACACGCATATATAGTCGCCACTGCATATAACAAAACATTTAAACTATAATAAAACATTTAAACTGCTGCTTTTCTTTCATTTACTCATAATCAAATAATTCCTTCTGTGCCTACTCTCTTTCTTGGTATAAGAAAACAGGATGAGGCTCCCCAGACACATTCGCTGCCTGTTTTTCACTGTCTCTGTGACAAAGGGTTATTGGCCTGTTAGCTGCATGAGTTAAATATAGGGGTGTTTCCATACCTAGATGATTGGTTGATATCTTCTCTTTTGCTTTCCAAGTCAAAAACAGAAATGAAGCTGGTCTTTTCAGCCCTGGAGCAACATGTTTTTTTCTAAATCCAGACAAGTCATCACGCATGCCAGTTTAAGATCTTCAGTACATTGAGGACCACTTTAGGAAAGGTATGGGTCAAGTATTCCTACTAATCCAAAGAGCTCTCAGTTTGTAGGAAATCTTAAAGACTATCCTGATCTCTTCACAGATGTCGGAGCAACAGTGGATTTGTCTTTAGGGTCATCTAGCCTCCACACCAGCTGTAGTACCATGGTGCAGAATGCACATGAGACCCCTGTGGTATCATCTGAAATCACACTGGTTTCCCACAACAGGGCAATATGAACAATCTGATTCCTGTCAGTCAGGACATTTTACAGAAGTTGACATGGTGGTTAGATCAGTATCATTTTATCAAAGGAAGTTCCCGATCTTCTGACTTTAGTTGTGCTTGCAAAAGACATCGGTCGTGTGGGGTGGGAGGCTGTGATATTAGATCAAGAAGTACAGGTGACCTGGAGACTCCAGGAAGCAATACAACCATTGGATTTGAGAGAACAGAAAGCCATTCACAAGACATTTCTTCAATTTGCTCACCTTCTGGGGAAAAATGTTTTAATTTGCATCAGCAATCAGGCGGCGATGAGTCATGTAAACAGGCATGGGGGAACTTAAAGTTCCTCTGTGAACAATGTTGACCACAACATTAGTCTGTTATGGGTTGGGGAGGGATCTCAGCTGAAGGTTCTGAGAGCAGCCTAGTTCCCAGAGAGGGAAAATATGCATACCAATGAATAGAAAAAATTCATTCTATCATCAGTCTTTTTTTGTCTTCATCCAAAGATTTTTCATCAGTTCATATTGAGATGGAGTTATTCTGCAATTACCAACAGGCAAGACCATCTTCTCCCAGTTTTTTGTTTGCCATATCTGGAAGACAAAACTGTGGAAGATAGCTGCAACGTCATTCCCCCTTGAGACACGTCTGCTTTATGCTTTTATCCGCTTTCCCATTCTGTCAAGAAAGCTAGTAAAAAAGATACCAAACTATGTAGATGTCCTGAATCTCTCCAAGTATATTCAAGACATTAGGAACAATGTGTTCTTCTTAAGGACTACAAGTTACATCATGTAATCCTTTTAAGAACCTATATTGCTTTGGGGGGCTCTTGACATGTTCATTGAGAGGTCATAGGGCAAATATAATGGCATTTAGAGAGTTGTGGAGTGTACATCCCAGATAGATTCCCTAGCAAATAGGCTCTTAAAGAGTTTTAAAAGTATGAGTCTGATTTGACATCCAACTCTGCCTTCTCAGATTTTACCATTGGTGTTATCAGCTGCACAAATGTAACCTTTGCCCTATTTGATTCTGTTCATCCCTACTTTTTGACATACAAAATGTTATTTTTCATTGCTTTCACTCTGGCAAAGAATTGGGGAGAGGGAGCCTTACTATGCTGAGCTCCTTTAATTTGTTTTTCCCCCAAACATTTGATTTTAGAATCAAATCCATCTTTTTGGCCAAAGGTTCCATCTTAGTTTTATTTGAATCAGGATATTGTATTACCTGTTTTTTTCTAGACACAAAATCTGAGAAAGGATAAGCTACATATAATAGATGTGCATAGGGCGCGTATTATGTATTTGAAGAGAGCAGCTTCTTTTCGTCTAAATTACTCCCTTTCTGTTTCTTTTGATACTTGGCTGGGTGTAAGAAGTCATTCTTAGCGATTGTGCAGCTATAGCGCTAAACAATTTGACAAAATCATATTCTGATGCACATGTTTCTTTGCCAGAGGATATTCAAGGCTTGCACACCAGTGGAATGGCGGGTTCATGGGTGGAGTCCCAAGGGGTTTCTTTGAAAGAAGTTTGTTTGGCTTTTACATGGCATACCTCTCTGTTATGGTTCCAAACTTTGGGAAACACCTGGGGGGTCTGACATCCATATGGCTGCATGAGTACATGGTCCGCTTCCTTGCGGATGTTGCGTAGAATAAGAATTCGGAGTAGACCAGTTAGCGGTCCAGCTTCCTTCAAACAGGAAGTGGTCTCGAAGGTCAGTAGGAATTGCACTACCGGGTGAGACCCCATAAGAACCTGCGGTGCTCAACCCGGCTCTGCTTCAGATACAGACACTTCGCCTCAGCTGGACTCGGCCGTGGAACAGCGGAGACTCTGCTCGGCAACCTCGTGTGTTTGCAGAGGTCCTGTTTGACCAGCCATTCAGGTATTTCCTCAGTGGCACCGGCGCAGGAGCGCTCGTGCAACTTACAGAGTAGTGGCAAGCTCAGGAGCACGTTGCCACAAGACACGCCTTACTTTGACATAAGCGCAGTAGCGCTTGTGCTATTTCATTGCTGCGGCACGCGCAGGAGCGCGTTGCCACAAGACACGCTTTATTGTTACATAAGCGCAGGAGCGCTTGAGCTATTTCTGAGTTGCAGGAGCGCGTTGAAGCGAGATCTGCTTATTGAAACAGGCGTAGGTGCGCTTGTGTGCAAACGCCTGAGCTACGACACGCTTAGGAGCGCGTGGTCGCAAGACAAGCCTTGGTACAGGTGCAGGAGCACTCGTACATCTACAGAGCTGCGACACGCACAGGAGGACGTTGTCGCTAGTTTCTCTTTCTGATATCGGCGCAGGAGCACTGGTATCATTGGTAGACCATAAAATGCGCAGGAGCGCATTTCTTTTAGTTTGGATTAAGGTGGGAGCTACAAAGTATTGCCACTTCCTTCTCGTATGCGCAGGAGCGCCTACAGCTTCATTTCCGTTTTCCTTTCTGTGTGTGGAGAATTCGCGTTCCAGCCTATCCATGTACCACATTCGAGGTCAATATAAATGTTCCCTCGGAATGCATTTACTGTCTGTATGAAAGCCTGTAAGAGTGTGACCCAGGGGTGCAGAATTAATTAACCATATGGTTTATCCCTACAGGCGGTAGTTCCTGGAGGGGTTCCCTCATCGCCAGTGGGTGTACCCAACCAGGTCTTCAAACAGAAGGACAACACTCTACACATTTAGGATTCCTTCCCCTGGCCCCCATCTACACCCTGGTCAGTATATATTCTATTATGAGGGAAATGTGGGAGACGGTGGAGGTTGTTCACGTCATCCCTGCAAGATTTCTCTGCAATCAGAAGGTAAGACTTGTGGGGTCCTGACCGAATCCGAAGCCTAAGTTGTATATCTAGCCCGGGCGACATGAGCAACCCTGACATCTCCTTGCAGGACATAGCAGCTATGCTGACCTGCGTGCAGGCAGAGAACCAGAGTTTACGTCAAGATATAACGGCCTTACAAGGCCAACTGGCCGTTAGCCAGACAGGGGCTTGGGGTCAGACCCCTACTGTTAGGATCAAACAGAAAGAGATACTAAGGCCTCCTTTGATTAATCCTGGGGGGTCCTCGCCACCCTCTCAAAGCTCTGTCCCTCCCATGAAGGTGATAGCCCCTCACCTGGTCCAATTAGCCACCCCGGAAGGCTTTTACGGTGATAGCTCTAAGTACAGCATTTTCCTCAATCAATGCCATCTTCACTTCATGGCGCATGCTTCGGCCTTCCCAGGTTGATGCATCCAAGGTCGCTTTCATCCTTTCCTATCTGTGAGGGGACGCTGCCTAGTGGTCCATATAATTGGTTGAAAACGAGGATCCCATGCTATACAGTCTCTCTGTATTCAAAGAGACCCTACGAAGAATGTTCGCCCGTCACACATTCGTACAAGCTGCTGACAACGAGCTCCTCAACCATAAACAGGGTAACGCTGATCTGTTGCATTACATCACCACCTTTAACAGAGTGATTGAAGCAAAATTGGCCTGAGTCAAAAAAGGTTTCCGTGTTCTACCAGGGTTTACGTGATGATATGAAGGATCTTATTTCCCAGATGTCAGAACCTCCGGAGGAGATCGGACCGTTCATCGACTTAGTGGTCAAACTGAACTACAGGATGCAAGAATGGAAGACCGAAAAAAACAAGGGTAACGATCCCAAGTTCCTTGCGTTTAGAGAAAAACCCAGAAACGAGATGACTAAGACCCATGATGCCCCTGAACCCATGCAAATAGGCAGAATCAGTGGTCCTCTGTCCAAGGAAGAGAAAGAAAAGAGGCGAAGACGGAACCAATGTTTGTACTGCGGCAAGAGTGGACACTTTTTCAAGGAATGTCCAGTGAAACCAGTTAAACCGAGACCGAACAAACCATATGCCCTTCCGGTAGCCCGAGGAGACAGGGCGGAAAATGACATAACTCAGTAGAAAACGGGGTCAGTCTACTGGGTTTTTCATCTATTAAGACCCCGACCTTTGCCCTCTACGACAGCAACCAACATGTGGGCATAGCTGTAACATTACAGTCAGGCCGGTCACAGCTCTCATCGATTCGAGTGCTACCGGGAACTTCATAGACACTCAGTATATGGAAGGCTTGGGGATAGCCACCGTGACCAAAGAAAAAACGGAAACTGTGAAAGCAGTGGACGGCACAGATTTAACCTCTGGGCTGATCCGTTACCAGACAGAAGCCATGAAGATGACATGTAGGAACGATCACGTGGAGTCCATTGCCTTTGACGTCATACATGCACCTCAGTTCAAACTCATTTTGGGCCTACCGTGGCTAGTAACCCATAACCCACACATAGATTGGGTGTCCAGGTTTATGACATTGGACTCCACTCACTGCAACGTCTCCTGCTATCCGCAGAAAGAATCCTCCGGTGGAAGGGCGATACAAGCCCATGCTCTACTGCTGACTGGGATGGGTACGGTTACACAGGGGGTTGTACCTAATGCATATACTGATTAGGCCACGGTGTTCGATAAACAGGGAGCCAACACATTGCCGTTTCGATTGTAGGATAGACCTAATCCCGGGGTCCAAGCTCCCATGTAGCCGTGTCTACTCCCTTACTGAGAAGGAAAACAACCACCTACGCATCTATCTGGACGAATATCTAAAGAACGGGTTTATTCGCCATTCCAAGTCACCTGTTTCATCTTCCCTCTTTTCGTGGCAAAGAAAGAGGGGGACCTGAGAACGTGTATCGATTACAGGGCCATAAATACCATAACCGTTAAGAATCGATATCCCTTGCCCCTGATATCCAACCTTCTGGATCAGGTAAAGGATGCAGCAGTCTATACCAAACTAGTTCTACGTGGGGCCTACCATCTCGTCAAGGTCCGGTAGGGAGACGAGTGGAAGACTGCCTTCCGAACAAAATATGGTCTGCTCGAGTACCAGGTCATGCCTTTCGGACTCTGTAATGCTCCTGCTGCCTTCCAGTATTTTATCGATGAAGTACTAAGGGAATATATCGTTCAATACTGCATCGTCTACATCAACGATATTCTGATATATTCCAAAAATGTCCCAGAACACATCAGACATGTACGTACCATCCTACAGCAGCTACAACACAGCCTATACGTCAAACTAGAGAAGAGTGTGTTCCACACTACTGAGGTAGAGTTCCTGGGTCACATCTTGACCCCTGCAGGGATTGAGATGGACACGAAAAAGGTCGAATCCGTATTGCGATGGCCATCCCCTTGCTCTGTGAAACAAGTCCAGAGATTCCTGGGGTTTGCAAACTACTATCGACGCTTTATCGCAGGGTTTTCGGACATCATTACACCCATTACTCGTTTGCTACGCAAAGGTGGGAAGTTTATAAGGGATCCCGGAGCCAAAAAAGCCTTTCAGGAGCTGAAAACCAGGTTCACAAGCGCTCCCATTCTGATACACCCCAACCCTGAACAGCCTTTTGTAGTAGAAGCAGACACCTCACAGAACGCCCTGGGGAGTGTGTTATCACAAAGTAACACCAGGACAGGCCTGTTGCATCCCGTGGCCTAGTATTCCCGGAAATTACAGCCAGCAGAATGCAACTACAAGATTTCCGACCGAGAACTCCTAGCCATTAAAGCAGCATTTGAGGAAGGGCGTCATTACTTGAAGGACGCTCGGCACCCAGTAACCATATACACTGACCATAGGAACCTGCAATTTCTCCGCTCAGCTAGGGCCCTTACGTCCAGGCAGTTAAGATGGACCTTGTTCTTCAATGAATACGACTTCCTGATAACGTTTATTCATTTAAGAGATTCCTTAGGAATGTAGCAAGGCCAACAATTAAAATGTTAAAATCGTTTGCCATTACTTTAATTGGGCAGCCTACATTTGATCAATGTTTTACTATTATCATTTGTCATACAGACTCTTACTACTTACCTGGGTTTTATATGTACAGTGTGCATGTGGATTTAGAAACACTTCAACATAATATCAAAATGAATAATATCTAGACACTAAAATATAGCCTAAAAATTGCTACAACCCAAATATCTACATCCTATACGGAAAACACGCCAACATTGACAACAAAAGAATAGCCATAAAATTAGGTAAAATAACTAAATATAGACATCAAAACCAAGAAATACAAAATATCAACACAATAAATGAAGTGTGTGACCCAAGTCATGAAAACAAAAATATTTATATATACAAAAATATACATTGTATTGTATTTGTATTGTAAATGCATTTATATAGTGCTTACTACCCCTGACGAGGCATCAAAGTGCTTTTTCGGCAAGTAGCACGCTACTCCGGGACCCATAAAGGATTAGTGTTGAATTAGTATAGTGAAATAGGAAAGTAATTTAAGTGGTGGATAGGTTAGTCAGTTATTTGGATTCGGAAGGATAGCATAAGGATAGAAGAGGAAAAAAGTTTTGTATTTATATAGCGCTTGTTACCTCTGGTGGGGTGTTGAAGCGCTTTTTTTGGGCGAGTAGCACACTACTCCGGAAACCCATAGAGAATTAGTGGTGAATTAGTATGGTGAAATATGAAAGTAATATAAGTGTTGGATATTAGTCAGTTATTTGGAGTGAGAAGGATAGCGGAGGGATAGAAGGGGAAGAAAGGTTTGCATTCATATAGCACCTGTTACCCTTGATGGGTGTTGAAGCGCTTTTCTGGCGAGTAGCACGCTACTCCAGAACCCATAAAGGATTAGTGTTGAGAATTAGTATAGTGAAATATGAAGTAATTTGAGTGGTGGATATGTTATTCAGTTATTTGGATAGAGAAGGGTAGGCGGCGGGATAGAAGAGGGAAAGAGGTTTGCATTTATATAGCGCTTGCTACCCCTGATGGGGTTTTGAAGCGCTTTTTTTGGCGAGTAGCACTCTACTCTGGAACCCATAAGGATTAGTGTTGAATTAGTATAGTGAAATATGAAAGTAATTTGAGTGGTGGATATGTTAGTCAGTTATTTGGATTGAGAAGGGTTGGGATGGGGTTGAAAAGGGGAAAAGGTTTGCATTTATATAGTGCTTGTAACCCTGATTGAAGCGCTTTATTGGCGAGTAGCACGCTACTATGGAACCCATAAAGGATTAGTGGTGAATTAGTATAGTGGAATATGAAATTTGAGAAGTGAACATGTTAGTCTGTTATTTTGATTGAAAAGGATAGTGGAGGGATAGAATAGTCAAGGATTTAGATATTTTTTTTATTTTATTTTTGAGGTCATAGCAGTAGGAGGAGGCTTTTGGATGAGTAAAAAGGGGGTTGTGGAGGGGAAGAGTCAGAGGGAAGAGTTTAGAAAGGTTTGTTTTGGGGGATCGGTATAGTAAGAGGTGTCAGATGATGCAAGGAGGGGTAAAGTAGGGGAGAGTCTAGAAAGGGTTATTTTGGGGATCATAGTAATGGTTTGGGATAAAAGAGTGAATGTAGAGGATATATTGATAGATGTATAGGGTGAGAAATAGGGTAGTGCATTGGAAAGAGTAGTAGAAAGAAGTTTGAGATGAGTCAGAAAGTTGGGCTAGAAGATGTATTGAGAGAAGTATAGGATGAGAAATAGGGTAGTGCATTGGAAATGCTAAATTAGAAGGAAGTGATAAATATATAGATCCATAAGTACATTGAAAGTATATAGATGCATAAAGGAGGTAAGTATATGTAGATTAAAGATATTGATAGAGGTACAGGATGAGAAATAGGGTAGTGCATTGGATATGCTTTTTCAGGAGGAAAAGTAACAAACACACAGATCCAAGTACATGGAAGGTACATGGATGCACAATGGAAGCAAGTAATGTAGACCAAAGAGGCACCAGATAAACTCCGGTTTTCAAGTGTTATTGTACTTTTATTTATTTATTTTTTCAACAACAATTGTTCTACATGTTTATACAAAGCAATACACAAAGTATATATTACTTTTAAACATATATGAATACTAACAAAAATCAATTAGCATTTATCATGTAAGGTTCAAACATTTAAAAAAATTATTAGTAAGGCTGCAAACAATGAAATTTAACTTAAAAACTGATATAAAAATATTTTCACAATTAAAAAACAGAGTAAAAGGGAAATGAAAACGTGCAACTAACTGATGTAGGAGAAGCCACCGCTGCTAAGAAGGATAACTCTGTCCAATCGAAGCTAAGGACAGAAAGATTGCAACACTCAAGCAATAAAGCCTTTAGTGAATTAAAATTAAACTCAACTAACCCTAAAAAATAATCTAAATATTTTATTATGCACAAAATAAACTAATGATATAAAAATTGTTTCTCCAGAACACAGGCAACCAAGACAGCAAAAAACATGACTCCAAACAATGCAAACAAAGACCAAGTCACAAAATTATAGAAAATCATACTGCAGCAATGACTAAATGAAATGTAAATATAATAAATAAAAAATAATGCATACCCCCAAGAAATAAATTAATGACTAAAGGTATTTTTAATCCAAAACAGCAAAGAAAAACGTAGAAAATAATAAACTTAAGCTTCAATAACTAAAACATTTCTCCTTTCCAACTTTAAAAGAATAATAACAAAATGAAAAAGAATCCTCCAACCAAAACCTACCAACCCGAAAACAAAAAAAGAAACGCCAAACATGTAAGTAAATATTGTAAAAGTTATACAAATGTCAAAATATTCTAATAGTATTGTATTGCACAGACACTTCAACATATGTCAAATCACAAAAGGGAAACTACAATTAAGTTACAGGTGATACACCTATAGTAAAGAAAGCATTGCTAATGAAAACCTATTTAAAATTAACAAAATATTATTTCATGACATGCTATGGAAAGGTCACAACCACAGAAGATATTGTTGGAAATGTAGTGATACACAACCACCCTCCAAACATGACTAAAATTAAAGTTAAGATAAGCAAGCACAAGCCTATGAGAGTCCATAGGAACTATACTAAAACATATAATGCTCCAAGTTCTGCAAGAAGCCACTCAAACTCCCTGCCATAGAAAATCTAAAAAATTAGAACAAGGAGGTTACTATGGAAACACAAGGAGCATCCAGAACACACGAAGAAATAAAAATAATCCAAAATCTAACAATAATACTAACCAAGATTTCTTACTACATGGCATTGAAAATAATGAAAAAATAATTAGAATACTTGTCTATGCAAATAACAAAAACGTACTAATTGTTACACAATGCAACACATGTATGACGTGCAGGATGCTTAAATTATGCCCAGTACCATCTAAACAAATATGGGCAGCCTCATAACACAAATGTACCTTTCATATATACACTACTGCCAAACAAGGAAAATGCAACCTATAACAAATTCTTAATATTAAACAAAAAACAAATAATTATGGTCCTTTAAAAATAATTGATTTTAAACAAATTCTGAAAGTGTAGTGTACCCTCACAAAGTTATGCAAGGAAGCTACTACTATTTTAACCAAAGTATATGGAGGCATCTATAAAACAAATCAAGCTGTGGTATAGAATACACCACAAATGCAGAATTTACATATGAAGTAAAAAAAAAAATTGAAAGCACTAGCCTAAGTCCCCATAACAGAAGTAACCAAACACTATGACATGATAATAGAATCCCCATACAGTGGATCCTGCTGCCTGGGAAGGAGCCATCGCTGTGTTTCTCAGCCCCTCATCCAACATCAGGCTCTCCAACATATCCCCCCAAGCCTCTAGGTCACGTTGTGCGTTCTCATAAGTGCGAACCAAGCGTAGACGACGCTCCTCAGCCAAGCCCACATCACTCAAATCAGCCCTCCATTGGTCCAGTGTGTCCAGTGTATTGGAATGCAGCGTTTAGCCAGATAGAGCCCCAGGAGGGCAAATCTGAACACAGGCTTGTTTCTGGTTGCACCCCGAGGAAACACCCTCCTGGGTTCCCAGTTCCTGTCTTGTGCCCTTCTGATCTGTGCCCCATTCTCTCTCCTAGCCTGTCATATTTCCAGTGTTTTAGGGATGTTTTACGAGCGCAGAGAGTGCGGTGCTTTGCTAGCGCTCGTCATGGCACCACTTTGCATAGAAAATATGGCATTACACAGGAAACAGTGGCACACGACTTCTCGCTGAGAATGATTAATATTTATTTTTTTAACAAAAAAAGCAGTGCAGTTTGAACTTTAGTAAGTCTGGACGATGGTATGTTTTGATTGCACAACACAGCAGCTGGAAACAAAAATAAAAAAAAGATCTGAACTTGAAATCTATGCGTGGTGCACGGAGGGTTGTATGAGACACCACTCATTCTATACATGACGAAGTTGATGCCCACAGAAAACAGTGACTTTCCAAACCTACCTTTGGATAGTAGAATATCCAATAGCATGCCAATCTACAGCACTTTTATCCATATGCAAATGGCACAGAGTTTAAATAAAAAGTGGATGTCTCCTGTCGTCGTTGCTCTACCATGACACTGACAGAGCCTGGACCCACTTACACAGCAATGATCTTTTGGTGCTGCATGAGAGGTAAAGGGAAACCACTTTCAAATCAGTATCCAAATACAGTGTAGCCAGTGTGGTCACACAATTATCCAATTCGACACTAAAGGCCTAATTACGACTTTGGCAGTCTTGGAGCGGGCCGCCACACTGCCGCCCTGCTTTAAGACCGCCAAAGCTGTGTGAGCACCGCCCGCCAGATGATGACTTTTTTAGTCTCTGGCAGGTGGTTCTTTGGTGGTCCAACAGCAGTACCTATGAAAAAGGCCAGCAATGGGAGCGTCAAAAGCAATTCCTGCAAGGCAATGGCAATGATTGGTGCAGTGCATGCTATGCAGAAACTGGGGGTGCATGCACACAGGGGGGCACAGCATGTGCCCCCCCTGCATGCACCAACATGCATGGGGCAAGGAGGGCCCTGTGGGGCCCCCTTTGTTTCCTGACTGTCACCAGTTTCATGGAGTGAGAACCTTCATGAGACCGCTGGCGGTCAGGAAACCCGTAATGTGCATGGTGGTGCCACAGCTGCCCCGCCAGCATATTGTGAGCCCCTGACCGCCGCGCCACTGCCAGGGAATGCGGTTCCCTGGCGGTTGCGGTGGCCCAACTGCCAAAGTGGCAATACAGCGGTCGGACCACCACCACCGCGCCACAGTGCGTTTGGCGGTCCACGGACTTCCAAACTCATAATCAGACCTTATGTCTCAAGATAGTGAGTTTATTCCAAATTTAAAAACAGATTGATATATAATCTGAACATTGTTGTATAGAAATATAACGCAAATAGTATGAAGCCAAATCTTTTGAAGCGATTTACCCTACATAACAAAAAGTAAACAACTAATTCAACTATAGCTACGTAAGTAATGAGGAAACAAAACCTAGCGTTAGATTGCATAAATTTGTAATTGAAAAGAAGCACAAATCTCCTATCTGTCCCTACACTACTCTAAAGATATTTAAAGGTAAGGGAAAATAGAAAAGTGTCAGCCATCAGAGTCCTCCGTACAAGAACCTCCAACATGGGTCAAGTAGCATAAAGCCACACTAACCAAGAGAACAGGTCTGTACCTCAAGGAGTCCCAAGTGAAAAAAGCTAACTATCCCTCACTATATTGCATCATAAACATCAGTTACATCCATTGTACGTCCTAAAAACTCTACTCAGTAAATTTCCATAACACCAACACACATTGGCTTCTTTTCACCACCTCTCCATTCCCCTAAATCATTTCTTCCGCCGTCCTTGGTCTCCTCTCCTTCTCCCATGAGAACTCGTCTCCCATCTTATCGCGTTCCTTTGTACCAGTTGTCATCTCACATACCTCACTATCTAAGAAGAACAAAGACCCTTTCTCTCAACTAACAAAGTCTTATCCACCTGCAGTGAGAAGACAAAAAACATGCAACATTGTTCGCATGAAACGTGAGCTTGAATCCAAATACATCTCAGGCCCACAAGTTAGGCTAAGTTAACAAGTGCACAGGTTACATTATGTGCACTTCTCTATATATAAATAAATCAGAATTTTCAACGTGTACTTTTAGTAATTAATACAGTAGTAACATGCTTATTCGGTTAGAGATTTTGAACACATGAATGTTCCTTTAGTAACATATCAGTATATCACTTATCTATGAACATGGTCACAAACTTGTTTCATGAAATATTAATAAGCAAGCAACACAATTCCATCAGTTAAGTCTCTGAACACAAATTGCATTAGGTGCAGGGATATTATTAAGTATGCAATACCCCCACTCTTTTAATAACATTAGTCAAACGGAATATATGTGAGTGCAAACTGCATAGGATTATAATGCACTCCTAACACATCTCTCGGGTGGAGTAATTTTTACACTACTCCAACAACCAGTGTGGTATATGTAGAAACAATAATTCAGCATTTATTGTGGGGATGTGTTTTTTCTGCTCAGAAAATGGCTGTCTCCAGCTGAGGATGGAGCTCCTCACACGTGTAATTTCACTTAAATGAATCGAAGAAAAGGGAAAACACCTGAAGGTTCCTTCTACAAGGTTCCAGTAAACTTGTTACTTTGTTCAATAACTGGACCTGTCGATCTTTGAGGCTTTACCCATAAACTGAAAAGGAGAGCAGAACTCTGCTTTTCCATCTTCACAGTAATTTCTGGAAAGCCTGAAGTGCAAGAGTGCGTAATCCCAGAATAAAATCCCCTCTTTCGTATCTCAGCACAATAGGTTTCCCTACAGACCTATCAGGTTTATAGCAGGTATGTGGGATATTTTACATAACTCAGCAGCAAGGACCATCATAAGAGTAGCAGTGGAGGGCAAATCCCGCACAATCCCCAACACAAGTAATTCATGTTTATCTAAAACCAAATTTAAATAAGACTGGTGCTACAACAGACTACACCCCTGCTGCCACACGGTTTTACCTAAGGTGATTACTAAACTTAATCCCAGCAATATTAATCCCAAATTGTCTGACGCACACAACAATCTAAAGAAAAGAATAGTATACATATCATTCAACAAGTATAACAGATTTTCATTTAGGTACCAAATTGAAACTTGTAATATTACATCAAATTGACAACATCACATTCAAACCAAATACGAATTACAATAACTAACAATTGACTAAAACAAATTTGATCCACACAGAGAACAAAAGACAAAGCAAACATTCCAGCTAAATTGGATGAGAGGGGGTCAAAAGCAACAGACCGGTCCAAAAGAATTACCACCGTCTTCAACCCCTGGTTCAGATTAGTTTTTTTATTCGGAGACCTCCAGAAAAGCAAACTCAGTACTAAAGTCTAGCCGAAAACCTGTTTGAGTTGTGTCAAGTAACTGATTATATTCGTGTGAACACACTATGATGGATATGCTTCAAACGATCTGCACTTCACTAAGTATCCAAAAGTAAACATGTGCCGTTACGTCACAAGCGATGCTTCTTATCTTCGGGTGCATCCAAGATGTCAGATACCCATCCACCTTAGGTATCAAATTACCGGGCTTACCAAAGTAGTCCAGATACCATATTAGAACAACGACACCAGAGCACACCATATATTTGTTACTTTTATCCTAAATGCATTTGAGCATTGTCCCCAGAGTCATCCAAAGTCTTCTGTTCAAAGTTTCACAAGTAATGTCACAACACAAGGTCCCAAAATGATATTCACAGTTGTGGAGTCATTCCAATTCAATCTTTATTTCTTTAGATAAACACAGCAGCCGACGCGCGTTTCGCCCTCCGGGCTTCCTCAAGGCTCACTACTATCCAATACGTTTCTGATGGTGTCACCAAAATGTTCATACATCTGATGGATAGTGTTTAATAAAAACAGTTTGCAATGTCCATATATCCAATTATAATAATTAGGAGGATAGTATGTTGAATCCCCGTTCACCAGATATATGCAAACCATAAAACGTTCTTAATTGTAATTCACGAGCGTCCTCACGAAACCATGATACGTTTCATCGTGAATTCAAACGGTTCCCGCTAGCGTGTCTGTGTCCCTCTGTCGCGCACTAATATTCAGTAAACCTGGACAGCTGTCTGTTGACAAACTTCTTCAGAATTTTAGAAAGTGTTGGCAGAAGAGAAATTGGTCTGAAATTGCTTGTGATCGAGGCGGTCGGCATTTATTTTCTTTAGAAAAGGCAATACCTGCGCTCTCTTCCAAATTAGGGGAACAGACCCTGTCTGATTGAAACTAGATTTAAAGTAGAGTCCAGGTCTGACAAATCTAATTTTAAAATGCAAGGAGGGCAGATCAGTGGGGGAGCCTAAACCTCAATTGATGGGTGCCTTGTGCAGATTCCTCCAAGGAAGTTCTTTTAAAGACATTTTGTTTAGGAGAATCATTAAAGTTCTCAAAGGTAGAGTAAATATTTTCTACCTTCTCATAAAAATAGTCAGATAGACTCTCACATAAAAGTTGAGAAGCAGTAAATTGTTGTTGGCAAGCGACAGGAGATGAGAAATTAAACGTTTTAAAAAGTGTCCTTAAGGGCATTCCCTGCAGTAGCTACTTCAGATTGAGCTTTCCGAATACATTTGTAGAAGTTATTTTAGGGCCTCCTTTTAAATATTTTTTTGCCTCAATTTCGGATTGTTTCCTCCACTTCTTTTCCAGCGGTTTACAGCAGAGTTTAGCCGCTTTCAGATAGGGAGAAAACTGTAGGGTGGAAGGTTTCAGTCTCCTGGAGGATCCACTTTTCCTGGAAGCAATTTTGTCAATAGTTTGTCAAAGATAGTTACTAAATGAAGTAAAATCTGTGTCCATGTTCCCTTCCAAAGTAATAGCTGAAGATCCAAGGGCATGTAATAGGTTGGACCCGGATAATTTGTGCCAGACTCGAGATGAAATCCCTGAACTACAGGGATATAGTTGTACACCAGAGACAGAGAAAAAGAAAGGCACCAAGATATGGTCAGACCAGATTAAAGGTTCTGGGCTGATGACTCGCAGCTTAGGACAATTGGTAAAGATAAAATCAAGTGCGTAGCCCATGTTATGGGAGGGACTAGACACTATTTGAAAGAGATTTAAATCATGGACAATCACTGCTGCAGAGTATGCTCTCAATAACCCTCAATGTGGCATCCTTGGATATATCTGCATGAAGAGTATTCACATCCAAGGATTTAAGGATGTTTATTCTCTGTGTCAAGAGATATGCCTGGCTTTTGATAGTAAAAGTACTTCTTTTGCATCCTTGATGCTTAATGTCATTTTAGGCTACTCTAGTCTGAGAAGAAATCCTAAAACTTAGGCAATGGTTTCAGTATGGAACCAATCCCTGATACTACGGGTGTTCTAGGTAGGAGTGGCAAATTATTGAGTATTTTAGGCTGAATGCTAAAGTACAGTATCCTGGGATCTTTGGAGATTCTGTACTCCCCCTCCTCATTCAACAAATAGCTAGGTGGCCTCCAGATACAATGTTTTCAATCTTGTATCTGATCTCATTAGTTGGGTATATCTCCATGATCGTATAATGGTACTTTTATCTGCTGTAAAATCTCTTTTTCTTCTTTATACAAGTTGTGAAAAAAGCGTATGTGGGGGTCACATATAGGGTGGTGTGACAAAGATAGACGTGCATTTTAAGCCAGTCTGTTTTTTACCTCCAAACACAATTGGTCCCGGACTAAAATAAAAGTATTTTATTCTTTCAAAAAAATTAAATGGTTGCTTTCTCAGGACAAATGTATCCTAATTATAGCATGGGAAAAAATCGAAGTCTTGGTTCAGGCCCCATAGTTCTGAGTCTGTTATCAGAATCCTACTAAGGTTGGCTACTAGGTTGTGGATGCACAGTTCCGTGTTTGGGACCTGCCCCTGCTTCGTGTTTTATGCCTTGAACTGCGCCCTCAAGGCAGCAGTGGGCATGGCAGACACTGGAAGGTCAGATTTACTATTGTAACTGCAGTCTTAGAATTTTTGGGGGGGAAGTACAACTTGATGTGACCAGTAGCAGATTTCTAGACTTGGGATCTCCGTAATGGAGGGAGTCCACTCACAGAATCCGAAGGATGGGAGGGTTGGTAAGGAATCTGCAGCTAGTTAGACTCTCTGCTAGAAAGAGCATTACCAAAGGTTAGTATCTTCTCCTTCTGACTTACTACCGCAGATTCCTCACCTCTTGAATAGATACGAAAGCAGTACCTATTTGGAGGTGGGTCTGTGAATGGACTCAAACCAGAAAATCCTGCAGGACAAAGTAGACAAAATGCCCTTCTAGGCAAACCTGTCCGTCCAAACAATATTGCTTCATGAACGTATAAAGGGACAGCCATGTAGCCGCCTGACAGATGTCTAGGACAGGCACTCTGCATGTTAACACAGTGGTAGCAACTTTGTCCCTGGTTGAATGGGCAAGCAGCCCTCCCAGAGGCTGCTTCTGAACCAATGCGTAACAGATTTTAATGCAGAGCATGATCCAGCGGGAGATCGTTCTCTTCTGCACGGCCTTGCTTTTTTCACTCCAGTGAACCCCACAAAGAGCTGATCATCCACCCGGTGTTCCTTGGTGCGACCTATATAAAAGCTCAATGCTCTCTTGAGGTCCAAGCAATGGAGTATCTCCCCCTCCTTAGAGGGGTGAGGCAAAGCGCAGAAGGCTGGAAAGGTGAGATTTTGACTAACGTGCATCAGTGTCACAACCTTGGGCAGGAAAGATGCCAGTGCCTACAAAACCAGTTTGTCTGGGAAGAAACTGGTGTATGGTGGGTTAACAGAGCTTGAAGCTCACTCACACGCCAATGTTATGGCGATGAGAAACACTGTCTAGAGGGTGAAGAGCCGCAATGAACAGCTGTCAAGCAGCTCAAATGGAGCGCACATAAGTGAAGACCAAGCTAAGGTCTAGGTGTGGCATGTAATATATGTAAGTCGCCCCGACAGCAGGCCTTACAGCCCTAAGGCAGGGTGTATTATGTTCAATGGGAGGACATATATCCATGAGCTAATATGTCCCTGTGCTGTCTAGTTCAATTACTAAATAGTACAAGTGGACAGGGAAGCCATCTTAAGTATGTGTACTGGGCACTGGTCATTACGAGTTCCCCAGCTACAGGATGGCTTCACTGAAAGCTATGGTGTTAGGTATCAAACACCTTGTCTTAATAAATCCATACATATTTAAGATATGCACCCAGAGGGCACCTTAGAGATGCCCCCTGAATACCTACAAGTCTCTTAGTGTGCTGGCTGACTGGTATCTTCCAGCCTGCCACCAAAGACCTGTTTCTGACCCCCTGCAGGTGAGAGCCTGTACTCTCTGAGGCCAGAAACTATGCCTGCTCCGGAGGAAGGTCTTCACACCTCCTCCAGCAGGATGGCTTGTGAAACTGCATACCAAGGAAAGGGACTTCAAAGCCCCTGCTGCCTTTGATATGTGACCCTGGCTTCCCCTAGACCTGGGAGATGCCACACCCTGTGATGAGGCATATTTGGCACCAGGACAGGCGAGAAATTATCTATGCTAGGAGGATTGGTGCATTAACAGGCCAGTCACACGCCTAAGGTGGGCTGCCTGTGTCCCACGAAAGATGGATTCCCCATCTCGATTTTGGTCGAATTAGGAACTCTGGGACAGGGTTCTGCCCACTTCTCAAAGGAAGCGGTCATATAGGGGGGCATAGTAACCCCAAGGGTAAGAAGCCCATTGGCTACTCCCCTTAATGCCCAAGAACTCCGTTTCGTCTGACTGAATAAAGAGGAGGCCAAAGCGAGGACTGCAGACTGCTGGTGGACTTTGGCACCAAACCCTGCCTGCCTGCCTGCCTACCTACTCCCCTGTCCTGACAATTACTACAACCTAACTCGTCCTGCAGCTGTGTATCCTCCAAAAGCCTTGGAAGGCATCCATTACTTCCCCAAGTTGTCAGCATCTTCCGTCAAGTGAAGGAGCCACTTCCCTGCAACCTGCAGGCACCGGCCGCAACGTCCAGTTCACAGTTCTGCTGTTCACCGGGCCCACCAACAAAGCTGCCACCCAGGAGGAGGTCACCATGCTCCAACAGGTCAGATCCGTCTCCCCACCAAGTGAGAAGACACCAGGATCAACTGAACCCGCCCTGCACTAAAACCCAGGGTACTGGACTCCATGGAGCAACCAAAGCTTGTTTTAGTCCAATTCAGAGTCCAATGCCGCAATGACTGACCAGCCGACGAGGAACATAAACACTGTAGAGGCAAGCACAGAGAGGCAAAGCTGTCCTGTTTTGTCCTCTTTGCAGGTCTAATCGAGAACCGTGGGTGCCTTTGACGTACGGGCACCAGCCGACCAAAACCCTCTGTACCTGAGCTTCCCGGCCCGGGTCCACAAGAACTGACTGTGCTCCCCTGCTCCCAGGACCCCCATGAGCCGAGCCCCCCCTCCCCCATTGGGAGCTCCCAGACCAGTCCTCCTCTGCAGCTCGTTTCTACGTGCCCCTCCTCTTTTCCTATGGTGCAGCACACATGGCTAAAAACCTGTGCAGCACCTCTGCAACCGGACACTCCAGGGCAGGTAAACTTGAACTGTTGGTGGTATTTTGGACCTTGAGCCCTAGCACCTTCAGTCCTAAAGGGGACCCCTGAGAATCGTTTGCAAATACTTGTATGTAATATATGTTTTTTTTCTCCATAGCAAAGCATTACTGCATAAAAACGCATTTAAGTGACATTTGTACTTACCAGCAAAAATTGATAAACTGAAAAGTACTTACCTAATTACAAAGTTCTTGGTGTTACAATAAATATAAAAATACCTGTTTTTCTAAATTGGTCTTGAGTTTCTTCTTGAGTGGGTCTCTCATTTATTGACTCTGTGTTTGTTCAACAAACGCTCAACACTACCCTATGATAAACTTAAATTGCTTCCTTAGGGCCTGACCCGAGTGAGTCGGAAAACATTCAAAGAATCGAAGCTTGGCCTCGTGGAGATATTTGATCTGTTAAGGAGAGGTGGACGGCCCAGACACCTGGGTTGGTGCAGGATCAGCTCCGAAGTCAGACTCCAGGAGCCGGATAGAAAGCCATGGTGCTGCCCACACCTTCTCAAATGAATGAGCATGGGAGAGAGGGGGGCAGAGTGCTGCTTCGATTGCTTATGCTTCTTTTAGAAGATTTCGAAGGATTTAGATCTCGACAAAGCTCAGCCTCTGGAATGGATTCGTCGACTTCTGCAGATAGAATGGGACCGCACTTTCGACTTGGACAACGATTTAGACTGGTCTCGTCATGGTGTCTTATGTTCGGTGATGTAGAGTTTAGCCTCGTGATCTTGGGTGACCTTCAGGTTAATTCGCTGAAGGCCTTAAAGTTGTGAGTTGACCCCTGGCACCACAGTCATATCTGATGAGGATCTGTCACAGACATTTGTTTGCGACAGCCCCCACAGTGCTTAAAACCTCTCATTTGTTTGAAGGGCGGGGGCATTCCTTTGTACACTGAAATTGACAAAAAATGTCTGAGATAAAAGATCTCTAGATCAGCATCTGGTGACATGGAAAGAAAGGAACATATCAGCACGCTGGAGTGCCACCTATAGTGGCCCGTTGCTACAGAACATTACCCCCCCAGACCATAGATTGCACTTATTTCATCAATGGAGAGCTACAGGAGTCTCTCTACCCTTGTTCAACCAATAAACGGTCCTTACTTGGATTTAGTTTTTGAAAAAAACTGGTGTTTCCTGTATCTTGCTTTAAATGTGAAACCCAACTGGTTTTGTCAAATGAATACTCATGTGCCAGGTTCTTAACTTGGTCTGATATTTATCTTTTTCTGGTTTTTAGATTTCATCTCGTGTTTTTACATTTAAATAGAACATTAACATACATGTTTACACAACTCAATGACAAAAAATTGCAAACACAAAAATAAATGAGATAATGATTAAAAACAAAGTGACAGTACATTTTACACATAGACATTTCATGTACAATGAGACGTGACTTCCTACATTGCACACATCCAACATAGAATTACAACTCCTGTATGCTGTTGCATGTATTTGTGCTCAAGTGTCCAACTGAAATTTGATGTTGGGACCTGTTGCCCTTGTGTCCTCGTACACTTTTATGATAGTATAAGGTCCTGTAGAGGTCAGAGCATGAATAGATGGATTCCTGTCTAAGCAACCTTAATTGCGCTTTAGCTTATGGTGCCTTTTGTGCTCCAATCAATTGTTCATGGTGACTCTTGGCCTCAGTTTGGAATGTGCCGACGGGTTTCGACCTTCTGGATTGGACCTAGGCGTGAGTTGGGTGGAAGGTCTTCTGCAGGGCAGTGTGTGTTCTTGTGGGACACTGTAGGTATATGAAGGGACAAGGTTGAATTAGTAGTTGTCACTAGTGCGTAATTCTAAAAGGGTAGTGTTACCGTTCCAATGTTTTTTACATACCGTAGTTTGTCTTTTAGAAACCTTGGGGTTTCCTAAGTTGTGTTCATGGCCCAGCACGGAAGGTGATCTTCCATGAAGGGTGTGATAGGCGTGGCGCCTTTTGTTCCTTTGCTCTGGTGCCTAAGGGTTACACAGGAGGAAAACATTGGTGTTTAGTTCACTGTTATTTTAACAAAGGCTTGGTGCTCTGCATATCTTAACTGGTGTATTGCGTGACTCTTGACATGCAAGGTGGTCCTGCTCAGACTTGTTGTTAAATTGTCACTGCATTTTTGGTGCCTTTACATGATCTTGGTGTTCATGCTGTGGAATGGGCTGGGTCAGGTAATGTAGCCACTCGCTGTTTTGGGTGCTGCTAGCCTGTTTGTGAAGCTCCGTGCTTCTTATGTGCCTCCTTTTGTAGTGGACCGGGTTTGCAGATAACAAACCCAATTTCAGGTTAAAATTTGTAGGCATGCTGGGGATTGACTCAGTCTTGTGGTCTAAAAGTGGTTGTGGGGATAACATGCTTTAACAGTGCCCAAAGTGTCTTGCATGCTCTTATCTGTTTGGTGATTGTGGCTCTCTCCGTGATGGCAATTCTTGACTGCGGATTTCTCTCAATCCTGAATACCCCGTGCTCCCTACTCCGCACTTGTTACTCCCCTCAATGTCCGGGCCTTACTTGAGATTAGGCGCTAGCTTCCCGGTGGCGGCAACCGTGTTCCATTGCTTTATCTTCAGGAGGCTCCTGATAGCGGCGGTTGTCTTCCGGTGGCGGCGTCTATCTTCCTCTCCGTCTCTGTAGGTCGGCGGCGTTTGCCTTACTTCCCGATCTTCTCCGTGGAGCCGGGTGCCTTTTTCAGTTCCTCTCTTTCGCGGGCTCCGAAAGGCGTGATGACGTGTGGGGCGTTGCCACCGGGTTTGCGTGCAATGCCTGACCTTTGCCTGACTTCCTGTTTGGGAACGAGTCCTCAGTTGCCGGGGTGATTAGAGGGGCACTTATTAAAATATTGTGATTGAGAATGTGTAAATCACCCGAACCGGTTGTGGTGGAAATGTATCACGTTCATGTGTGAAATCATGGGTCCTGTGTTGACAGCATAAATTTACTCAGTGGCCATAATGATTTTGGTGCACCTGGTATTAAGAGTTATATTCTAAATGCTTGATCCGGGTGCTCGGGGAATGTTGAAATCCGAAGTTGGCAGTGTCCTACTTTTTGGTTTGGTAGTCCTGGGTCTTTTGATCTCCTCGCTCGTTTTTGTAGTCTCTGTTTGGTGGGTTTGGGAATGGGGGTGTCCCCGCATATTGCGAGTAGCATTCTTAACGTGTTACTGGTGACAGTTGAAAATTCGAGGAGTATCTCTGGCTAGGAGGTGCTAATTTAGACAAGAACTTGCTCTTGTGGGGCTGCTGCACATGGTGTTCATGGTTGAAGCTGTTTCATATCGGGGTGCATGGTGTGAATTTTCTGTGCCTGCTCAAGTGCAGTGCATTATTTCACTCATCTCGTTAAGGCCATTATCAGTTGTCCCCAGTCGTAGAATGGTTTTTGCTTCAAACCTGGAGAGTGTGGAGTCCGAGCATCTTCCTATTATATATTTGAGGACTGTCCATTTTATATCTTGTGGCCCATGTCCTTTTTCCTCGCAGTTTTGGACCATGGGGGCATTCTGAACTTTGCACTTAATTCGTGATCTGTGTTGAGTGATCCTCTTTTTCACAGCTTGGGTAGTTTTCCCGACATGCCAGTTTGCATGGGCACACTACGCAATAAATTACATTTGTCGTGTTGCAATTCGTGAATTCTTCATGCAAAATGCTTTCGCCTCTGTATTCAAATTTTTCGCTTTCGATGGTACTCACGCATGAAGTGCAGTTTCCACATCGTCAGTGTCCTTTAATGGGGGGTAGAGCTAACATGGTCTGTATCAAGACTTTGGGTCTTTTCAACTTGGTATTGGCACGTAACAATTTGTCTTTGATGTTCTTGTTCCTTTTTAGCGTGAATAGTTCCTCAAGGCCTTTCACAGTATTCCAATTTTTCTTAACTATTGTTTTGACTTCATTGGTAATCCCTAAGAAAGTAGTTATGCAGACCAACGGCGTGTCTTTCTTGTGTTCTTTTGGGGCCAGTAACGTTTTTCTAGGGGTGTACCAAGCCCGCTTGAGGGATCTCTTGAGCAGTTTCCTTGGGTAATTTCTTTCAAGTAGTTTCTCTAGCAGGGTCTTTGCATTATTGAAATAGTCCTCCTTCTTTGTACAATTTCTTCTGATTCTTAAGAACTGGCTGTACGGTAAGTTCTCTCTTAAGTTCCTTTGATGGAAGCTTGAAAAATGCAGGAACGTGTCCTGTCGGTTTGTTTGGTGTATAAGGTAGTATGTATTGTTCCTTCTTCGTGTTTCACGATGAGGTCTAAGAAGTTGATCTCTTCCTTGCTTGAGTTAATCGAGAATTGTATGTCTGGATTTCTCTGGTTCAACCACTCATGGAATTCTTGTAATGTTTCAGAGGATCCCCTCCATAGAATGAGCATGTCGTCAATATACCGACGCCATATCTTAATGTGTCCTTTGTATGGTTTGTTATTAAAAACCTATCTATCTTCGTACTTAGCCATAAACATCACTGCCAGTTCCGGTGCAAAGGGACAACCCATTGCAGTCCATTTGATTTGTAGAAAATATTCTTCATTGAAATGAAAGAGGTATTTCAGGCATACCTCTGCCATTTCCATAAGAAATTCTGTGGGTACATTGTGGGGGAGAACGCGTTTGTCAAGAAAATATTGCAGTGCTTCCAGTCCAGCCTCTTGTGGGATGTTAGTATATAGACTGACTATGTCTAGTGTCACTAGGTATTCTCCTTCGTTGTCAAAGGTGTGGCCTTCCAAGATGGTAATCGTTTGCATGGTATCTTTTAGGAAACTTGTAGTCTCTTTAACTAGTGGTTTTAGGAACGTGTCGATATATTTGGCTGGTCTTTCTAGAATCGAGTTGACTCCCGAAATTATGGGTCTACCAGGTGGATTGATTGGGCTCCTTATGTATTTTTGGAAGGACGTACATCAGTCGCATTTTCCTAAATAGTTGGATGATCTCCAATTAAATCTGGGCCAAACGAAATTGGAGATCATCCAACTATTTAGGAAAATGCGACAAATTGTTTTTTGCGGAAAAACCTAATACACCAGAAAGGAACTATTCAGGTCTGAGAAAACAGTCAACATTTTTTCCACCCACATCAAGTACTCCAATTGAACTTTTAACCTTTGAAAAGAACGTCATGAGAGACCTAGAGGCCCTAGACCGCAAGAGGAATTACAGCAAGTGGAATATGACCAAAAATGAGAAGGTTGCTTTAGAAAAACTGCTGAACAATCAAGAAATCATAACCAAGCCCGCAGACAAAGGCGGTGCAATCGTCATTCATGGAGAGAACCAAGTACGAGGCAGAAATTATCCGCCAACTGTCCAATCAGGACCATTACAGAAAAATGGAGGAAGACTTAAGCAAAGTGGTGCAACGTAAACTCATCAAACTTATACAGAGAGGAGAAGAAAAGGGACGGCTATCCAAGAAGGAAGCTAAATACCTGCACAGTGAAAATCCAAGAACACCCCGGATGTGCGTCCTTCCGAAAATACATAAGGACCCAATCAATCCACCTGGTAGACCCATAATTTCGGGAGTCAACTCGATTCTAGAAAGACCAGCCCAATATATCGACACGTTCCTAAAACCACTAGTCCAAGTGACTACAAGTTTCATAAAAGATACCATGCAAACAATTACCATCTTGGAAGGCCACACCTTTGACAACGAAGGAGAATACCTAGTGACACTAGACATAGTCAGTCTATATACTAACATCCCACAAGAGGCTGGACTGGAAGCACTGCAATATTTTCTTGACAAACGCGTTCGCCCCCACAATGTACCCACAGAATTTCTTATGGAGATGGCAGAGGTATGCCTGAAATACAACTTTTCAATTTAATGAAGAATATTTTCTACAAATCAAAGGGACAGCAATGGGTTGTCCCTTTGCACCGGAACTGGCAGTGATGTTTATGGCTATGTACGAAGATAGATGGGTTTTTAATAACCCGTACGAAGGACACAAAAAAGATATGGCGTCGGTATATTGACGACGTGTTCATGCTATGGAGGGGATCCTCTGAAACATTACAAGAATTCCACGAGTGGTTGAACCAGAGAAATCCAGACATACAATTCTCGATTAACTCAAGCAAGGAGGAGATCAACTTCTTAGACCTCATCGTGAAACACGAAGAAGGAACAATATATACTACCTTATACACCAAACAAATCGACAGGAACACGTTCCTGCATTTTTCAAGCTTCCATCAAAGGAACTTGAGAGAACTTACCGTACAGCCAGTTCTTAAGAATCAGAAGAAATTGTACAAAGAAGGAGGACTATTTCAATAATGCAAAGACCCTGCTAGAAAAACTGCTTGAAAGAAATTATCCAAGGAAACTGCTGAAGAGATTCCTCCAAGCAGGCTTGGTACACCCCTAGAGAAACGTTACTGGCCCAATAAGAACACAAGAAAGACACGCCGTTGGTCTGCATAACCACTTTCTCAGGGATTACCAATGAAGTCAAAAAAATAGTTAAGAAAAATTGGAGTACCTTGAAAGGCCTTGAGGAACTCAAAGAAATACCAGTATTCGCGCTAAAAAGGAACAAGATCAAAGACAAATTGTTACGTGCCAATACCAAGTTGAAAAGACCCAAAGTCTCGATACAGACTATGTTAGCTCTACCCCCCATTAAAGGACATCGACGATGTGGAAACTGCACTTTGTGGGCGAGTACCATCGAAAGCGAAAAATTTGAATACAGAAGCAAAAGAATTTTGCATGAAGAATTCACGAATTGCAACACGACAAATGTAATTTATTGCGTAGTGTGCCCATGCAAACTGGCATGTCGGGAAAACTACCCAAGCTGTGAAAAAGAGGATCACTCAACACAGATCAAGAATTAAGTGCAAAGTTCAGAATGCCCCAATGGTCCAACACTGCAAGGAAAAAGGACATGGGCCACAAGATACAAAATGGACTGTCCTCAAACATAAAATAGGAAGATACTCGGACTCCACACTCTCCAGGTTCGAAGCAAAAACCATTCTACGACTGGGGACAACTGATAATGGCCTTAACGAGATGAGTGAAATAATGCACTGCACTTGAGCAGGCACAGAAAATTCACACCATGCACCCCGATATGAAACAGCTTCAACCACGAACACCATGTCCAGCAGCCCCACAAGAGCAAGTTCTTGTCTAAATTAGCACCTCCTAGACAGAGATACTCCATCGAATTTTCAACTGTGTCACCAGTAACACGTTAAGAATGCTACTCGCAATATGCGGGGACACCCCCATTCACAAACCCACCAAACAGACTACAAAAACGAGTGAGATCAAAAGACCCAGGACTACCAAACCAAAAATGGAACACTGCCAACACAGGGTTTCAACATATCCCG
Organism: Calotriton arnoldi; assembly: GCA_963921515.1. Lineage (NCBI taxonomy): Eukaryota > Metazoa > Chordata > Amphibia > Caudata > Salamandridae > Calotriton > Calotriton arnoldi. The sequence continues at coordinate 3,130,827 of CAWUFW010000322.1, read as the reverse complement.
AGCACCAGGCTCAAGCATTTTGAATATAACTCTTAATACCAGGTGCACCAAAATCATTATGGCCACTGAGTAAATTTATGCTGCCAACACAGGACCCATGATTTCACACATGAACGTGATACATTTCCACCACAACGGGTTTGCGTGATTTACACATTCTCAATCACAATCTTTTAGTAAGTGCTCCTCTAATCACCCCGGCAACCGAGGACTCGTTCTCAAACAGAAAGTCAGGCAAAGTTCAGACATTGCACGCCAACGCCCCACACATCATCACGCCTTTCAGAGCCCGCGGAAGAGAGGAACTGAAAAAGGCACCCGGCTTCAAGGAGAAGATCGGGAAGTAAAGCAGACGCCGCCAACCTACAGAGACGGAGATGAAGATAGATGCCGCCACCGGAAGACAACCACCGCTATCAGGAGCCTCCTGAAGATAAAGCAAGGAACACAGACGCCGCCACCGAGAAGCTAACGCCTAATCTCAAGTAAGGCCCGGGCATTGAGGGGAGTAACAAGTGCAGAGTAGGGAGCACGGGGTATTCAGGAATGAGAGCAATCCACAGTCAAGAATTGCCATCACGGAGAGAGCCACAAGCACCAAACAGATAAGAGCATGCAAGACACTTTGGGCACTGTTAAAGCATGTTCACCCCCACAACCACTTTTAGACCACAAGACCTAGTCAATCCCCCAGCATGCCTACACATTTTTACCTGAAATTGGGTTTGCTATCTGCAAAGCCGGTCCACTACAAAAGGAGGCACATAAGAAGCACGGAGCTTCAAAAACAGGCTAGCAGCACCTAAAATAGCAAGTGGCTACATTACCTGACCCAGCCCGTTCCACAGCATGAACACCAAGATCATGTAAAGGCACCAATAATGCAGTGACAATTTAACAAGTCTGAGCAGGACCACCTTGCATGTCAAGAATCGTGCAATACACCAGTTAAGATTTGCAGAGCACCAAGCCTTTGTTAAAATAACAGTGAACAAAACACCAATGTTTTCCTCCACGTGTAACCCTTAGGGACGAGAACAAAGGAACTAAAGGCGCCACGCTTATCACACCCTTCATGGAAGATCACCTTCCGTGCTGGGACATGAACACAACTTAGGAAACCCGAAGGTTTCTAAAAGACAAACTACGGTATGTAAAAAACATTGGAACGATAACAGTACCCTTTTAGAATTACGCACTAGTGACAACTACTAATTCAACCTTGTCCCTTCATATACCTACAGTGTCCCACAAGAACACACATTGCCCTGAAGAAGACCTTCCACCCAACTCACGCCTAGGTCCAACCCAGAAGGTCGAAACGCGTCGGCACATTCCAAACTGAGGCCAAGAGTCACCATGAACAATTGATTGAAGCACAAAAGGCACCATAAGCTAAAGCGCAATTAAGGTCACTTAGACAGGAATCCATCTATTCATGCTCTGGCCTCTACAGGACCTTATACTATCATAAAAGTATACGAGGACCCAAGGGCAACAGGTCCCAACATCAAATGTCAGTTGGACACTTGAGCACAAATACATGCAACAGCATACAGGAGTTGTAATTCTATGTTGGATGTGTGCAATGTAGGAAGTCACATCTCATTGTACATGAAATGTCTATGTGTAAAATGTACTGTCACTTTATGTGTTAATCATTATCTTATTTATTTTTGTGTTTGCAATTTTTTTGTCACTGATTTATGTGTAAACATGTATGTTACTTTTCTATTTAAATGTAAAAACACGAGATGAAATATAAAAAACAGAAAAAGATAAATATCAGACCAAGTTAAGTACCTGGCACATGAGTATTCTTTTGACAAAACCAGTTGGGTTTCACATTTAAAGCAAGATACGGGAAACGCTAGTTTTTGTTAAAAAGTAAATCCAAGTAAGGACTGTTCATTGGTTGAACAAGGGTAGAGAGACTCCTGTAGCTCTCCATCAATAAAATAAGTACAATCTATGGTCTGGGAGGTAATGTTCTGTAGCAACTTAATTTTGATTCCAGCCTCCACAGTCCGTACCTGAAACACAAATAGTAATATGTTCAGATCCAAATCAGGACCCACAGCCTACTATAGAGGCCTTTGAAGCTATTCTGCTAGAAGTGAAAAAGAATCTTTCGAAGAGTGACGGGTCTCACAAAACCATAGGATCAAAATGGTATGATCACAACTGCACTAAAGCACTTTCCAACCTACATCGATCTCTCAAGTGTGTCCCAAGAAATCCCGCCCTAGTGAAACAGGCCCGGCTAAGTTATTCTATGGCCAGGAAGAATAGACTAAAGATATTGAAAGAGGAGGCTTGGGAAAAATTACTGAAAGCTACAGTCACAAACAATGCGAGGGACTTCTGGTCAACGATCAATGCGCCATTTCTAAAATTGAATTCCGATTCTAACTTGGACACACATGTGGATGAGGACTCGTGGGTGGAGCATTTTAGTAAAATGTTTAATGGATTGAGAGTGGGTTCCGTAGTGACGGTAGAAGAGCCTGTCCCACCATCTAATATCGCCCTTACTTTTAATAATACAGAGATAGGGGCAGCTCTGGCTCAATGCTCCAGCAATAAGGCACCGGGTATAGATGGTACCCCAATAGATTTTTTCACAGATTGCCCTGATCTATGGTGTCCCCTGCTCACTAACACATTCAATGCCATAGCCAAAGAGCGGCCTCCTGGCATAAAGTAGTTTTAATTCCAATTCACAAAAAAGGGGATAAATTAGACCCCAGAAAATATAGGCCAATTTCCCTCCTTGACAGTACGGCTCAACTCATGGGAAGAGTGCTATTAAATAGATTGGAGGCATGGGCTCTGGCAAATAACACTTTGATCCCGACACAATATGGTTTTAGAAAAGGAAGAGGTACCCAAGATCAGTGTTTGAACCCGAGTCTGCTCATAGCGAAGTACACCCATGTTAGGCAAAGCAATCTATACCTGGCCTTCATGGACCTTAGCGCAGCTTTTGACTGTGTATCGCATTCACATCTATGGAGGATCATGAGGGAAATGGGGGTAGACCGGGAAATAATCACCTTCATAAGACAACTATATGCGAGGAGCGAAGCTTGTGTAAGGTATGGCAAACAGGGTGAGTGTACCAGATGGTTCCCAGTTACTAGAGGCGTTCGCCAAGGGTGCATTCTCGCACCTTTTCAGTTTTCGCTTTATACTAATGGGGTGGAATCTCGACTGCTTGAATCAGCCATAGATGTACCTAGAATAAATAAGATGCGCATTCCAATTTTATTGTATGCAGTTGATGCAGTTTTTATTGCGCGCACGGGGAGGTCGCTCCAGAAATTGTTGAATAATTATGTAGAATTTATGAAAAGTCTGGATCTTCATACAAATGAACCGAAGTCATTTGTTTTAATTGCAGGGAAAAAGCTGAAAAATCCTCCCCCTTTATTTTATCTCAAATCGCAAAGTAGTGCAAACAGACTTATTTTCCTATCTAGGGGTGACCTTTGACTATAGAGCATCTTGGTTGAATATGGTGGCGAATCGTGGGATTATGCTTGAAAAGAGTACAAACGCCATTCGCTCCTTTTCGAAAAAATTGGGAACAAGAAACCCAGCTATTGTAAGGAAGGTCTATGGGGCTAAATCTAGTGCAGTAGCTGCATACGGTGCTGGAGTCTGGGGTCACGTTAATGTAAAGGGGATACAAATAATAGAGGATAGGTTCTGGAAATCCATGATGAGTCTTCCCATTAGCTGTTCCAATTTTAAATTACATCAAGAGCTAAATATCCCTTATATAACTGATCAGATCAATGTAGCCCCTATTCTTCTCTGGAACTCAGTATGGTCCAGAGATACCATGTCCCCCACCCAACAAATAATAACTGACTGTTTAGCCCTAGAACATACAGAGAATATTCAATGGTTAAAGTACGTGAAAAATACCCTACATACTCTAGATTTCGGGAGTCTGTTTGAATTACCGGGAAATAGTGTATCTGTTTCAAAAAAAGTTTTAAAAACACGTTTTTTAGCCTTTGCCAATGATGCGAGAACGAATGTACCCCATAATAAACCTACTATAAGGGAATACCTGGAGGGCCCACTGCAGGTTGAGGGGTTATCCTCCTATTTGGAGTCTGTTACAAGCCCTCAGCACAGATTTATTCTGTTAAGATTTCGCCTTAATTATATCTCGTGTATGTTGGGCCACCCTGCTGGTATTTATTCTAGTAATGATCTTCCTTGTTGCCCATGTGATGATTTCTCGCGTCAAACTGATTTGCACATTTTCTTCTTTTGTAAATTTTATTGTAACCATCGAAAAAGGTTCTTAATTCCTCTTTTACGTAAGCTTGATTTTAGACTACGTCGCCCTGCCTTATATTTTTTACGAATGTTGCCTGATCCTCTAATCTGTTTTAGTGTCGCTTCCTCTTTATGTGCGTCTCTGAGAACTAGGAAAATGATCATCTGCTGATATGAAGTGCTTGTTTTTTAGAATTTTTTATCCGTGATTTATGTGTGTAACTTTTATGATTAATATTGCATTAATCGAATAAAGTAATTTTGAATTGAATTGTACTGAAACACTCCCTATTAGGAGACCTATAGTGGCCCTGCACGTCTTTTCCAGTGCGGCAAGACATCATTACTGAGCCACGGTGTGCCACCTATCGGCACAGAGAGGTACTGCTGGAAAGATTCCAGATCCAGTCTGACGTCTGGGTAATGTTCAAAAGGTGAGGAATATTGAAAAGGCAAGGAATCTGCAGCTAGAAGTCTCTATCAGAAACTACAACAGAGGAATTACCAAATATAAAAGACTCCTACAGGCATGCACACACCAATAGAGATGCCTTCGTAGAAACACATGCTAAGCAATCAACTGACAGAATTGTATGTGTTAAAACACTGCCACAATTATGTAATAAATTCCGATACCTAATGTAATAAAGTATGCACATTCTTGTACTGTACGTGGGATGGCCTCACAAAAAACCCTATTTTCATACTAACGATGGGTCTCATGTGGATGACCTACTCATCCACATGAAACCCCAAAAACAAACAGGGCCCTAAAAACCAAGGTATCCACTGGTCATTATCAAAATTGGTTTAACATTTTCCATGCGGGAGTTGTAGTATATGCAAATATGCCTGTGTAAAATGCAATACATATGTATGACTAGCAGAAAAGTAAAACAAGCATTTGCAATGCAATGTCTCGCATTTGTGAGAATTCGAGCTATTGCAGTTGTAAATGACAATGTCTTTTACCCATGTGTTTTGGTTTGGAGTGGACATATAAACAAGCATTTGCAAGGCAATCGGTTTCGCATTTGTGAAAGTTAGAGCTCTTGGCATTGAAAATGACAATGTTTTTTACTTTTTTTGCATGCAGTGGAGGGATGATATTTGCATAGCCCTATTGCTATTCGTATGACCTTGTGGCGCTGGAGAACCAGAAAATGGGAAATAGGTTATCAGAAAGGGGAAACGAGAATAGCATGCTGGCTGAAAAAAAAGTAACATCCTGGAAATAGCAAACACTCATAGGGAATGCAAGATTAAGTAAAGCATGTGAAATGTAAGCAGGAACAACAGTTACCTTAACGCTTTTACACTTATTATTCAGAAATCATTGAGTGTTTTTGCCTTAAAAGTTAAGAACATGACTACAAGGCCGGAAGGGACTAGTTTCAATGTACTTACTTCTATCCTTACAAAACTTAAGCAGTATGGTTCAAAAAGACCACATCCCTGAACACTGAGCAGCGGCACACATTTTATAAACTAAAATAAGCAAAACCGCTGATAAGATCACATTAAACGTTTTCCACTTTAAGCATCAATCAGGTATTGCAGACCCTCCAGCAATGGTGCACTTCCCCACCCAGGGAAAACAATGTTGTTCAAAGAAAGAGGAGAAAACGAAAGTAGTGATTCACTGGCAAACTCTGTAAAGTGGAGCTACTGTGTGTGGTTGTGAAGAAAACAAATCTGGCCATTTTGCGACCACTCTGCAATTTTTTGTTGTTGTTTTTTTTGGTTTCGCATTTTGAACCTTTTTTTTTTCTTTGTCCCGAGGATGCTTTTTGGAATAGAAAAATGTCAGAAAAAGATGCCATTTGCAGCAAAAGTGTTTTTCTTTTTTTAATCCATTTCACCAGGGAACAAATAAAGGAAAGGAGAGGAAAGACAGGGTAAGAGCGGTTTGTTGAAGTCATGGTTTTTAGCAAGGGAGGAGTGAGACAAAGAGGGAAAAAGAAGGAGACAGAGAGGGGGAAGGGGGGCAGCTGCCAGCGGCAGAGCAAAAGTAAACACTGTAGGGGGTGGCCGGTGTGATATGTGTAGTGAGGGGGATGGGGTTTATCATATTTAGAAGGGGGCCCCTACACCATGGTGAGGCAGATAAATCCATGCGATCGGTTGGTTTTATTGCGGTTGGACCATAAACCGAGGAGCAAACAAACATTTTCCACTGTACGCATCAATATAGTATTGTAGTACCTCCAGGAATAGTGTACTTCCCCACCCAGAAAAAACAATGTTGTTCAATGAAAGACAAGAAAACTAAAGTAGCACTTCACGGGCAAATTCTGCAAAGTGGTGCCAATGTGTGTGGTTGTGAATAAAACCAATCTGGCGACTTTGCTACCACTAAGTCTTGCTTTATTTAGTGTTTATTTTTTGTATTTGGAACCTTTTTTTTTCTCTCCGTCCCAAGGCTGCACTTTGGAAAATGAAAATGTCAGAAAAAGACGACATTTGCAGCCAAAGTGTTTATCTTTTTGGATCCATTTCACAGAGGGACAAATAAAGGAAAGGTGAGTAAGAGCTGTTATTGAAGTCATGGTTTTCAGCAAGTGAGCAGAGGAGCAAAACTAATGCCATCAGATGTCCTCATTGGAAAATATTACCAGGGTGAGCTGCCACTTTGGAACTGGTGCTCTGGCGCTCATGTAAAGTGCTTCAATACCTTCCAGTTGGATTTGCGCTACAACTGCAAAACAATAACAGGAAAGAGTTGCCTCCGTTAGTGAGCGTAGACATCGAAGCACTCCCAACTGTGCACGCGAGCCTAATTGCAAAGTGAAATTAAACAACGATTCATATTAGTGCACAGAGCAGTCGCACTGATTAAAATACAAATGTTCTCGTTGGAAAGTGTTAGTGCGGCAAGCTGCCACTTTGGAACTGGAGAATTGGTGCTTGTGTAAATCGCCCAAATATTCTGGTCAGGTTCGCGCACAACTGCAAAAAAAAAAAAAAAAGCAGTGTTGTGAGGGTGCAGTACCACAGGAGGTCACTAGGTGTCCCTTGGAACCTCTTTTGGCCACATATGGTACTGCACCCTGTCATGGCTAGGCTAAGGATATGGTGCAGCAGTGAGAGCTGCTGACTGGTGAGCTGGGGATTCGAGTTAGAGTCTGCTGTCGGCTCAACATCCTGTGATAATGGGCTGATTGTTTACTGTACCCGAGCCCATGGCTAGGTGTGCTATATAAATAAAAACCTTTAATGTAAAATAATATAAGAATTCAATGCAGCGATCTCGTGGGCGGGCAAGCAGTGTCATGCGGGGGGGGGTAGACGGCAAAGGGGCATTAAACTAGGGCACTGCATTGCAAACTATGTATCAAGTACCAAGAAACAAAACAACTAGCAAAACAGCAGAGGCCTCTAAGGGGTGGTGGGGGCATGCGAGCAGTGTTGTGGGAGGGGTGAGGGGGAAGTTCGGGGAGATTAAGGGACATGAGCAACCAAAACAGTGTTGTGGGAGGGGAGAGAGGGAGGCACAGCGAAATAAAGCGACAACAAGCAAATGATGCAAACAGTTTCATTGCACAAGTAAACAGAACAGTTAACGAGCAAAGAGGCAGGCCAACTAAAAAAATAGTTCTCTCTAATCTTAAATAACCTGAACCGTAAGAACACATGGGAGGATCCAAAACTCCAAAAGGAACTACTACTAAGAGCATTCACCAATGAAAAGCCAGCGTTTCTAAAGGACAGCAACGGGAACCAATGGAAAAGATGGGAGTTTTTTCAAGCCCATATCCTAGATACAGCATGTCTTGAAGAGACAGTACAAGCGCTGCCTAGGCGAGACCTAAACACAGATAATAGATCAGAGCATAAAAGCTAGAAAATTGACAAAACTGTCTCATTTTAAAGAAATGGAACACACCCAGGATGACAAATTAGACTGCAATTAAGAAGATACCGAGGTCTGATAAGTACTCCCTGTAACCGTTTGAACCACGCTGGGTGGGTAAACTTGGGACTTACAAAAATGGCCTTGAAATAACAGATTGAACCTAATATAACATGGTTCCCATGTAGACCCTAGGTGGGATTACGCTTTTATGAACTACTAAAAGATGGTCCTCACACTATAAGAATCTTTTCACTTTGGTATCATGCCCAACAGACTCTTCGTACAGATCTATAGTAACAGACGACACGTAATCTCCAAGCAGTTTCATGGATGGTTCACTTATATTCTAAGTAATAGACAAGTAACCTCTAAATTGGTTCATAATGGTAAAAAAACTATTAAAAGATGGCTGCCAGTTTAGCCTCATTAAGTTGGGGTGGCTTGGACTTGTGCAAACACCACTATGCAACCCTCACTGGTGTTGGGCTGAGTGTTCAAAAAGACAGTTGCTACTGTGGTGGACATTGTTCAGCAATATTGACTCAACTAGCCAGCTGTACATGCCCCAGAGATTAGAATTCAAGCAAAGGGAGATTTGTAAATACCTTCTTGCGCTCCTAAGGCAAATATAACTATATAGATAGCCAACTAGTTAGCCTAGCCAGGAGGCCTGCCCATACTGTATCTGTGGGGAAAAAAAGACTTAGAAGGACCAATGGTATACTCTGACTTGAATATAATGTGTGCTATGCTTTGTGTGCTATTTTAATAGAGGTTGGGATATTCCCTTCAGACGTCATGGCTATGGTTTAAAAATTATCTATGGCGTGAAATTCTCCCTAGGTATTGACTCAGTTTGAAAAGTTGAAACAAGCACCTTTAATTTCTTCTAAATGAATGATGTATGACCCTAGGGATGCCTGGAACAGCGTACATTGTCAACAGATATCCTAATAATAGGAAGCTCCATCTTGATGAAGGCTCAGGACCCCTTTGGGATATTTTACATGAGTAGACATGTCAGCCATATAGTTCACCAAGGATCTGCAATACACAAGACCCTTGTGTTTTTCTCGTATTGATGTGACTGAGAAGTGCCAATGAACAAGTTACTTACCTTCGGTAACTATGTATCTGTAAGGGACATACAGTAGTTATAGATTCCTTACCTTAGAAATACCCCCAGGCGTCAGACTGGATCCGGAGAATTTTTCTGTAGCAGTACCCCTGCGCGTCGGTAGGTGGCGTCGGTCGACTTTGCGTCCGTCATCGGAGTCGTGGTCGCCGGGATGACGTCGCGGTGTCTACTTAGACGCCGCCCCTGCATGCAGACGTCAGTTCTGACACGACTTTCCACGCCAGAAGTGCAGAGCCATGCAAGACACTGACCACCGGTGCACAAAACTGGGGACCTGGAAGGGAGTCCCTATCCCTAGAAGTCAGTTCGCAGAACAGGGAGGATGGGTGGGGCGGTGTGAGAAGCTGGCCTGGTATATGATGTCCACTAATGTAAGTGGGCACCTTGCACCAGTCCAGACAACACTTATGGTGATTTAAGAGGTCTCAGACAACCTTAGAAAGCTATCCAAGTGGTAGCTGTGGAGAGCAGCCTTCAGGCTTAGTCTTGAAGGAGTGTAAAGAGGCTTGTTTTACCAGAATGCAATCTTATAGTATAGATTAAATGAAAAAGAACCACACAAAGTATTTATAAAAATAAGTATTTACTATATAACACTATCTAGTAGGTTACAGTATCTCCTACACGGAGATAGACACAAAGCACACAATACCTTAGCAAAGAAATCACAGTAAATAGCACTAATACGCAGTGGGCCCCGGGGGGGGGGGACCAAACCATATACTAAAAAAGTGGTATAAGAACCACGACTCGAATCAGGACAATGTTGAGAAGACGTAGAATTGCTGGGACCCCAAGGAACCACCCAAGGTGAGTAGATAGGGACTCCAAAGAGCGTGTGCAGTGTGTGAACACGACTGCGTGCTCTGTACAAGTCTATGTGCAAGTCGCGGTTGGAATTTTAAAGATTAGGGACCCTTCCCAGTGGACCCTGAAGAAACCCTGTGGAAGACAAAAGGTTGGAGAGCCACCCCACCCTTGGATACCGTAGTACCCAAGTTTACCTATCCCAGGGGAGCCGGGTGCTTAGGTGTGAATTGGCGTCGGAAACCGCAGTCAAACCCAATGGAGGACTTCAGGAAAGTGACGCTGCTGGAAGAGGCCAAAATGTCAGTTGGAATCCAAATGTGGATTCTTGTTGAAGGGTACCTGAAAGCAGAGGGGACAGAGTCTATGTCACTCGGTAGTGACCAGGAGACTTGAAAGACGAATGCTCTCTGATGTCGGGTGCTTCAGGGATGATGACGGTGACCTTGACTCTGCAGCTGCGGGGACCAGGCGATGCAGAGGACGACAAGGAGCCAGATACGAGCTGTCCCACGAAGGATGTCAAGTGCTGGAGGGTCGGTATCTGGCAGGAGTACCAACAAGCCTTGGCAAATGCAACCCACGCAGGAAGTCAAGGTGTACGGTTGAGACCAGCAAGGTCCAGGAGACTCACCACAAGCAGGGGAGTCAGGGCAGCCCCCGAGCAATCAGGGGAGCCCAAGGAAATCAAAGGTGACCCTCAAATGGACACACAGGCCGGAGGCACAGGAGTCGCGAGAGGACCTCGAGCAGCTCACCAATAGGAGCAGGCCACGGTGCCCACGAGGCGATGTGGCTGAAGATCTTGGTGCAAGACGTTGCCGGAGGTTGGGGCTACTTGGAGCCCAATGCACTTGTTGCAAAGTTGCCAACAAGCATATGCACTTGCAAAAGTACGCAGTGCACAGGGGTTCGGTTAATGCAGCCCCCACGAGGGATTCGGTCCTCAAACTTGGTGAGAGGGCAGCTCGGGCCTCAGGAGCTGTAGATAACCACCACCTGTGTTGTTGAACCCTTCGAAGTCCGCAGGAGCTCGGGATCAGCAGACCGGTCAGCAGTGTTGAGGTGCATGCGAATACAGAGGAGTGACTCCTTCACTCCAAGGCAGATTATCTTCTAGTATCTTGGATGCTCCACAGGTCCTGCACGGATCCTGTATGGTGCACAGACTAGGCAGCAGACTGAAAGGGAGACGAAGTCAGGCCCAAACGAAGTCCAGAGTGCCCAGACGGTAGAAGTGCAGTGGTTTCAGTTCTGAATCGTGTCCACAACGAATCTAGGGACCTACACCCAGGTAAGCCCTTAAGGAGAGGGTTGGGAAGATTCAGGGGACCCTCCCTGGGGAGGGTCTGGACAGGGGAGAGATTACTCCCATGTTCTTTGTCCAGTTTCGCGCCAGAGCGGGAGCCAACGGCTCCCAGGACTGGTTTGAACTGCACTATGCACAGGGACACCAAATGTGTCCCTTATGCAGACTTTCAGGCACTGGCAAGCGCACCCACCCAGCCCTAATACACTAAATCCTGTCTGGGTGGTGGTCACACCTCCCTGTGACAGGATGCCTATTGTTCTGCCTTCCCCTGCTCGAGCTTGGCTCAGCAGCAGGAGGGCAGAAACGTGTCTCTGGTCGGCAGCAACCATTTTGTGCTGTCTGGGTCAGGAAGGCTGGTACCGGGAACACAGAGCCTAACGGAGGGCTCTCCCGGTGGGTGGAATCATACCTCCCACGGTGTGAGGGTAGGATTCCAACATGTTTGACACCAAACACAATAGGGTTCATTGCAGCCGTTTTCGAGATGGTGATTGCGCGGTCACGTAATGCCCCTCTATATTAGTATATGGCTGCTTCACTGACAACCGGGAGAATGTACCTAGGTACTAACGAACAAGTTACTTACCTTCGGTAATGCTTTTTCTGGTGGCTACAGTATCTGCCTGTGGATTCATCACCTTTTGAATACCCCCTGCGCCAGCATTCCGCAGAAATTCTTTCCTAGCTCTCCCACTTCCACGAGGACGTCATAATAGCACGGCTCCGCTCGGCGACTCCGTATGACGTCATCGGAGCCATAAGACGACCTCGTCGGCGTGCTGACGTCAGTTCCACCCATTTTTTCCGTGCCTCCGAGGCAAAACGGGCAGACCGACACATTTTCACACGTATACACAGTATACCAAATATATGAACAAATGCATAACCAATAAAAGCATGGAAAAAGGGCAACAGACCAAGCATTTTCCACTAATAAAGCATAAGCATTAAAAAGACATATTAAAAACATTCATGTCAAACAGTTAAAGCAATTGTGGTAGAAACAGGTGGACAACGGGGAGGCGGTGGGACAGTGAGGAATCCACAGGTAGATACTGTATCCACCAGAAAAAGCGTTACCGAAGGTAAGTAACTTGTTCTTCTGATGGATACATCTGCCTGTGGATTCCTCACCTTTTGAATAGAATCCCAAAGCCGTACCTCACCCGGAGGAGGGTGTCCACCTGACTAGACCAAAAAAATCTTGCAGCACAGAATGAGCAAAATGGCCGTCCGTCCTAACCTCCGAATCTAAGCAGAAATGCTTTGCAAAGGTGTGGAGGGAGGCCCACGTTGCTGCTTTACAAATATCAATAACAGGAACACCTCTAGCCAAAGCCGAAGAAGATGACTTAGCTCTGGTAGAATGAGCTCTGATGCCTTCAGGCGGGTCCTTCTTGGCCAGGGCGTAGCAGATCTTGATGCACAAGATGATCCACCTGGAGAGAGAGTCCGCTTGTGCACAGCCTTGCCTTTCATTCGCCCAACGTAGCCCACAAAGAGCTGATCGTCCAGCCTCAGATCCTTTGTTCGGTCCAAATAAAAGCTGCCAGCTCTTTTAGGATCCAAACGATGAAGTCTCTCCTCCTCCTTGGAAGGGTGAGGGGGAGGATAGAAGGTAGGTAAGGTAATGGACTGTCCCAAATGAAAAGGAGTAACCACCTTAGGAAGGAAAGCAGCCCTGGACCTAAGAACCAACTTATCTGCATGAATGGTCAAGAATGGAGGCTTAGAACTAAGAGCTTGAAGCTCACTTACCCTCCTGGCCGAGGTAATGGCAATCAAGAAAACCGTTTTAAAAGAGAGAAGCCTCAAAGGACAAGTATGAAGAGGCTCAAATGGGGAACCCATTAAAAAGGTAAGAACGAGATTTAAATCCCACTGAGGCATAATGAAAGGAGTGGGAGGAAACTTATTTGTAAGGCCCTTAATGAACCTCATAACTACAGGAGATTTGAATAAAGACGGCTGATCCGGCAAACAAATAAAAGCCGATAAGGCCGACAAATAACCTTTAACTGTAGCCACAGCACAACCCTGCTGGGCCAAGGAAAGAGAGAAACTCAATACATCAGACAAACGAGCCTTTAAAGGATCAATGGACCTCTCTCCACACCACTTAACAAATTTGGACCACCGGGAGGAATAAATAGACTTGGTGGAGTGTCTTCTGGATGATAAAATGACATACACCACATCCGGTGGGAGAGAGAAAGAACTCAGGTTGCCCCGTTCAATCTCCAGGCATGAAGGTTCAGGCTCTGGAAGTGGGGGTGTAAAACCTGCCCCTGCGATTGCGAGAGGAGGTCTACCCTGAAACGGAGACGGAGCGGAGGGTGCGATGAGAGGTGAAGTAGATCTGTGTACCACACCCTTCTTGGCCAATCCGGAGCAATCAATATAACTTGGGCCCGGTCTTGGCGAATCTTCCTCAGAAAACGAGGAATCAAGGGTATGGGAGGAAACGCGTAAAGGAGTTGCGAGCTCCAATCCAATTGAAACGCGTCCCCCAACGCTCCCTGCATCGGATACTGGAGACTGCAGAACGGGCAGTGCGCGTTCTCGTGAGTGGCAAACAGGTCCAACCGAGGAGACCCCCACATCTCAAAGATGTGATGGACCACATCCGGATGAAGCCGCCACTCGTGATCGGCCGAGTAATGCCGACTGAGACTGTCCGCACGAACATTCAGCACACCGGCTAGATGATTTGCAAACACACAAATCTAATGGCCCTGAGCCCAGGACCAGAGTCCCAGAGCCTCTCGACAGAGGCGATACGACCCTACACCTCCCGGTTTGTTGACGTACCACATAGCGGTAGTGTTGTCCGTCAGGATCTGAACTGACTGACCGCGAAGGGAAGGAAGGAAAGCTTTTAGTGCCAAACGTATCGCCCGCAATTCCAGAAGGTTGATGTGAAGCACCTTTGACCTCCAGATCCCCCAGATGAGCACCCCACCCTAGAGTGGAGGCATTCGTAATCACTGTGGCCACCGGCGGAGGCTGAAAGGGCTTTCCCTGAGACAGGTTGCCCTGCACACCCCACCAAGTCAGCTCCGCTGCAGCGTCTCTGGAGATTCTGACCTTCTCCCCGAGATCTCCGTTGTGTTGATACCACTGCCTGCGGAGGCACCACTGGAGTGCCCTCATGTGCCAGCGTGCATGACCGACCAACAGTATGCAGGAAGAGAACAGACAGAGCAGACGTAGAACCTTCAGGACTGGAACAACCGCTGCATCAAGAAACCTGAATGTCGAGAATCCTCTGCGGAGGCGGGAATGCCCGACAAACAGTAGTGTCCAGTATTGCCCCTATGAACAGGCTGCGCTGAGAAGGCACCAGGTGAGATTTGGGTACATTTATCGAGAAACCCAAGTTGAACAACAGTTGCGTTGTTGCTTGCAAGTGGCGCAACACCATCTCCGGAGACTTGGCTTTCAACAGCCAGTCGTCCAGATGGAGGAAAACAGGAACCCCTGACCTTCTGAGATGTGCCGCTATCACCGCCATCACCTTTGTAAAGACTCGAAGCGCGGAAGTCAGACCGAACGGGAGGACCGCAAACTGGTAGTGTTGCGATCCTACCATGAAATGGAGATACTTCCGATGCGACTTCAGGATGGTAAGATGAAAATACGCATCCTGCAGATCAATGGACACCATCCAGTCTTCCTGTT
The DNA here is from genome assembly GCA_963921515.1 of Calotriton arnoldi. Taxonomy (NCBI): domain Eukaryota; kingdom Metazoa; phylum Chordata; class Amphibia; order Caudata; family Salamandridae; genus Calotriton; species Calotriton arnoldi. The sequence goes on along the minus strand of CAWUFW010000322.1, from coordinate 3,115,737 downwards.
GCAGCGCGAGAAGAACCTGAGCCAAGGACAACATTATGAACTTTTCCTGTCTGAGGTAAAGATTCAAAATCCTGAGGTCCAGGATCGGCCTCAAACGACCGTCCTTTTTGGGAATCAGAAAATACCGGGAGTAGCACCCCTGACCCCTCTCCTGCTCTGGAACCACCTCTATCGCACCTTTCTGTAGCAAGGTAAGAACCTCCTGCTGCAAAAGCAGCAAGTGGTCCTCAGAACACCAACCCTGGCGAGGAGGGTAAGGAGGAGGAAACTCTAAAAAAGGGAGGGCGTAACCATTCTCTACAAGATTCAAAACCCAACAGTCTGAAGTAATCGATTTCCAATCTTGTAGAAAGAGGGACACCCGACCTCCTACAGGACCAACATGCTCTAAGATGGGGGATCTAGAGCTGCTTTCCTGTGGCACCAACGGTGGGGGGAGGAGAAGAGGAGGACGACGACTGCTGCCGAGTGGCTCCTCGAAAACGGCCTCTATTCTTACCCCTGTACGACTTATACAAGGGGTTCTGCTGTTGTTGACTCTGCTGAGGCGGTTGGCGGCCACGAAAGGAAGCCGCCCTTCCAAATCCTCAAAACCGCTTGTAGCCGTATCCTCTAGACTGCGTTTGAAGGCCCAGAGATCTTGCAGTCGCTCTGCTATCCTTAAAGCGTTGTAAGGCAGAGTCAGCTTTAGTGCCAAACAGTCTCATACCATCAAAGGGCAAATCCAACAGGGTTGCCTGAACATCAGGAGAAAATCCAGATGACCTTAACCAAGCATGTCTTCTTGTAGCCACAAAAGACCCCATTACACGAGCCACTGAGTCAGCTGTGTCCAATCCTGACTGTATAACTTGACGGGCCGCGGCCTGATAGTCAGAAAGAGCCTCCAGGAAGTTAACCTGATCATCTTCAGGTAGCTTTGGGGCTAGCTGTTTGACAGAGTCCATAAGAGCATGGATACATCTCCCAAGTAAGCAGGTAGCATTAGTGGATTTTAATGCCATACTCGCAGATGAAAACACTTTCTTTGCCGCCTGCTCCATTCTTTTAGAATCCCTATCCCCCGGGATGGTAGGGAAGGAACCAGAAGATTGTTTTGAACAAGAAGCTTGGACCACCAAGCTTTCAGGTGATGGATGTGATGAAAGAAACGCAGGATCCCCAGGAGCTGGCCTGTACCTTCTCGCAATAGACCTGGAAACGGCTGGAGCAGTCAAAGGTTTCTGCCAGACTTCTAAAATGGGTTCTGTCAAGGCCTCATTGAAGGGCAGAAGAGGCTCAGAAACTGCAGAAGATATATTTAGAACCTCAGTTAGAATGTTAGATTTTATCTCAGCTGAAGGTAACTGCAGATCAAGTAACTCAGCTGCCTTCCTTACAACAACATGATAAGGTGCAACATCCTGTGATATCCCAGCCTTTCGAGATGAGTTCATAATCCGGGAAAGTATCCAACCTACTGGCCTCCTGTAAACCTTCAAACTCATCCACAGATTCCACAATCTCTCCCTCCTCCTCCTGTTCCTGTCTATATTCCTCCTTTTCAAGCAGCCTCTGCGCATCCCTCCTAGAGCGCTGCTTCAGAATCGGCGTCGGCGGCGCCGGTGACGACGGCATCGATGGAGGACCTTCAGGATCAATCCTCGATCAAATCCGAGGCGGCGCCGACTCGACAGCCGAAGGAACCGGAGTGGAAGACCTCAGCGCCGGAAAATGCCAAGCTGGAGTCGTCGGCATGAATGGCACGAAGGGCGCCTGGGCATACTGATGAGGTACACCCAAATTAAAGGCCAATGGTCCCACGGGGCCCGAAGGCGCACCAGTTGGATAGGAGGCCTTGGTAAACATGCCAAACATCGCATTTAAAAAATGCGTTGGAACCATTCCAGGACCAGGAAAAGGAGGGTATGGATCCGTACCTTCCTGAACAGGTATCACCCGAGGCTGAACTGGAACTTGCGGAGCCGGTGGAGACGGCGCCCGCACAGGCGAAGCCACACGAACAGGAGAAGACTCCCTGGGCGGAGACTTACTGGGCGCCGGAGAACCTTTAGGCGTCGAAGAGCCCCTCGACACCGGCGACCTCAGAGCCGGAGAATGAATCGGCGTCACCCGTGGAGGAGAAGGAGATGGAGACACAAAGTCTTTCCTCCGAAGCCGTTGAGCCGGAGAAGGCGACCTCGATGCCCTGTTCTTCGACGAACGGCGCAGAGAACCATGCCTCTTCTTCGACTTCTTGTGTCTTTTTGACTTCGAAGTGTGAGATGACGACGACTTCGCACGCTGACCCCTCTTCTCCTTTTTTGCTTTGGCCATGAAGAGTTTAGCCTCACGTTCTTTTAGAGCTTTTGGATTCATCTTCCAGCAGCTTCGACGTAGTGATCGGAAGACAAACACCAAAGGCAATCATCGTGGGGATCAGTCATCGACATGTGACCGCCACACTCCCTGCAGGGCTTGAATCCGGACTTCTTAGAAGTAGCCATGTCTGTAATACTTCGAGGAAACAAAGTAATCACCAAGAAAATGGAGAGTCCCTAGAAAAACCGTTACGCGTCAACGGCGCGGAAAAAAGGGAACGGACGTCAGCACGCCGACGAGGTCTTCTTATGGCTCCGATTTCGTCATACGGAGTCGCGAGCGGAGCCGTGCTATTATGACGTCCTCGTCGACGTGGGAGAGCTAGGAAAGAATTTCCACGGAATGCTGGCGCAGGGGGTATTCAAAAGGTTAGGAATCCACAGGCAGATGTATCCATCAGAAACAACAGTTTAGGGAGAAAGCAGATAGACTGGGGTCCTGATTAGCAGGATCCCAGTCAGACGAGTCAAAAACAGCATCACATAAAGCAAACAGTGGGGGTAGCCATAAGAAGCAGATCCTACTTTCCTACAGGCGGTAAGGAATCTATAACTAATTTATGTCTATTACAGATACATCGTTACCGAAGGCAAGTAACTTGTTTATCTGAAAGAGCCCATTAGTTATAGATTCCTTACCTTAGAATAGATACCCCATCAATGCCAACCCCGGAGGTGGGTCTGCAAACTAAGTTCACACCAGAAAGTCGGAGCACAGAACGGCCAAAAAAGCCATCTCTCCGGACTTGGCTATCCAGGCAGTAATGTTTTGTGAACGTGTGCAGGGATGCCCACGTAGCTGCCTGGCAGATGTCAAGCAACGGAACTCCACATCCCAAAGCAGTAGAGGCTGCAGTCGCCCTGGTAGAGTGGGCGCGCAGTCCTACTGGAGGTTCCTTTTTCGCCAAAGAATAGCAGATTTTGATGCATAGGACAACCCATCGAGAGATGGTACGTTTGTGCACGGCCCGACCTTTCTTGGCGCCCACATAACCCACGAAGAGTTGATTGTCCACCCGGAAATCTTTAGTGCAGTCAAAGTAGAAGGACAGCGCAGGTTTTGGGTCCAAACGGTGGAGTCTTTCCTCCTCTTTGGAAGGAGGAGGGAAGAAGGTGGGCAATGTGATGGTCTGACCTTTGTGGAAAGAGGTGTAACCACTTTGGGCAGAAAAGAGGGCCTATTGCGAAGGACGACTGCAAGAAAAGGAGGCTTGGAGGAAAGAGCCTGAAGCTCACACACCCTGCGAGCAGATGTGATGGCAAGCAGGAAAGTGGTTTTCAAGGTAATGCCCACTGGGGCATTACGAAAGGAGAGGGAGGAAAGAGATGAGTAATGCCCTTTAGAAATCTATTTACAATCGGAGACTTGAAAAGAGAAGGCTAATCAGGAAGGCGCAGAAAGACAGAGATGGCCGAAAGGTAGCCTTTAAGAGTGCCCAGAGCAGAGCCTGCTGGGCGAAAGATGGAATGAAGAGGAGAACCTCTGAAAGAGGGGCAGAAAGGGGATCCACAGCCTTTGCTGTGCACCATGCCACAAATTTGTTCCATCTACAGTCGTATACCGTTTTAGTGGAGGGAAACCTGGCTGCCAAGATGACATTACAGACTTCGGGAGGAAGGTCAAAAGCTGTAAACTGTCGCCGCTCAATCTCCACGCAAGGAGGTGGAGGCTGGACAGGTTCGGGTGGAGGACGTTCCCTTCTGTTGCGACAGAAGATCCTCCCAAAGAGGCAGTCTGATCGGAGGATCGAGGGCCATGCTCAAGAGCTCAGGGTACCAGACTCAAAGCAAACTTTATTCGGTCGTTCCGACCATTAAAGTGCAAGTGCTTACAGTACAGCGTTTACAAGGATCAACACAATGTAATGATACATTTCGGACCGTAAAAATGCAAATGCATACAGTACAGAACTTCGGGTTTGAGTGCATGACAAAAATGATCGTTAAAAAAATTACTATAAATTGTTAATTGAAAAAATAGCAATCCTATTTAAAATAGTTAAAATAATCAGTTAGATAAAATAATTCCTAGGGTGGTTGACCAAAGAAAAGGCCTAATAAGATGCTTTAAAACTCCCACTGTGAAATCCCACTAAGGGCATCGAACCACAAACAATAAAAGCGTGCTGGAGCTGGCCAGATATCGTATAAAGAGTTTAGGAAAAGTGGACAAGAAAAACTTTAAGGGACACCATATCAGTTTATCACTTCTTTAGTGTGCGTCTCCTAATTATCCACATTTTTCCTAAAAACTTAGCTACTGCACAAGCAATATGTGGTCTTGAATCCGATCTTAAAATACGCAGCGCTTCCTGGTGACAGCGTGTTCCTAGCAACCTACAAACGGGAGCCAACCATTTACGTCACGGGGAGTTATATATTGGACAAGCAAAAAGAATGTGTGGGATTGTCTCCGAGTTGGGGCAACCAGGACAGTGTGGCTGTAATGAAGGAGACCGTCTCCACCCAGCAGTGAATGAGTTCACAGGTAGTGAACCCAGTCTGAATTGGATGTAGAGCTTTCTGTTCTGTGGGATTGTAATGATCTCCAAGTATTGCTTGTGTAAACTCTGTGCCTTAAAATCCATAAATTCAATTGTAACCTTGTGATTGTGTTACATTAGATTGAGCCACCCAGTTCCAGTATTGGTACTTAAGCAGTCTTTTACTTGGTAAAGAACAAGGATCAGTAGTGTTCCATATGGTTTCTAGGCCTATTGCTGCCAGTAGGGATCTGACTTCAGTATACCACGCAATTTTGTTAAAACGATCAAGTTTAAAAACTTCCTCGGCCGCAGCAGCATAATGTGAAAGCTCAGGGGTTTGTTTCAGGCGCAGCCAAAAAAGCAAAGGGCGAAGTCGGGCCTTATTCACAATGGATTGTCTGCCCATGTCGAGTCTTAGGGGAAGTAGCGGGGTACTTTGGGGAAGAGAGCAAAGGGATCTCAAGAATTTATTTTCAGTAGCTAAGAGACCCTCTAAGCTTTCGAACCCCCAGAGCTCAGCCCCATACAAAGCTAAGCCCACTACTTTGTGATCATATATCTGTAGAGGCGCTGTTATTGGTCTCGACTGAAAGCGTCTGTGCTCCGTCAACAGAACCCCAGTGATTTGCTTCTGCTGGAGAACCCGCCTAGCAATGTGGTGCTTCCAGGCCAATTCCTCGGAGAGGGTCACACCCAAATAATCAAATGAGACTACTCTCTCTCGAGGGGGGGGGTCCCCCCCCCCAGAGTCAATTTTCCTTTGAAGGATCTGTGGGGGTTCATCAAAAGAAGTTTTGTTTTCGATGTATTGACCTCCAGGCCTCTCGAACCACAAAAGGAGTCAAAGCGGTCTAACAGCAGTTGAAGGCCACTGGGGGTCTTTGAAGTCAGCAGTGTGTCATCTGCAAATAGTTATTTTGTCCTTCCCCAATGAGGGGGCATCAGCTGGGACCAACACGCAACCTTGTCTAACCCCTCTATCGACTCTAATCGGGTCAGTCAGCTGCTCTTGTTCTCCCCAGCGAATCCTTGCGAGATTATCCTTGTGGAGACGGATAACCAGCGCAAGTAGTGGGGATGGAAGGTCCAACTCCTGCAGGACGTGCCATAGCTTTTGTCTGGGGATGAGGTCAAAGGCCGACTTCAGGTCAATGAATGCCGTGTAAAGATTACCCTTCTCTAAAGTGACTGTTTTCCAAGCCAGTAATGAGAAACGGAAAACCTGATCGATGGTGCTTACTTTCTTGCTAAACCCGGCTTGGAAGGGAGATAAGATGTTAGTCTCCTCCATCCATTCTATGATCTTCGTAAGGAGGGCACGGGAGAAGACCTTTTGGGCACCATCGATCAGGCTAATGGGCGGAAGTGAGCAATCACCCTTTTTTAATACCAGGATGACTTCGGCTTCCTTCCAGGAAGGTAGTATTGCGGCTCCGGCAGCAATGCCATTGGCGAGTACCCATATGTACTTGGACCAGTTATCTGAGAGAAAAACGTCACCGGGAATGCCATCCAGCCCTGAAGCCTTATTCCTAACCACTGAATTTATACAATGTAAAATTTCCTCTAGAGTAAAGAATTCAGAAGTCTGGAGAGTAATTAATGTAGGGATCGGACTTTCAGTGGCCAGTGATTCTGAGCCAGAGTAGACTGCAGATGAATGTTCATGACAGGTGGAAACAGCGATGTTATTAGTAGGGGGCCTCGGTCTATCTGTGTCTCCCCTTGTCACCAAAAGCCAAAATTTTTGAGAGTCCTTATTTTGGCAGGTGTCCTTAATCTGCAGCCATCTGTCCTCTTCACGGTCCTTTTTGGCTTTAGCCTGTGCTTTTTTGTAGGAGCCCCTGTCTATTTTCAAATCTGCTGCGTTGTTAGCTCTAATGGCCAAGGTCAGTTGTGATCTTGAGTTCCTACATTCCTGGTTAAACCAGGAAGAGTGAGGTCTGACTGGTTTCGGTTTGCTCTGATGTCTAAGAGGGACGCTAAAAAGAGAAGCTAACTGTTTAAAAAAACCTATGTGGCATGGCGTGATCATGCTGAATCCGTCGTGTTGCTCGAGATATTAGTTAGCTGGCTGTTGCTCTCTAGCAATTTGTTTTTCATAGTCTCTAGTTTAGTAGTATCGATGGCTACACATGCCCACTTAAGTCGCCTGTTGCTGCTTGACGGGACTACCTCCTTCGTTGTAAGGCTTGTATGCGAGTGGTCAAAGTTGTTGTCCCACAAGGGTGACAATACAAGCTCAAGAGGATTGTGGTCGTTGTCTGTGGTTGACCCAACTACCATATCCAGCACCCCATACCATAAACTAACATCTAACAGGATGTAGTCAATGCGGCTCGTGTTGCTGGTTCTGTTGAAGGTGTTGGCCCCCTTCTTATCAGACTTAGTTTGACCGTTAGCAGCTCTGAGCCCATACTCAAGGGTCACAGCATGTAGCTGTAAGGGTCGATTTTTTTAATGGGTGGCAGATATAAGGAGGGAACAAGCCACATCTCATCCACCTTATTGCTATCTGTTACATCTTGGGAATCCAGGGGCTCAAAGGTGGTATTGAAGTCCCCCATCACCATTACTGGTAACTGTGGGTCCCTCTCCTGTAGGGAGTTTTCCAGATCTGAGATGGTGGGAGAACTGCAACCAGCCTTGGTGCCCCGGGCATAGATATTATAGAGATCAAGTCCCTTGCCATTCCTGCCCCTTATATGAATAGCTAGGATGTTGGAGCTTTTGATCTTTAGTTCGAGTGTTACATTGGAGATTGATTTTTACCCAGATCAACAGTTCCCCTGCTGGACGTCCTGCTCTATGGCGACAATATGACATAGCCAGGGATAAAAACAGGAGTGGTGGACCAGGTTTCCTGCAAACAACAAATGTCAAATTGCTCTATATACTGGGACCAATAAGGTAGTGCCAGCTTGGACCTTACTCCAGCAACATTCCATGATAGAATACGAAGGCTTGAAAGTGTTCTCCCATTTGATGGATGGGAGAAATAGATCTCGCTCCGTTTATAGCCTGGCACTTGGTCAACAGTATAGTCAAAGCAATTAGAAGCCTCCTCGCTTAAAATGGCAGTGGTGAGCTGTTGGAAAACAGGCGGCCCGAGATACTTGGCTTAGTAAGTAGTGGTGTTGAATCTGAACAGTCACTCAGTATGATTGTTAGGTGCTCAACCTCTCTATTGAGGGGACAGATGCTTGAAATTCATTATTTTGACTTACCAGTCAATCATTGATGGCTAATGGTGAATCAGAGCCTGTAGGGGTTCCTCCTTTAGTAAGTATAGGCTGCTGAAGGGGTTGTATTTTAGTCTGATTCCCGTTTGATTGGGGGAACAAGATCTAGCCTCAAGGGCTATGAGGTTATGAACTAAGTTTGCGTCCTTAAGATGTAATTCTATAGAATCGGTAGGGGAGTTGTGGTATGAAAGTCTCTGCCCATACAATGTCCTCTCTAATGATAGATCTACACCCCCTCACCTTGCGGATCCAATGTATTGATTTGTTTATCAGGGAGTCCATGCCCTCATGATTCTTGTGTAAAGTAACTTTAGGTACATTTGTCATATAGATGGACCTAGCGCAGCTTTGGGCCTGGACGTTCGTATGTCTAGATTGACAACCACTATCTTCCTTTTCACAGTCTCTTCTATGCGCTGTGTCAGATCTACTTATAGCAGTCATGGATGTAGGAGGGAAGGTGGAAATGGACATTAGAGGAACTATGCTGGATGGGGTGTGAGATAGCTCCTGTGTAGGTCCCTTTGTCAGCACAAGGCATCGTTTATCTGTGGTGCCTCTATCAGGAGTTTAACTTGAGCATTGAGTGCTAGAATTAGTGTTTTTAGTGAGGTTACTTCAGCCCTCAGATCAGAGATGATCCTAATGGTGTCCTCACTCTGTGAGGATATCTCCAGTGGGAGACTCCCACCCCGTTGCACGCATTAAACTTTATCTAAAGGATCTGTAGTCACCCTTAGCAAGCGAGCATCTGTCTCAGACTCCTGCACTTCCCCCTGTTGGAGACTCGGCTGAGCTTGAAGTGGTAGAAACCTATTAAATAGGGCAATGGTAGTAGAGCTATCAATGTCAGTGCATGTCAAGGTTTTTTCTGCATTCATAGAGGGAAGTGGAGATGGAGCTACCTCCACAGTGTCAATGTTGTCTGTAGAATGTGTGAGGATGGTGGTATGTGGGGGGAAGATTTTTCTGCTCCTTGTTCTAGTAAACATTGCAGGAATCTGTTGGACAGGAGTAGCAGTGAGACTACAGCGATGTGAGGGCTCCTGGGTTAATTGTGGATTGGCCGTAGTGGCCATGCAAGTATCGGTAGTTAGAATTTCCTGGCATTCCACTATTAGATCGTCAATGCGATCGATAACACAGTTGTTGGTTGTGGTTTTTCGAACCGACTTGCTTCTGCTAGATTTCCGACGGGACCCTTCAGGCCCGCCCCCTCCCTCACAATTGGACAATTTTCTCTTCCCCAAACAATAGTCGAGGTGCTTTATAGTATGGATAATGGTTAATAATATCTACGGTAGTATATATGTAGATATATGTAAAAAGTATGTCACATTGAAATTCAATAAATACCTTTGGGTATTTGACCACTCCAGCTATTGCATAAATAGGTGACTGGCGAGTGTGGTACCAAGGTGGAGTGCCCAATACCCTCTTTCAAAATTTGTAGATGGGCTCAGAGGGAAAGAAAAAACAATGGAATAACTTAATAACGTGCCTTTTAGGGCTCAAAGGTGATAACTATATATCGTACGGTCATCCACATCCCATGTCGTATAACTATTGTACGTAAAATGTGGCCTAGTCCGGTATATGAGGTAACAAGCCCTCCCAAGTCGTAAGGGATATTTAGACCCCAATTAACAAATCCAAATACTGCAATTAAAAGCAAGATGGTTCCTTGGGTGTGGGCGTTGTTGTCCAAGTCTCAACTTCTCAGAGACCCAATGTCAATAGAGGAGATGAAGCAGTAGTTGAGATAGTCGAGAATCCACCCAAGGGCAGTAAGACAATCACCTGTCAATTGACTATGACACAAACGCTGAACGAACAAAGAAAATAAAATGGTGGAAAAAGCCAACATTGAGGGGTAGCCCAGTTCTACTTTTGCTTGACCAAAGGTTTATGCGCCTGTAAGCCCCCTGTAATAGCACATGGTACGAGCTTGGAGTAAGTCCACTTTGACCCCGGGATGCTGCAGGTCCACAGTACCCCCTAACCTGAAAACTGCTGCAATCGGCGGTTGTGCAAAACAGAGGAGAGCAAGCACACTCACCCAGTTGTTCGCAGAAGGAGTCTTCATTAGAGACCATATGAAAGAGTGGGGGCCGAGCCCCGCCTACTCCGGGCTCCGACTGGCGTGGACGGGCCCGCCCTTGGCCTGGGCGCGTCCCGTGCTGCGGGAGCCCTGGTGCAGATTTAAACGCCTCCTGGCATGCTCGTGATGGGACGCAGCTTCCCTGCCGCAAGGAGCTCTGGTAGGTGCAGTCCGGGCAGCAGTGGCAGACAAGTAGCAGAGGAGTACGGGCGTCCCGCGCCGCGGGAGCCCTGGTGCAGATTTAAATGCCTCCTGGCGTGCTCGTGATGGGACGCGGCTTCCCTGCCGCAAGGAGCTCTGGTAGGTGCAGACCGGGCAGCAATGGCAGCGACAAGTAGCACAGGAGTACGGGCGTCCCGCGCTGTGGGAGCCCTGGTGCAGATTTAAACGCCTCCTGGCGTGCTCGTGAGGAGACGCGGCTTCCCTGCCGCAAGGAGCTCTGGTAGGTGCAGACCGGGCAGCAATGGCAGCGACAAGTAGCACAGGAGTACGGGCGTCCCGCGCTGTGGGAGCCCTGGTGCAGATTTAAACGCCTCCTGGCGTGCTCGTGAGGAGACGCGGCTTCCCTGCCGCAAGGAGCTCTGGTAGGTGCAGTCCGGGCAGCAGTGGTAGAGACAAGTAGCACAGGAGTACGGGCGTACCAGGCTCTTCATGCCCAGTCCGGCGCTTGATCTTCAGCACTCTGGGCAGAAGTGGTGCAGGCGGAAAGGCGTACAGGAGGCCGCAATTCCACTCGCGCTGAAAAGCATCACCGAGCGAGTGCCTCCTTGGAAACTCCAACGCGCAGAACTGCTGACATTGTGCGTTCTCTTCGGTGGCAAACAGATCTAACCAAGGCTCTCTCCACTGCCGAAAGAGACCTTGCACCACCTCCGAGTGAAGACACCATTCGCGATCCATCATGCTCCGGCGGCGGAGTTCGTCCGCCTTGGCATTCAGGGAACCTACCAGGTGTTGAACCACCAGGGATATGCCCTGATGTTCCAGCCATGTCCAAAGGCGAAGGGCCTCTTGACATAGGGTCTATGACCCCGCCCTGTTTGTTGCAGTACCACATGGCGGTGGTGTTGTCTTAACACCTGCACTACTCTTCCTTTGACAGAAGGAAGGAATGCCTTCAGTGCAAGACGGATCGCCCAGAGCTCGAAAAGGTTGATGTGGAGACAGGACTCCGCCGGAGACCAGAGGCCCCTGATCACCGCCTCTCCCAGGTGGCTGCCCCATCCCAGGAGTGACGCATCCATCACTATTGTGAACTCTGGTTGGGGAAGTGAAAGGGATATGCCGCTGACCAAATTCTGGTTCGTGAGCCACCACTGCAATTGACGTGCAGTCCCCTCCAAAATCTAGACGACATCGCAAAGATTCCCCTGATGCTGCACCCACTGCAATTTCAGGTCCCACTGCAGAGCCCGCATATGCCACCCGGCATGATCCACCAGCAGGAGGCCATGAGCCCCAGCAGCCTCAGGGTCATTCTCACCGAAATCTGGGATAGAGGCTGAAACATCGGTATTGCTAGCCCGAATATCCCAGACTCGCTGCTCGGGAGGATCGGCCCAAAACTGCGCTGTATCCAGAACAGCTCAGATGAAAAGGAGCTTCTGAGAGGGAATCAGGTGTGACTTCGGCACGTTGATAGTGAACCCCAACGAGTGCAGGAGGTCCGCCGTAGTCTGGAGCGGGGAGACGACAGCCTGGGGGGAGCTCGCCTTCAACAGTCAGTCGTCGAGATAGCTGAAGACTGGAACCCCAGATCTGCGCAGATGAGCTGCAACCACCGCCATCACTTTCGTGAACACCCAAGGGGCACTGGTAAGGCCAAAGGGGAGCATGGTAAACTGAAAATGCTCATGGTCTACCGTGAACCGTAGGTAACGTCTGTGGGCTGGCAGGACGGGGATGTGGAAATAGGCGTCCTGCAAGTCCAACGCTACCATCCAGTCTCCTGGATCGAGGGCAGACAGGACCATAGACAACGTGAGCATTTTGAACTTCTTCTGGAGGAAGCGGTTGAGGGCCCGGAGGTCTAAGATAGGACGCAGGCCTTTGTCCTTCTTGGGTACCAGAAAGTAGTGGGTGTAACAACCACGACCTACTTCTGGCACACGGACGCGTTCGATAGCTCCCTTGGCTAAGAGAGCTGCAACTTCCTGGCGGAGAAGGGCCAAGTGATCCTCCGACATGTGATGGAGTGCTGGTGGCATGGAGGGAGGGGTAGTCTCGAAGGGGAGGGAGTAGCCCCTTCGGACTATCCGCAAAACCCACCTGTCCAACGTGCTTTTCCAGTGGGGGAGGTGATGGCTAATCCTGCCACCCACTGACCTCTGGTGGCCCTGAAAGGTCGGACTAGGAGGCTTTGGAGGCTGCTGCAGGAGGGGCATGGGTGGACTGGCTCGCCCGCTGGCTCCCAGACCCGCGTCGCTGGGTCCCACGTCCGCAGCAACGCAGAGGCTGGGGAGCTTGCGCTGCCCTGTGGCCAGATTGGGTGGAACGTGGTGGGGCACCCCTTTTGTAGCTACGAAAGGGGTGAAAGGCGGACTGCGTGGGGCGAGAGGTTGCCGCGAGGCCCAAGGATCTGGCCGTAGCCCTAGAATCCTTGAAACGCTTGAGCGCTGAGTCCGCCTTGTCACCGAACAGGCGATGGCCATCAAAGGGCATGTCCAAAAGGGTGGATTGAACATCCCCAGAGAAACCAGGGGTCCTCAACCAGGTGTAGCTCCTCAAGGCTACTGATGTGGAAACTGTCCTGCCCAGAGTCTGCAGTATCCAGCCCACACCGAATGGTTAACTTAGCTGCGTCTCGACTAACCCTGGGCGTAGTTCACGAAGTAGCGCTACGCGAAGCTACGCGAAGTGCAGTTCGCGAGCTACGCGTAGCACTACGCGAACTGCGTAGTGCGCTGTTCGCGATGATTGCACAGTGCCGGATGCTTGTCCGCACTGTGCAATCATTGAAAACGGCATCTTGCACAGTGCAAGCTGTCTTTTACTGCCGCTCGAGTAGATTTTTACTCGAGCGGCAGCTTTCTCAACGCGGACTGGTAGTTTCTCATCGCGAGCGGTCGCGACCACTCGCAATGAGAAACCTGACACCGGTTGGGGGGCACAACCGACGTCGGGGGCGTTGTCACTGGAATTGGCGCCGGGGAAGGTACCGTGAGGTCGACCGGTGTCCATCCGGATCCAGACCTGGATCCTCGGGGGCCCTCTGGCGTCGGAGCCGCCGGCATCAAAGGCCCAGGGCCCCTAGCCGAGTCTGTGGGGCCCGAAGGCGAGCCGGTGGAGTCGGGCTGCCCAAAAATGCTATGAAGCGCTACGTAAAAAGCTCAAAGCTGGGCAGGGGACGCTCCGGCTCTGGGAAAGGGAGGGAAGTGCGGAGCCGTCCCAGAAGCGGGCTCCGAAGACGGAGCGTGACGACGCTACGGGTCCCGCGTCGCGTCAGCCGACGGACAGGGAGAAGGCAAAGAGGGAAGATGCTGCTTCGCCTTCTTCTTGTTCTTCGACTTACCCGAGGAGTGCGAAGACTTCGATGACGAGTGGTGGTGGCTCCGCGACCGGTCTCGAGACCTTCCTCTCGACCATGACCTCGAACGATGCGGAGCGGACTGCTGGGCCTCCAAGAGCTTTCAGGACTGCTCCCGCAAAGACTTTGGATTCATGGCTCGGCAGTGGGAGCACGACTTTGGATCATGGTCGCGCTCCAGGCACCAAAGGCACACGAGGTGCAGATCCGAGACGGACATCAGCTTGTGACAGGAGGCTGAAACATGGGGTGAAGCTGGTGTCACATGCTGATGACACTCAGCTGATCATCACATTAGAACAGAAGGATGTAGAGGCTGCGCCTAAATTCAAAGCTTGCTTAATCGATCTGGCTAACTGGACGAATCTCAGCTGCCTTCAATTAAATGCAGGCAAGACTGACATCATGGTAGTTGGTAAACAGCCTTCCATCTGGTCTCGTATCTGGTGGCCGGAAGAATTGGGGCCGACCCCGGTTCCCAAACATAAGATAAGAAATTTGGGAGTATGGTTTGATAACACCGTATCTTTTACGGAACAGATATCAGCTTTGGCCGGTACTTGCTTTGGCCTTTTAAGGATGCTATGGAAAATCTTAGATCTTCTACGTCTAGACGCAAAAAAGACAATTGCTCAGGCTCTGATTACATCTCGATTGGATTACTGCAACATTCTCTACCTAGGGGTCACTAAAAGCAATATGAGAATGCTGCAGAAAAACCAGAATGCTGCAGCCCGGATGTTATTGAACATCCCAAGGCGAACCCCGGTGGGAGCGGCTCTGAGGGAACTACATTGGTTACCGGTGCAGGACAGAGTAACTTTCAAAGCTCTGTGCTTCTGCCATAGGATTCTGAACGAGAACGGACCTAGCTATCTTCGGCCCTTACTCGCCCTCTACAGACCTATCCGGAATCTTAGGTCTGCAGGCACTGCAAAGCTGACAGTGCCAAAAATTCAAAAGGCACATTTAGGAGGCAGATCCTTTAGCTTTTTAGCAGCTAATGCCTGGAATCAACTGCCGTTGGAGCTGAGGATGCAGCCTTCAGAAGTGCTGTTCCGTAGAAAACTCAAAACATGGTTCTTTCGGTCATCTCCGGTGGATTGGTGCTAATTTTTGTCTTCGGATAGGGTCCCTCTATACAGAGAGGAAGAATTCTTAGTGCGGGGACACTCCGTTGGAGTAACTAAGCGCTTTATAAGCCTTTAATCTAATCTAAGGCTTGAAGCCGGTCCGACGATGGGACATCCCTCGTGGTACCAGGAGTCGAAGACTCAAAGACGTCGACAAAAGTAGAAAAAAGTTTAGTCAAAAAATAACTAAGGGACAAGCTTCTCTCCGGATCTGTGTTGGCTGGCGCGTGGAAAAGAAAGAACGGACATCAGTGCGCAGGGGCGGCGTCTAAGTAGACACCACGACGTCATCCCGGCGACCACGACGCCGGACGCGACTGGCGCCACCTACCGACACGCAGGGGTACTGCTACAGAAAAATTCTCCGGATCCAGTTTGAGTCCTAAGGTAAGGAATCTATAACTAATGGTCTCTTTCAGATAAAACATTTAGCTTCCTGGGACGCCTTCATTATTTTATTTAGGGTCTGTCGTCTTGACCAGTCGGAAGGTACCAAAGTAAAATACAAAAAACTCTTAAGAAGCTATGGGTGGTGGCCAGCGCATTCTCGAAATATGAGCTTGTGGTGACAAGAAGCCCAAAAGATGAAGCATCCCACTTCAGTGGGTGAGGGTATTTGCTCCTTTTAGGAGAAATCTCAGAGTGCTCTCACGAAGACCAAAGAAACCCCTACTTTAGAACAGTTTTTACTATTTAACCAAAGGATAAGATTCTTTTTTGCGAGCAGAGACTACAACAGGGTATACCTTGGTCCCATTGACCTCCTACTACCCTTTTGTAGTATATCAGATAGAGCATGACCTCAAGGATTCAGCTGTCAAAATTGGGTCACTATTGCGGCGGTAAACAGATCAAGGAGTCACTAGAGAGCTTAACACTTAAAGGCCTTGCCAAGTGTACTGCTTGTAGGCTTAAGAGTAGTACTGTGGGACAGCCAACACTGTAGCATGCTTTTGAGGGCAGTGGGTGTCCCCTCTAACTCCTGCAGAATCCTTCAAATCTGTGACAGAGAACTTGCTGTGTGATATACTTTATTTACAGGAGTGGCGGAAAATCAGCTTATACGTAAGCTGTACCGGTTACCTTCAAATGCCAAATGACGGGACTTCAACAGCCAAACAATCACAGGTGCTTTAGGTTCTATTGCATGGTTAAAGAGAGCGCTTCAAGCATCTCTTCAAGAGAAAAAGGTTCTTTGGGCGGGCAATCGCCACCTGCTCTTTCCAAATATAAGCCCAGATACATTTGTGAAAAAAAAAAAAAAGATGGACTCAATGATAGACAACCTTGGCAAAAATAAGTTTTCACTCAACGCGGTTTGTAACTTGGTGAAAAGACTTTGTGAGGCGTAACTGTCATAGCTCTTGTCCTGGGTGCTAGGTCGCTGATGGGTTTTACAAAGTTGTGTTCCAAAGACGTTACTGGTTCTCCTAGGACAGTAAGAAAGGCACAGCGTCACTGGCTGAGTTTTGTGCACTTTTACCTGTTTCTTCTTTCTTTAGCTGTTTTTTCTGCTCCCTTCCTCCTATAAAATGCTGGTTGGTTACTGTGCATTTCTAGTTGTCAATATGATTTGTACGCACTACTGCTTCAAAAATAGGTCACCATTCTTGTTGCTTTGTGTGGGTGTCTGGCGGTTTTCGGTGTAGGATGCTGGCTCTTTATATACTGGACCAAAACGAGGTACACTGTGTAAAGAGCTGAGGCAACCCTTATTGATTTACAGAGGCAAAAAATTATAACACTAAATGCTCTCTTCTGGTAGTGTGGGCGAGCCAGAGGGTAGTGCTAAGCATTTGTTGTACTCACAGAGGCAATAAATGACACACAAGAATAAATCAGCGACCAATTCGGAAAAATAACTCATTTTTATATCAATTTTGATACCAAGAAGTTCGTTATCAAGTACTTTTTTTTAAAATATTGATTTTCACAGGTACGTAAACAGTTCACTTAAATGCATCTTTACGTAGCAAAGATTCCCTATGGGAGAAAAGGCATATGTTGCATACAGCCATTTACAGTCTATTTCTGGGAGTCTCCTTCAGGACTTTGGATCGTAGGGAGCCAAGGTCCAAAGAACCACTAGCAGTAACTTGTTACCTGCCCTGGGGCGTCTGGGTGCAGAGGTGCTGGTCGGGTTGATAGCTTTGCATGCTTCGCTGGTGGAAAGATGCGGGGGGAGGGCACCTAGAAGCAGGCTGCAGAGGTGGACTTAGGGACAAGTCCGGGCGCTCCCTGGGGGGAGCTCGGGACAAAAGGGTCCTGGAAACAACGGTGTATATATTAATAAATCCATTGCGGAAATCAATGTGAGTTTATTAATACAAGATGTTTGATACCAAACGCCTCTAGTTTCAGTGAAGCCACCATGAAGCTGGGAAACTTGTAATTACCAGTGTCCAGCACATGTACTTAGAAATGGCTTCCCTACTCACTTGTAATATCTAAGAATCGACTTGGACATCAAAGGGGCATATCTCCTCATGCAGTTATGTCCACACATGTAGTATAGTAAACCCCTTAGGTCTGTATGGCTGGCTGTAGGGGTGACTTACCTATACTGCATGCAGTGTCCGCAGGCATGGCACAGAGGAGGTGTGCCATGTCGTGTCTTTACCTTTTTCTGCACCAAATCAATCAGCCTGCAATGGCAGTGTACATGTGTGCTAAGGGTTCCTTGAGGGTGGCACAATACATGCTGCAGCCCTCAGGGACCCTCTTTAGCCTCCTTGCCCAAGGTACCAGGGGTACCATTTACTAGGGACTTACAGGGGGTGCTAAATGTATTGCCAGTTGGGGGAACAACTGTACAGTTTTAGGGAACGGGATCTGGCACTGGGGGCCTGGACAGCAGGAACCCAGTGCACTGTCAAAATTTCATTAGATACCAGGTAAAAAGTGGGAGGATTGACTGTCAAAAAGGAGCACTTTCCTAAATTCGGCACCTATGCTCGGTCTATCGCATCATAAACAGTTTTCAGAGAAACAACAAACAACCATATGCTTGCTTGTGAATTTTAATGCAACTTATTTGGTCCCAACACCTAAAACATCAATTGAGACAAAAGAAGTGTTCAAACAAATGAAGACCGTTTCGAAAAACGTTTTAACAAGAAAAAAAATACAGTGCATAATTTTGATGCTCCAATCATTTCCATAGCCCCCTCCCAATAACAAACAACTGAGATGAATGAATGGCTCTTTTAAGCGGTTACTTAAACTTGATACTTCCTGCAGTTTGTAAATCCACATCACACTTGCTTAACGAGACTGAGGTTACAAAATGCTACAACAAAATGGGAACTTTTTGCAGATGTGTATTTTTGAAGAATTCCTTTTCAAAACTTATCACATTTAACTTGTACAGAAGAATTCAGAATCTGCGCGGACTTCTACAAAAGGATGAAACTTCCACAATCACATTACCAGTGCAAAATGTATGTTGCAAGACAAAATCTTTCAATATTTTATTTCAGGTGGCTTGACACTGCAAAGCAGGATATTTGAGTTCAACTGTGTTGCACATATCGCATACAGATCATTGTTTCAGTAGCAATCACCCTGACAAATCTAACATAAGGTCAAAGAGATTTTTCCTTAATCAAACCTACATTAAATCTTTAAAAGCACTCTAAAACAAATACACGCCATTGTTTTACATTCTATGTCACGTCTGTAGAGGAAATGCTTTTGGTTCAGACTCCATTGCTGTGCTTTACTATCCAGAAAAAACGCTCCAATGTCTTTCTACATTCATTGCTAGAAATTCTTTAAAGATCACAACCTAGTCACATTTTAAAATGTCTCTGTGCAAAACCAAAGTAGTAAAAGGCCTTCTTTTTAGCCATTATGTTGTGGCATGTTTCCACTGGTGGACATGGAATCTGAGCCCATCGTCTTCCGTGAGCAACTAAAAAATATGTATATAATCCATCAATAGAAATATGCAACCAGTGGAAAAAACCTAATAGCAGGCTTTCAAATGTACCAGCAATTGCCACTCCCCCTAGCAAATACAATCCATTGTAAAGGCCAGGTTTACCCAAAAGGGGTAGGTGCCTTCAGTCGCTGGATAGGACTACCATCAATAAAGTTATTCCACTGTTTCAGCATTATTTCTAATGTTGACCTTTTTTAAAGGGCAGTAAGAAATTGCTCTAATGGACAAAGGTTCCAAATCACAACGCAAGTAGTAACCAAACTGGAATAAAAACACATTTAAAAGACAATATGCAATCATGCCAAAAATAAGCTTCCCATTTACTAAACATGCTTAAAACTTCAAAAAACAAGGTTAAGCAGAACAACCTTGGCATTTCCACAGACAACCTCCAATTCCAGTGGAAACGGCATCAAAATATCTACTGAATCAGAACGATTGTTTCTTCATGGGCAAAATCCATGAATTATGCATTAAATGCATACCGTATAAACTCTGAATCTTTCTACTTTGAAATTCTGATCTCCAGTTCCATAGACGCACACTAAAATGTGTGCCAGAACATACATTGCTTTAAACTCACTCCATCAAAACGATCTCTTGCCATTACTCCAGCCCTTTTCCAAGAAGAATTTACCAAATGGAGAATCACAGACGGCTCCTCGCTGTAGCTCAAAGTTACAGCAAACAATTAAAATAAATTAGATATTTAATTTGCACAATCTTCTTAAGTCATCCATAAACTAGACACTGTGCAGTTGCAAGACACCTGAAAACAGCTACAGTGCCATAACTTGTACGGCCCAAAATTGGCACAAAATGATTTTTGATCCTGTGAAGGAACATTTAAAAACGACTAGACCGGTTTAAGACAGACAAGTAATACATTTTTCGATAATGTCCAAAACAATACTAACTGGCCAAAGTTATCAGGAAACATTATGTTCCACGCTGGGCTACACTGCTGAAGAAGTTCACGTGGAAAATAAAATCCAATTCATTCTTTTATAACCTCATTACATTTGTGAATGAACAAATAGTAAAACATTTTCATTGATCATGTCATTCAATGACTAAAGGATTTCAAAATAAAAGCCCAATGCTTTCCCCACTGTCAAAGGCTCTACATAGATTCCACTTAAAAGATCTGCAATGATTTGTTGGGGGTACTTCCACACAATTAACCATCCTTTGATGCTCTTCATCCTTTGCAGGTGTGCGTCTCAGTTGAAAATCTTCATGCTGAAGACATCTACTTGTTTTCTCTAAAGCACAGTGAAAATAGATTTTCGTGTAGTTGGAAAACAAACTGCCAATTCTTTTAGTTTAAGAAGCATCAAAGGGAAACATCAGGGTGATCAGTTCCAATAAACAATTAAATATCCGACCATATGTGCGACTTTGGAAAATAAAATGGTTTGGAGACCTATTTCCAATAAAAGTGATTGCATTAACTTTTCATTTCATTGCCAGCAATAATTCCAACTCAAATGTGCAGCAAAGGAAGATTATAGTTTGGTTACAGGTGCAAAAGAAAATTTTGCTGCCAATTTCACTTTGTTCCGTCCTTGTTTTCTAGCAGGGCTTTCGGTTGCTTCCTTGCAATGCTCCTGTGCTTCCAAGAACCCACATGTAGAGCGGTCGTTCAGTCTTTGATTGGATTGCATCAGATCACCGCCCCTTTCTGTAGCTGCAGAGATGGGCTTTTCTTCTGAGGAAAATCTAACTTCTGTATAAAGAAAAAAATACATGTATATAGACATTTTTGCAGTTAAAGGCATGATGAAATGCAGGTCTTTGCAGATGAGCATACAGACATTTGAATTGCTACATTTTCAGCTAACACCCTGACCAGTGGCAACTTGACTAACACTTAATTTGATACCAGATGTAGTCCACTATGTCCCCTCTAAAGCCTCATGTCCAACAGCAGGCAACACTACATATCTAGGTTTGGTTAAGGCACTCTTAATGTGTAACATGTGTGGCACTTTCATTTAGACACTACAGCAACCAAAAGTTAATATGTTACTGTAGGAAGCTGGCTCTTTATATAGTGTACCAAAAAGAGGTATACTGTGCAAAGAGTCCAGGTATCCCTTAAAAGTGGGCAGGGGCTTGCCCTAGCAAACCCAAAGTGCTCTCTTAGGGGCTTCGGCTTATCAGAGAGGAGTGTTAGACATCTGCTGCATGCACACAGTCAATAAACGGTACACCAGACTCAATAAGGAGATCCACATCAATTTATAAAAATAACATGTATCTTTATATAAGTTTTGGCAACAATATCATCAAAATCAGGTAAATACGTTGAGAGATAGAAATGTTTATAGTTTATAAAAGTCGACAGTTCAACTTTCAGAAGTGGCAATTTTATCCTATGGAAGAAAAACAAATACTGCATACAAGTACTTCACAGCAACCTAAGAGACCAATCTTCTGCACTTAAGGGGAGTATGGGGCAGGGTCCAAGGCAGCACCAACAGGTCACCTCGAGCAGCACTGGAGCGGCTGGGTGCAGAGGTGCTATACAGCATCGGGTGCCCGTGTTAGTCAATGGGGATCGGCCCGGTCGAAAAGAGACTGAGCTGGGACTGGGGGGGGGGGGGGTGGGACCAGTCAGACTGAACCAACAAGGGGTCTCGGGTCTCACGATGCTCGTGGACACCTTTGGTCCTCTTCTCCTCGGTCCGGGCGGCTGGGTGCAGAGGTGTTCTGATGCATCGGACTTTTGTCAACGGAAAAACTTGCGCTAGAGGGGGCCTGCGCACAGAGGCTGCAGGTGGCGTCGGTGAGTCCTCTGTAGGCAAACCAAGGTGGGCTTCTTCTCTGGTGGGTCTGAAGACCACCCTGGCACCATTGGCCCACTTAAGCTCGGACTTGGAGGTACAGGTGCTGTGGTGCTTTCTGGTGTCAGGTTTGCAGCAGTCCGGAGTCCTCACAGGTCTCCCGGGGTGCCTGCAGGATGCAGGGAAGCAACTCCGCTACACCACGGGAGTTCCGGAGTCTTGTGTGAAGGCTGGAAGTCCTCCCAGGCTTTTGGAGGCACAAGCAGCTGCAGGACGAGTCGTCTTTGGCCCAACTGTCTAGGACAACAGACAGGCCGGCAGGGTTGGCGCCACGTCAATTGCTGGTCTTCTGTTCTTGCTTTTGGGACTCTTCATCATCCGTCTTCTTAGAGGTCAGCAGGATCTGATTTTCTGGTGCTAGGGGCTCCCCTATATACTAAATTTAGGGGCGTGAGGAGAGTGTGCAGTAGTAGCCAGTGGGCTACTTACCCCTGGGGTCACTACGCCCCCCTATATGACCACTTACTATGGGAAGTGGGCAGAATCCTGCCCCAGAGTTCCTCATTCTGCCCTCACAAAGATTTTAGACTATGAACTTTGCGTCCACATCAAGTAGCCCATCTTAGGTGTGGAACTAGCCTAAAGGTGAACACGCCTCTGCGAGTGTGGGCCTTCACCCCTGGGGGTCAGAAATTAGTCTGTGGTGGCAGGCTGGTCAGAAACAGTCAGTCAGCACACTAGTAGTCCGTAGGTTTTCAGGGGGCACCTCTAAGGTGCCATCTGGGTGCTGGTATTAATAAATCCATCACTGGAATCAGTGTGGGCTTAGTAATACAAGATGTTTGATACCAAACATCTTTGGTTTCAGTGACGCCATCATTTATCTGGGAAACTTGTTTTACACTAGTGTCCAGCACATGCATTTACAATGGCTTCCCTGGTCACTTGTACTGGCAGTAACTGGACTGACCAGCACAGGGGCATATCTGCTCATGCAGATATGTCCACACATGTAGTATAGTGCGCCCTCCCTTAGGGCTGTAAGGCCTGCTGTAGGGGTGGCTTACAAATATTACATGCAGTGTTAGAGGACATAGCACACAAGTGTGTACCATGTTGTGTTTTCACTTTTTGGAACACCTTGTCATGCAACCTGCAGTGGAAGTATGTATGGTGCAGGGTCCCTTAGAGTGGCACAAGATATGCTGAAGCTCTTAGGGACCCTCTTTGGTACCTTTGCCCTAGGTACCACTTACTGAGGACTTAGAGGTGCTAAAGGTCTGTTCACTTGGGGATTAAGTGACCAGTTGGCTTGTCTTGGAAGAAAAACACTGGCAGTGGAGACCTGATCAGCAAGAACCCAGTCCACTGCAGTCAAAGTTGCATCATATACCAGGCAAAAAGTGGAGAGACTACTGCAACAAAGAGCCAGTTCCCTACAGCTATTAATCATAGCTGGCACGCAAGAACACTCAAATGATTTCCCAGTCGGTGCTTTTCCTTTGAAAACGGAAAAGTACATTTATAATACACTCACAACTCAATACTATGCACAAATTTACAAATATATACGTTAGGTGGGTGGAAGTACATTTGGTGACATTCTGTAGTCACTTCACAACCTCAAGAAACCACACTACCCCCACCCCCCCCCCATTCCACTAAAAGGAGGTGTCGATTTAAATAGCACAGACCCTTTGACTGTCAGTGAGTCAGATCATCAGTATACCGGGCAAGCCTGTTGACTTTGTCAGGGTCACCACATTAAAAGAATAACCACATGTTTAAAATCATATCTTGCCACTAGATCCAGCAACCATGTTTAAATGAATTCAAGGTTAATAAAAAAGCACTGCACTGTTAATTAAAATCACAGTCAGCAACACATTCTTAAATAAAGCCTTTAAAATCAATATAACATGCCTATATCTTTCTTGATTCACTATAGGCCTCATTGAATGCAGCCTAGGGAACAACCACTAGAGGTAACCACACTCCCAAACTGTCGAGCAAAAGCTCCAGCCCAGAGTGATTAGAAATGCAGCTAAACAGCCTGAGAGCAATTCATTGCTTGAACTAAGGTCAATCAATCAATCAGGGATTTATAAAGCGCGCTACTCACCCGTGAGGGTCTCAAGGCGCAAGGGGGGTGGTGGGGTAGTATGCAGCTCCGGATCAGTCGAAGAGCCAGGTCTTGAAGCTCTTCCTGAAGGTGTGCAGAGTGGGGGAGCGTCTGATGTTGACTGGGAGCTTGTTCCAGGTCTTTGCTGCGACGTAGGAGAAGGCTCTTCCACCTGCTCTGGTTCTGCGGATGCGTGGGGTCTCTGCCAGGGCGAGGTTGGCGGAGCGGAGGTTCCTTTTGGGTACTTGGAAAGAGACTTTCGTTGAGGTATATGGGTCCGATGTTGTGGAGGCGTGGGTGTGTAGCTTGAAGGTTACTCTCTTCTCGATGGGGAGCCAGTGGAGGTCTTGTAGGTGGTGGGTCATGTGCTCATGTCGTGGGGTGCCGAGGACGAGTCTGGCTGCGGTGTTCTGGATGGTTTGGAGCTTGTGTAGCAGGGTTTTGTTGATTCCGGGGTAGAGGGCATTACCGTAGTCCAGTCTGCTGGTTAGGAGTGTGTGGGTGACGGTCTTTCTGCATTCGGGGGGTGGGGGGGGGGGGTGGGGAAGAGATCCACTTGAAGGTCTTGCAGAGGATGCGAAGGGAGTTGCAGCAGGTGGAGGCGAAGGCGTAGATCTGGCGGGTCATGGTGAGGGAGGAGTCTAGAATGATGCAGAGGTTTCGGGCATGGTCTGATGGAGTGGGTGGGTTTCCGAGGGCGGAAGGCCACCAGGTGTTGTCCCAGGCGGTGGAGGAGGGTCCAAGGACGAGGACCTCTGTCTTCTCCGAGTTGAGCTTAAGGCAGCTGTTGTTCATCCAGGCTGCGACGTCTTTCATTCCTTCCTGGAAGCAGAGTCTGGTGTCTTCGGGGTTCTTCGTGAGGGAGAGGATGAGCTGGGTGTCGTCGGCGTAGGATACTATGCTGAGCCCATTCTGTCTAACGATGGCGGCGAGGGGGGCCATGTAGATGTTGAAGAGCGTGGGGCTGAGCCAGGATCCTTGGGGTACTCCGCAGTTGATCTCTGTGGGTTCGGAGAGGAAGGGTGGGAGTCGGATCCTTTGGGTTCTGCCGGTGAGAAAGGAGCGGATCCAGTCGAGGGCGGTTCCCCGTATGCCGGCCTCGTGGAGTTTGGCGGCGAGTGTCTGGTGGGAGAAGGTGTTGAAGGCTGCGGAGAGGTCTAGTAGGATGAGAGCCGCAGTGTGGCCCTGGTCGAGTAGCATGCGGATGTCATCGGTGGCAGCGAGGAGGGCAGTCTTGGTGCTGTGGTCGCTGCGGAATCCGGACAGGGAGGAGTCAAGGATGGCGTTCTCTTCGATGAGGGTGGTCAGCTGGGCGTTGACGAGTCTCTCAGTGACTTCGGCTGCGAAGGGAAGGAGAGAGATGGGCCGGTAGTTTTTCAGGTCCGTCGGGTCAGGCGAGGGTTTCTTGAGGAGGGGCTTGACCTCTGCCCGCTTCCAGTCGTCAGGGAAGATGCCGGATTCGAAGGAGGTGTTAATGGTCTGGCATAGTTCAGGTGCTATGGCGGCGGTGGCTCTGTGGTAGATGTGCGGCGGGCAGGGGTCCATGGGGGCTCCTGAGTGGGTGTTCTTCATGGTCGTGGCGGTGTCTTTGGTGGCAGCCGGTTTCCAGGTGGTGATGGTGGGCTGGTTGTCGGTGGTGGAGAGGAGGGTGGTGTCTGGAGTCTTTTCGCTGAAGTTGTCGTAGAGGGCCTTGATTTTCAGGTGGAAGTAGGAGCTGAGCTTGTTGCAGAGGTCCTGGGATGGTGTGACGTCTGTGGCTTCGCTGGGGGGTTTGGTGAACTGCTGTATGACGTTGAAGAATTCTTTTGCGTTACTGGCGTTGGTGTGGATTTTGTTCTTGATAAAGGTCCTCTTTGTGGCTCTTATGCGCTGGTGGTATTCAGTCATGGCGTTCCTGTAGGTGTTCTGGTCTTCGGTGGTTTTCCTGTTCCTCCAGAGTTTCTCGAGGCGTCTGCAGGAGCGCCTGGCTTCTTGGAGGTCGGTGGTGAATCAGGCGGCCTTCAAGGGGGGTTGTCTGACGGGGTGGCGGAGGGGTGCGAGTTTGTCAGCGCAGCTGGTGATCCAACGGTGTATTTCTTTGGCTGCAGAGTTGGCGTCGGTCGTGGCGGGGGGGGGGGGGGTCGTGGAGGAGGGTGGTGTTGAGGTGTTCCTCTGTGACCTTGCTCCAGTTCCTTTGTGGCGGGTGCGGGGCGGGCTTGGGTGCCGTGGTGGTGTTAAAGGTGAAGTGTACACAGTGGTGGTCTGTCCAGAGGGGCTGCGTGGTGTGACTGAAGTGGATGTTTGTCCCTCCTGCGAAGATGGGGTCGAGGATGTGTCCGGCTTTGTGGGTGGGGGCGGTGAAGAGCTGCTTTAGTCCGAGGTTGTCCAGGAGGGTGGTGGAGTCAGGGTCGCTGCGGTTGTCGAGGTGGAAGTTCAGGTCTTCGATGAGAATGTAGTCTGTGGAGGCGATGGCGTGGGGTGCGACGAGGTCGGCAATGGTGGTGGCGGAAGAGGCGCGAGGCCCAGGGGGTCTGTAGGCGAGGGTCCCACGTAGCGTGGTTCTGGGGCTAGTCAGCAACTGGAAGTGGAGGTGCTCTGTGTTGTAGAGGGGGTAGTTTGTGCTGGAGGTGGAGAGTCGGAGGGAGCCCTTGTGCGCGATGGAGAGTCCTCCTCCTGGGCGGTCCTTTCTCTGGATCTTGTATCCGTCGGGGATGGCGGTGGCGATGTCGGGGGCGTTGGTCCATGTTTCCGTGAAGAAGGCGACGTCTGGCGAGAGGGTGTCGAGCAGGTCCCAGATCTCTACGGCGTGTCTGTGTAAGGCGCGCACGTTGAGGAGGATGCACGTCAGGGCTTCGATGGTACGGGCATCCGGCGTGGGTTCAGCGGTCGTGGGGGGGCTGTCGATGGAGTAGGATTGTCGGCAGGAGAACTGGCCGTGGGTGGTGTTCGGTGTCGCTCGCTGGCAGCTGTCGTTCCTTCCGGGGTTGAGTGCGAGGAGGGCAGCGGACTTGTAGCGGTGGGAGGTCGCAGATCCAGGGTTCCTGGCGCTGGCCGCGGTCGGGTCGCAGACGGGCTTGCCTTCGGCGTGCCAGCGGCCGCCATTAAATAGGGGAGGGACGAGAGGCTGGAGCGGGTGGTGTCTGGGGGGGGAGGGGAGGGGGAGGTGGGACCGCGGGGCAGCAGCAGCGGGTACACGCACTGGAAGAGGTAAAAAGAATGAAAAAAAGGCGGGGCGCAGAATTAAAATAAATAAATAATGCGGGAAAACGGGAGAGGCTAAGGGCTGCAGGCGAGGTGCAGGATGTAGAGCGAGATGAGGCAGGATCAGGCAGTGGAGCGGGGAGCCGGCGCGAACCTAACCAGGAGGGTGATGGAGGACTGTGGAGCTGCGACAGCACAGCGCAGCTGCTGGGGAGAGAGTAGACCCAGGCCAGGGTCTTACAAGGTCGCTAGCCACAGTCACTTCTTGGGGGCTACTGCAACTCCTGAACCCCCCCCACCCTGCCCAAGATTCTCCTTCAGTTCATTGGTGGTGCCCTCATCACCTTTGGGGCACCACAGACGCAAGAAACTTGGGCCACTGAGCCCGCAGGGCATAATCGGGTTCTCCTCGTGGAACTTTATTTTTTAAATCAGCAGCTCTGGCCGCTTTATTTGCATGCTCATTGCAACCTGCACCAGGCCCCCAAAACTCGGCCCCACCTGTAACTCTCCAAGACAGATTTCGCGGGGGAATCCCCAAGGAACCAGCGACCCCAGCCGGCTCCCCGCACACTCTCCACCTTGGGTGCAGGAATCGGCTGCATACCCATTTGCTCCAGTGGACAGGAACAGCCTTGGTTCCTTGCTTCCACATGCAGCAGGAGCATCACTGTCACTCTGCACGTGAGAAGTGGGGGAAGGGCAGCTGAGGGCCAGAGCGACCCGGCCCTCCCCAGACACTGGCATGGGGCAGGAAATGCGTCCAGCCTTATTGGAACTCTTCGCAGTCCAGGGGATGGAGTCCCCGGACCACAAACAAATAATGGGCCTGCCTTTCCTCCGGGTCCGAGCCCCATTAGTGAATATGCCAGTCCAGGGGGATGGGGTCCACAGGACTAGTACAACTATGAGAAGGGCCACACACATGCCCCTCCCTGGTTATCTATTTTTGGAGCTTGCGCCCACCCACCACTGGACCACTACAGGGGTTTATTTTGAAAATCTTTTTCCCATTCATATCTCGGTTGGTCCGATTTGGGGGGATTCTGAGCTTCTTTTGCACCTAGTATCGAGCCCTAGCAATGTAGAGATGTTTATGCAGGCCTCCGAGCCTCAAAAAAAAAGGACACACTGTGGGGAGCTAGCCTCACTGGCTCCCTGAGCCAGCTATTTTCCTTGCCATGGCTCCTGGTGATCCTCTCCTCCTGCTGGGGCAGAGAAGTCCAGGTCTTCCGCAAATGATCCTTTGAGCTACGAGGGGGCCCTAGAGTGACCCACTAGTCCTGGGGTCAGCTGCAGACAGTCTTTAATCCATCATGGCATCAGGGGAATTGTCCTCCTAGCTTTCTATGGTGTTGCCCCGTTCAAGTCCAGGGTCTAACTATCCGTCTTTGCCTTGCATTTATAAGTGGGAGTGGAAAGTTCTAGATACCAGGCCAATCCTGGGATGCCGTAGCACCCTGCCCCACCCCCTGCAAAGCATTCTGAGACAATCCAATATGGCACTGTCAAGTGGTCTATGTGCACAGCTCCTCTGAGGGCCTCAGCGTGGCCCTGGCTGGCAGGGAGATTCCCACCAAAAATTCAAAGGGGATGCCCTTCTGTGTTGGTTCCAAATGCCTGGGCTTCCTCCTTTGTTCAGTGTGCCTCGGCTGTCCCAACCCCGGTGCAGTGCGATAGATAATTTCTGGATGCAGATTTTCCTCCCCACCCCTTCCTCTGCAGGAGCAGAGAGAAAACTGATAATTGTTCCCTTTGTGTGGGGAGGTCTTTGTTCCCTCTGCTCGGAAGCAGAGTAATTAACCTGGCCCAGCAAGGTGACAAAAGACAGAGCTGAACCACAGAAATGGCACATTTCTGGACGACCCATAGGGTGTACATGCATGTTCTTGGGATCTGGATATTGAAACTCCAAGCTCATGTTCCACCCCAGTTTGTTACCTCACGTGTCTGTGTAGGCCCAAGTGGAGCAAAACTGCAATTTAAGGTAGATTCCCCCCTAGGTGTACAATACAGTGACAATGCAGATAATCCAGTAAAACTTACTGACCTATCTTTGTGTGGCCACTAATATTTCAAGACCTACCCCAGGTCAACATCTAACCTTGCAGAGTCCCGTCTGCTCCAGGCTAATCGTGTGCAATTACCAGGCAGCACACGCACACAACCATAGTCTTTCTCAAACACAGCCAACACACATATCCACGTGTAACCATCCCAGTGCCCCTCACCCTAGCTGCGTTGCAGCAGCCTCATCATAAAAGGCGGATACTGGCGGTGAACGTGCGAAGTTCAACCACCATGTGATTACCGTAAGGGACCCTCACCCACAGTAAAGGTCCAATAAGCGGGTGATTAAAAAGCAGAAAATATAGGTGGGTTGAGTGTTGAAAGCCTTTTCGCTACTATCCCTTTCAGGAAGGAAAAAAAAAAAAAAAAAGGAATCTCAGAACAAATGAGGTTTAACCAGAGATGTTTGATCGGTGAACATAGGAAAGGCGATAAGGCTAAACAATAACTTTTCAGTAGCAGCAAAGCAGACCTGTGCTACGAGGAGACAAAACAAACAATGTCAGACAGGTGGGCCATCTGCCAGAATAAACTGTTTTAGTGCAGCAACTTCTAGAACATACAATATACTCCACCATTTCAAGGGGTAAAGAAAAACAACTCTGGTTGCCCCACTCAATCTTCAGGCATGTAGGTGGAAGCTCTAGAGGCCAAGGTCTAGAACCTGCCCCAGCGACTGTGAGAGGTCTGCCCTGTGAGGGAGACTGAGTGGAGTGCAAAGTGAGAGGTAATGAGGTTGGCATACCTCACCCTTCATGGCCAATCGGGGCCATGTTAGAGAGGAAACTAAATGTGAAGAACTTGCGCTACCGCAGACATCAGTAGAGCGTGTCACAGAGTTATACGTGGTTAAAGAGCAGCGCAGGCCTAAGTTCCATACTAATGCAAGACAGGTGAAGTGTTCACTAGGAAATTGAGTGCATGATCAGCAAGGTCTTAGTTAAAGGAAAAGCTGTGTTTGCAAACCTAAAGGAATTTATGCACAACAAGCACGTATTCTGTGTTCTTGGTAAATTGAAAACGTGACTAAAGAATATGAGCAGGAGAAGGAGTTAGCCAAGAGTACACAGACTGATAAGATGTCTTGGGAGCAGAACACGGACGGTCGGAGGCTGGGGTGGCGATTGTTGAAAGGGTAGAGTATATCCCTTTTCACAATTTGTAAGACGCAAAGGTCAAACATCCAAACTAGGCTCTACACAACCAAGGATCTGCCTACATTAACCACCACCTGAACTTCCACCAAACTTAGAGAATACTACGCTCCACCTCCATTTCACTTGCCCATACTCCACGCATCTACCGAAGCAGAAGTGGAGGACGCTCTTTCTCCCACATTGCAGCAAAGCCCTGGAACAGCCTCCCCATGCAACTCTGGACCATCACCTCACTTCTAGAATTCAGAATGGCCCTCAAACCTGGCTGTTCAAATAAGCCTCCAGGACCTGCAAGCGCATGGATACCCTATCGCGTGATTAGCCACGCTTAATCCTGATTAAGTGCTTGTCCTCCACGCTTGTAGAGGGAGGATACCTGTTCTCAAACGGGCTGTGTGTTCAGGTAACATGGAACTATGGCTTCCCTGTGGTGGCTGAGGAAGACTAGGAGGAAGAAGAGGGTGGAGGAGGTAAGACATGCTGTCTTCCTTGACCACATCCTCTGTATTGTCTGCAAGGATTAGTTACTTACCTGTAATCCTAGTTCTCTTCCAGGGGTATACTCATCAAAGTCATAAGCACTGAATTATCCCCGCCCAAGTGCGGGATCCCGGAGCATATAGAAATATACATATATATATATGTGTATGTTGGGGATCCCAAGTGCATAGCACTTCCGCGACATACATATATACATGTATATAAATACATAAATATGCAGCCTAACCTAATTCCAATAGGGCTAAATGCCAAAATTACATAGGTTTTTCCTGTACAGACAATAATCTCCCATATACACTCTGTAATAGAGAACATACACTATAATAGTGTCATAAAGAAAAACTTTATTTTCAGAAAGGAAAAAACAGGTAATAGCAGGCAGTTGGCCCATAGGCTGCATAGATGAATAAACATCACAGTACAGTAAAAAACTGGAACCTTGCCTTTAAGGCTTCCAAGAACTTGGACACTTTGCCTTTAAGGCCTCCAGGAGCCCCTCTGCTCCCATCATGCACCACAGGTGACAGTTAGGTCAGTTCTTTTTTTACGGTGTACTAACTTGTAGCAACCGGATTCTAAGATGCAATCACTACAAAAATATACTAAAAATGCTCGTCCGGGGAGGAGGGAGGGTTGCTTGCTTATGACTTTGATGAGTATACCCCTAGAAGAGAACTAGGATTACAGGTAAGTAACTAATGCACAAGTTACTAACTTGTGTAACGATATATCTGATAGAGACAGTAGTTAGTGACAGATTCCTTACCTTAGAATATCCCCAGGCGTCAGGCTGGATCCGGAAAGTTTTTGCGTAGCAGTACCCTTGCGCGTCGGTAGGCGGCGTCGTGCGGCTCCGCATCCGTCGTCGTGATCGCCGGGATGACGTCGCGGGCAGTACTTAGGCGCCGCCCCTGCGCGCTGACGTCAGTTCTGTACACGACTTTCCGCGCCAGGAACGCAGAGCCATGGAAGAAGCTGACATAGGTGTCTGAAAAATACTAGGGCCCTGAAAGGGATGTCCTTAACCCTAGAAATCAGTTCGCAGAACGGGGAGGATGGGTGGGCGGTAGGAATCTGTCACTAACTACTGTCTCTTACAGATATATCGTTACACAAGTTAGTAACTTGTGCATCTGAAAGAGACACGTCAGTGACAGATTCCTTACCTTAGAATAGATACCCCAGCAATACCAACCCCGGTGGTGGGTCTGCGAACAAAGATCAGACAAGGAAGTCCTGGAGGACAGAACGGCCAAAGAAGCCGTCCTTCCGGACTTGACTGTCAAGGCAGTAATGCTTTGTAAACGTGTGCAGCGAGGCCCACGTAGCTGCCTGACAGATAACCGGCAGCGGAACACCGCGGCCCAAGGCTGTGGTAGCAGCCGTTGCCCTGGTGGAATGGGCACGCAGCCCAACAGGAGGCTCCTTCTTAGCCAAAGAATAGCAGGTCTTGATGCACAAGGTAACCCAGCGGGAGATGGTCCTCTTGTGCACCGCCCGACCTTTTTGGCGCCCACGTAGCCAACAAAGAGCTGGTCATCCACCCGGAAGTGTTTTGTGCGGTCAATATAGAAGGAGAGCGCACGTTTTGAGTGCAGACGGTGGAGCCTCTCTTCCTCTCTGGAAGGATGCGGAGGCGGAAAGAAGGTGGGCAAAGTGATGGTCTGCCCAATGTGGAAAGCAGTAACCACCTTTGGCAAGAAGGACGGACGCGCCCGAAGAACAACCTTGTCTGGATGAACAGACAGAAAGGGAGGTTTGCAAGATAGAGCCTGGAGCTCACTCACCCGCCGAGCGGAGGTGATGGCCACCAGAAAGGCTGTCTTGAGAGTCAGAAGACGAAGAGGACAGTTATGTAGAGGCTCAAAGGGAGCGCACATTAAAAGGTAAGAACCAAGTTCAAGTCCCACTGAGGCATCACAAACGGAACAGGAGGGAAGAGGTGAGTAATGCCTTTTAAGAACCTGTTAACAGGGGACTTGAAAAGGGAGGGCTGATCAGGGAGCCTGAGGAAGGCCGAGATAGCACAAAGATAACCCTTGATGGTACCCAGGGCAGAACCCTGTTGGGCCAGAGAAAGAAGGAACAGAAGGACCTCAGAAAGAGGGGCAGAAAGGGGATTCACAGCCTTTGCTGTGCACCATGCCACAAATTTGTTCCACCTGCAGGCGTATACCACCTTAGTGGAGGGACGCCTGGCTGCCAGAATCACATCACAAACTTCGGGAGGCAAGTCGAAAGGAATCAACTGCCGCCGCTCAATCTCCACGCAAGCAGGTATAGACTGGACAGGTTCGGGTGGAGGACCGTCCCCTGCTGCTGCGACAGAAGATCCTCCCGAAGAGGCAGACGGATCGGGGGATCGACGCTCATATTGAGTAGCTCGGGATACCAAACTCTTCGAGCCCAGTCCGGAGCCACAAGAATGACTTGGGCCCGGTCGTGTCGAATCTTCTTCAACACTCTGGGTAGAAGTGGTATAGGCGGAAAGGCGTACAATAGACCGCAACTCCACTCGTGACGAAAAGCGTCGCCGAGCGAGTGCCGCCTTGGAAATTCCAACGCGCAGAACTGATGACATTGCGTGTTCTCTTCGGTGGCGAATAGATCTAACCAAGGCTCTCCCCACTGTAGAAAGAGTCCTTGCGCCACTTCCGAGTGAAGACGCCACTCGTGATCCATCATGCACCTGCGGCTGAGTTCGTCCGCCCTGGCATTCAGGGAACCTGCCAGGTGTTGAACCATCAGGAACATGCCCTGATGTTCCAGCCATGTCCAGAGGCGCAGAGCCTCCTGACAAAGGGTCCACGACCCCACCCCGCCTTGTTTGTTGCAGTACCACATGGCGGTGGTGTTGTCTGTGAACACCTGCACTACCTTCCCTTTGACAGAGGGAAGGAATGCCTTGAGTGCAAGTCGGATCGCCCGGAGCTCCAGAAGGTTGATATGGAGCCGGGACTCCGCCGGAGACCAGAGGCCTCTGATCTCCGCCTCTCCCATGTGACCGCCCCATCCCAGAAGGGACGCGTCCGTCACAACTGTGTGCTCTGGCTGGGGAAGGGAGAGGGATCTGCCCATGACCCATTGCCGGTTCGAGAGCCACCAGTACAACTGTTTTGCAGTCCCCTCCGAGATCTGGACGTGATCGGACAGGTTGCCCTGGTGCTGCGCCCACTGGAACTTCAGGTCCCACTGCAGAGCCCGCATATGCCATCTGGCATGATCGACCAGCAGGATGCAGGAGGCCATGAGGCCCAGCAGCCTCAGGGTCATCCGTACCGAAACCCAGGATAAAGGCTGAAAGATCGGAATCATAGCCTGAATATCCCGGACTCGCCGTTCGGGAGGATAGGCCCGAAACTGCGTCGTGTCCAGAACTGCTCCGATGAAAAGGAGCTGTGGAGAAGGAATCAGATGCGACTTTGGCACATTGATGGAGAACCCCAGCGAGTGCAGGAGTTCGGCCGTAGTCTGGAGGTGGGAGACGACTGCCTGGGACGAGCCCGCCTTCAGCAGCCAGTCGTCGAGGTAGGGGAAGACTGAAACCCCTGCCCGGCGCAGATGAGCTGCGACCACCGCCATCACTTTCGTGAACACCCGAGGGGCACTGGTAAGGCCAAAGGGGAGCACGGTGAACTGAAAATGCTCGAGGCCTACCGTGAACCGAAGGTAACGCCGGTGGGCCGGCAGGACGGGGATGTGGAAATAGGCGTCCTGCAAGTCCAACGCTACCAACCAGTCTCCAGGGTCGAGGGCAGTCAAGACCTGAGCTAGGGTGAGCATCTTGAACTTCTCCTTCCGGAGGAAGCGATTGACGTTCCGGAGGTCCAAGATAGGACGCATGTCCTCCTTGTCCTTTTTGGGCACCAGAAAGTAGTGGGAGTAGCAACCACGCCCTACTTCTGGGGTCGGAACACGCTCGATGGCCCTCTTGGCCAAGAGGGCCGTGACTTCCTTCTGCAGAAGTACCAAGTGATCCCCTGACATGCGGTGGAATTGAGGTGGCATGGCTGGGGGGGTAGTCTCGAAGGGGAGGGAGTAGCCCCTTCGGACAATGTCCAAGACCCACCTGTCCGAGGTGATGGGACGCCAGTGGTGAAGGTGATGGCGGACCATGCCCCCTACTGGCGTGCTGTGCACCTGAAAGGAGGGACTAGGAGGGCTTGGAGGCCGCGGACGGGTTGGAGGTGGTGGCCTGACCCGCACGCTGGTTGCCCGAACCGCCACGGCGGAATCCACGTCCTCGGCCACGCGAAGACGCCTGCTGCGCGGGCCGGTGGCTGGGCTGCTGACATGACGGGGCGCCCCTTCCGTGGCCACGATAGGGGCGAAAAGCAGAAGTCAGCGGAGGGCGTGTAGCAGAAAGGCCCAGGGACTTGGCAGTAGCCCGTGAGTCCTTAAAGCGCTCCAACGCATGGTCTGCTTTGGACCCAAAAAGACCGACTCCATCAAAGGGCATGTCCATGAGAGTATTCTGGACATCCCCTGAAAAACCAGTGGTTGTCAGCCAGGCGTGTTGCGTCGCAGCGCCACCGTCATTGCAATAGACCTGCCCAGCGAGTCAGCGGTATCAAGGCCACATCGTATTGTGTATTTGGCCACATCCCTTCCTTCCGCAATGGCGCGGGAAAGCAGTGTCTGGACCTCAGAACACTGGGGCAAAACAGTCGGCCCAAAAGACAAGCGGTGTTGATGGACCGCAAGCCAGCACTGGAGGAAGAAAAACCCTTCTTCCCAAATTGATCCAGGCGTTTGGATTCCCTATCCGGAGGGGCGGTAGGGAAGGCGGTTTGGGAAGCGGAGGCTTGGACAACCAAGCTCTCAGGAGTGGGGTGGACAGAGAGAAACAGGGGGTCGCCCGGAGCTGGGCGATGGCGTCGGGACACGTTCCTATCCACAGGAGCCCCTGTGTTGGGCTTGGACCAGGCGCCCAAAAGAACGTCAGTGAGGGCATCGTTAAACGGCAGCACAGTCTCCGTAGAGGAGGCTGCCGGCTGAAGCACCTCTGTCAAGAGATTAGTCTTGACCGCCACAGTAGGGAGTTGGAGATGTAAGGCCCCAGCCGCCCTACGCAACAACGTAGCAAAATTGGCTCCCTCCTCCGTAGCCACGGGAGGAGACAGCATGCCAGTGTCAGGGGAAGTATCTAGACCACTGGCATCCCCTAGACCCTCTGTCCAGTCCTCATCGTACTGACACTGTTGTGCCAGAGGGTCATCAGACCCCTCCTGGTCCTCCTCTGGTTCAAAATAAGGAGGAGGAGGGACATTTGGGACCCAAGGTCCCATCGGCGCCGGAACCGGCGTCGAGCGACGTCGGTCCGGGTCCATGTCCGGAGCCGGAAGGAACTGGGGGACGAAGCCGCCCGGAGCCCCAGGCGGCGTCGAGAACGGCACCGGAGACATCGGCGTCGGCGGAGGCGTGGTTAGGTCGACCGGCGTCGATGGGGGTTGCGGAGCCGAGATCGAGGCCGGAGCCGGGATCGAGGCTGGAGGCACGGGCGACGCCGGGGCCGGAGCCGTCGGAGACGCCGGAGCAACCCTATCAGGGCCCGCGGGGCCCGAAGGCGCACTGGAGGGACCTTGAGGCCCGAAGAGGCGGGCCATGGACGACAGGAATTCCTGTATTTGGGCCGGATCCGCCCCCGAACCCGGGAAGGACGGGTATTGCGGGGGCGACTCCACAGGCATGTCCGGGGCCGCGGGGGCGGGGACGGTGCCGGGAGGGGCCTCAGCCGAGTCGCGAGACCGGCGAGGCGAAGTCCTAGAGCGACGATGCTTTTTGGACTTTTTGTGCTTTGACTTACTGGACGACGAAGACTTCGATGCCGACGACCGGTGAGGACTCCGCGACCGACCCCTTGACCTCTCACGCGACCGGGGCGTGGCGCGGAGCCGAATGCCGGGCCTCCAGGAGCTTTCGAGACCGCTCTCGCAAAGCTTTCGGGTTGAGGGCCCGGCAGTCGGAACACGACTCCGTGTCGTGGCCTCGGCCGAGGCAGAAGAGACACTCCCGATGCGGGTCTGTGATGGACATCATCCGAGCACAGGCGCCGCAACGTTTAAAACCGGGCATCCCTATGACACCTTGAAGTCGATTCGAAGAAAACAGTGAAAAATTCACCCAAAAAGTTAGTCAAAAAATGACTAGGGCACTGCTCTTCCCGGATCTGCGCTTGCTGGCGCGGAAAAAGAAGAACTGACGTCAGCGCGCAGGGGCGGCGCCTAAGTACTGCCCACGACGTCATCCCGGCGATCACGACGCCGACGACGGACGCGGAGCTGCACGACGCCGCCTACCGACGCGCAAGGGTACTGCTACGCAAAAACTTTCCGGATCCAGCCTGACGCCTGGGGATATTCCAAGGTAAGGAATCTGTCACTAACGTGTCTCTTTCAGATCCTTCTCTTCCAGGGGATACTGATCAATAGTCATAAGCACTGAATAGAGTAGCAAGCCCATACCCACTACCTCGCGGACGAGCAAATAGTATTGAAAAACAGAGCATCTTAACATGACATCAAGCAAATAAATTCCTCAGTGAGGCTTGCCCAACTTGGGCATCCGCCTGAGCATCCGAACCTAAGCAGTAATGGCGAGAGAAAGTATGAACAGACCGCCATGTAGCTGCTTTGCAGATTTCTGCTATAGGGATGTTCCTGAGGAGGGCAGTAGTAGAGGCCTTTCCTCTGGTTGAATGCACTTTAGGCCTTCCCTGAAGAGACTTATTAGCCAATTGATAGGCCAAAGAAATGCAGGAGACTATCCATCTTGAAATAGACCTTTTAGAGGCTGCCAAACCTGTATTAAATAGGACCGTAGTTGACAAACAACCGGTCCGTCTTTCTTATTACCTTGGTCTTGTCCAGATAAAACTTCAAAACCCTCTTAAGGTCTAACGAGTGTAGGGCCCTTTCAGGAGGTGTAGAGGGATTAGAGAAGAAGGTAGGCAAGGTGATCACCTGATTAATGTGGAAATCTGAGACCACTTTCGGCAGAAAACTAGGATGAGTTCTGAGAACTACCCTATTTGAGTGAAAAACAGTGTAGGGTTCCTTACAACACAATGCTTGCATCTCGCTGACTCTACGAGCCGACGTGATAGCAACCAAAAATGCCACTTTCCAGGACAAGTGCTGCAGGGAGGACTTGTGTATTGGTTCAAAAGGTGCGCCCATCAGTTTGGTAAGGACCACGTTGAGCTCCCACGGAGGAGAAGGGGCTCGTACTGGAGGGTACACCTTTTTCAACCCTTCAAGAAAATCTTTCACCACTGGCATCTGGAAAAAAGAACCCTGTGAAGGTGACTTCCTATATGCCGTGATTGCTGCTAAGTGTACCTTAATAGATGTAAACTGCAGGCCCGACTTAGCCAGGTGTAAGAGATACGGCAAAATGACCTGTTCCTGCCCTCTAACCGGGTCATGACCATTATTCAAACACCATAGGTAAAAACGCTTCCACTTGAAAGCGTAGGAAGCCCTGGTAGAAGGTCTCTTCGCTTCCTTAAGGATGTTCATACAGTCCGCTGGCAAGTCTAAGTGTCCATACTGCAAGACTTCAGGAGCCATGCTGTCAGCCTGAGGGAAGGAAGGTTGGGGTGAAACACTCTCCCCTGGCTCTTGGATAGCAGGTCCAGACGGCAAGGCAATCTCTGGTGTGGAACCTCGGAAAGTTGTAGAAGGTCCGGGTACCACCACTGGCGTGGCCACTCCGGAGCGAACAGAATCATCCTGGAGTTGGTCTTGTAGAACTTGGTGATCACTGCTGGAATGAGAGGCAGCGGAGGAAAAGCGTAGAGTAAGCTCTGAAACCATCTTATCAACAGAGCATTCCCGCTTGAACCTGGTTGGTGAAACCTGGACGCATAGACGGGGCATTTGGCGTTTGTTGCATCTGCGAACAAGTCTATGTCCGGCACACCCCATCTTCGAAAGATATCCTGAGCCACTTCGGTGTTTAGCACCCAGTCGTGCGCTTCTACGAATTCTCTGCTTAGGAAGTCCGCCTGCACGTTTAGAATGCCCGGCACATGGACCGCCGTGATGGGGAGACGTCGTGCCAGAAGCCACTTCCAAATGGCTTGTGCCCCCTGGGACAGAATTCTGGACCTGGTGCCTCCCTGCTTGTTCAAATAAAACATCGTTGTGGTGTTGTCTGTCTGAATCAAGAGGGAGCTGGACTGAAGGGACGGAAAGAAGGATTTGAGGGCTAGTTGGACGGCCCTCAACTCCAGCAAGTTGATATGGTATCCCCTCTCTGTGTCCGACCATAGCCCTTGCACTTGAAGGTGATTCATATGAGCCCCCCAACCTTGCAGGGAGGCGTCTGTAACTATAGTCTGAGTCTCTTGATGGAAGGGAACACCTTTCATTAGATGTGACCGCTTTGTCCACCACATGATGGAGTCCCTGGCAGACTGGGGCAGAGTGATCCGATCCTCCCAGCTGCCCGACGCTTGCACCCACTGGTCTTCCAGAGCTTGCTGCAGGGGACGCATGTGCAATCTGGCATTGGGAACGATGAAGATGCAGGAAGCCATGGACCCCAGGAGAGAGGACACTTGTCTGTCGGGTGGCGAGTCTGCAGGAGTTCTCGGCATTTCATCCTGATCGATGAAAACCTCTCCGCCGAAGGACACACGCTTGCCTCCACGGTGTCCAGCGACGACCCTAGGTAGTGAATGTTCTGGGTCGGATTGAGAATCGATTTTTTGAAATTGACTCGTAGACCCAACTTGTTCAGTAACTGGAGACTGTAGGAAAGATGCGACTGAAGCAGGGATGGAGTGGAACTCTTCAGGAGCCAGTCGTCCAGATACGGGTAAATGAATATTTTGCGCCTGCGGAGAAAAACCGCCACCACTGCCATGCACTTTGAAAATGTCCGTGGGGCTGACTTGAGCCCGAAAGGTAGGACTCAGAACTGAAAATGGCGTAGAGCAACTTTAAAACGGAGAAATTTTCGATGTTTCCTGGACACTGGAATGTGGAAATAAGCGTCCTGCAGATCTATGGAGCACATCCAGTCTCCTTGATGTAGATGGGGGAAGATCTGGTGCAGGGCAAGCATCCGAAATTTCTCTTTGCGGATGTATTTGTTCAAGATGCGCAAGTCCAGAATTGGCCTGTATTCCACTGTCGGACCTCTTTTTTCGACCAGGAAATACCGAGAGTATATCCCCTGGCGCCTCTGATGAACAGGAACGTATTCTATGGCTTTTTTCTGTAGAAGACTGTTTACTTCCTCGTGTAAAATGTGATGACACAAGCGGACTCCTCCGCCCGGAGGAACCGATGGTGGTGGGATCTTGAACCGTAGCAAGTATCCATTTTGAACAATATTCAACACCCATTTGTCGTTGGTTATGTGTCTCCACTCCTCCAGATGACATGCAATACTTCCTCCTACCGGAGTGGCCCACGTGTTCAGAGGAAGCACTCCCTCATTGCTTTGATGGCTGCTTTGAGGTAGAGGCCTGCTGTCTATTGGTCCCTCTTCCTCTTCCTGGTCTCCGTTGATGGAAGTGAGAACTCTGCTGCTGCTCCTGAGCCGACCACTGAGGGGTTTGAACCCTCTGTTGGAACGGGCGTTTATCGTAGGGGCGGAAGCGCCTGCGAAATTCCTTCCGTTTCTCGAGACCCACAGCTTTCACCGTGTCCAGTTCTGCTTTCATCTTCGTCATTTCTTCATCCGCATGCGGCCCGAAGAGAGAAGACCCATTGAAAGGCAGGTTGGTTATCTTCCATTGGACGTCGGGTTTAAGGCCAGTCAAGCGTAACCAAGCAGAACGCCTCGAACAGATACCATGGGAGTATCCGTGGGCAGCCAGATCAGACGAATCAGCGGAAGCACTAATCACCTGATTCGCCACTAGACCTCCCTCTTGCAGTATTTCACGAAAGTCCTGCTGATCCTCTTTTGGGAGTTTATCCGCAAAACGGCCCAGTGAATCCCACAAGGATCTTTCATACCTCCCCAGCAGAGCGGAGGCACTGGCGACCTTCATGATAGAGGCTGAAGTGTTGCACATCCTTCTACCTAAAGAGTCCATCAGTTTGCCATCCTTATCCGGAGGCGCTGAGGAGTAAGACATAGATGAGTGCGTCTTCCTAGCCG
Source organism: Calotriton arnoldi (assembly GCA_963921515.1). Classification (NCBI taxonomy): domain Eukaryota; kingdom Metazoa; phylum Chordata; class Amphibia; order Caudata; family Salamandridae; genus Calotriton; species Calotriton arnoldi. Next base: position 3,075,005 of record CAWUFW010000322.1, on the reverse strand, counting down.
CCGCCACAATGATGGAATCCGGAGGAGGATCCGACCGAAGGAACGGATCTTGGTCCGGAGCCTTGTATTTTTTCGCTATTCGGGAAGGCACAGCTCCCACCCTTGCCGGTGTCAAAAAGGTCTGCATAGCAGGTTCGAGAAGGCCTGGGACAAGAGGAAGCAAAGGCCGAGCTGAAGTGCGATGATGGAGAGTCTCGAAAATCACTGAGGAGGAAACAGTCGGGACAGACAGATGTTCAGCTTATTCGCTCCTCTACAGAGAACCTCATTAAAAGTGCTGAGATCATCAATTGGAGAAACCCTGGATGGGGGTGTAGCCGTCAACGTTGGAGAATAATCTCTGATAGAGGACCTGGTGGGAGAAGACCAGGTGGGAGACCTCTGCCGTCTTCTCTTCGAAGAATGATAAGAACGAGATCTGTCCCTTGATCGAGCATGGCGGGCTTGCGGAGATCGTGATCTGCGTGGACTCCTCCTTAAAGCCGCTCTGGAAGAAACCACAGTCGGTGATCTTGATCTTTGAGGTGTTTTAGGGGATGGAGAATCCCTGGACAAACGTGAAGGAGAATAGGTCGGGAAAAGTCTGACCCCGGGCTACTGAGGGCCCTAGACTTCCGGCGCCGTGCATCTTCATCAACCACCGGAGAGCCCTCCGGGGAGACCTGGACAATATGTAGTCCTGGAGAAGATCCAGATCTTGAGGACGATCGAGATGCAGCTCTAACCTCCTCAGAGGCAACAGCAGGTTCTTTAGCTCTCGACGTCGAGCGCCTTGACGTCGACCTGTGCTTCTCCCTCGACGTCGACCTGTGCTTCTCCCTTAACGTGGGATGATGGATCGAAGGAGTTAAGGACTTCGCTGTCCTCGACGGCGACCTCACCTCCCTCAAAGACGTCCTCGACGTCGACCGTCTATGGTGACTCGGTGACTTCGACGTCGAACGCTCTCGCCTCCTCGACGTCTGCTTCAATGGCCTCAAAGTCTTCGACGTAGACTGGTCTCAAGGCCCCTTTGCCGTCGGCAAACTTCTCGACGTCGACCTACGGGGAGGCGACGGAGAGTGCCTTGACGTCGATGGATGTCTCGACGTCGATGGGTGTTTTGATGCCGATCGACCTTCGTCATGAACATACCTCGAGCCCGAGGCAGTATGCTTCAACGTCAATGTCTTTCTCGATGACGGAGACTCACGCCGTCTCGACGTCGGAGATTGTGTAGGTCGCTTCTTCGACTGCGGTAACTACGCCGACGGCGAACAGTCTGGAATCTGCAGTTTCCTCGATGTTGTAGAGGAAGAATGATGCTGACGTCGATGTTCCTGAAGAGAGGAGGGCTCTTGACACGCAAGGCCACTTTCCAGCCGGGCTTTTCCTCTCTCGAGCACAGCTTGAAGGCGAATCCTCTCCCTGTCGCGAAGAGTCCTCGCTGAAAACCTCTGACAATGATAACAAGTGTCAGGCTTGTGACTGGAAGGAAGACAGGCGATACACACGGAGTGTGGATCTGAGATGGCCATCTTTTTTCCACAGGATGGACATTTGCGGAAAAGAGCCGGCATTCTGACAGAAAAAAGAATGATATTTTGTCAGAAAATGATAAACCACTGCCAGCACAGGAAAACCGCAAAAAACCCAAAAAGAAAACAATTCCTGACAGGAAAGTCAGAAAAACTGTCGAACTCAAGCTCCAGGATCCTCATAGAAGGAGCCGGAAAAAAAAACTGACCCAACTGTCACCTGTGGTGCATGATGGGAGCAGAGGGGCTCCTGGAGGCCTTAAAGGCAAAGTGTCCAAGTTCTTGGAAGCCTTAAAGGCAAGGCGCCAGTTTTTTACTGTACTGTGATGTTTATTCATCTATGCAGCCTATGGGCCAACTACCTGCTATTACCTGTTTTTTCCTTTCTGAAAATAAAGGTTTTCTTGTATGACACTATTATAGTGTATGTTCTCTATTACAGAGTGTATATGGGAGATTATTGTCTGTACAGGAAAAACCTATGTAATTTTGGCATTTTGCCCTATTGGAATTAGGTTAGGCTGCATATTTATGTATTTATATACATGTATATATGTATGTCGCGGAAGTGCTATGCACTTATGATCCCCAACATACACATATATATATGTATACTTCTATATGCTCCGGGATCCCGCACGTGGGCGGGGATAATTCGGTGCTTATGACTATTGATGAGTATCCCCTGGAAGAGAAAGGTCGTTCACCTGCTGCTGTGGTTGTTGTGTCCTGTAAAGGTGACGTCTCTGCTGAAACCCTGAAGTTTCATAAACTGTCTGTAATCCCTAGGTTAAGATTGCAAACCAGGGGCCTTGCTGTGACTTTACTCTCTTTGAATCTCTCTAATGCAGAGTAAGTCTTAGCACCAAAGAGCCGAGATCCGTTGAACAGGAAGTCCATAAGCATGTTCCCGACGTCCTGTGAAAAGCCCGAGTTCCGCAACTAGACTTGTCGACACAGGGATACAGATGCCACCATGGCTCTTGCCACAGAGTCTGCAGTACCTAGGCCATATTGAATAACCTGCTTTGAGGCAGACTGCCCGTCCACTGTCAAATGGGTTTGGAGCTCAGATGACCCAAGAGGCAAGTAGCTTTGATAACCATACTCCCCACCCAAAACATTTGTTTGGCATACTGTTACAGTTTTTCCCCCCTCTCAATCAGACTGTGTAGAAGGGAAGGATCCATGGCTCAATTTAGATGAACAGGAAGGTTGTACAACCAGACTTTCTTGAGACTGGTGCACTGAAAGGAAATCTGGGTCACCAGGAGCCAGTTGGTAGCGTAGAGCTACTGATCAGGACATAGCAGTGCAAGTTGTTTGTTTCTCCAATATGGCTAATATAGGCTCTGTCAGGGTCTAACTGAAAGAAAGCAGAGGTCCTGATGAGTGGGAGGTGTAATGTAGAACTTCTGTAAGAACCTAACTTCCATGGTTGCAACTTACAACTCTAGCATTTCAGCTGCCTCTCTTATTACGTAGTGATATGAGGTCACTTCTGGAAAGGAAAGCCTCGCAGGGGATAGTAGTTCTAAACTCAAGGCAAGTGTCAAGGCTGCTGGCCACCTTTAAGCCTTCAAAATCTGGATCCCCAATTGTTTGTCCAGCAAACTCAACAGTATTTGGATCTTCTTGCGAGTCTGAGTCTCCATAGAAATATCTGGCCTCTTCAGTCAGCCTCTGTGTCCCCCTACGTGAGTGGTGGGGCGATAGAGGTAGTGTCTCCGATTGAAGTGGTGCCAATTTTGAAAGGGGGGGTCAGAGAAAGAGGCAGTGGATGCGTTGAAGGGGCTGGTTGCGGTACTGGTGAGGTTTCTGGTGCTGATGGCGTCTATTGTGGCACCAGTGATACGCTGAGTTTCAACGCAGTCACTGAGGTCAAAATAACCAGTGAAGGCGGCGTCCCCTTTTGCCTCATTAGTCCGATTTGTCCAGGACATCTGAGGCAAAGGCAATAATGGATTGGAGGGCGCCTACTGGTAGGGTGTCGGCAAGCCTCCCATTGAAGAGGCCATCAGCCCCATTGGGCAAGTTGGCACAGCAGGGGTAAGCATAGCTCTATTAAACATTGCGTTAAAAAATAAAGTCTGATCCGTACCAGGTCCTGGAAACTCTGGAACATTTGTCCAATGTGGGGCTTTGGCATCGGCTTGAAAGAAATGGAGCCTCGTCAGGTCCCCAGACAAGATGCACAGCCACATCAAAATGAATCCCAAGTGTTTAACCAGTTTATCACTTTTTATTCTGCTTTTTACCGGAATTTTCTCCATTTATTAATCTCAAAGTTTTCATGTTTATTCAATTTATCTAGCATACAAATTTCAAAATTGCTTTTCCAGACTTTTTACAGCAGCACAAGTGAGTTCAAAATTGCTCCCGTCAAGGTATCTTTAAACTGTACCCAATGCATTTCGGGACAATTCCCTTCCTCAGGGGTAACCAAAATACAAGCGGTTGTAAAGGAACCCATCAGCACAACGAATATAACATAAGCTTGACTACAGAAACTAATGAAACTACAAACTCTCTTAACATTGCGCCTAATAGAATTGGATTATCTGCGCTACATGCGAACTGTAACGTGCTACCCCTTAACAAGAATACATGACCTACAGTGACCCAAGTTCAAAAAATAATCCTTGTTAAAGACAGCACAAGAGTGCTCGTCAAACCAGCCATCGTAATGCAAAATAAAATAAATGTCAACCTCCTAAAAATACGTGACCCATCGGTGTATCCCAAAAACAAACAAATACATGTTTACAAATGCGACCCATTCACCCGAAAAAAAACAGACCAATATCACGATGTCTAATGGTGTGCTTACCAGATCTTCAGTTTTAATTCATACATGACTCAAAATAGCACCAGTGCACCAATGACCAGTTTTTATGCATAGAGGATAAATGTTTAAATTGCCATCCGTCATGCCGTTCTTAAATTGACCTTTGCTTTGGCATCGGCGCCACAAGTGGAACAGGGTCAGGATTCAGCAGTGGGTCAGATGGAGGGGCAGGCATCAGATCCGATGGAGTCACACGATCAGATCCTCTTCAGTTGGATGTTCCTGGTCTGACGCTGGTTCGAGGCAAAGTCGCAAGTCTTGGTGGCTTACGTCTGGAACATGACAATGGGATTCATGCCTCCTCCTCTTGCGCTTTTTCCCCCAAAAGATTTCAAAGACGGTGGTGATGGAAACATGGACAGGATTTCAGAAGTCTCCAGCGTTCATCCCGCACTCTGGCCAGGAATATTTTGGCATCTTGTTGCGCTCTGGCTATGAACGTTTTGGCCTCTCGCTCTTTAAACACCTTTGGATGCATCTTTTGGCTGGAATCACAAGCACCAACATCACAGTTGGGTCCAAAGCACCAAAGACCGATGTTATGAGGATCCGTGATGGACCTGTAATCTTTGCAGTTGCAACATGGCTTGAAACCAGATCATGTTGGCAGCGACATTGAGGAGGAAAACCGCACCTAACTAGGTTTAGAAAAGAGAAATTGTCAAATAATCACACTCTGAAGGAGTCTCAAGGACCTTCTGAACACGGGATGGGGCAGAAAAAAAGTAAATGATGTCAGCATGCCACTGTGGGTGCTTTATGGTTCCAGTGAAGTCAAAGGGTGCTGCGTCGTGCAAAGCCCATCAACGTCAGAGAGCTATCAAAAAGTTTCCATATCCAGACCGGCAGGGATAGTCGAAAGGTGAGAAATCTGCAGGTAGAGGTATCCATCAGAAACTTTTGTGCTCAAATGGGTGGGATCTTTTCTATCCGAGAGGACACAGATTGTTGTTCTCCCCCGCTTTTAAATGAGCAGAAAACAGATTAAGTATGTAGTTCCTGTTATGTTGTAATAAATACATGCTTTCCTTAGTTCATACCGTCCATTCACTATATGTGCAATGATATGTATATGCGGATGATTGTTAATTATTACCCTAGCAGATGGCAGGACACCTTTGTTAAATCAGCAATGACATCGAAAATGTTTGACCTTCTGTTCTCACATTTGTACAGAGGTGGATGCTGTCAAGCAACAAAACAGTTTTTAGATACAAGGGCTTCCTTTCTGGCAAGAAACTTTAGACCCTCACCAAATGCTGGTCAAGGTTGTGCACAACCTGGGAGTCTATATTGTTATTTACCAAAGTTCTAAATTACAAAGGTGGGCAGTAGTTGCTTTTGGCAAATAAAATGTCTCGAGAAGATCCTTCATTTTCTTGCGTTGGAAGTTAGTTTCACAGTTCTAATGGCCCCGATACAAACATGGTTGGACTACGGAACTCCTGTTGACTTGGTTTCCCGGATACTTTTAAAATATCGACAACTAGTGCAAAATACAGCAGCACACACTCTAAACACTGCAATCCCATTGTACCAAATCCTGACACCTTCATTGGTTGCCCATCGGGGGGGGGGGGGGAGTATTCAAAGGTTCTTTTGTTTTTCCCCCCACATGATCCACTAGGCGCTGCGTGCATTTTTGAGAACAAAATTCTTGGCACATAACCCCAAAAGTGTATTAAATACCACTGCCAAATTTCTGTTGGATGTCCCAAGAACTAATATGATCTCTTTAGGTGAAAGAGCTTTTTGTACTTCAGCAGCAAAGGAGTGGAATATTTTTTTTAAATTAAGACTTCTTTTTAACCTTTTTCACTTTGGTTCAGACCCGTCATCGTTATGTGGAGATGTTTATTCAACTGCATCAAGATGTGCTGGTTTACGTCTGATGACAAACATTAACAAAATAAAAATGAGCTGTAAATTTGATAATTTGACAGCTTAGCACTCAGTCAGATACAATTGCCATAAAGGGTTGGCCCTATAATGGTAAACCTGCTACTTTTTATTTTTTTGTCATCTTGGCTCCAAAGACAGACTTAGTTTACCAACCCTAAAGCACTACACAAAGGCAGGCAGAGGTAAAAGTAGATATCTTGCGCTCTATTTGTGGTAGTGTGGGCGAGCAGCAAGGCTTTATCAGAGGGTAGTGTTACACATTTATTGTACACACTCAGGCAAGAAATGATGTCACACACTCAAAGACTGAACTCGGACCAATTTTGATTGTATAAAAATATTATTTAGTTATATTTTATTTTCTAGAACCAAGCAAGGCCTGGTACAGGTAAGTATCTAAACACTTTGCAAGGAAAATGCAGTAAAATACAGTTTGAATGCAGTTGAATGCAATTAGATTGGTTACAGGCAAGTAATTTGTTTTTAAAACAGTTTAAATTACTTTGCAGTTACTTTTCAGATTACTTTGTACATTACTTTTCAGATTACTTTTTAAGTTACTTTCTCTACTCAGTGTGATATCCCTAGATATCGCACTGGGACATTTCCTACAATAAAGGTAAGTAATTCAGTTTTTGTACATTTGCAGTTGTTCCAGGTTTCATACAAACCAACTCCACACTTAAAAGGATTTTCAAAGATAAGCAGTCAATGCAATCCTATGGGAGGAAATGAAGTTATCGGTTTACAGGTAAGTACTTGGCTGTGGGAGTTGGGTTTCTGGGGTTAGAACCAGGGTCAAGGATGCACTCTCTAAACACCCTCAGCGGCACTAGGGCAGCCGGGTGCAGAGGCCCAATGTTATCCAATGGGGGATAGAGGGCCTCCGGTTGGTGGCCCGGTAAGGTGAAACCCAACCTCAAAAGACACCCCCGCATCCAGCCGCCCTGGAGAAGAGAACCCGAGGTGCACATACGTCCCCGAGCCCTCCAACTTACCTGTTAAGCTGTGGGTTCCTCCCCGAAGACTTCCTGGACAGAACCTGCAGCCAAAATCCAAAACCGGCAACCCCCATTGAAAACAGGGAACCCGACGCCAAAACAGCACCCTGCACCCAGCCGCCCCTGCGGGTGTACTTTGAGTGCTAACTCGGATCCCCCTTTGCCCTGAGCCTAACACCAGGAGCTTTGCTCCCACAACCCTGTGGCCTGCTCGTGAGCAGCAACCAACCGGAGGCCACCTATCTCCCATTGGATAATATTGGGCCTCAGCACTCTGCACCCGGCCGCCCTAGTGCTGCTGAGGGTGCTTTGAGAGTGCATCCTTGACCCTGGGAGAACCCTTGTTCTAATCCCAGAAACAACCCCAAAGACCGAGTACTTACCTGTTGGCCGATAACTTCCTTTCTCTCCATAGGAATACACTGACTGTTTTCCCTTGAAAATTGTGGAGTTGATTTGTATGAAAACCTGAAAAACTACAACTATGCAAAACTGATTTTACTTACCTTTTCTCTAGGGAATGTCCCAGTGTGATATCTAGGCATATCACACCAAGTAGAAAAAGTAACTTAAAAAGTAATCTGAATAGTAATTTCGACATTTTAACTTGCATGTATTTCAATCAATTGCATTTGAACTTGCATTCAATTGTAAAACCCTGCATAAGATTTTGCAAAGCATTTATTTCACTTACCTGTGCCAGGCTTGGCTCTAGAAATAAAATTACTTAATATTTTTATACAAACAAAATTGGTCTGAGATCAGTCACTGAGTGTGTGACATCATTTGCTGATTGAGTGTGTACAACAAATGCTTAACATTACCCTCTGATAAAGCCTTACTGCTCGCCCACACTACCACAAATAGAGAGTAAGGTACTATCTACTTTTACCTCTGCCTACCTTTGGGGTTCCACTGGACTCTGTGCACACTATACCTCATTTTGGTATAGTATATACAGAGCCAGCTTCCTACAGCACGGCACACAGGGATGTGTGCCACGTCGACTCTTCACTTTTCTCTGCACCAAAACATGCAGCCTGCAATGGCACTGTGTGTGTTAAGGTACAGGACCTTTAAGGGTGGCACAATGTGCTGCAGCCCTTTGAGGCCTTCCATCGTCACAGTGCCCTTGGTACCCATGATACCTTTTACAAGGGACTTGACTGAGGCCAGGGAGGTGCCAATTGGGGGTACAAAGGTACAGTTTTGGGAAAGAACACAGGCCCTGGGAACCTGATTGGCAGGGACCCAGGGCACATCAAGTCAAAGTGCATTAGTAGTCTGGCAAAAAGTGGGGGGGGGTTACTGCAACAGAAACCTACTTTCCTACACACTCCATCAACAGACCCATCATTTGGATTGCTGGAGAGGAGATCAAGAAAAGGGTCTCTCTCAGCTTCCTGTCCCTCAACTGTGACCATGAGCATGGTTACATCGGCTCTGTCCTAGTAGGGCTTTAGGATGTTGACATGTATAACCCTTTTGGTATATTTGCAACTACCAAGGTCCACCAGATAGGGTACCTCCCCTTTTCTTTCAAGGACAGGGTAGGGCCCACTCCACTTGTCTCTGAGGGCCCTAGGGGCCACACGTTCCAATACTCACACCTTCTGCCCTGGTTTAAACTCAACTATGGCAGCCTTTTGGTCATATCACTGCTTTTGAAGTTCTTGGCTGGCCTGAAGGTTTTGGCTTGCTTTCTCCATGCCATCCTGGAATGAAGACCAAGCACATAATCCACTAGTTCATGTTTGGCTCTTTGATGGGTTTTTCCCATCCTTCCTTCACAAGACTCAGAGGACCCCTAACAGGATGCCCAAACAGAAGTTCAAAGAGGGAGAACCCCACTCCCTTCTGTGGCACTTCCCTGTAGGTGAAAAGCAAGCATGGAAGTAAGACATCCCATCTCCTTTGAGCTTTTCAGGGAGTCCACCAATCATGCCTTTCAATGTCTGATTAAATCTTTCAACCAGGCCATTCGTTTGTGGGTGGTAAGGGTTAGTGAACTTATAAGTCACTCCACACTCCTCCCACACATTTTAAGTATGCAGACATGAAGTTTGTAACTCTGTCTGATACTACCTCCTTAGGAAAACCAATCCTGGTAAAGATACCAAGAAGGACCTTGGCCACTGCTGGAGCAGTAGTGATCCTAAGTGAAATAGCTTGAGGATACCCGGTGGCATGATCCACTACCACCAGAATATATCTGCTCCCTGAGGCTGTTTGAGGGCCCAGGGTGGCAACAATGGCCAACCATAGTACTTTACATATCAAATTGACGCAGGTACCTGTAAGGTGCATTGGATTGTCCTTGTTTTTTATGATTAGTACTGACAACAGGTAGGGTCAATGTAAAAAAAGAGTGCAAACCTTCTAAAAAATATTTGGGGGGGGGTCGTATTTTGGCAAACACAAGGAGATGATGGACGGAGCGCTGAAACTTTTCAGACACTCACCCCCAGTCACAGATCTGGGTTGAATCCATCATCATTCTTTAGCTCACTTCGCCACCTCAGTTCAGACCCAGCTATATGCAAATCAGTCTTGATCCTGTGCCTCATGGGAACAGTCCAGCCTGAACTGCCAAGCCATATTTTGACCCTGGAAGGCCCAGATTCAACCAATTACAAACCAAGGATAAAACTGCAGATAGAGCACCTTTTGTGACAGCTATCGAGCTCTTGGAATGCACTTCTGTTGCACTTCCGCTCTGCACCCCTCAGTAAGAAATTCTGCAATAAATGGTTGTTACCATTACTAACTTCAAGGCAGCTTCAGCAAAGAATACGTTTTAATAATGCTAACTGCCCTTTCTACTTGCTAGATTATAAGTCTTATTAATTTCTGAAGTTGCAGCACTACCTGGACATTGAGTTTATTGGGTGCTGTTGGCAGTGCTATGCTGGATCTGAGTTTATAACCCCCAATCACCTCTTAGTTGTAAGCCCGGGCTACTCAACTTCAATACCACCCGGAGAATCAAGAGCCCCAAGGGAATACCTGGGCTAACTAATACATTTTTAGGATAAAGTCTTTATTGACAAAAGATAGAGCAGGACAGTTACACAGCAAGTCGCCTACAACCCCAACCGGGCCGGCCGCTGCATCCGATGCATAATAACGGACAGTGCATAGGCCGTAAAAGAGATGGCTTCAGGTAAAAGGGGGAATACACAGCATGTCGCCTACAACCCAAATTGGGCCGGCCTCGTGGGGGAGACAAACCTGACAGGTCCTAATTACGTTACAAGTACAAAAAATAACCCCGTTGGGGACAGCTACTGTCATGCCACTGGTGTGCTGTGTGCTTAAGAGGCATCTCATCTGTTCAGGAGAACAAAGTAAAATAATATAAAATGACAAATAAAGGTAAACAAAACACCCCACCCTACCAACCCCCCACCCTCTTTCCTTCTGACTGTGCCTGTCCAAGTGTGCTTTTACTAGGAAGACCATCATATTTCAGGGGGACTGTGTTGTAGTGTCGTGACATCTTCCTGCTCCAGTGGTATTAATTTAAGAATACTCAAATATGACGGGCAAGTCAATTCCTTTAATTCTTTAGAGAGGATAGCGATGAATGGGGACCATATTTTCGCATAAGTAAGGGGTCTGCGTTAGCAGACAGTCGTTCAATTCCCAATAGTGACCAAAGTTGGTGAAGCCATTGCCTATGGTCTGGAAGGTTATTCGGACCCCAGTTTGCCAGAAGTATCCTGTGTGCGGCATTAAGGGCTATACCTATCTGTCGCCCCCTGATGGACCGGAGCGGATAAGTGCGAGCATTGGGAAGCCCCAGGAGTGTGTAAGCGGGAAATCGTGGAATCTCAGTCTTAAAGGCGCAGTCTATATCGTTTAGAACTGACTCCCAAAACCTTGTAAGCTCGGGGCAGTTCCACAGGAGGTGAATTAGCGTTCCAGGGTTACCACAGCCTCTCCAGCACTGGCCATCACATAGTGCATTCCATTTTTGCATGTGTGTCAGGGTGTAGTACCAGTATGAGCTGATTTTATAAGCCGTTTCAGTGTGACCCATGTTGAACACCGTGTGATGAGTCCTATAGAATATGTCCCCCTAATCTTTGTCAGAGAGGCTACGCCCCAGTTCCGCCTCCCAACGCTGTTGACCAGGCGTCTTTTGTGTGCGTGTGGTGTGTTCATAAGGAAGCAGTAAATTTCAGAGATGAGTTTCTTCTCGTATGATTTGAGAAGTAGCCATTTTTCAAAGGGGGTCATGGGTCTACTTGCTTTAGATTGTGTGTTGGGGCCAAGTACCCAATGGGTGAGTTGGGTGAGTGTGAACCTATCTTGCTCCGACAGCGAGTAATGTGATTTAAGTTTGCCAAAAGGGATGAGACCGTTATGGTCGAAGAGACAACCCACTCGCTTGCACCCACCGGCGAGCCATCGTTTAGCGACATTCACAGATAACCCGGGGGGGGAGACTCTGGATTGGCGAACAATGGAGTCATTGGGGAAGGGAACGACGATAGTCCGGCGGGGAGCCCCACCTTGTCCCAGACTTTTAATATAGGGCTTGTGACTGGAGGTTAATAGAGGCCCCAGGATCTGTGAGAGAGTCAGGCCTCCCTCCATATATGCGAGCCCGCCACTGTTAGATTCCATGAAGACCCAGTGCTTTTCCGTCATAGGACGGTTCCACTCAATCAGATATCGCAGTTGGGCGGCCTGGTAGTACCGCTTAACATTAGGGACTGCCAATCCACCCTCCCGCTTCGTGCGCTGTAACAGTTGTTTCTGCAATCTGGGTTTCGCCCCCCCCCCCCCCCCAAGATGAAGCGGTCTATGTCCCGTTGGAGCGGTCGCAGCTCGCCGGGAGGGGGAGAAAGTGGAAGCGCCTGAAAAATAAAGAGGGCCCGGGTTAGTACGTTCATCTTTACTGCAGCAATCCTGCCGAGCCAAGATAAAGGAAGGACCGCCACCGTTCTAAGTCCTTACGGATTGTAGCCCCGAGATTAGTAAAGTTAGCCCGAGCAGTTTTTGAGAGGTCCTGGTCCAACACAATGCCTAGGTAAGGGAGTGCAGCCTCCACCCAATGGAACTCATATTGTGTGCGGAATGTCTGCTCTGTGCCCGGCAGAAGAGTGAAATTCAATATTTGCGATTTTAACAGGTTTATCTTAAAGCCTGAGACAGCCCCGAATGGCTCTAGTTCGGAGATGATGGCCGCAAGAGAGGGGCTGGGCGACGGAAAAAATAATATTGTCAGCATAGAGGCTGATCAGATGCTGTTCCGCTCCAAACTTAATACTAACAGCATTGGGATTATCCCGCGGCCTCTGGGCGAAGGGTTCTATGTATAGGGCAATGAGGATTTGGGAAAGAGGGCAACCCTGCCTGGTGCCTCGCTCCACTCGGAAGCCATTAGAACTCACCCCATTCACCCGGACCTTCGCACTGGGCGCGCTGTTTATACTGCATATCCAGTTCAAAAACCGCTCGCCCATCCCGAAGTGTTTGAGAGTTGCAAACAGATGGGGCCAGTGCACTCTATCAAAGCTTTCTCCGCGTCTATCGCCAGCAAAAGTGCTTCTTCCCGGGAACGCTGGACTTTATCAATGAGATCACACACCCGCTTAGTATTGTCCCCACATTGACACGAAGAGATAAACCCTGCCTGGTCAGGATCAATCAAACCCGGCATCAGGGGGTTGAGGCGATGTGCGAGAATGCCTGCAAACATTTTCGCGTCGACGTTAAGCAGGGATATCGGGCGATAGGAGCTGCATTGCTCAGGGTCCTTCCCGGGTTTCGGGATCACAGAGATAGATGCTTGCAGCATGGATTCAGTTAGTGAACCGGTCTCAGCAAAGGAATTAAAAAGGCGGGTCAGCAGAGGAGCTAGTTCAGAACAAAATGTCTTATAAAAAATAGCGCTAAACCAGTCTGGGCCAGGCGATTTCATGGGCTTCAGCCTCGCAATTGCTGCAATCACCTCTTCTATCCTAATGGGTTGGTCAAGTGTGTCCGCTTCCAGGAGTGGCAGTGGAGTGATTGAAGCGGATTGGAGGTAGTGTAGTGGGTCATACGCTGCTATGTGATCTCCCTTGTATAGGTTAGAGTAGAAGGCCTGGAACTCTGCCGTTATGTCTGGGGCGTCGTGTGTCGTCAGGACCATTCGTGTACGGATAAGCTTTGACTGTATTAGCGTGTTGGGTACTACGTAAACAATGGGCAAGCATCCAGCCCCCTCTATTAGTACCCACATGGAATTTGTGTTTGAGGCGGAGCATGGCGTATTCTGCCCTGTCAAGGTCGAGGTGCTTGAGTTGAAGTTGTTTGTTCGTTCCAGTTTGCGCCAAATTCGGGGAGCGCCTGTACGTTTGTGGATGGATTCAAGTTCTAATACCCCTTTCTAAAGCTCCTCTCTCTTATCCCTTCCAAGTTTGTTATTGTGTGCTGATTTCGCAATGAGGGCACCCCTGGCTACTAGTTTGAGGGTTTCCCAGACTGAGGAAAGATGGACCCCACCGGTGTCATTAACCTCTAGGTAATCAGAGATCACCTGTTTGACTGAGGACACTATATCCGGGGAGTGCAGTTGTTTCTCGCAAGCGCCAAGGGGGTCGTTGGGAGAGATGTGTAGGGACAGTAAGGGTGAGTGTGATAGCAGCATAGACGGAGGGGGAGCGGGGTTCAATGGAGGAGTCTGTAGTGAGCTCCGACGCCGCAGGGGAGGCTAAGAAGTTGTCCAAAAGTGCGTAAGTTTTGGGGGCTGCTGAGTAAAACGTATAGTCTCTTTTCGCAGGGTGTTGAAGGCGTCACACATCGCGTAACCCAGTCAGCCAGCCAAGTCAGCCCCTCCGCAGTGAAGGCCCTCATATGTCCTGTCCGTTGTACGGAGCGGTCCAGCCCCCCACCCATGACTAAATTAAAGTCACCCCCCCACAAAAAGAGCTTGGTCGGGGGACTGCAGTACCCCCGCTAGCGCCTCGGTTATAAAGTGCTCTTGATGCTCGTTAGGGGCATAAAGCAAGGCTAAAGTAAAATGCGTACAAAAAACAATGTCTCAACCGGAAATTATTTCACAGGGCAAATTAAACAAACAGAATAAATCACAAGGAGAATTGGAAAAAGGGGAGACCCAAAGAAATTCGTAGAGAAACAAAGGTACTTATTTGCAAGTAGTTATAACAGCACTACAGTACATTGTATGTATAAGTAACCATTAGTGGGTTGTGCACTGAACGTGCTTGTGACAGTGAACGGCGCAGTGACACAATGAGGTGAGAGAACAGCGTGAACGGCACAGAAAGTACAACAAAATAAGTAGTCAATAACAAAAGAAGTTATATACAAGGTAGATATTTTGTTTGTGGCTTTGAATTATTTAAATTGACCACATTGAAGCCAAAGAACGGTGGGTGGTAGACGGCGTTTCGACCAGTCTGACTTCAGGTCGTCATCAGGACCAGGTTACTTGATTGGGTAATAGTGCTGTGTAAGCAAAAGAGAAACAAGAGTGAGGCCTAGGGGTGGCCAGGCGGTCAAGTGGAAATGATCAAGAATGAGTGAAGCGGAACAAAATACCTGAATGATAGGAGAAGGCATCCCAAGCGCAGGGCGTGGGAAGGAGGGCGGTCCAAAGGAAATCTGGGGGGGAGAAGGGTAGATTATAGAACTGGACCAGGGCACAAGGAAAAGCAAGTGTAGTAGGCAAAGGTCCTGAATCACGCCTGCAAGCGAATGGAGCAGGTAGTGTGAGGTAGGAAGGATGTCTCTTCCTAGGTAGAGCACAAACTTATGCAGGCTGGCGCTGGTAATTGTAGAGCGCAGAGTAGAGGCGAGTGGAGGAATCAGCAACTATGGGATACAGAAAGGGGGGGGGAGGGGTACCAGGTAAACTGAAGGAACCGGCAATCAGTGGAAGCCGTGGAGCCAAACGGTGGAAGTAACGTCACATACCTGATTGGATAAGAGACGAGGTGTATATGGTGGCGACGATCCTCGGGGAGAAATACCATGAATGTAAGTCGGTGGGTTCGGGCATGGGGGCACCGCGACAGCAACACGCTCAGAACTCCGGCGGGCTGAAAGGAACAGAGCACAAAGCCGCGGGAGCGGTCAGAGCGAGGAACAGTCAATGCTCGTAGGATGGCAGGCGAACGAAACCGACCCGTCAAGCTGCCCAAGAGGTGAATGGAGCAATGCTGGGGGCCGGCGAGAGAAGATACTCACAAAGGAGGCGGGGCACGTGATGAAAGGAAAACTAGCCCGAGAGCTAGAGGACATTACGTGGTGCCCCGGGAGGACAGGAGAGAGAAATGAGAAGTGTTTCAACAAGGCACCAGTGATCGTGACGAATCATAGGACTTTGTTCAATAATAGACATGATATGAAAAACAGTACACAAATGTTAATTTACAATAATTATACATTTGAATTAAAACATGACACATAAAAGATGCGGGTAAGATTAAAGTTAACTATAGGAATACATGTCATAATATCGTTCGAATGAAGTAAACAGTAATCGGTCAACCTGTCAGAGTAGAGACAGAGGGTGAGAATAAAATTATACATTGCATTAAATATAATCATGTCGTTAGGATGAAGAAATCAAGAATCGGTCAACCTGTACTGATAGAGACAGTGTAAGGGGGAGACAGAGGGGGGAGGGAGGGGACCGTGAGGGACAACAGGAGAATAATCGGAGAGTAATCAGAGAAGTCAATACATAGGCAAATTGAAATAAAACCTGTCACAATGAAAACAGAGATGATGGACAAGGTCAGGTAGGACAAGGGAGGTCATAAATATGAAAAAGCAGATTCATACATAGGATACTGATCACATTAGGGAAAGGAATAACAGCGGGATTGTCAAGGTGTCTCAATGGTCGTGTTCCACTCATCAAGTGTGTTGAGCCCATTATTGACAGAGTCACATCTTGTGATCCAGCGGCATTCAGATTTATTCAGGAGCAGATGTAAGTTGCCCCCACGCACTGGTAGTACTGGTTGATCGATGACTTGCCAGACCATATCGGTTTCTGAGTGGTTGTGGTTTTTGTAATGTGCAACGAGGGGAGCAGACTCAACGTTGCATCTTATGTGACTCTTATGCTGTGAGATCCGCTGTTTGACCATTTGAATTGTTTGGCCGATGTAAACAAGATTACAGGGGCAGCAAATAGAGTAGATCACATTGGTGGTCCGGCAATTAGAGAATTGTTTGAGTTGGTAAGAGCGGTCTCCGATGGTAAATACTTTCGTGTTGAGTGTGAGTTCACATACGGAGCAAGTTTGGCATTTGTAGTGTCCCAAAGTGGGTGGTAGGCCCCACAAAGAGGTAATGGTTTGGGTTTGCCTCCTGTTACCCGGCCAGGTGATCGCATGCACCAATTTGTCAGATAGGTTGTGACCCCTTTTGTATGAAAAGAGCAGTGGATCTTGGAAAGAGGGCTGATTCCGAAGTATGTGCCAGTTTTTTTTTGCTCACCTTGCTCACTTTGTTGCTTGAGGGGCTGTAAGTGGAGACAAAGGGGATGCGAAAATTAGCACGTTTGGGTGAAGGAGTTAGGAGAACGTCCCTATGACAGTACCACGCTCGTTTACAAGCGCGGGATACGAAGCATTTGGGGTAGCCACGGTTTAGCAATTTCTCGGTGAGAATTGCAGCCTCACGGAAGTAATACTTACGCCATTTACAATTCCTACGGATGCGAAGGAACTGTACATATGGTAAACCATCCCGAAGGCCCCGTGAATGGTAGTTGGAGTACAAGAGAGTATTTCGTTCCGAGGGTTTGCGGAATAAGGAAGTGCCAATCGATCCATCTTCGGCATGGAGGGTGAGATCAAGGAATGGTAAGTCATTGGATCTCGCATCTGAGGTGAAGGTCAAGTGAGATTGGCAGTTGTTGAGCCAAGAGAGGAATGATCACAAATCGTCACGGTTACCATGCCAGAGTAGAAGAATATCATCTATGTATCTGCGAAATAGAATCATCTGTTGCAGGTAGGGATTCGTAAGTGCAAGGATGTGTGTAGTTTCCAGGTTGTATACATAGAGAATAGAGAAGTTAGGAGCAAAGCATGCTCCCATTGATACTCCCTTGACTTGGAGATAAAGTATCCTTATATAGGAAATAGTTATTGTAGAGTGCGATCCGAAGTAGATCCATTATGAATTCAGAGGGGATGCGTGTGGGTCTGGATTGTGTATCCAAGAATTGTTCAATGACAGTCAAGCCTTCACTATGGGGTATGTTAGTGTAAAGAGATTCGATATCCAATCCCACCATCAAATCGGTCTCTTCATTGTGGGGTATGTCTTCAATGATGTTAATAAGGTGGGTACTGTCCTGAATGAAGGTATCAGTAAGGGGAACAAATTCTTTCAAGATGGCATCAATATATTTCCATAGGGGTTCCAAGATTGAGCCGCAGCCAGAGACTATCGGTCTTCCTGGTGGTTCAGTAAGGTGTTTGTGGACCTTAGGCAAAATGCACATGACTGGTGTTCTGGGATGTGGGTTATTCAAAAAGGCATGTTCCTTTTTCCTGTATCTGTTGTCGGATATTTGGGAGTGGATCAGACGTGAGGGTAAGGTAGTGGGTGGCATTAGAGAGTTGTCTCAATTTCCATATCGTATTTCTCAATGTCCATTACCACTAACCCACCACCCTTGTCAGCTGACTATCACTATCTGATACCTTCATTCGGGACAGTACCCACCTTATTTACCATTTATAATGGATCTACTTCGGATCGCACTCTACAATAACTATTTCCTATATAAGGATACTTTTTATCTCCAAGTCAAGGGAGTATCAATGGGAGCATGCTTTGCTCCTAACTACGCTATTCTCTATGTATACAACCTGGAAACTACACACATCCTTGCACTTACGAATCCCTACCTGCAACAGATACGTCTATGGCGCAGATACATAGATGATATTCTTCTACTCTGGCATGGTAACCAAGACGATTTGTCATCATTCCTCACTTGGCTCAAAAACTGCCAATCCCACTTGACCTTCACCTCAGATGCGAGATCCCATGACTTACCATTCCTTGATCTCACCATCCATGCCGAAGATGGATCGATTGGCACTTCCTTATTCCGCAAACCAACGGAACGAAATACTCTCTTGTTGTACTACAGCTACCATCCATGGGGCCTTCGGGATGGTTTACCATACGGACAGTTCCTCCGCATCCATAGGAATTGTAAATGGCGTAAGGATTACTTCCGTGAGGCTGCCGTTCATACAGAGAAATTGCTAAATCGTGGCTACCCCAAACGCCTCGTATCCCACGCTTGTAAACGAGCGTGGTACTGTCACAGGGAAGTTCTCCTAACTCCTTCACCCAAACGTGCTAATTTTCGCATCCCCTTTGTCTCCACTTACAGCCCCTCAAGCAACAAAGTGAGCAAGAAAAACTGGCACATACTTCGGTATCAGCCCTCTTTCCAAGATCCACCGCTCTTTTTGTACAAAAGGGGTCACAACCTATCTGACAAATTGGTGCATGCGATCACCTGGCCGGATAACAGGAGGCAAACCCAAACCATTACCTCTTTGTGGGGCCTACCACCCACTTTGGGACACTACAAATGCCAAACTTGCTCCGTATGTGAACTCGCACTCAACACGAAAGTATTTACCATCGGAGACCGCTCTTACCAACTCAAACAATTCTCTAATTGCCGGACCACCAATGTGATCTACTCTATTCGCTGCCCCTGTAATCTTGTTTACATCGGCCAAACAACCCAAATGGTCAAACAGCGGATCTCACAACATAAGAGTCGCATTAGATGCAACGTTGAGTCAGCTCCCCTCGTTGCACATTACAAAAACCACAACCACTCAGAAACCGATATGGTCTAGCAAGTCATCGATCAACCAGTACTACCAGTGCGTGGGGGCAACTTACGTCTGCTCCTGAATAAATGTGAATGCCGCTGTATCACAAGATGGGACTGTCAATAATGGGCTCAACACACTTGATGAGTGGAACACGACCATTGAGACACCTTGACACTCACGCTGTTATTCTTTTCCCTAATGTGATCAGTATTCTATGTTTGATTCTGCTTTTTCATATTTATGACTTCCGTTGTCGTCCTACCTGACCTTGTCCATCATCTGTTTTCATTGTGACAGGTTTTATTTCAATTTGCCTATGTATTGACTTCTCTGATTATTCTCTTGTTGTCCCGCACAGTCCCCTCCCTTCCCCCCTCTGTCTCCCCCTTACACTGTCTCGATCAGTACAGGTTGACCGATTCTCGATTTCTTCATCATAACGACATGATTATACTTAATGCAATGTATAATTTTATTCTCACCCCCTGTCTCTACTCTGACAGGTTGACCGATTACTGTTTACTTCATTCGAACGATATTATTACATGTATTCCTATAGTTAACTTTAATCTTAGCCGCATCTTTTATGTGTCATGTTTTAATTAAAATGTATAATTATTGTAAATTAACATTTGTGTACTGTTTTTCATATCATGTCTGTATTATTGAACAAAGTCCTATGATTCGTCACGATCTCTGGTGCCTTGTTGAAACACTTCTCATTTCTCTCTCCTGTCCTCCCGGGGCACCACGTAATGTCCTCTGGCTCTCAGGCTAGCTTTCCTTTCCTCACGTGACCCACCTCCTTTGTGAGTATCTTCTCTTGCCGGCCCCCAGCATTGCTCCATTCACCTCTTGGGCAGCTTGATGGGTCGATTTCGTTCGCCTGCCATCCTACGAGCATTGACTGCTCCTCGCTCTGACCGCTTTAAACCTCCCGCAGCTTTGCGCTCTGTTCCTTTCAGCCCGCCGGAGTTCTGAGCGTGTTGCTGTTGCGGTGCCCCCTTGCCCGCACCCACCGACTTACATTCATGGTATTTCTCCCCGAAGATAGTCGCCACCACATACACCTCGTCTCTTATCCAATCAGGTATGTGATGTTACTTCCACCGTTTGGCTCCACGGCTTCCACTGATTGCCAGTTCCTTCAATTTATCCGGTACCCTTCCCCCCCCTTTCTGTATCCCATAGTTGCCGATTCCTCCACTCGCCTCTACTCTGCGCTCTACAATTACCAGCGCCAGCCTGCATAAGTTTGTGCTCTACCTAGGAAGAGACATCCTTCCTACCTCACACTACCTGCTCCATTCGCTTGCAGGTATGATTTAGGGCCTTTGCCGACTACACTTGCTTTTCCTTGTGCCCTGGTCCAGTTCTATAATCTACCCTTCTCCCCCCAGATTTCCTTTGGACCGCCTTCCTTCCCACGCCCTGCGCTTGGGACGCCTTCTCCTATCATTCAGGTATTTTTTCCGCTTCACTCATTCTTGGTCATTTCCACTTGACCGCCTGGCCACCCCTGGGCCTCACTCCTGTTTCTCTTTTGCTTACACAGCACTAATACCAAATCAAGTAACCTGGTACTCATGACCACCTAAGTCAGACAGGTCGAAATGCCGTCGACCACCCAGCATTACCTTTGGATCCAATGTGGTCAATTTAAATAATTCAAAACCACAAACAAAATATCTACCTTGTATATACCTTCTTTTGTTATTGACCACGTATTTTGTTGTACTTTCTGTGCCGTTCACGCTGTTCTCGCACTTCATTGTGTCACTGCGCCGTTCACTGTCCCAAGCACGTTTTTATTTTTTTTTAAATAATTTTATTTGTACTTTTCATGAGACAGCATTAAACCAAATTACACAAATACATAATTAGGATGGCAATTGGACACCGTTCGACACTTCACATATAACATAAATCATGCATCGAGGTACACTCGCAATGAAGCGCCCTGAGAAACAAAAATTAGTAGCGTCAGCAATTGGGCATTCAAAACAGTAATCTTAAACACAGGAATACCTTTCCTAATACGTTGAGAGCCATAAGTGCACTATACATACAGGGGGGAGCACCCCAAATTCTCCCGTAGCAGTACCTGAAATAGAATACACAATTAGCTAGACATCTCATTGGGAGGAGCTGCTTACTTAGGGTTCGGGGGGACCGTATTGTCCGGTGGTGCATCTCTGACTCGAAGCCAATTTATGAAGGGCTCCCAAATATCTTTGGGTCTGGAAGCCATAGGCATGAGGTCCCAGTAAAGTGATAATTGCTCCTGGCAGTAAGCGATGTCCTGTATCCAATCCTTAACCCTAGGGCCTCTGACGGCCCCCCAGTGCATGGCAAGACGGCGTCTCGCAAGGACCAGCATCATGGCTGTTAAACGGCGGATTTCTGGGCGTGTCTCTGCTACATACCCTAACAGCATCACCAGCGGCGAGCGGTCAATCCGAGTTGTCTTTGAGCTTTATTTTAAAGAGTTGTAGGGGAGTTCTATAAAATCTGTGAAGAAACTTGAAGTGAATTAACCTCAATTTATAGTTTGGAGACAGATATTTCGTCTGGGAGCAGCACTGGGCCCATTGTTCATCAGTTGGTTGGTCACCCAGGTCAAGGCGCCATAACGCCAACGCCCCTGGATCTGACCAAGGAGAGTGTCGCTGAGTGGAGGTGTATAGTCTAGTGACTAGTTTGCGCGGCGATGGCGTGGTTAGCAAGTTATCTAGGGACTGAAGTGTCGGTGGAGGGGCTGGGAACGTAGAATGCAGTGTCCTGCATGCCGTTTTAAGCTGATGGAGCAGGAACTGTTCAAGAATAGGCATCGCTTCCTCCAGCCGCTCAGTGGGGCCCGTCAGAAAGGCACCATCTGGGTAGAGATCCCCCATTGTGTTAATACCCATGCCTCTTGCTCTGCCGATAGTTCCTTGATCATGTAAGAATGGGAATTGCGGGTGTTTAGCTAGTGGTATGGAGGGGGCATACAGCAGTGGGATCTGAACGCGCTTCCTCAGGCCCTCCCAAGCCCATCTCACTGTTTCAATCGTGTTAATTTCTTTGGGCGTGCGGCGGTATCGGTAGTATACGGCCATATGTAATGGGATAGGGTCAGCTACATCCCGCTCGGTTGCCACATGGGGTTGAAATGGGACAGGGTAAATCCAATAATGGAGAAATTGGGCCTGAGCACTCGGGGCATATAGTTCGAAATCCGGGGCACCCAAGCCTCCTCTATCAAGTGGGCGCATCAACAATTCCCAGCTGATCCTTGGCTGTTTACCTGCCCATACCATTGAAATGGCCGCCGATCTTAATGTTTTAAAAAAGGCTTGGGTCAGAGGGATCGGAATATTGACAAAGAGATATAAGAGCTTAGGAAGAACGATCATTTTAAGAATGGCTATTCTTCCCGCCAAGGATAGTGGAAGCACCGACCAGAATTTAGTTTTCTCCGCTAGCCAAATGTACAGTTTACCGAAATTTAGGTTCCATAAAGTTTGTATATCCCTACAGAGCCACACCCCCAGATATTTGACCTCCCCCTCCGCCCACACCAGGGGGAATTCAATAGTTCTGAGCATGGGTGTATCCGTCAGGGGCATAATGGATGATTTCTTCCAACTGACATTGATCCCAGATAGGCCTCCAAATCGAAGTAGCTCTCTGAGCAGTGGGTTTAAATTCTCATCTGGATATCTGACGTAGAGTGTCATATCATCAGCATACATGGAGATAGTAAGATTACGATCCGTGAAGATCAACCCACGCGAAGAATGATGTTGCCGAATTCGAGCTGCTAGGGGTTCCATTGCGATAGCAAACAGCAACGGAGAAAGGGGGCAACCCTGGCGGGTGCCCCTGGAGATCGGAAAGGCTTCGGATATGAGACCATTGGCTAGAAGTCTGGCTGTGGGCTTCATATATAACAGTTGGATCAACTTGATAAAGTTGGTACTAAACCCGAGACGCGGCAGAATGGCGAAAAGGTAGGGCCATTCAAGAGAGTCGAACGCCTTAGTGGCGTCCAAAAAAACCGCTGCTGCCGGCAGTTTAGGGTCAATTTGGTGGATGACAGAGAAGAAGGTGCGTAAGTTTTGGGCCGTTGACCGACCCGGAATGAACCCGGATTGGTCGGGTCGGGCTATGAGGGGCAGTAGAGGTTGGAGTCTATTCGCTATCAATTTTGCCAGAATTTTAGTATCTATATTTATTAGCGATAAGGGCCTGTAAGAGTCGCAAAGTGTGGGAGGTTTTTCCGGTTTTAGCAAAGTGATAATGACAGCCTCCCGCATGGATTGGGGCAACGCTCCAGTTTCTAATGATCCCTGGTAGACGTCTAGGGGCGAGGGTGTCAACAAATGTTTTATAGAAGAGTGTTGTGAGCCCATCGAGCCCCGGCGCCTTTCCAGAGGGAAGGGCACCAATTACCTGGGTGATGTCCGCTATCGTAAAAGGGAGGTCTAGATATTCCCTATGTTCTGGGCTCAACCATAATAATTCTAAGGAGTCTAAGTAGATGGCCAAGTCCGGAGAGGCCTTGTGTTGCTTGGCCTCGTATAGGGAGTGGTAGAATTTAGTGAAGTGCTCATGCGTGGCCGTTTGCCCACGGATGGGAGCCGAGTCATTGTCCTGCAGTTCGGTTATATATGTAGGTGCAGTGGATTGACGCAATAGATGAGCTAGAGTTTTGCCAGCCCTGTATCCCTCACCATATCCCCGCGCCCTGGCCTCTCTGCCCAGGAATCTAGTCTCTTGCTCTGCCGTTTGTTCAAACTCTGTGATTACGGTGCGGATAGAAGCTAATATTGTAACATCATTCGTGGAAAAGAATTGGGCTTCTAGTACCTTAATCTCCCGTTCTAGTCTGGCAAGTGTCGTGCGAATAGATTTAAGAACCCCCGATTGTTTGGAGATACAAGCCCCCCGTATGACAACTTTAAAAGCTTCCCAGAGTGTGGACGGGGAGTCTACTGTGCCTTCCTTGGTAGAAAAATAACGTTCGATTTCTAGGGCTATTTCAGCCTTAAAGGCCTGATCGAGAAGGCCATGTGGAGGGAGTCTCCACGTGAATGCTCGCGGACGTGTGTCTGGAACCCGCCACTGAAACAGCACCGGGGCATGACCGGAAAGAGTGCGGGGCAGGTGGTGTGTGTCAATCGCCCAGATGGTCATATCCGCAGATACCAGCCAGTAATCGAGTCGTGACCATGACTGATGAAACGAAGCGACGCATGTGCCCTCTCGTGTAAGTGGGTGAAAATGGCGCCAGGCATCGTGGAGGTTGTTCTCCGAGATAATAGAGTTCAGGAGTGTCGTGGCATTTCAATGGGGGTTGCGAACCGCACCCTCCCTGTCCATTGTATTGTCCAATACTGCATTATAATCGCCTCCCCATATTACCGTGTCGCAGCCCATCGAGACTATCTTGGCCCAGACTGTCAAAAATAATTGAGGGTCGTCCTCATTTGGGCCATAAATTGCAGCCAGTGTGACGTGGGTGGATAACAGTTGGCCGCGTATTATAACAAAGCGCCCATCTGGGTCTACCGCTGTGTGGTGAGTGCACCAGCCCAGGCCCCATCTGATAAGTATTGAAACTCCCCTAGCATAATTCGAATAGGTAGCGGAGTGTACCTTGCCCCATGATCCACGGAATAGCCTGGAGTCTTCAGGATTGCGAAGGTGTGTTTCCTGCAGAAAGCATATGTCAATGTGATGCCTACGTAAATACGAGTGCACTAGCCTGGCCTTCTTATGATCATTTAGGCCACGTATGTTCCACGTGAGGAATTTCACGTCAGTCATAGTGAGTGGTGGCGTGACAACCTGGCCCTACTTGTGATGTGTCTCGTAGCAACTGTTTCCCAGAGACTTGCCCAAGGAGTGTAATAAGTCTGTCCAGTGAGTGCACATAGTCAGCATCAAGCATTATGGCCAAAGCCAACCATCTCCAACAATAAAAATAGCTGTCTCTTAAAACCTGAACCCCATATACCCCCCCACCCCCTCACAGGTGAAGAACCAATACCTCCCTCCCCCCCTCGGATTCCCTTCAAATTTCTACTCAGGTATAAACCCATGGGAGATCTCCCTTTGGGGCACAGCTGGGCGGCGGTCACCTGCCATCAGACAGGGTGGCCGAGCCAAGGTCGATGAACCGCACATATCTAACAATGCATAACTAAACCGGGAATTCCAGGCCGCTGAATAAAGTACACACAATTTACAATTAGGGACATGCCGTTTTTTTTTTTTATCATAGAGCATAGCTATATCCGACACTATCAAGAACAACCAATATCACAGGAGCTAACATAGGCGCATACCCAAGTGACTAAGCACATGATAGCATAATGGAGCAAGTCTCACTCAATGTCACTTAGATTTGTGGGATGTGATGAGTGCTGCGAAGATCTCGCAGGCGAACTGCGCGGGCATATGTGCACTGTCACAAGCACGTTCAGTGCACAACCCACTAATGGTTACTTATACATACAATGTAATGTAGTGCTGTTATAACTACTTGCAAATAAGTACCTTTGTTTCTCTACAAATTTCTTTGGGTCTCCCCTTTTTCCAATTCTCCTTGTGATTTATTCTGTTTGTTTAATTTGCCATGTGAAATACTTTCCGGGTGAGATATTGTTTTTTGTACGGATACTTCACCCGGGTCTCGACTGGGTTAACGAGTATACTCCTGTTTCTTTGTGTCTATGATATAGTAAAATGCAGCGTACCCAGTTGCACCCTTATGGCCAATAGGCGGCTCTTAATCTCGAAAAAGGTGCCCAAGGATGACCCCTGAAAGCGACTAGATAAAAGAATGCCCCCCCCCCCGTTTCTCCTGGGAGGGGGGGGGGGGACAAGGGAACCTCCTAGAATGCATTCTATGGGTGTCCCGTGCTAGTAAGTGTGTTTCCTGGAGCAAGCAGATGTCCCCCTGCGAGTGTTCCAATAGAGAAAGTATTGCCGATCTTTTGACAGGGTTGTTAGGCCCTTTACGTTTATACTAAGTAGTTTGACCTCCATAGTACAAGTGGTAAAGGAAACTGAGCTGGTGGAGGTAAGCGGGCCAGAAAAGTAACTGCGCTGCATCTGTGAACTCAAGGGGAGGGGGGGTGGGGAACGGGACAGCCTCCGCAGGGCGCCCACACGTCGCTCAACCCATACATAGTCAGTAGGAAGGAGAGCCCCAGAACAAAACCCCTAACCCCTCAACATAAGGCAAAAAATTAGAACGAACCAATAGTCCTTACAGTCTTTCGTGACTCGAAAGTCGAAATCCAATGGGGATGTCCCGGCACAGCAAGCCAGCTCCATTCGAGGAGGGTCCGCACCTCCGCCCCCACCCGTGGATCAACCACCCTGCTGAGAGAGAACGATACCTCATGAGTCCATGTCTTGTTTCTCACCGCCGGAGAGGGAACGCAGCACCTCCGATCTCTCTTGCCATAGCTGCTGGGTCCGGCCTGTAAGGCGTGGGTCTCAAGCCTCGTCTAGGACCGCGGTTGTTCTCACCCCGGGCTCTCTCCGCCGAGAAGGGGCGCAGGGAGGAAAAGTTCGGGGGAGTGATCTCAAGGAGCTTATAAGCCTCGGTCAAGGAGCATATCTGGTGGGTCTTGCCGTTCAATTGGAAGATAAGGCGAAATGAATGGCCCCAGGAGTACGAGATGCCCTGAGAGCGAAGGTGGCCAGTGACCGGACGGATTTCTTTTCGTTTCAAGAGTGTGGATGCTGCTAGATCTTGGAATAATTGAAGGGGGTGGCTACGGAATAGTAGCTTCTGGTCGGAGCGAGCTGCCCTGAGGATAGCTTTTTTCTCCGTGAAGTTGTGGACGCAGACTAGGATATCCACCGGCGGACATGGCGGCGCCCTGGGGGGGGGCCAACTCTGTGACATCTGTCCAACTTGATGCTCCTAGTTATTTTGTCGCCCATGATGCCTCCAAATAGCCCCTGCACATATTCTTCCAGGTATGTACCCTCATTGCTCGTAGGGGCCCCCCTGATGCAGATATTATTTATCCGCGACCTGTTTTCTAAGTCTTCGGTCTGGGCTTGGAGGTCCTGCTATTGGTCCTGGAGGCGAATGATTTCTTGTTGTAGGGAATCAATTTCCGCATCTCTAGTCAGGGAGCCCTCTTCCAGGGCTGTCAATCTCTCCCCCACCTCGTCGATACCTCGGTGCGCCTCTGAGCTCTAAAGTGAGATCTTTTTTAACTGTTTGAAGATCCTCCCGGAGGGAAGCGAATAGTACTTCTAAGAACTCGCAGGTGACCGAGCCGTCCACTCCCCCATCTCCGCTCGATTGCTTCGAGTCTTCAGCTGGCGCTTTCTCATGAGTAACATGTGCTTCATGGATCTGTCCTTGTTCTTGCGGGTGGCCATGCTCCCTCTCCTCTACGGCAAAAAAAAAAAAAAAAAAAAAAAGGAGGTTCCCAAGGAGGGCACACCAGCAGCTGGATCACCGGGGGCCCTGGCCGCCTGATCGCTCAAACGCAGCTGTCTGCCTTTAATGAGGGGTCCCTGTAGAGACTGGATGTCCCCGGCCGGCCAGTCCCAATCCGCACCCCCTCCGTGGGCCACGATATGAGGGGAGAGCCATGAACGCAGGCCAAATTGCAAGGCCGTTAAGTGCTGGGCCAGGCCCTGCCGGTGACCCCCACCTGCGGATTTGGGTGCGGTCGATGGTGATTCCCAGAGACAGCCCGAATAGGCCCCAGACCCACCAATGCCAAACTGGTAGGCCCTGATGGCGTAGGGCCGGATCCCTGCAGGGTCTCAAGCTGCACCAATGAAGAGGGGATGCTCCCTCTCTGAGAGTTCCATTAAAGGTCGGCGAGGAAGAGAGGCCCTGAGGGCTGTTGGGAGGGATCGAGGGAATTGCACAGTCAACAGGCCAACACTGAGGAAATCGGGCCCGACCTGGTCCCACGCAACCCCCGGCCGCGGGCCTCAGAGCACGGCCCCTTGGGCTTAATCTACGGGACCTGGGAGGCGCCAGCGGTTCACCGCAGCCACAGGTGGTACTGGCCTATGCAGGGGGCAAATGTGGAGGTAGCTCACCCACCGCCAAGGCTCGCCGCGTCTCCAGGTTCCACACGCTGTGCAGGGCCGCTTCACGTGGGTGCGCCGTCCGGCGGCAGCCGATTGCTAGGCAGTCTATGCAGCAGCCCCCAGACTGGGGGGGGGGGGACGGGACAGACAGCCTGCCTCTACCTCCACTCCAGCGGTCCCTCCGGGACACAGGCTGCGACCGCAGAGCAGTTAACAGGCACCGGCAAGCCGTCCCTTGCGCCGTTTCAAACGGGGAGCTGCCTCTACTACCACGCAGATTATGGAACCCCACCCGGAGCTCACCCGACAGGCCGCTGCTCTCGTCGCATCCGGGTCTCGCCGTCACTTGACGTCGCTCGTATCTCCGGACCGCACCACTCTCCCTCCGGTGCTGTGTGGCCCCCCCCCCTGAGTGCGAGACAAGCCGGGGGGGGGGAAGCAGATTTAGGTGGTTTTTACTGGGGCAGGGGCGGAGCGTGAGACAGACACGTCCACTCACTCCGCCATCTTGGACACGCCCCCGTAACTAATACATTTTTAAATGTTCGGAGTTCTTGACACTGTTGGCAAGTACATTCAAAAGTATGGATCTATGGAATATGCATCATAGGACCCCAGTAACTAGAAATGTGAAAATGAGCAACTTTAACAGTTTCTGATTTGTAAAATCTTAACTTGTACAAAACAAGACATGCAGATTGATTTAGATCTAGAATTTACAACATACCATTGTGTTTTGGAAGATGCTCCTCAAACTGTATGAGATCGGCAGGCTGGACAAGAACTGGATCAGGTCTCAGCTGTGGAGAAGGGAGGCAGGAAGGTACAGGTCCACACAAGAGATCCACAGGAGAAGTGTTGGTGAGGCACATAAGCTCCTTCTCAAACTCATTTGATTCTGTAAAGAGTCAAAAAAGGCCATATCTCACTGAATAAAATGGCAACTGCTAACAGAGTAACAGGAATTGGTATTTGGGTATCTTGTAGGAATAGATCTGATTCACTGCACTATTTCCAGAGAGGAGCTTCACCGTTTAATTCTCAAAGCAAGCAGTCTAAACACCAACAAAAAGCAATAGTACATTTTTCAGATTCAAAAATTAAACCTACCAGTAGGTAGGAGTGAAACCTCTGCCTCATTTTCCACTCACACTGCTTGTGAACCCTTATTTTTTTTTCTCCAGAATTTAAACAGTTTTTTAAATTAGGCTTGCATCCCTAGTAGTTAAGTAATGAAACTATGTCTAACAAAATGTAACTTAGTCACTATGGTATTCAGGCCTCATCTCTTTGGGGTAAACTGAAAAGGATGGTTACAGCTTAAGTTGTGTGTAAGATACACAGGTTTATAGCTGGACCTCACAGCGTAATTGATTTCATGCCTCATGTAAATACTATGCAATGTATATAAAAAAGTAGACCCCTCTCTCTGGAAGAACACAAACTACTTGCTGCTGTGGAGCAGACGCACAAGTTACTAACTTGTGTAACGATATATCTGTAAGAGACAGTAGTTAGTGACAGATTCCTTACCTTAGAATATCCCCAGGCGTCGGGCTGGATCCGGAAAGTTTTGCGTAGCAGTACCCTTGCGTGTCGGTAGGCGGCGTCGTGCGGCTTCACGTCCGTCGTCGGCATTGCCGGATGACGTCGCGGCCAGTAGACGCCGCCCATGCGCGCTGGCGTCAGTTCTGTACACGACTTTCCGCGCCAGGAACGCAGAGCCATGCAAGAAGCTGACATAGGTGTCTGAAAAAATACTAGGGCCCTGAAAGGGATGTCCTTAACCCTAGAAATCAGTTCGCAGAACGGTGAGGATGGGTGGGGCGGTAAGGAATCTGTCACTAACTACTGTCTCTTACAGATATATCGTTACACTAGTTAGTAACTTGTGCATCTGAAAGAGACACGTTAGTGACAGATTCCTTACCTTAGAATAGATACCCCAGCAATACCAACCCCGGTGGTGGGTCTGCGAACAAAGATCAGACGAGGAAGTCCCGGAGAACAAAATGGCCAAAGAAGCCGTCTCTCCGGACTTGGCTGTCAAGGCAGTAATGCTTGGTAAACGTATGCAGCGAGGCCCACGTAGCTGCCTGACAAATGTCCTGCAATGGGACACCACGTCCCAAAGCCGTGGTGGCGGCTGTCGCCCTGGTGGAATGGGCACGCAGCCCAACAGGGGGCTCCTTCTTAGCCAAAGAATAGCAGGCCTTGATACACAAGACGACCCAGCGGGAGATGGTCCGCCCGACCTTTTTTGGCGCCCACGTAGCCAACAAAGAGCTGGTCGTCCACCCGGAACTGCTGTGTGCGGTTGAGATAAAATGAAATCGCACGTTTTGGGTCCAGACGGTGGAGCCTCTCTTCCTCTCTAGAAGGATGCGGAGGCGGAAAGAAGGTGGGCAAAGTGATGGTCTGCCCACTGTGAAAAGCAGTAACCACCTTTGGCAAGAAGGACGGACGCGTCCTAAGAACAACCTTGTCTGGATGGACAGACAGAAAGGGAGGCTTGCAAGAAAGAGCCTGGAGCTCACTCACCCGCCGAGCGGGGGTGATGGCCACCAGAAAGGCTGTCTTCAGAGTGAGAAGACGAAGAGGACAGTTATGTAGAGGCTCAAAGGGAGCGCACATTAAAAAGGTAAGAACCTAGTTCAAGTCCCACTGAGGCATTACAAACGGAACAGGAGGGAAGAGGTGTGTAATGCCTTTTAGAAACCTGTTAACAGGGGACTTGAAAAGGGAGGGCTGATCAGGAAGCCTGAGGAAGGCCGAGATTGCACAAAGATAGCCCTTGATGGTACCCAGGGTAGAACCCTGTCGGGCCAGAGAAAGAAGGAACAGAAGAACCTCAGAAAGAGGTGCAGAAAGGGGATTCACAGCCTTTGCTGTGCACCATGCCACAAACTTGTTCCACCTGCAGGCGTATACCACCTTAGTGGAGGGACGCCTGGCTGCCAGAATCACATCACAAACTTCGGGAGGCAAGTCGAAAGGAATCAACTGCCGCCGCTCAATCTCCACGCCAGGAGGTGGAGACTGGACAGGTTCGGGTGGAGGACCGTCCCCTGCTGCTGCGACAGAAGATCCTCCCGAAGAGGCAGACGGATCGGGGGATCGACGCTCATACTGAGTAGCTCGGGATACCAAACTCTTCGAGCCCAGTCCGGAGCCACAAGAATAACTTGGGCCCGGTCGCGCCGAATCTTCTTCAACACTCTGGGTAGAAGTGGTATAGGCGGAAAGGCGTACAACAGACCGCAACTCCACTCGCGACGAAAAGCGTCGCCGAGCGAGTGCCGCCTCGGAAATTTCAACGCGCAGAACTGATGACATTGCGAGTTCTCTTCGGTGGCGAATAGATCTAACCAAGGCTCTCCCCACTGTAGAAAGAGTCCTTGCGCCACCTCCGAGTGAAGACGCCATTCGTGATCCATCATGCACCTGCGGCTGAGTTCGTCCGCCCTGGCGTTCAGGGAACCTGCCAGGTGTTGAACCATCAGGCGCATGCCCTGATGTTCCAGCCATGTCCAGAGACGCAGAGCCTCCTGACATAGGGTCCACGACCCCACCCCGCCCTGTTTGTTGCAGTACCACATGGCGGTGGTGTTATCTGTGAACACCTGCACTACCGTCCCTTTGACAGAGGGAAGGAATGCCTTGAGTGCAAGTCGGATCGCCCAGAGCTCCAGAAGGTTGATATGGAGCCGGGACTCCGCCGGAGACCAGAGACCTCTGATCTCTGCCTCTCCCATGTGACCGCCACATCCCAGAAGGGACGCGTCCGTCACAACTGTGTGCTCTGGCTGGGGAAGGGAGAGGGAGAGGGATCTGCCCATGACCCATTGCCGGTTCGAGAGCCACCACTGCAACTGTCTTGCAGTTCCCTCCGAGATCTGGACGTAATCGGACAGGTTCCCCTGATGCTGCGCCCACTGGAACTTCAGGTCCCACTGCAGAGCCCGCATATGCCATCTGGCATGATCGACCAGCAGGATGCAGGAGGCCATGAGGCCCAGCAGCCTCAGGGTCATCCGTACCGAAACCCAGGATAGAGGCTGAAAGATCGCAATCATAGCCTGAATATCCTGGACTCGCCGTTCGGGAGGATAAGCCCGAAACTGCGTCGTGTCCAGAACTGCTCCGATGAAAAGGAGCTGTGGAGAAGGAATCAGGTGCGACTTCGGCACGTTGATGGAGAACCCCAGCGAGTGCAGGAGTTCGGCCGTAGTCTGAAGGTGGGAGACGACTGCCTGGGACGAGCCCACCTTCAACAACCAGTCGTCGAGGTAGGGGAAGACTGAAACCCCTGCCCGGCGCAGATGAGCTGCGACCACCGCCATCACTTTCGTGAACACCCGAGGGGCGCTGGTAAGGCCAAAGGGGAGCACGGTGAACTGAAAATGCTCGAGGCCTACCGTGAACCGCAGGTAACGCCGGTGGGCCGGCAGGACGGGGATGTGAAAATATGCGTCCTGCAAGTCCAACGCTACCATCCAGTCTCCAGGGTCGAGGGCAGTCAAGATCTGAGCTAGGGTGAGCATCTTGAACTTCTCCTTCCGGAGGAAGCGATTTACGTTCCAGAGGTCCAAGATAGGACGCATGTCCTCCTTGTCCTTTTTGGGCACCAGAAAGTAGTGGGAGTAACAACCACGCCATACTTCTGGGGTCGGAACGCGTTCGATGGCCCTCTTGGCCAAGAGAGCCGCAACTTCCTTCTGAAGAAGCACCAAGTGATCCCTGACATGCGGTGGCACTGAGGTGGCATGGATGGGGGAGTGGTCACAAAGGGGAGGGAGTAGCCCCTTCGGACAATGTCCAAGACCCACCTGTCCGAGGTGATGGCACGCCAGTGGGGAAGGTGCTGGCGGACCCTGCCCCCTACTGGCGTGGTGTGGACCGGAAAGGAAGGACTAGGAGGGCTTGGAGGCCGCGGACTGGGCGGGGGTGGTGGCCTGACCCGCACGCTGGTTGCCCGACCTGCCTCGGCGGGAGCCACGTCCTCGACCACGCGAAGACGCCTGCTGCGCGGGCCGGTGGCCGGGCAGTGGACGTGACTGGGCGCCCCTTCCGTGGCCACGAAAGGGGCGAAAAGCAGACTGTTGCGGAGGGCGCACAGCAGAAAGGCCCAGGGACTTGGCTGTAGCCCGTGAGTCCTTAAAGCGCTCCAGAGCATGGTCTGCCTTGTTGCCAAAAAGACCGACACCATCAAAGGGCATGTCCATAAGAGTGTTTTGGACATCACCCGAGAAACCAGTGGTTCTCAGTCAGGCGTAACGGCGGAGCGCTACTGTCGTTGCAAGCGATCTGCCTAGCGAGTCGGCGGTATCTAGGCCACATCTGATGGTATACTTTGCCACATCCCTTCCTTCCACAATGGCGCGGGAAAGCAGTGTCTGGACCTCCTCAGGACACTGGGGCAGAACCTGCGCCACCGAATCCCACAAATAGTGGGAATATCGGCCCAAGAGGCAAGCGGTGTTGACAGACCGCAAGCCAGCACTGGAGGAAGTAAAAACCTTCTTCCCAAATTGATCCAGTTTTTTGGATTCCCTATCCGGGGGAGCGGTAGGGAAGGCGCTCTGGGAAGCAGAGTCTTGGACAACCAAGCTCTCAGGGGTGGGGTGTTGGGAGAGAAACAGGGGGTCGCCCGGAGCAGGGCGATGGCGTCGGGCTACGTTCCTATCCACAGGAGCCCCTGTGGTGGGCTTGGACCAGGTGCCCAAAAGAACGTCAGAAAGTGCCTCGTTGAAAGGCAGCAGTGGCTCCGAGGAGGTAGCCGCCGGCTGAAGCACTTCCGTCAGGATGTTAGACCTGACAGCCACTGTAGGCAACTTGAGGCGCAAAGCCTCAGCTGCTCTACGCAACACCGTAGCAAAGTTTGCTCCCTCCTCCGTAGCCACGGAAGGAGGAGACAGCATGCCAATGTCTGGAGAGGTGTCCAGACCACTGGCATCCCCAAGTTCCTCAGCCCAGTCCTGATTGTACTCACATTGGGCAGTGAGAGGGTCCTCAGACCCCCTCCCAGTCCTCTTCGTCCTCCAAAGCAGGTTCAAAGTAAGGAGGAAGGACCTGCGGGACCCAAGGCCGCATCGGCGTCGGAGCCGGCGTCGACCGACGCCGGTACGGCGCCGTGTCCGAAGAGAACCGGGGCACGATGCCGCCCGGAGCCCCGGGCGGCGTCGGGAACGGCACCGGTGAAATCGGCACCGGTGGAGGTGTTGTCAGGTCAACCGGCGTCGATGGGGGTTGCGGCAACGCCGGGGTCGAGGCCGGAGCCGGGACCGGCGGCGCCGGGACCGGAGTCGCCGGCGGCGCCGTAGGCACCCCAGAAGGGCCCGAAGGCGCACCGGGAGGACCTTGAGGCCCGAAGAGGCGGGCCATGGCCGACAGGAACTCCTGTATTTCGGCCGGAGTCGCCGCCGAACCCGGGAAAGGCGGGTAATGCAACGGCGGCTCCACAGGCACTCCCGGAGCCGCGGGGACGGTGCCGACAGGACCCTCAGCCGAGTCGCGAGACCGGCGAGGGGAAGTCGTCGAGCGATGACGCTTCTTCGACTTCGACTTACCGGAGGAGTGCGAAGACTTGGACCCCGACGACCGATGAGGACTCCGCGACAGGCCCCTCGACCTCTTACGTGACCGGGGCTTGGGTTGGCGTGGAGCCGACTGCCGGACCTCGAGGAGCTTTCGAGACCGCTCTCGCAAAGCCTTCGGATCCAAGGCCCGGCAGTCGGGGCACGACTTGGGAGTCGTGGTCACGTCCGAGGCAGTAGAGACAGTCTCGATGCGGGTCCGTAATCGACATCATCCGACTACAGGCGTCGCATAGCTTGAAGCCGGGCATCCCTACTGACACTGTCGGAGTCGAACGACTCGAGAAAAAACAGTGATAAAAATCACCAAAAAAAACGTAGTCAAAAAATGACCAGGGCACTGCTCTTCCCGGATCTGCGCTTACTGGCACGGAAAAAGAAGAACTGACGCCAGCGCGCATGGGCGACGTCTAAGTACTGGCCGCGACGTCATCCGGCGATCCCGACGACGGACGCGGAGCTGCACGACGCCGCCTACCGACGCGCAAGGGTACTGCTACGCAAAACTTTCCGGATCCAGCCTGACGCCTGGGGATATTCTAAGGCAAGGAATCTGTCACTAACGTGTCTCTTTCAGATATTACATTTTTTAATCTAGTGCGGCTACCAGCCTGTTACAGCAATGGGAAATGTAGCAGACTAACTAATGGTAAAAAGAAGTCAGTGACGTTTCTCTGTCAGGTGCCCCTCTCTGATAACCCAATATCCTATGAATGCAAGTTTACTTTAGTGTATTCAACTGAAACGTGCAGAACACATCTTATGTGCCAAGTGAGCACACTATCCTAAGCCTGGGGATTGACCCTCAGGAAAGCCAGAGACGTTTTGTAGTGGATGTATGAACCTAAAGGTTTCAGTGATCATTAACGGATGGGTTCAGAGTACGTTTTTATCTTTCGCACAACTGCTCAAAAGTAAGAAGCGGGAAGTCATGAAGTTCACTTACTCACAGAAGGTGCAACAGATTGCAGACAAACATTTTTCAAGTAGCTGAAACTTCAAGAAGTAATCTGCTTGAATGGGTATTCCTCATGGTACTAAATGCAATGTGCAGACACTCACGGGTAAATGCATCTTTACCACTATACTGTGCAAAAGGACTCAAAGATAAGCTCCAGTTCTAACATAAGAAATGCATTTTCTTTATTCTTACTGAGCAGCACCTGGTCAGAAAACTTGAAAGATCTCCATTTAATAGTGGATGTCTGCCACGTTACCCACTGCTGTGGCAATACGGGGAGTCAAACTCCTTTCATTAAAAAATCATGCCTGATCCACTGGAAAAAATGTAGATTCATTGTTCTTTAGTCTTCAAGAGAGGGGTGTACTTAGTAATTGGATTCAATAAGTGTAGGGACATGAAACACACTGATATGAGGAATTTGAGGGAAGACATAAAACAACAAGCTGAAAGGTAAACAAATCAAATGCGAAGACAGAGTAGAAGGAAAAGATAATTTACAAAGCCAAGTCCTAGTCTTGGCAACAGCCAACATGGTGACTGAAGAATGTTCTTCAAACCTTTAAATGCTCCCCCCCCCCCAATGGAAATGGTTTAGTGTAGGAAATGGCTTCTTTTTGACATGATCACCACCACTCTTGGCCAGGCATTCCATGCGATTTCGACTAGAAGGCCACTTTGTTCCTGCTAACCAGGTACCCAATGCCAGAACTCTTTCCCAAAACTGTACAATTGTCTCCCCTCAAATGGCAATACCTTTAACACCTTCTGTAAGTCCCTAGTAAATGGTATCCCTGGTGTCAAGGGCCGGATGCATCAGAGTCCCTAAGGGCTGCAGCACAAATTTTGCCACCCTAAGGGACTCATCACCAAACACAAGCAAGGCTGCCATTGCAGGCTGCGTATTTTGGTGCAGACAAAAGTGAAAACATGACATAACACACATCCCTGTGTGAATATTTGAAAGTATGATAGAATGCACACCTAAAGTTCATCTTGTTATATATATGGTGATGAACAAGGCTCAAGGCACGATTTCAAAAAGAACAGTTGGACAGAATGCAGAACAATGTCATACATTCCCCCCAGTACAGAGATCTGGGCCTAAATCCATCGTTTTTTTGCTCCCCATGCCATTCCAGTTTGAACCCAGCCATATACAAATCAGTCTTGACCCTGCGCCCAATGGGAACAGTCCAGCCAGAAATGCCAGGCCAGGCCAGGTCCTCCCTGGACTGGAAACAAGCATCCTAGGACAGGTTTCGGGGTTTCACCCCTCTTCAGCCAGGATAGCTTGACTCCAGTGGCATGGAGAGCACGGGACCCACATCTGGGCATACCCGTCCCACTCGGGGTGACAAATGCAAAAAGAACAGTGGATGGACTGAACGCAGAACAATGTCATACATTCACCCCAGTACAGAGATCTGGGCCTAAATCCATCGTTTGTTTGCTCCCCATGCCAAAGGTGAGCCCGTCTGCGCCCGTCCGCGCACCGGCCATGCACCGCGCCAGCCACCATGCTGATTTTAGGAGAAATCTACCTGCTGATACTACCTATAGGTATTAGAGTGCTTTATTACGGGCAATAGGTGTGCAGGGTGGTGTCCATGGGGAGTTTAAACAGAGATATGCCAGGGGCAGTAGCTGACTTCATTAAAAGACTCTCTTAGATGCGGTTTGCTTAATGTTAGGTCCCTCTGTAAACACTATATGGTGGAGACGCAGCTGCTGTTAGAGTCTCACGATCTAGATGCCCTGGTGATGACTGAGACTTGGACTCACCCCGTATCTTATCTAGAGCTGGGTTTGGCGTGTCCTCGGGGCTATAAAGCTTTCCATAAGCCACGCCCCAGCGGTAGAGGTGGAGGGCTTGGGATTATATTTAAGGAAGCATGGAATTTTTCCCCTATAGATATTGATGAGGTTGAAGGGGTTGAGCTACTGGGCTTTGCTCTAAAGGATCAGGGGAACCAGGTGCTGACTGGTATTATTTGCTATAGACCTCCAGGGACGGCCAGCCTCCTGCAACAAAAAAACCTGATTGATGTTTTTAGTAATATGGCTCTTTCACACGCCACACTACTTATATTAGGGGAGTTTAACCTGTGGGCCAACGGGAGCATGGACCCCGGGTATAATAATCTCCTACAATCCTGTATGGATTTGCAACTTTCTCAATGGTTGGTAGAACCTACACATACGGGAGGACATATTCTGGACCTTATTTTTGCTGGGAAAGACTCAATGGAAGTGGTGAATGTTCTGCCGGTTGGTTGGACCGATCACCATTTAATTCAATTAGATGTGTTTAACATTAGGCAGAACAGCCCGGCTGTGAAGGAAACTAGATGTCTTCTTAGTAGGGACTGGAAAGGACTCCTGAGGAAAGCTAGTGCTGCCCCTGTATTCCATCTTGAAGAATCCTTCGATCCTGGGAAACGGGTGGAGGATAATTACGCCACCTTTTGTCTATTTATTAAGGATCAACTTGACCAGCTTGTTCCACGAAAACAGGTTAAAAAAGTAGGCAAACCCTCCGCTCCTTGGTACAATGCTGAACTGCAAAAGTTAAAACTTGGCTGCAGACAAGCAGAACGACGGTGGAGGAGGGGGTACTCTGATATAGACAAAGCCGAGTGGAAGGAGAAAATCCTCTGCTATAAGAAAAATATTGCTTCTGCTAAAGCGGAATTTTTTGCAGATGCAATCCTGAAGGTACCCAATAGCTCCAAAAGCGTTTTTAAAATAATGAATGATATCGCCAGCACCGATTGCACTAAAAATAAGACTCTCCCTACGCAGGAACTTTGTGACAGTTTGGCTGCCTTTTTTGAAGATAAGATCTGCAAAATCATTGAAGGGTTGGAAGGGGATAGCACAGTTGATGGGGCTAGTGGTCCCCCACAGGATAGGAAGGAGGACTGGAAGGGGCTGAATAAAGCTTCAGATCAGAGGCCTCTTCTAATCATTCTGATATTCCCTCGGTGGAGGATTTTAATCGGATAGCTCTAGGGATCTCTTCCGGTTCATCACTGGACCCTCTTCCCCATAGGATCTGGAAAGCATTAGGCTCCGAGCTGTTCCCTATGCTAAGACAGCTATGTGATCAATCCCTGGGTAGTGGAATGGTCCCCTCTTGCTGGAAGCAAGCAGTTGTAACCCCTTTACTAAAAAAAACGTTGCTTGACCCAGCTTGTCTTAAAAATTACAGGCCTATCTCGCTCCTCCCATACCCAGTAAAGATCATGGAGCGTCTTGTAAGCAGGGCACTCTCCAAGTTTCTGGAGGTAAATAATTTACTGGATGACGTGCAATTCGGCTTCCGCCCAGGACATGGGACAGAGACTGCCTTGCTGACTGTGTTGGACGATCTTCGTCTGCGTGCGGACAAGGGTCATTCTACTATACTGATCCTGTTGGACCTGTCCGCCGCATTTGACACAGTCAATCACAAGGTTCTCCTGGAACGATTGGAAGGAGTGGGGGTAGTGGGCCTGGCTCAGAAGTGGCTGCATTCCTATCTGTCTGACAGATGTCAGGCTGTGGCCCTCCCCCCTTTTCAGTCTAAGTTCACCAAGATGCATCATGGTGTACCGCAGGGCTCTGCGATCAGCCCTATTCTATTTAATGCCTATATGCGCCCCTTGGTGGATGTTATTAAATCCCACGGCATAGGCCTTGTAAATTATGCGGATGACACCCAGCTTATTCTCTCCTGGGAGGGAGAACAGTCATCCACTGTGGAGAACTTCCATGCCTGTATGCAGAGCGTGGTATACTGGCTGAGAAACAACTCCCTGCAATTTAACGTAGATAAAACAGAGCTCCTTTACATTGCAGGTGGGAGAGTGTCATATCCTCTCCCAGCCAATTTTTGGCCTATTCCTGCCGATCCCCCGCTGGCACCTTCTAAGTCGGTTCACAATTTGGGAATCTGTTTTAATGAGAAGTTGACTTTGGAAAATCAAGTCAAAAAGACCGTTGGGAGCTGTTTTTCCCTTATTAGGGCCCTCAAGAAAATTCTCCCCATGCTCCCCGTACATACTTGCGCATTGGTAGTAAGGAGTGTCATCATGAGCAGGTTAGATTACTGCAATGCCCTGCTGCTGGAGTTCCCAAAATATTTAACCGGGAGACTGCAGAGAATCCAGAATGCAGCGGCCAAGCTGGCCTTGATGAGACCTAGTCAGTCCTCCCCCTCTCAGGCCCTTGTGGACCTTCATTGGCTCCCAATTCTGCAGAGGGTTCACTTCAAATCCCTGTGTGTCGTGTTCAAGGCACTGCACGGTCTAGGGCCAATACCGTTGCAGAGTAAATTTAGCTGGTATGCTCCCACTCGTTGTCTTAGGTCCTCTTCAGCTAATTGGGTGAAAGTACCTAGGGTCAGAAGAGCTAAACTGGGGGGGCAAGCTTTCAGTGTTGCTGCTGCAAGGCTCTGTAACAGCCTACCCACGGAGTTGCGACAGATGAAAGACCTTCTGCCGTTCAGAAAGAAAATAAAGACTTGGCTTTTTCCCCAGAGTATAATGCCATTCTGCCCTTTGCCACAGGCTTTTTTCCGTCTCTCAGCGCCAGGATACCCGGCGGGTTGCAGTGCGCTCTACAAATATTCCTTACATTACAAAGTCTAAACTGGGGTGGAATGGGGAGCAAAAGAACAATGGATTTAACCCAGATCTTTTGACTGGGGGTGAATGTTTGAGTTGCTCTGCATTCCGTCCATCATCTGTGTGTCTTTTGCAAGGCACGGTTTCGGCATGCAAACTCAGTTTATGATCTGTCCCAGTAGCACAAACAATTCACAAATTAATTGGTGCGCTGTCGCAAACCAGATCCAAGATGCAAAGCCATGTGGACATAAATCGAAATAAGATCAAAATCCAATTTAATCTAGGTAATCTATGATAATCCATTTTATTGCGTTTCTTCAAACATTTCAAACTCTGAACAGAGGCAAAGGGATTCCCATTTTTTCAAAACCACAGAAGTGCCCATCCAGGCTTATTTCAGTAGCAAGTTAGAATAAACTTTTCATCCTAGTTAACCATGCAGATAATCGCGAAATGAATTTCAGGCCAAAGGCCCTTCGTCAGGAGTAACTGTAGTATAAAAAAGACCAATCAGCAGCCATCAATGATTACATAATCAGGGGCATAAACATACAGTTAGCAAAATATAACATGCGATACATGAAATGAATACTTAGAAACTATTCCCAAGACATGCTGCAAAAGATTTCACCCTTAAATTTGTGCTCAGATAAACTGATGAATATTATGCAATACAAAAGCAAAACAATATTAAACATGTGTTTGCTATTATTCTATGCGTATAAAACACCAAATGTGACAAAGGACTCCACATGTGAAAAACCTGAAGATAAAAATATATACGAGCAAACTGCACGTGAAACTTACAATGGAACCAGATGCATAATCGGATTCAACTGAATATGAAACCAATATCATAATGCCGACGGCGTGAACACCAGCAACTGCATCCAAAAAACAGAACTGTGCACCAAATGCACAAGTTACTAACTTGTGTAACGATATATCTGTAAGAGACAGTAGTTAGTGACAGATTCCTTACCTTAGAATATCCCCAGGCGTCAGGCTGGATCCGGAAAGCTTTTGCGTAGCAGTACCCTTGCGGCGTCGGTAGTCTGCGTCGTGATCGCCGGGATGACGTCGCGGGCAGTACTTGGACGCCGCCCTGCAGCGCTGACGTCAGTTCTGTACACGACTTTCCGCGCCAGGAACGCAGAGCCATGCAAGAAGCTGACATAGGTGTCTAAAAAATACTAGGGCCCTGAAAGGGATGTCCTTAACCCTAGAAATCAGTCTCGCAGAACGGGGAGGATGGGCGGGGCGGTGGGAATCTGTCACTAACTACTGTCTCTTACAGATATATCGTTACACAAGTTAGTAACTTGTGCATCTGAAAGAGACACGTTAGTGACAGATTCCTTACCTTAGAATAGATACCCCAGCAATACCAACCCCGGTGGTGGGTCTGCGAACAAAGATCAGACAAGGAAGTCCCGGAGGACAGAACGGCCAAAGAAGCCGTCCCTCTGGACCCGACTGTCAAGGCAGTAATGCTTGGTAAACGTGTGCAGCGAGGCCCACGTAGCTGCCTGACAGATATCCTGCAGCGGAACACCGCGGCCTAAGGCCGTGGTAGCAGCCGTTGCCCTGGTGGAATGGGCACGCAGCCCAACAGGAGGCTCCTTCTTAGCCAAAGAATAGCAGGCTTTGATACACAAGGTTACCCAGCGGGAAATGGTTCTCTTGTGCACCGCCCGACCTTTTTTGGCGCCCACGTAGCCAACAAAGAGCTGGTCATCCACCCGGAAGTGTTGTGCGCGGTTGATATAGAAGGAAAGCGCACGTTTTAGGTCTAGACGGTGGAGCCTCTCTTCCTCTCTGGAAGGATGCGGAGGCGGAAAGAAGGTGGGCAAAGTGATGGTCTGCCCAATGTGGAAGGCAGTAACCACCTTTGGCAAGAAGGACGGACGCATCCGAAGAACAACCTTGTCTGGATGGACAGACAGAAAGGGAGGTTTGCATGATAGAGCCTGTAGCTCACTCACCCGCCGAGCGGAGGTGATGGCGACCAGAAAGGCTGCCTTCAGAGTCAAAAGACGAAGAGGACAGTTATGTAGAGGCTCAAAGGGAGCGCACATGAGAAAAGTAAGAACCAAGTTCAAGTCCCACTGAGGCATTACAAACGGAACAGGAGGGAAGAGGTGTGTAATGCCTTTTAGGAACCAGTTAACAACAGGGGACTTGAAAAGGGAGGGCTGATCAGGAAGCCTGAGGAAGGCCGAGATAGCACAAAGATAGCCCTTGATGGTACCCAGGGCAGAACCCTGTTGGGCCAGAGAAAGAAGGAACAGAAGAACCTCAGAAAGAGGGGCAGAGAGGGGATTCACAGCCTTTGCTGTGCACCATGCCACAAACTTGTTCCACCTGCAGGCGTATACCACCTTAGTGGAGGGACGCCTGGCTGCCAGAATCACATCACAAACTTCGGGAGGCAAGTCGAAAGGAATCAACTGCCGCCGCTCAATCTCCACGCAAGCAGGTGGAGACTGGACAGGTTCGGGTGGAGGACCGTCCCCTGCTGCTGCGACAGAAGATCCTCCCGAAGAGGCAGACGGATCGGGGGATCGACGCTCATACTGAGTAGCTCTGGATACCAAACTCTTCGAGCCCAGTCCGGAGCCACAAGGATGACTTGGGCCCGGTCGCGCCGAATCTTCTTCAACACTCTGGGTAGAAGTGGTATAGGCGGAAAGGCGTACAACAGACCGCAACTCCACTCGCGACGAAAAGCATCTCCGAGCGAGTGCCGCCTTGGAAATTCCAACGTGCAGAACTGCTGACATTGCGCGCTCTCTTCGGTGGCGAACAGATCTAACCAAGGCTCTCCCCACTGCTGAAAGAGACCTTGCGCCACCTCCGAGTGAAGACGCCATTCGTGATCCATCATGCACCTGCGGCTGAGTTCGTCCGCCCTGGCGTTCAGGGAACCTGCCAGGTGTTGAACCATCAGGAATATGCCCTGATGTTCCAGCCATGTCCAAAGGCGCAGAGCCTCCTGACATAGGGTCCACGACCCCACCCCGCCCTGTTTGTTGCAATACCACATGGCGGTGGTGTTGTCTGTGAACACCTGCACTACCGTCCCTTTGACAGAGGGAAGGAATGCCTTGAGTGCAAGTCGGATCGCCCGGAGCTCCAGAATGTTGATATGGAGCCGGGACTCCGCCGGAGACCAGAGGCCTCTGATCTCCGCCTCTCCCATGTGACCGCCCCATCCCAGAAGGGACGCGTCCGTCACAACTGTGTGCTCTGGCTGGGGAAGGGAGAGGGATCTGCCCATGACCCATTGCCGGTTCGAGAGCCACCACTACAACTGTTTTGCAGTCCCCTCCGAGATCTGGACGTGATCGGACAGGTTGCCCTGGTGCTGCGCCCACTGGAACTTCAGGTCCCACTGCAGAGCCCGCATATGCCATCTGGCATGATCGACCAGCAGGATGCAGGAGGCCATGAGGCTCAGCAGCCTCAGGGTCATCCGTACCGAAACCCAGGATAAAAGCTGAAAGATCGGAATCATAGCCTGAATATCCCGGACTCGCCGTTCGGGAGGATAGGCCCGAAACTGCGTTGTGTCCAGAACTGCTCCGATGAAAAGGAGCTGTGGAGAAGGAATCAGATGCGACTTCGGCACATTGATGGAGAACCCCAGCGAGTGCAGGAGTTCGGCCGTAGTCTGGAGGTGGGAGACGACTGCCTGGGACGAGCCCGCC
This sequence comes from Calotriton arnoldi, assembly GCA_963921515.1. Lineage (NCBI taxonomy): Eukaryota > Metazoa > Chordata > Amphibia > Caudata > Salamandridae > Calotriton > Calotriton arnoldi. Next base: position 3,030,945 of record CAWUFW010000322.1, on the reverse strand, counting down.
TTCAGCAGCCAATTGTCGAGGTAGGGGAAGACTGGAACCCCTGCCCGGCGCAGATGAGCTGCGACCACCGCCATCACTTTCGTGAACACCCGAGGGGCACTTGTAAGGCCAAAGGGGAGCACGGTGAACTGAAAATGCTCGAGGCCTACCGTGAACCGCAGGTAACGCCGGTGGGCCGGCAGGACGGGGATGTGGAAATAAGCGTCCTGCAAGTCCAACGCTACCAACCAGTCTCCAGGGTCGAGGGCAGTCAAGACCTGAGCTAGGGTGAGCATCTTGAACTTCTCCTTCCAGAGGAAGCGATTGACGTTCCGGAGGTCCAAGATAGGACGCATTTCCTCCTTGTCCTTTTTGGGCACCAGAAAGTAGTGGGAGTAGCAACCACGTCCTACTTCTGGGGTCGGAACATGCTCAATGGCCCTCTTGGCCAAGAGGGCCGTGACTTCCTTCTGCAGAAGCACCAAGTGATCCCCTGACATGCGGTGGAATTGAGGTGGCATGGCTGGGGGGGTGGTCTCGAAGGGGAGGGAGTAGCCCCTACGGACAATGTCCAAGACCCACCTGTCCGAGGTGATGGCACGCCAGTGGTGAAGGTGATGGCGGACCCTGCCCCCTACTGGCGTGCTGTGCACCTGAAAGGAAGGACTAGGAGGGCTTGGAGGCCGCGGACGGGGCAGAGTTGGTGGCCTGACCCGCACGCTGGTTGCCCGAACCGCCACGGCGGTAGCCACGTCCTCGGCCACGCGAAGACGCTTGCTGCGCGGACCGGTGGCTGGGCACCCCTTCCGTGGCCACGAAAGGGGCGAAAAGCAGAGGTTAGCGGAGGGCGCACAACAGAAAGGCCCAGGGACTTGGCAGCAGCCCATGAGTCCTTAAAACGCTCCAGCGCATGGTCTGCTTTGGAACCAAAAAGACCGACTCCATCAAAGGGCATGTCCATGAGTGTATTCTGGACATTACCCGAGAAACCAGTTGTTCTCAGGCAGGCGTGGCGACGCAGCGCCACCACCGTTGCAAGCGATCTGCCCAGCGAGTCGGCGGTATCAAGGCCACAACGTATGGTGAACTTTGCCGCATCCCTACCTTCCGCAATGGTGCGGGTAAGCAGTGTCTGGACCTCCTCAGAACAGTGGGGCAAAACAGCCGCCACCGAATCCCACAGGGAGTGGGTATATCGGCCCAAAAGGCAAGCGGTGTTGACGGACCGCAAGCCAGCACTGGAGGAAGAAAAAGCCTTCTTCCCAAATTGATCCAGGCGTTTGGATTCCCTATCCGGAGGGGCGGTAGGGAAGGCGGTTTGGGGGGCAGAGGCTTGGACAACCAAGCTCTCGGGGGTGGGATGTTGAGAGAGAAACAAGGGGTCGCCCGGAGCAGGGCGATGGCGTCGGGCCACGTTTCTATCCACAGGAGCCCCTGTGGTGGGCTTGGACCAGGTGCCCAAAAGAACGTCAGACAGTGCATCATTAAACGGCAGCACAGTCTCCGAGGAGGAAGCTGCCGGCTGAAGCACTTCCGTCAGGAGATTAGTCCTGACAGCCACAGTAGGCAATTGGAGGTGCAAGGCTCCAGCTGCTCTACGCAACACCGTTGCGAAATTTGCTCCCTCCTCCGTAGCCACGGGAGGAGACAGCATGCCAGTGTCAGGGAAGTGTCTAGACCACTGGCATCCCCAAGTTCCTCTGCCCAGTCCTGATCATACTCACACTGCTGTGTGAGAGGGTCTTCCGACCCCTCCCAGCTCTCCTGGTCCTCCTCTGGCTCAAAATATGGAGGAGGGACATCTGCGACCCAAGGTCTCATCGGCGTCGGGGCCGGCGTCGAGCGACGTCGGTCCGGCTCCATGTCCAGAACCGGAGAGAACCGGGGAACGACGCCGCCCGGAGCCCCGGGCGGCGTCGGGAACGGCACCGGGGACATCGGCGCAGGCGTGGTTAGGTCAACCGGCGTCGATGGGGGTTGCGGCAGCACCGGAGCCGGGATCGGGGCCGGAGCCGAGGCCGGGATCGAGGCTGGCGGGACAGGCGACGCCGGGACCGGAGTCGTCGGCGACACCGGAGCAACCCCATCAGGGCCCGCGGGGCCCGAAGGCGCACCGGAGGGACCTTGAGGCCCGAAGAGGCGGGCCATGGCCGACAGGAATTCCTGTATCTCGGCCGGAGTCGCCCCCGAACCCGGGAAGGACTGGTAATGCGGGGGCGGCGCCACAGGCACATCCGGAGCCGCGGGGACGGTGCCGACAGGGGCCTCAGCCGAGTCGCGAGACGAAGTCTTAGAGCGATGGTGCTTCTTAGACTTCTTGTGCTTCGACTTACCCGAGGAGTGCGAAGACTTGGACTCCGACGACCGGCGGGGGCTTCGCGCCCGGCCCCTCGACCTCTCACGGTACCGGGGCTTGGTGCGGCGCTGAGCCGACTGCCGGACCTCGAGGAGCTTTCGAGACCGCTCTCGCAAAGCCTTCGGGTGTAAGGCCCGGCAGTCAGGGCACGACTTCGTGTCGTGGTCTCGGCCAAGACAGTAGAGACACTCTAAGTGCGGGTCTGTGATCGACATCATTCGACCACAGACGTCGCATGGCTTGAAGCCGGGCATCCCTACCGACACCTAGGAGTCGAGAAGACTCTAAAAGAAACAGTGAAAAAATCACCCAAAATGTAGTCAAAAATTGACTAGGGCACTGCTCTTCCCGGATCTGCGCTTACTGGCGTGGAAAATGAAGAACTGACGTCAGCGCGCAGGGGCGGCGTCTAAGTACTGCCCGCGACGTCATCCCGGCAATCACGACGCCGAACGCGGAGCCGCACGACGCTGCCTACCGACGCGCAAGGGTACTGCTACGCAAAAACTTTCCGGATCCAGCCTGACGCCTGGGGATATTCTAAGGTAAGGAATCTGTCACTAACGTGTCTCTTTCAGATAAGCTGATCTTTTAATGCTTGCGTAGTGAACACAACTGGTGAAACTGATCCTGGTAACCCATACCGTACAGTTTAAACTCAAACACGTCTGGTGTATTGGCTGACTATATTCTTCCAGCCTGCCAGAAGATACAAGTGTCTGCCTCTCAAGAGTGACCGTGTAGGAAGCTGGCTCTGTATATACTATACCAAAGTAAGGTATAGTGTGCACAGAGTCCAGGGGATCCCCAAAGGTAGGAAGAGGTAAAAGTAGATAATATCTTACTCTCTATTTGTGGTAGTGTGGGCGAGCAGTAAGGCTTTATCTGAGGGTAGTGTTAAGCATTTATTGTAGACAATCAGGCAAGAAATGATGTCACAAACTCAAACACTGAACTCCGAACAATTATTTTGTATAAAAATATTATTTAGTTGTATTTTATTTCTAGAACCAAGCCAGGCCTGGTGCAGGTAAGTGAAATAATACTTTGCAAGAATAATGCAGTTTAATTCCGTTGAAATGCAGTAGAATGCAATTGGTTTGTTTACAGGTAAGTCAACAGTAAAAATTACTTTTCAGTTACTATTGTAATGTCTTTACAGTTACTATTGGGATTACTGTTTTAGTTACTTTTCAGATTACTTTTCTTACTCAGTGTGGTATACCTAGATACCACACTAGGACATTTCCTGGATAAAAGTAAGTAATGCAATTTGTTATCACAACACACTTGTATGCTTTTTCATAGAACTTCCAACTCCACACTTAGAACTTTGTTCAGAAAAGCAGTCAATGGAGCCCTATGGGAAGAAATGTAGTTATCGGTTTTAAGGTAAGTACTTTGTTCAGGGAGTTGGGTTTTTGGGATTAGACCAAGGGTTCCCCCATGGTCAAGGATGCACTCTCAAAGCACCCTCAGCAGCACTAGAGCGGTCAGATGCAGAGGCCCAATATTATCCAATCTGGGATGAGGGGCCTCCGGTTGGTAGCTGCTCACGAGCGGGCCACAAGGTTGTGGGAGCAAAGCTCCTGGACTTAGGCTCAGGGCAAAGGGGGATCAGAGTTGGCACACAAGGTGCACCCACAGCGGCGGACGGGCGCAGGGTGCTGTTTTGGCGTCGGGTACCCTGTTTTCAATGGGGATTCTCCGGTTGCAACAAATACTGCAGGCTCGTGGACTAAGATCTTCTGGAGGCGACCCCCGGTTGGAGAGTAAAGTTGGGATGTCATGGAATGCCGGGACACAGTCGGTTGGACCACCCAAGGCCGTGGGGCGTCGGGTGCAGGGGTGTCTTTTGGTGTCGGATTCTTCTTACCGGCTCCTGTTGCGGTCATCCTCCAGAAAGGGGCTGCAGGCGTCGACTGGAGACTTGAGGTAGGTCAGGGATCACCAGATCTAAGGTCAGGATCGCCGGGAAACCTTCTTGTGGTGTTGGGCCACTCTAACTCGGGCCGTGGGTGTCACATGCAGACTTGCGAATTTGGTCAGAGCCAGAGTCTGTGGGTGAGCAAATCCGGTGCTCAAGGGAGAAAGTCTGGTTTGGGAAGGGAGGGCAGGTCCTCCAGGTTCTGGGGGGCTGCTGGGTGAAGGACACACCGGGATTTCACTGGAGCAGGTAGAGGTCGAGACAGGCTGGTAGGGCTGGGGCCAAGTCAGTTGATGTCCTCCTCTTCTTCTTCTTTCAGCACGGCTTCTTCGGTCCTTCTTCTATCTTCTTGTCTGAGAAGGCAAGGTTCAGGGTTGCCCCTAAATGCTATATTTAGGGGTGTTACAGGTAGGTACAGATCAGGACCAATGGGTCCCTTCCTTGGGGTGGGTACACCCCCTATTCTGCCACGCTCCAGGGAGGGGGGCATAAGCCTACCTCTAGTTGGCTGGGTCCCCCCATCTTCAAGATGGCGGGGACAGGGTTATGCTTCAGCTCACCTCCCCCACCTGAAGGGTGGGGTTGGCAAAGGTGGGGACACCTCTACTCCTAACTTGGTTTTTCCACTGATTCTCCCGCCCAAAGTGGGGGGTCAGTACCGGTGGGGGCCAGTTGCTGGGAGCAGCAAATGGCTGGGGTAGCTCACAAAGGCGACAAGCCTTTGAAGCTTCCCCTTCGTGGACCCTGCTCTTCCTGGTGGAGGAGGCTTGGCACCTTGTCCCAGGATGTGCTTTGTTTCAGGACCCTGGGAGCAGGAGGCTCTCGGCCCAGGGGTCCAGAAACATGTCTAGTGGTGGCAGCTGGCGAATAGACACTCAGCCAAGACACTAGACTTGGGTCTTTTTTCAGGGGGCATCTCCAAGATGCCCTCTGATTGCATTTTTCATTAAATCCCACACTGGCATCAGTGTGGGTTTAATGTGCTGTGAAGTTGGATATCAAACTTCCCAGTTTTCAGTAAAGCCATTATGGAGCTGTAGAGTTAGTAATGACAAACTCCCAGACCATATACTCTTTATGGCTTTACTGCACTTACAATGTCTAAGAATTAGTCTAGACACTGTAGGGGTACAGGGCTCATGCACCAGTACCCTCACCACTGGTATAGTGCACCCAGCTAGAGGCTCACCTATGCCAGGGCAGTGGACTGAGGCATGGCACACAGGGATGTGTGCCATGTCTACTTCTTCACTGCTCTGCACCAAAACACGCAGCCTACATGTATGGTGCAGAGCAAAGTGAATTCGACATGGCACACACCTGTGTGCCATTTCTACAATCCACTGCCTATGGCATAGGTAAGCCACCCCTCTAGCTGGGTGCACTATACCACTGGTGAGGGTCCATTCTTAGACATTCTAAGTACAGTAAAGCCATAAAGAGTATATGGTCTGGGAGTTTGTCATTAAGAACTCCACAGTACCATAAAGTCTTTACTGAAATCTGGGAAGTTTGATATCAAACTTCTCAGCACATTAAACCCACACTGATGCAAGTGAGGGATTTAATGCAAAATGCACTCAGAGGGCATCTTGGAGATGCCCCCTGAAAAACGACCCAACTCTAGTCACCCCCAGACATGTTTCTGGACCCCTGGGTCAAGAGCCTCCCGCTCCCAGGGTCCTGAAACAAAGCACATCCTGGGCAGAGGGGCCAAGACTCCTCCAGGATGGGCAGGGTCCACGAAGGGGAAGCTTTAAAGGCTTGTCGCCTTTATGAGCTACCACAGCCATTTGCTGCTTCCTTCAACTGGCCCCCACTGGTTTTGATACCTACTTTGGGCGGGAGAATCGGCCGGAAAAACCAAGATCGGTGGAGAGGTGTGCCCACCTTTGCCAATCCCACCCCTCAGGTGGGGGACGCAAGGCGAAGCACAACTCTCAGTCCCCGCCATCTTGCAGATGGGGTTCCTAGCCAACCAGAGAGAGGCTTATGCCCCCCCCCCCCCACTGGAGAATGGCATAACAGGGGGTGTACCCACCCCAGGGAAGGGACCCATTGGTCCTGACCTTTACCTATCTGTAACACCACTAAATCTAGTATTTAGGGGCAACCCCGAACCTTGCCTCCTAAGACCAGAACCGACCAGAAGAAGAGAAGGAAGACCGAAGAAGCTGTGCTGAACTAAGAAGTCACACCTCGAACCAGCTCCAGCGATATCCTGGTGCGTCCTGCAGCCAGGAGCCCTCAAGAACCCGAAGGATCTGCCCTGCCTTCCAAAACCAAGACTGTCTCCCGTGAGCACCAGATTTGCTCACCCACAGACTCAGGCTCCAGCCAAATCCGTGAGTCTGCACCACTCTGCACTCGGCGCCCACGGCCCAAGTTCGAGTGGGCCAACCCCAAGAGGAGGTCTCCCCAGCAATCCGGATCTGGTGATCCCTGACCTACCTCAAGTCTCCTGATGATGCCTGCAGCCCCTATCTGGAGCATCCCCCCCGACCGCGAGCGGTGCCGGTATGGAAAACCCATGCCAAAAGACACCCATGCACCTGACGCCCCACGGCCTTGGGTGGCCCAACCGTCAGTGTTCTGGCATCCCACAACATCCCAGCTTACCTTTCCAACCGGTGGAAGCCTCCAGAAGATCTTCGTGCCCGAGCCGGCAGTGTTTTTTCTGACCAAGAGCTTCCCCATTGAAACCGACAGGGCTCCCGACGTCGATCCAGCACCCTGCACCCGTCCGCCCAAGTGCCACTGTGTGCCATCTTGGATCCCCTTAGCCCCGAGCTAAACCCTATGATCTTTGCTCCCACATCCAAGTGGCATGCCCGTGAGAGGCCCCCCTATCCCCCATTGGATAATATTGGGCCTCAACACTCTGCACCCGACCTCCCTAGTACCGCTGAGGGTGCTTTTGGAGGGCAACCTTGACCCTGGGGAAACCCTTGTTCTAACCCCAGAAACTCAACCCCAAAGACCGTTTAGTTACCTGCAAACCAATAACCTAATTTTTCTCCATAGGATTGCATTGACTGTTTTCCTCTGAAAAACATTTAAGTGTTGAGGGGGTTTGTATGGAAACATAAGAAACTTTTTGTGAAAACTGTTTCACCTACCTTTTTTCTAGGAAATGTCCCAGTGTAATATTTAGGCATATCACACGGAGTAGAAAAAGTAATCAGAAAAGTAATCTAAAAAGTAATTACAAAGTAACTGCAAAGTAATTTCAACTGTTTCTGAACATTTGACCTACCTGTAAAAGCTAACTGCATTCAACTGTATTTTTCTTGAAAAGTACTATTTTACTTACCTGCACCAAGTCCTACTTGGTTCTAAAAATAAAATACAACTAAGAAATATTTTTATACAAAACAGTTGGTCAGAGTTCAGTCCGTGTGTGTGAAATAATTTCTTGCCTGAGTGTGTACAATAGATGCTTAACACGACCCTCTGATTAAGCCTTTCTGCTCGCCCACACTACCACAAATAGAGAGTAAGGTATTATCTAGTTTTACTTCTGTAAGCCTTTGGGGATCCACTGGACTGTGCACACTATACCTTACTTTAGTATAGTATATACAGAGCCAGCTTCCTACAGTTACCGCCTTTGAAATGAGTGTTGCTTCCTTCACAGGAGAGGAAGCCGACCCCCTTTGTCCAGAGCCCTTTGGCACCTGGACAGGTGGGAAAATTAGCTAGTCAGGTAGGCGTGCCCATCCCAAGACTAGTGCCACTCGTAAGGTGACCTATTCTGTGGTGGATAAGGCTTTTCAGTTAGCCATCCTTGTGTTGGGAAACTGAGGAATTCTTGGGCAGGGTTATGCCCACTTCCCAAAGAAACTGGTCATTTAGGGGGCGTAGTGACCCACGGGCTCAGTAGCCCATTGGCTACTACCCTATACTACCCAACACCCCTAAATACAGCATTTAGGGAAGCTCCTGGCACCAGAAAAGAAGATCCTGCCACCCTGAAAGAAGGACGTTAAGAATCGCAAACAGCAAGAACTGAAGACCCAGCAACTGACCTGGTGCCAACCCTGCCAGCTGACTTCGACAATTGTGTCAAAAGCAGACTTGTCCTGCAGTTGCTGTGTCTCCAAAGTCTGGGAGATGTGCCAACACTTCACCCAGCAACCAAGACCTACTGTAGGACAGCGGAACTCTTCCCTGCATCCTGCAGACACCTAAAAAGAACCTTGAGGACTCCGGAACCACCAAAACCCGACGCCGCCGAGCACTACTGCACCCGAGCCCCCAACCCATGCCGAAATGGGCCAACCGTGTCAGCGTGGGCCCCAAGCCCTCAAGGGACAGAGTCCATTGTGATTAACCTCTCATGGGTTCTCAGACGATGTCTGCAGAATCTGTTTGCAGGCCCCCTCATACACAAGTGTTGCCGTACGAAGAAACCAGACACCCCAAAGACCCTCTGCACCCAGAGGCCCCGTCCTAAGATGAGGCCCAAAGGTGCCCCCACGTCGCCCAACATCGCAAGACCCAAAGTCACTCGTTTGTTTCACCGGACTGACCTCTCAGTCCCTCCCTGCAGTCTATTTGTGACTGGACCGATCCCCATTGTATTGCATTGGGCACCCAACGCTATTAGCACCACTGCACCCAGCCGCCCTAGTGCCGCTGGAGGTTACCTGCTGGTGCTGCCTTGAACCTTGCCCCTTACTCACCTTTAATCCAAGAGACTGGTCCCAGAAGTCGCTGCAAAGAACTGGTAAACCGCAAATGATTTTCATCTTATAGCTTAACATTGCAGTCTTTAAAAATTGCACTGTTGTCGACGTTTTAAATACAAACTTATTTACCTGAACGAATTGCTTCTGGTGCCTAAATATATAGATAGATATGTGTAATTATAAACTAGTGTGGATCTCCTTATTGAGTCATGTGCATCATTTATGGACTTGTGTGTATTTGTGAATGTCTAACACTCCCCTCTGATAAGTCTAAGGCTGCTCGACCACACTACACCCTAGAAGAGCACCTTGGGATTGCTAGAGCAAGCCCCTGTCCACTTATAAGGGAACCCTTGGACTCTCTACACGATATATCTCATTTTGATCTGAATGACATGGAAGACTAAATCCTTTTGGCAAAGCATCCACCAAACATCAAGGGAATAGATTCATTTGGTGTTTGGCAGAAAATCTTTGGCAGGTTTTATTACCATGCAACTTTCCAGTCTGATGAAGTACTAATGCACCACTATTTACAGGGGTTTTGGACAATGACTACTTCCAAACCCGAATTTAACATGATGGGGTTAAACATGCATAATCTAAAAGACCCGATTAAACACCATCCTAACATTCCATATCAGATGTTCTAGAACGAAATGGTTACTAACCTGGAAGAGTAGTTTTGCAGCATTAAGAATTTTCTGTATTCACATGTGGTGCATTATTCTGCCATCTAGTGGTTTGCTCTGGAACTGCCTTGCATCTTAGTCCTTCTCTTTACTTTTTTAGGTCTCGCCTGAGCCAGCGCATGCGCTGGTCTGGCGAGACATTTAGTAGTGGGTTTCAGAAATGCGACCACAAGCTTTTGCTTGTGGCCTAAAGCTTGCGTGCATGTGCGCGTGAACGCGCGCAGCCGCCATCTGCCTTATCTCATACAGTTAGGAGCCGTCATGGCTCATTAAGTGCTTGCGCGCGCACACAACTCCCTCCGCCTCTCTCTCCCGCTGCAGCCCCCATCTATGCAGCGCGAGCGCGCGCTTGTTTAAATGTCTACTCAATCTGTGCCCCAGCTGCTCCAGCTCTGTGCTCATTCCCGTTACCTTCTTTGTATGCACCCAGACACTCCATCTCTGCCCGATGCCCTCGCTTCATGTTCCCATACAATTTGCCCCATACAAGTGTCACAATGGTATTTTGTCCCATCAATTGCCTTATGCATCTTTCTCTTCCTTCTATCGCTCAGCTGTCATTTGACTCTCCACACTCCCCTTTGCTGCTTCTGTGCTACCCTATTCACTCTTCTAATGAGCACTCTGGAAAATGCTTCTACCTCTACTGATCAGATAATGAACACGAGCCACAGTCTTTGCTAAGAGTTGTTTCTCTCATGGGAACTAGTTGCTACCATAACAAGAGGCTCTTCTCCCCTGCTACTCTACATCAGGATAAGCAATGTGAAAAAGGCATTTATTTAGCCAGCGCCCTCTAAATAAAGACATCCTTTATACTATTCGCATGGTTGATTGCCAAACAGCACACAATATCTGCTGTTAAGACAGCTGCCAGATGCACAATTACGTGTTTCTGCTATTTATCTGCCCCTGTCTAAACAGCAGAAAGTACATACTATTTGGCCAACTTACTTCAGTTAATACAGATGTAACCATTACATTGCTACAACCGAATATTGCAACAATGTTTCAACAGATTCTCTAGCGATTGGTTATATATATTTAATTATTCTCCTGCTAAGTCTTTAAACTTTAATTTTTTCAGAATTGGCAATTAAATGGGGACATACTATCTAAAAAAATAGGGGCTACACTAGCTAAGCACCATCTAAAACAGTATTAGTTACTCATGACACAAACTCCACTGTCCTTTTAAGGAGCATGGGCCACACCAAAGGTTACGATTTGTAAGCATTGAGGAATCATAGAACAAGTGAAGGGTGAAAATCCTGAATTAAATGAGGTCTCTTAGTAGCTGTTAAATGCAAACGCCACATGCTAAGTACAAGATTCTGTATGTCCGCATGGGCATCAATAAACCTGAATTTCAAGAAGCCTTTGTCTCAGAAAGGGAAGTAACCATAGACACCCAGGTTAAAACCACAAGTGTGGTCTCTAGAGGGTACAGTTAGTATTCCTATACTGTACTATAAAGGGGGCTAGTTAGGATTACTTTTTTCTACCGCAAATTCCAATACATCTTTATAAATCAAGAGAGCATCAAGTGATGCACACACTTAGTATAAGCTTTCTTTCACCTTCCCTAGTACACAATTAGCACACTGTCAGCCCCGCGCAACATACCTTTCTCAATTTAACAGCTCTGTGTTTGTCCTTCCCTGGACGTTTATTGGCGGAGCTTGCCAGCATTCACATACGGTATGATACCTTCTCATTGAATTATATTGTAATACGTTCTCATTCTCTCTCTCTAATAAAAAAATCTTGCAACTAGAGACGCCATTCTACCACCTACTGTCCAGTTTGTAGTTCACGAGCCGCTGCACAACCCCAATGAAGGAAAAAGACTTACCTTGCAGCTAAGAAACTGTCAATACTCCTTTCATCTATTCACGGACTGTCAGCCCTCTTTCAGACCCAGGAACAGAAGTACGTGGGTTGACGCGGACGCCGGCGCACTGACGTCATACGCCGAATCGCCGTTGAGAGTGAGACTCTACGGACCTTCCGGCGGTGGCTGCTGGTCCCTAGACCGAAACCTCAGGGCAGGAGACGAGTAGAGCATACCTTAGCTTGGAGGAGAGTGCAAGGAGGATGTTGGCGAGGCCATGGGGACGCGGTTGTCTCCCAGCAGGCGGGGAAGCTGCCTGCGTTGGGCCGGTGAGGCTTGTTCCTCCTTGGGGCAACGCACGCACGCCTTCAGATCAGTGGGCGAGATCGGCACGGCACAGGTGTGCCCCTATTTATTTATTTTTTAATAGAATCTGTACCCCAATAAAACAAGCATTGGCATAGCCGATAGGTCTCGCCTTTGGGACCTTATAAGTATTTAATCATGCAGCCCAATATCCTTGGTGCAACATCAACAGTTGCATGGCTAAACACTTATAATGTCCCAAAGGCGAGACAGATTGGCTATGCCAATGCTTGTCATTTTTGGGCGTCAATCGTCCCCACCATTTGGTGCCTTGTCATACCTCTCCTGACGGCAGACGCCCCCACCCGAAAGCTTGCACGAGTGGTTGCCATCAGATTCTTTTTTTCCCCATTACCATCTGTATATTTGGTGTTTTGTGGGCTTCCTCTTGTCTGTATATTCTTTAAGTCCTTGGGGAGGTGGTGGGTCGCATGTGAATCCAGAAAATTCTCCAAGCTGCAAAAACTATTCCTACAGGTAAGTAACCATTTAGTTTTGCAGCGTGAATCTTTTCTGGATTCACATGCTGTGCATAGATTTTGACAATGAGAAGGATAATGTTACTTACTCAGTAAGCATCTGTTCGTGGCATGTAGAGCTGTAGATTCACATGCTTTGCATCCTCCTGCCATCTAGTGTTGGTTCCGGATGTTTGCAAGTTGTTTTTGTTACAAAAGGTCTTTCCAGTCACAAGGTAGGGGACTCCTCCTTTCGGTGATAGCGCGCATGGGCATCAACTCCATTGTTAGATTGTTTTCCCGCAGAGGGCGAGAATGGAGTTAGTATGTGTAGAATAGAGATGTCCATGCGTATGAATGTGAATTAAGAACTACAACAACTACAGGAGACAGGGGAGGTGGGTGGGCGCATGTGAATCTACAGCTCTACATGCCAAGAACAGATGCTTACTGGGTAAGTAACAATCCGTTCGAGGCATGTGAGCTGTAGATCACATGCTTTGCATAGACTATATAGCAGTAAACTCCCAAAGCGGTGGCTAACCTGTAGTGGTTGTAGTTGTTTGAAACAGTGTTTTAAGTACTGCTTGGCCTACATTTGCCTGTTGTCTTGCTAACACATCTACACAATTGTGTTTGGTGAATGTGTGCGGTGTAGACCATGTTGCTGCCTTATAAGTATCAGCTATGGGAATATTTCCCAAGGCAGCCACAGTAGCCCCTATTTTGCGAGTAGAATGCGCTCTAAGGGGTACTAACAAAGTGCTCTTTGCTTTAACATAACACGTTTGGACACATTTTACAATCCATCTTGCAATACCTGACTTAGATATAGTATTGCCCTTGTTAGGTGGAGAAAAAGCAACAAATAGTTGCTTTGTTCTCCAAAATTCTTTGGTTCTTTCTTTGTAATAAAGTATAGCACGTCTAACATCAAGTGTGTGTAGAGCTCGTTCTGCTACAGAATCAGGTTGAGGAAAGAACACAGGTAACTCAACTGATTGGTTGATATGAAAAGCATAAATTACCTTAGGGAGAAATTTTGGATTGGTACGAAGAACCACTCTATCTTTGTGAAGATGAAAGAAAGTCTCTTGTATAGTTAATGCCTGAAGTTCACCAACTCTCCTTAGTGAGGTTATCGCTATGAGGAAAGCAACTTCCCATGATCGGTATTGTAACTGACATTTGTGCATTGGTTCAAAAGGTGGACCCATTAGCCTTGTAAGGACTATGTTCAAGGTCCACTCTGGAGCAGGGGGAATTCTTGGTGGTATCACCCTTTTTAATCCTTCCATGAAGGCTTTAATCACTGGTACTCTGAATAGAGATAAGTGTTGTATATTTTGCAAGTATGCAGCTACTGCTGGATGAGTAAGCTAATCCACATTGCTGTAAATGCAACAGATAACAAATGATGCTCTGTACAGAAGCATCAAGTGGATTGATGTTGTTACAATAGATAACAAACCGTTTCCATTTTGCTGCATAACATGTTCTAGTAGTAGGCTTTCTAGCCTTTTTGAGAATATTCATACAGTCTGGTGGTATTTGTAAATAACCAAACTATGACTTCAGGAGCCCAATCGCTAGGTTGAGTTCTGTGGGATTTGGATGTCTGATTTCTCCATGGCTCTGAGTGAGGAGACAGGGTGTGAGATGTAGCTTTTGATGTGGAACCACCGAGAGTTCTAACAGGGTGGTGTACCAAGGTTGACGAGCCCATGTGGGGGCTACTAAGATCAGTGTGAGGGACGTTTGTCTGAGCTTCCGAACCAGTAAAGGAATTAGTGGGAGAGGCAGAAAAGCGTAAGCAAATATCCCTGACCAATTCATCCATAGAGCATTGCCTTTGGATGCTCAGTGTGGGAACCTGGAGGCGAAGTTTGGGCATTTTGCGTTGTGTACTGTGGCAAACAGATCTATTTGTGGAAAGCCCGAGTTTTGAAAGTAGGGAAGAAGAACTTGGGGATGAGGTTCCCACTCGTGTACTTGCTGCCTGAGTCTGCTGAGCAGGTCTGCAATCTGATTGTCTACTCCTGGAAGGTGTTCTGCTCGGAGATAGATTTTGTGGTGAATTGCCCAAGTCCAAATGCTTTGTGCAAGGCACGACAGCTGGAGAGTGTCCCTCCCTGTTGGTAGTACATTGCTGTCATGTTGTCCGTGCGAACTAAGACAGTCTTGCCTACAAGTTGGGTGAGAAAATTTTTGAGTGCTACGAACACTGCTAGAAGTTCCAGGTAGTTGATGTGGAGACGTTTGCGATTGTCCGACCACAGCCCCTGTACTGGGTAATGTTGAAGATGGGCACCCCAACCTGTTAACGATGCGTCTGCTGTCAGTATAGTCTGTGGAATCAGGTCTATGAAAGGCCGCCCTTTTGCTAAGTTTTGAGGATTCCACCACTGCAGAGAGCGATGGGTGCAGCGGTCTACCAACACTAGATCGGTTAATAGACACGGTGATTGATTCCACTGATGTGCTAGACATTCTTGCAGAGGACGCATCATTCCCAGCAGTTGCATGAAGATTCTGGCTGGTAATGATTGATTGGGTTGAAATTGTAATATTGTGGCCTGAATATTGTGAATCCAGGCTACATTGGGAGTGGTTAGAGCTTTGAGTGTTGAGGGAAGCTCCCAGATAAGATTGCACTTGTGCCAGACAGGTGAGGTTTTTGTGCATTTATTGTGAAACCCAACTGATGAAGTAGGTGTACTGTTGTCTGAGTGTGTAGTATACAGGTCTGATAAGAGCCTGCTTTGATAAGCCAGTCGTCCAGGCAAGGGAAGACATGTATACATTGTCTTCTGAGATGAGCGGCTACTATTGCAAGACATTTGGTGAACACTGTGGGGGCTGTGGTGACGCCAAATGGAAGTACCTTGAACTGGTAATGTTTGCCTGCTATCACAAATCTGAGGTATTTGCAATGAGCGGGATGAATTGGAATATGAAAGTAGGCGTCCTTTAGATCTAGCGTAGACAAAGTCGCGCTGCTGCAACAGGGGAAGTACTTGTTGAAGAGTGACCATGTGAAAATGCTCGGACAATATGTATTTCTTTAACTCTGAGATCTAGAATAGGTCTCAAGGAGCCGTCCTTTTTGGGAATCAGAAAGTAAAGGGAATAAACCCCTGACCCTTGGTACTGAAGTGGGACTGGTTCTATTGATCAATACTAGACCAAAAAAAACCACACCCACGGCACCCAATACATTGTGGAATTTACCCCCTGTGACCGGACACTATCCTTGTGGCCAGTGTATAGTCTGTCCCCTAACACGAGCAACTAAAACAATCCCACTTACCAACAACTGGACATGGTCCCAAAACAAGCACACGAATTGTAACACACGTAATTGTATCTAACTCATTACGTGCCCCTGCCATCGCCAATACATAGGGCTGACCACTCGCGCTGTGAAGACTAGAATCACTGAACACAGGAGTAATTTCTGTTGTAAAAAAACAAACACAAAAATGTGTGCTCACTATGTAGAACAAAATCTCACCCCCAACGATCTACAATGGACGGTCCTAGAAGCCTTTCCCACCATCACTAAACAAGCTTTATTCAGGAAAGAACAATGTTGGGTGTTTAAATTGGGAGGACACACTAGGGGACTCAATGATGAAATACCATGGGCAGAACTGAACCACTAGGGCCCGTTTCTACTATCCCCTTTCTTCTGCTTACTAGCCCCGACAGTGCTCTAACACGCTGCACTTCGGACTATCATCACTATGGACAGGACACCTGATGGTCCGGTAGAGGAATTACCCTGCGCAAACCCAAAACGCTGCACTCTTGACTATCATTACCACTGATATGATACCTGATGGTTTCCTGCGGATTTCCCCTTAGCAAACCCAATTTGAACCGCAAAGCACCGACTCTTCTAATTGAAAATTTACCCCTCACCCATCAGTAAGCCCACGTTAGCATGTATACATAACTCATGGAGCTTACACATCAACACGTTAGCAATCACACACTAACGTATGGTGTAACTTTACCGCTCACATTTTGAGCCTATAAAAGCAACTTTTCACCTAACCAGTGTTCAAGCAACCTAATATACTAACACACTCTTTAATTTGGTACACAAACGTTTACCTTGCCCTCTCAATAAAGTTTTTGTGAAACATCCTCCCAACATGGCCGCCATGCTTCCACACGCTATAGACACTGCTATATATAGCGGAGAACCGGAAGTCGTCCTCACGGGGCCCGGAGCAAGGGTAGGACGAATGCTAGTTGACTGCCTACCCCTACCTGAGCAACGACGTGCTCTGGTTTCCCCTGTCAGCCTTAGACTGTATCTAGGGGTGAGTTTGTTATCACTATGTGTTTGTGTTCTTGCTCAAGAGCCATTGTGTCTGTTACGTTACTGCAGGTAGCGATAATTTGCTTCTGGTTGCCCACGCCATTCCGGCTTTTGTTTCATTAGGATCACCTAATCACGCCAGTACCGCGCTGGCAGTAAGACATCCTGATATGCTCGGTATTCCCGCGCACGTTTTTCTGGCATTAGCGCCTCAGTCCAGTGTGTCCATTTCTTGTGTCTTGTGTCTTCCCTCACAATTTCGATTACCGCATGCATCAACTCGCAAACTTTTCGGATCGCAATTGTTCGTGTCTGATTGTGACAATTATGTCTTCGCCTTGCCACGCACGTCCCTCACCTAAGTGCTGCCTCACTGGCGACCATTTTTGGGATCCATTGGTATTCGATGGCCCACGTAATCTTAAACCATAATTTCAACCTGGAGACGCTCACTAGAGATTCGCGGCATTTACCCCCCTGGGGCCCCCGCTATCTCCTTCACCTCGTCCGAGCATGAATTTCCACGCAATCTTGCGCTTAATTGTAACAATGAATTTACCACTATAGCCACACACTTGCCAGGCTCAAGAGTTACTGCACTGGCGACGCTTGATCTTTTTATTGCTAGTTGCCACATCAATACGCACTGGCCACCCTGGTTGATAATTGACGCATGATCACACTTGCGCGGCTCCGCCCTCACTAGACCCCGCTGCCGCCTTGATCACAGCTCAGCACAAATGTTGGGGCCTACCTACTGGGCTATTAGCCTCCATATGACCAGCATGTCCACAACCAACTGACGCGCAAGTGTGTATTTGTCAGTTTGTATGTCAGTACAAATTACTGCTTTTATACATGAACATGTTGCCACACTGCTGGCTGAATCTTTGACCTTCATTTCTTTTATTTTCCTTGGTTGTACCTCCCCTTCTTTCTCCCCTTCTCCCACAGGTCTACAGTACTCCTCAGTACAAGTCTACTAGGGTACTCCCTACCGTTTCTGGTAATTTAACTCACAGAATCTCAATACCAGACGGTAGTGCACCTTTCACATTTAGTTTTCTCGGTCCTGATGAAGTGCCAATTGACCCGTTAGGGGCAAACTGGGCACGAAACATGTTGACCAACTACACCTTGACTGCCCTTTAGGAACATTATTCCCACATGGGGGCACTCGCACCTTTTTTAACCAGGCTAGAGCTACCTAAAACATTAAAACTTGACCTAAGTAGGACTGCTCCAGACCTATTTTACTTCTCACCCCCGTGCACTACCCAGCCCCCACACCTGCACGCACCTTACGGCTTCTTCAAAAGATCCCCGACAAAGAGCCCCGATTTCGGGAGCCCGTCAGGCATTGCAGCGCCGGCCTGTCGAGGGGCAAACGCCCTATGATGAAGCATGACATCCCTCGGGGTGTGTGAGGGCATCACGAAGAAAGACCTGTCTTTCCCCCACGTCCAGCCAGGAACTGCACACTCCTTTTAGACTTCGCTTCTTTGGGAGCCTGTGTGCAGGACCTCCTAACTCGGCTCCCTGTCCCTCCTTTGTTAATACTGGTTCTATAGCCCATTTGAGTAATAAAGATTGTACTTCTTGTTGAAGCAAGTGCTGGTGGTCTGGTGACATTTTGAAAGATCGAGGAGGAATGTTTGGAGGATTGTTGATAAGCTCCAGGCAATAACCATGTTGGATAATTCCAAGCACCCATTTGTCGGTTATTGATTTCCAAATGGGGAGAAAGTCTTCCTCCGACAGGTGTGGAATAGTCGGAGGGAAGTGTTGGGAAGTCACTGTTTACTTGAGGAAGGGGAAGTGCGAGGTGTGGTGTTTTTACCTCTGCCCCTGGGACTATTTCCCCTATAACCTCCTCTGAAAAATTCTCTTGTAAAAGATGATTGGGAATTGCCTTTGTAGGAGGAAGTGTTCTGGTCAGTGCCTGTGGACTTGGACCCTCCCCTATAAAAAGAGCGCCGAAAGGAACCTCTATTTGAGGGAGATTGAAACGCTCCCATCGATTTTGCTACATCGGTGTCCTTTTTCATTTTTTCGAGCGCTAGATCGACTTCAGTGCCAAAAATATGTTTTTATCAAAAGGTATATTCAGGATGGATTGTTGGGCTTCAGGTTTGAATCCTGATATCCGTAACCATGCACGTAGTCGTAGTAAGATGCTAGTATTTACCTCTCTAGCTGCGGTGTCAGCTGCATCTAGAGCGCAACTGATAGAGGCATTAGAAATTAGTTTGTCTTCTTCGACTAAATCCTGAGACTTTGCCTTATGCTCCTCTGGGAGAAACTGAAGTAATTGTTCCATTTCGTCCCAGTGGGCTCTATCGTATCTTGCTAGCAAGACATGCGTATTAGCATACACCATTGATTAGCTGCTTGCGCAGCTACACATTTGCCCAAAGCATTGATAAGCTTCGATTCTTTATCTGGGGGAGGGGCATCCCCAGATGCTTGAGAGTTAGCTCTCTTTCTAGCATTTGATACCACTAAAGAGTCATGTGGTAACTGACCCTTAATAAAAATAGGATCTGTGGGGGAAGATTTATATTTTTATCTACTCTAGGAGTAAGGATTCTGGCACGGACAGGATCTTTAAAAATATGGTCTGGGGGGAGTGGTCTCGCTGCAGATGGAGTGAGACGCACGCGGTGGGAGCTCCGGGCCGCCGCCGGCACTAAAAGAATTTATAAGCAGCATATCAATAGCGGAAGAACCGAAAACTGGGACATTCGTGCAGCGGAACCACATAGGGGACGATCCCGAGACCCGGTGACCCTCGGAGCCGACCGGCAGCGGCAAGAACGGTGGAAGAGCGCCCCGGCGTCCAAGGCCGCAGCAGCCATCTTGGCGCCCGCCTCCTCCTGGGCCTCGGAGTGAGTAGATACCGCCGACATCTTGCACCCTCTGCCTGGGGACTACCAGTGACCTGAGGAGAGACCAGCGGGTGAGGAGCGCGGGGCCGCAAAGCCTTGTGATCGGGCCAGAGGGAGGGACCTCCTACCTGATATCCTGCTAAGCCGCCATTTGGGGACCTAGCTGTGTGGGTCCCGCGCGGGGCCCGACTGACGAAAGCTGCAAGCTGGTGGGGATCCTGCGCTCACGGCTGGGTCCCCGGGCTCCACTACCGGGGAATCCGGAGGTGCTTGGCTACCCCCTGCGGGACCCCAGAGCTCGCGGACGGTGGAGAATAGCCCAGAGCTGGTGGGAGAACACTCCGGTGTACGAGGCCACCCCGACACACGAAGCTACAGCCGCCATCTTGGGGTCCCCAGTCTCCAGCGCACCAAAGGGAACAGACACCGTCAGCAGCCTACGTCCTTTGCCGGGGACCGGACAGCACACAGTAAGAACTGCGGGAGAGGTGTGGGGGCTGGGAGGCTCTGCGGCAGCCCTCCGAGGAGGTCCCTCCTGGCTACAATCCCGCCTGACCGCCATCTTGAGGTTCCCCTGCGCCGACTCTGCGCGGGGCCTGTCCGGAGACATCCTCAGACTGGAAGGGTCGCCCGCGCCGGACCAGACCTCTCGGACCCCACGGTTGACGCCTCCAGAGGTTCCGGATTGACTCATAAGCTCTCACCGCTCCAAGTGCCCCACTCTGCTACTCGGCCCACCGACCATCCTGATCCTAGTTGTCTCGCTGTCTTGGGGCCTCGTGGGGATCACTCTGAGCATCAGACGCCCCGGCGGGACCTTGAACTCCCTCGTTGGGCTGAAGGAGCCCTCTGCTACCACTACCTGGGGCGCGGGGCACCGCGAGACAACACTCGGAGCCCTCTGATCAGGCCTCAGAGGCAAAATACAGTCTCTTCTGAATCCTACTGGACGTGCAGGGCATGCTATATCTTGCTGCCATCCTGGTGGGCCCCTTCCGGCTGCAACGGGACCCCAGGACCACCTTACAGAAGAGCCTGGAGACTCCGAGCCACGTGGGGTGAGGTCCGGAGAACCCCCAGATCGAGCCTCGGCCGGAGGCGGGGCACCACCCACCCTGGGCATTCACGGTCCATGGGGGATGCTTGGCAACTCTCGGCTCTCTGTACCCCTTTGTCCACTGTGCTGAAGAGCGGGCTCCCGAACCTAAAGGTTGGAGAGTGGTCCTGGGCGCCGGAGGCCCCAACCCAATAGCACTGCTGGTGGTGGATCCGCTGGTGCGCCCTGGTAGGTCCACGCTGCACGTGGCGGCCGGCTGACTCCTGGGGGAAGAAGGCTCTTCATCACCTGATACCGTGAGTACCTCTATAGATTCTATGGGGCCGCCCTACAGAACCATCCAGGAGGGGTAGTATCACCGCGTGCCGCTTCAGCATTTGAAGCCACAGACTGGTCTACGAAGGTGAACCTCCCCTGCGCATCCTAGAAGAGGGGTGGCGGCGCTGCACGCGCCCCGGGAGAGGTGGAAGCCTCGCGTCCCCACACTGAAACTACACCGGTGGTCCCCAACGGCCCCCTGGAAACTCACGGAGAGGTGCGCTATTGTGGAGGGCTGCCCTGAACTTCGAGAATACTCCCCGGACAGCGTTTTCAGACATTTCAGCTGCCAACCTTACTCCGTGCCCTAAGCTCTTTGTGACGGCCGGTGGAACACCTGGGGGGCCTTGCAACTCCACCCCTTAACCATCTACCCGCTACCTCGCCCCGGCTGGCTGGACCCTCCCCTTGTTCTCTTTCTACTGGGCCGGCCGCACTCCTGACTTTGCGCTGCGCATCTTCGACCTCCATGCCCGTGGCATGGGACTCTGAGGGGCCATGACTCGCTCACGGACCGGAAAGGACTCCTCTGCACCTCCTAAAGACAACCCGGTCACAGCCTTGTTGAACAAGTCTGGGCCTGCTCCAGCGGCAGACATGGCATCTTCAGCGGGAGGGTCCTCAGACCCCGTCACCCAGTCCTTCATGGCCACCTTCATGCAAGAGCTCAAATCTGAAATTGGCTCCCTAAGAACCGAGGTCCAGGCCTGCGTCAAGGAGCTCCGGCGGGATGTCACGGAGCTCGGAGGGAGAGTAGATGACCTCGAAAGGACAGTCGACGCCCGCTCGGAGGACCAGGAACGCCTGTGGCAGCGCTTGGCCACCTTGGAGGAGCAACACATCAATCTACAGATCAAACAGGAGGACTTGGAAAATAGGGGGCGCCGCAATAAACTGCGCATACGGGGGGTCCCGGTTGGGGCGGAAGGCTCAGACATTATGACCTTTGTAGCAGATCTGCTTCACGACATTAGGGGAGACTAGGATGCATCCCCTCTGGCTCTGGACCGTGCCCATAGGGTGTCTGGCCCTCCTGGTCGCCCTGGCCTCATTCCCGACATCTTGACACGGGTTAATTTCTTCACTGAGAAAGAGGCCATCCTCAAAACAGCACAAGACTGAGCTCACCTACAAGGGTGCCCCCATTCAGCTGTTCCAGGATCTCGCACCCACGACGCTTCGCCGCCGCAGGGATTTCCGACCTATTACTGACAAGCTACGAGAGTTGGGCATCCGCTACCAATGGGGACACCCGTTTGCCCTTATCTTCCAGTGGGAGTCACGGCGCCGGGCACTGCGATCCTTCAGAGAGGCAGCTCAACTGCTCCAAATCCCTGACACGCCACCCGCTAGTCCCTCGCGCTTACCACCTCGGAACTGTGAACCAGCAAAACCTCAGTGGACTCAGGTACACCGCCCCAGACGTCAGTCCCCTCGGATCATCTGCACCTCATCCCAGGAGAAGCAGAACATTATCCAGCACATCCGTTCCTTGGAAGGTGGTCATTCGCCCTCAGGCTCCCAGCCCTCTGTAAAATAAACATTAGACGCCCCTCCCAATGTTCTGCCTTTTTGCCCTCTCTTGCCCCTAGAGCCGATCCCTTGCAGGGGTGGAGCGGACACACCACTCCCTTATCTTGTTGATACGACTGCACTGTGCCTGAACTTCATCCCGACGGCGGCACCTGACTGAGCTCCTTGGAGGCAATGCTGACCTCTTATGACCCGCCTCCACTTCTATTCCTTGGAGAGTGACATCCCCGGGATGGCCTGTGCCTCTGTGCCTGGCTTCTCCCCGGACTGGAATAGACCTTGTTGGCCACGTTGGCCGTTTTTTTTTTTTTTAACACTATGTCTCTTCTTTCTCGCTTCTCTCTTTTCCCCCTCCTTCTCCATATCTCTGGCCGGGGGGCGGTCCTGATTGCGGTGGGGGGTTTCCCAATGTCGAACATCCCTTTTCCCCCCAGAAGTGCGCTAGGTCCTGCAGCGAGCACCATTGCCTTTGTCTTATCAGGGGTTACGTTAGAGGGGGGAAACTATTTTGCACCCTAATCCTACTCTACTGCTCGGGATGGCACTCACACAAGTTACACTGCCATCATGACTTTCGTACCTTGTCTGAAACTCCTTTCCCTCAACGTGAAGGGTCTTAACTCACCTAACAAGCACCGCCAGATCTGGCGCTATCTGCTACTGCAAAACCCAGACATCATATTTTTACAATAAACCCATCTCCTGAGAGAGGATGTCTCTCGCATGGCTCATCCTCGATATCCTCTCCAATTCTGGGCATCTGCGCCCACTAAAACAGCGGGGGTGGCAATTTTATGTCGAGCGGGCATCCACCAGGGAGACCCCATGGTAGTCAGTAGTAAAGATGGTAGATTCCTCAAAGTGGTGGTCAGGAGTGGACAGCGAACCCTCACTTTATGCATCACTTACACACCGAACCAGGCCCAAGACTCATACCTGCGGGGTTTGCTGCGGGAACACTTAACACAAGATGACCCTGGTCTCATTCTGAGGGGAGACTTCAATCTGGTTAGGGAGGCGGGACTCGACCGTAGCGAAGGCTCGTTTCATGGGACTGGGGCTATGTCCTCTGCCTTAAAACAGCAACTAACTGCTCTTGGCCTCAGACACTTGGCGCTACCACTCCCCGGATACCCGAGACTACTCATATTACTCTCATGTCCATCGCTCCTACTCGCGCATAGACCATCTCTTCGTCTCACACTCCCTTAACAAGGACACCCTTTCGGCGTCCATGTCTGACATTTCTGTCTCTGATCACGCTCATGTAGAACTCCTTATGCAGGACCACTCCTCTCGTCCCAACCGTCCCTCTCGGTGGCGTTTTCCACCTCATATCCTTAGGGATCCTGTGGACGTGACGGAACTCCGGGAAGCAATCACGTCCTACTTCGAGACTAACGACCTCCCAGAGACTCCACTCCCTGTAGTCTGGGATGCGTTTAGGGCCACGATCCGCGGCAAAATCACCTCTATAGCTAGAGCTCGGGAGGCCCGCTTATTTGAAGACAAACTCTCCCGGGACATAAAGACGCTTGAGCGGCTAGACCAGGCATGCCCCTCGGTGTTACACAAAAGGCGCCTTGCTATGCTCCGGGGCCAGCTCTGGGCGCACAGAACCAATAAGGCAGAACACGCTCTCTTAGCCTTGCGACAACGATACTACGATTGGGGGGGGGGGGGGAAGACACACAAGGTGGGTAAGGTCCTGGCACGTCGTCTACGAACGCGGGCTGCTAAGGCGCACATCGCTAAACTTAAACTGGGAGATGGTACTTGGGCCACCACTGAATCTGCCAAATTACAGGCCTTCCAGTCTTATTACTCATCCCTCTACACCAGGGAGTCGCCTGACCTAGATTGGGTGCTTGCTGCCTTGGAGGCCTGTGAGTGGGCCCCGATTAGCAACTACCACTCTCAACTGCTGGAGGAACCTATCACCCCGGAGGAACTCGCCGGCGCTCTAAAGGACCTTCCCCTCGGCAAAACCCCAGGGCCAGACGGTCTACCAGTCTCGTTCTTCCGCGCCTTCCTCCCACAACTTAAATCTCACATGCTCCGCCTCTAACTCTTTCTCAGACGCGGTAGGACCTTCCACAGATATGGGGCCATGGCTGAAATAGCGTTAATCCCCAAGCCAGGAAAGGACCATACACTCTGCTCCTCCTTTCGCCCCATTGCGCTCCTTAACACAGATCTTAAACTTTATACCAAAATACTAGCTAAACGCCTTGCATCGCACCTCCCTGGACTCAGAGCCGGACCAGGTGGGCTTTATCCACCAGGGACAAGGGGCAGACAACGTACGGCGTGTGGCCCACTTACTCGGGAAGGCACACCATTGGAAGATACCCTCCTGCTTGCTTTCACTCGACGCTGAGAAAGCATTTGATCGCGTGGATTGGGTCTTCCTTCGGGCGGTCTTACAGAAAATAGGATTGGGCTCGCAGATGGTCGCTAGAATTATGGCTCCCTATCTCTCGCCGCTGGCTCGGGTGCGGGTCAATGGCCAGCTCACAAAACCCATCTCTATCCACAGGGGCACCCGACAGGGGTGTCCACTGTCCCCCCTTCTATTTGCCCTCGTAGTGGAACCACTGGCCATCATGATCTGCCAGGCACCTGACATCCACGGTATCACGCTTGGGGGACTAGATCACAAAATAGCCTTGTTTGCCGATGACCTTCTCCTCACTTTATCACAACCTCTCTACCTGCCCTGCACAAATTACTTCGCTCATTTGAACAGGTGTCGGGGCTTAAAATCAATCACGAGAAATCATGGGCTCTCAACCTCACGATTCCTGCAGAGGAGGTCGTCATACTCAAATCTCTTGTCCCTTACCAATGGGCCACGCATTCTATTCGGTACCTAGGGCTCAATTTGACTCCCAACCTTGCCACATGGTCTCAAGCCAATTGGCAGGAGTGTAAAACCGCCGTCGTAGCTGACCTGAGAACGTGGAAATCCCTTCCCTTGGTGATGGTTGGGACGCTTGAATACGGTTAAAATGTCGATCCTTCCAAAGATACTTTATCTATTTCAGACGTTACCCACGCCTATACCGGAGCACCAGATTCAGGGCCTCCAGCGCGAACTCACTGCGTTTATATGGGGAGAAAATAAACCGTGCTTCTCTAACAAAATACTCATGTTACAGCGGGACAGGGGAGGGTTGGCTTGCCCCAACCTGTTAGACTACTATTGGGCATCACACCTCCGCTTCATTTCGGAGTGGATGGCATGGGAGAGCGAGAAAGTCTGGTTCCATATGGACAGGGCGGTGACTTGTCGTCCCATTTGGGACCTCGCGTGGCTCTCACGGGAAGCACGCTCTCGTAGCGCCTATATTGCGGTTCCAACTAAGACGGTGCTTGAGATCTGGGACAAGTTAGCAATACGCAGAGGCCTCACATCCTTCCCGTCCCCCCACACCCCTATTGCCCGCAACTCTCACTTCCCACCAGCTTCTCACCCGCCCTACTGCACAGACTGGACGGAGGGGGGATGTCGGACGATTCGGGACCTTTTCCTGGGGGACGCCTTCAAAACTTTCAATGTCAACGGGATTTCCAGCTATCAGAGGGGGCTAGATTTCAATACATCCAACTTCGACACTGGGTTCACTCGTCTTCTCTGGCACGGGCAGCCATCCGACCCTTTACCCCATTCGAGCGGCTGGTCCGCTCCTTTGACAACTCTAAGGGGCTAATCTCTCGCACATATCAAGTCCTTCAACACTCACCGCGAACTGCTCCGCATCCCTATCAGCTGCGTTGGCAGTCGGTCTCAGACACTGACATCACACCCACCCAATGGGAACAATTGTGGCGCGATATCCCGAAGGTCTTCCGTAGAATACCACAGCAGGAATCTGCATATAAGGTTATGACTCAATGGTACTATACCCCTCACCGGCTACATAAAATGTTTCCCACCTCGTCACCCTTATGCTGGCGTTGTATCAACGCTCCGGGGGACTTTCTGCATATTTGGTGGACGTGCCCACTCTTGACCATTTACTGGAAGGAGGTTCTCAGCCACATTAGACTGGTAATAGGATACCCACTGCCTGAAAATCCGCTTGCGCTCATCCTGGGCCTTCGGCCGGTGGACCTGCGTGCCATGACTCGTCGTGGCTGGCACCTCAGCCTCCACATGCTTGGGGCCGCCAAGCAAATCAATGCTCTTTACTGGAAAAAGGCTGAAACACCCCCGGTCAACCTCTGGTTCACCCGCCTGTGGCACACGATGGCCATGGAATTACTCAAGGAACGCTTGAAGCTGCAGGATACTAAATTCACCAAACTATGGCAGCCACTAGTGGACTACTTCTGCAGACTAGAGCATGCTCGACTTCAACCCCCGAGGCTACGGGCTTTGCGCCTCTTTGAAGACGCTGTATACCCACCAGATGCCGATAGCCTCTGGAGACCCACGGAGGGACTTACCCAAACCCCACGCCAGGCGGCGCTTACACACCTGCCCTTGGACGCTCCTACCCCTCCTCGGACATAGATGACACTGGCTTATCTGCATGCTGCTAGCGATCGCCACTGAACCAAGCTGACAACATCTGCAGCGCCCCCGGAGCCAAGCAGCGGTGAATCCACCCCCTCCTCCTCGCCATATCTCTCACGCACATTTCACCACTTCCCACCTGTTTCCTTTCTGCTCTCTTTCTCCCACTCTATATCTTTTTGGTTTACGTGATGGTTGTAATGTTCTTAATTGAAACTGTGATCCCCATGAGCAGATGCACACGTTATTCCCTTCGGCCAAAGTCTGCTGGGCTAGGGTTTCGCTTTGATCTATGGTAATTAGGTGGATGCTCAAACACCGAGATTATAACTACAAGAAGCCCAAACTCGCTACTGTGTCCCCTCCTACCACAAACACTCTGCTTTACATGTAATGTTTCTGACCCCAGCTTCACTGCACGTAGTCGAGGACACTAATGGACGCCATGTATTGGCCTTTACCTAAGGACTGTTAAGATACGGTGTAACATTATGGGGAAAGTTGCTGATAATACTATTGTGCTCTGCTTCTGTGTAATTACTATAAATGCCAATAAAAATGAAGTTTAAAAAATATATATATATGGTCTGTGTGCCTTAACATACCCCTGAGCATAGGCAGTGTCTGACTGGATTTATGTGATCTTAGAGTGTCAAAGAGAAAATCTTCCTCTAAAGACTCTTTATGTAGCTCCACCCCATGGTATTCTGCTGCTCTAGCAATAAGCTGTTGGTATGACAGTGTCATCAGGTGGAGATGGCCTGGCAGGATAAAGATCTGGGTCTGTATCCTGTGGTGGGTCAGTTGTGTAGTCCGTCCAAGGAGCTGGTAATTGTGCATCATAGTCCGTGTCACCTGCGTCAAATTGAGGTGGAGGAGACTGACTAGGTGTAATATGTAATGGATCAAACTGTGGTGGAGAGGGAGGAGGAGGAGATTGAAGTGTATGGAAAGGACAAGTGCCTACACTTTTTTCTTCAAAGGAATTTTGCATAGGCGGTCATCCTCAGAAAGCTTGTGCTTAGATGGTGGTTTAGCATGGATATGCCCTGTGCCAGGGTAAATATACATTTTTTTCTGTTTCGGATCCAATTTAGGAGGTACAGTGTCTATGTTTGGATCTGGCTGTGTTGTAGGAAAGTCTTTGCTTTTCGGCACCGAAGCTTTCGGAGCCGAGCCGGAATGTCCTTTCGGTGCTGAGTTTCGACTCCGAGGGTTGTTTCTTGGGTTTTGGTGTCAAAGGTTTTGGTTCAGAACCCATCTTGGATTTAGAGCTCGAAGGTTTCGGCTCAGAAGCGGGCTTTGGTCGACTCGGTCCCGAGCCGTAAGGCTTTTCAGAGTGTTTCGGTGCCGAGCCATGAGGCAGAGTGTGAGAAACATCTTCTCGGTGCCAACCTTGGCCTTGAGGCGGGGGTGGTGCCGAAGCCTTAGATGCTTTAGGGATTGTGGGAGGGGGGGGAGAAGGTGTCTTCGGTACTCTCGTCCCCTTGTCCCTGCGGCACATCATCGTCCTCGAGGTCGATCTATAAGTCTGATCCGGAGTCAGACACAGCTGAAGTCAGCTCTTCCTCTGTCGCGGATACCTCTTCTTGTTCGGAATCTTCGCCGGAGAGGTCTGGTGTGACATCCAACCGCTGCATCTCTCGACGTCTAGCCCGACGATCACAGAGAGTTTTCTTTGATCTGAAGGATCGGCACGTATTGCTTTTTGTGCTCGGGGGACAAGCACAAATTACACACCGAATGAGAGTCTGTACACGGATATTTTGAGTGGCACAGGGGACAGAATTTAAATGGAGTCCGTTTCATTGACGAGGAGCCGAATGGACGCGGATGGGCTGGAAGGCCGCCTGCAGATCTTCCAGTCGAAATGTCTTGAAATTCGAATCGGAACCGTGGAAAGAGAAAGCACGTTTGAAAACAATACTGTCGAGGTAGAGAGAGGTACGCATCGAGGGGGAACCCGAGGATCGATGCCGGAGCGCAGCAATAAGCCGTCCGAACCCGATGGCGGAAAAAACAAACAATTGAGTCGATGCCCATGCACACTATCACCGAAAGGAGGAGTCACTTACCTCGTGACTGGAAAGACTTCTTTGAACAAAAACAACTTGCAAACATCCGGACCCAACACTAGATGGCAGGAGTATGCAAAGCATGTGATCTACATCTCACATGCCTCGAACACTAGGTTTCCTTCCAGTGTATGAAGGTTTTCACCGCTTCTTCCGGTGCGACCTGATTTCCCACTGCGGCGCACTCTGCAGTTTCTTATTCCTATCGTAGCTGCCAGGCTGATTTCCAGCGGATGGACACTTTCGCAGGTCCAGATTGCTATCTCGATTCCTGACCCAGTCTGCAACGCAAGTAAATCCTTTGACAGCGAGGTTCTAATTCAATTATTTTACCTCCCAGATGCGTCTTATAAGAGCAGACCAAGCATAGTAAATGAGAAACTGTGTTTCTCCCCAAAAGACCCAGGTGCAAGTATGCTGCACACCTGGACATCTATACTACCAGCAGTAAACCAAGCCACTGGCAAGTAAGTTGACTTTCACAGCAGACCCTCCGACTGCCGACAACCACATCCACTTGAGCAATTTTATTTAACATGCACCGTGCACTTACTGTTCCGCACGGTTGTTCTAGATACAATGATGCGCATGCAACACTTCTGCTTTAAACCATAGGCACTTTTAGGCCACCTATTTAAATGACACTCAATCCCCAGCTGATTGTTTTGCACAATAGTTGGGTCTGCATGATAGCTTGGCCTTCATGGTACACACAGCTTGAGAATTTAACGGTGACATAGTTTTAACTTTTCATATTTGACTTTGCATGTACTATATCCCAAGATACCTGGACCTGTTTTTTTTTTAATCTCAAGGTGCACAAAGATTTTTAAGCACCATTAAGCGTTTTTGTACAATGTATATATTATCTAATCATTAGGAACTTCCTTCTTCCATTGACCTGAGGAGGCTCACAATAACTAGGTCTGAAACGCATTCACATTTTCTTTCGGAGGAGCCATCCAATCTTGAAGAAATAAAATAATATTTTGGACACATACCTAAGAAATAGGAGGACAACATTGTCGAACAAGTTACTTACCTTCGGTAACGATATATCTGTAAGAAACATTAGTAGTGATAGATTCCTTACCTTAGAATATCCCCAGGCGTCAGACTGGATCCGGAAAGTTTTCGTCAGCAGTACCCCTGCGCGTCGGTAGGTGGCGTCGTGCGGCTCCGCGTCCCTCGTTGGCGTCGTGGTCGCCGAGATGACGCCGCTACTTAGACGCCATCCACGCGCGCTGACATCAGTTCTGTACACGACTTTCCGCGCCAGGAACGCAGAGCCATGCAAGATACTGACCACTGGTGCATTGAAACTAGGGCCCTGAAAGGGATGACCTTAACCCTAGAAATCAGTTCGCAGAACGGGGAGGATGGGTGGGGCGGTAAGGAATCTATCACTACTAATGTTTCTTACAGATATATCGTTACCGAAGGTAAGTAACTTCTTCATCTGAAAGAAACACATAGTGATAGATTCCTTACCTTAGAATAGATACCCCAGCAATACCAACTCCGGTGGTGGGTCTGCGAACGAAGATCACACCAGAAAATCACGGAGGACAGAACGGCCAAAGAAGCAGTCTCTCCGGACTTGGCTGTCTAGGCAATAATGCTTGGTAAACGTGTGCAGCGAGGCCCACGTGGCTGCCTGACAGATGTCTTGCAGGGGGACACCACGTCCCAATGCAGTAGTGGCTGCAGTAGCTCTGGTGGAATGAGCACGCAGCCCCACCGGAGGTTCTTTTTTAGCCAAAGAGTAACAGGCTTTGATACATAAGACAACCCAGCGGGAGATGGTTCTCTTATGGACCGGCCGACCTTTCTTGGTGCCAACGTAGCCAACAAAAAGCTGGTCGTCCACCCGGAACTGCTGTGTGCGGTTGAGATAAAAAGAGAGCACACGTTTTGGGTCCAGACGGTGGAGCCTCTCCCTCTCTGGAAGGATGCGGAGGCGGAAAGAAGGTGGGCAAGGTAATAGTCTGCCCAATGTGAAAGGCTGTAACCACTTTTGGCAAAAAGGAAGGACGGGGCCTGAGCACAACCTTGTCCGGATGGACGGAAAGGAAAGGAGGCTTACAAGAAAGAGCCTGGAGCTCACTCACCCGCCTAGCGGAAGTGATGGCCACCAGGAAGGCAGTCTTTAATGTTAAGACGTAGAGGACAGTTGTGAAGGGGCTCAAAGGGAGCGCACATCAAGTATGTCAGAACCAGATTCAAGTCCCACTGAGGCATCACGAAAGGAATAGGAGGAAAAAGGTGTGTAATGCCTTTGAGAAATCTATTTACAACAGGGGACTTGAAAAGAGAGGGCTGATCAGGGAGCCTGAGAAAGGCAGAAACAGCAGAAAGGTAGCCCTTGATAGTGCCCAGAGCAGAGCCCTGCTGGGCCAAAGAAAGAAGGAACAGTAGTACTTCAGAAAGAGGGGCAGAAAGGGGATCCACAGCCTTTGCTGTGCACCATGCCACAAATTTGTTCCACCTGCAGGCGTATACCACTTTAGTAGAGGGACGCCTGACTGCCAGAATAACGTCACAAACTTCAGGAGGCAAGTCGAAAGGAATCAACTGCCGCCGCTCAATCTCCACGCAAAGAGGTGGAGGCTGGACAGGTTCGGATGGAGGACCGTCCCCTGCTGCTGCGACAGAAGATCCTCCCGAACAGGCAGTCTGATCGGAGGATCGATGCTCATACTGAGTAGCTCGGGATACCATACTCTTCGAGCCCAGTCCAGAGCCACAAGAATGACTTGGGCCCGGTCGCGCCTGATCTTCTTCAGCACTCTGGGCAGAAGTGGTATAGGCGGAAAGGCGTACAACAGACCGCAACTCCACTCGCGACAAAAAGCGTCGCAGAGCGAGTGCCGCCTTGGAAATTCCAACGCGCAGAACTGATGACATTGCGCGTTCTCTTCGGTGGCGAATAGATCTAACCAAGGCTCTCCCCACTGCTGAAAGAGACCTTGCACCACCTCCGAGTGAAGATGCCATTCGTGATCGAGCATGCACCTGCGGCTGAGTTCGTCCGCCCTGGCGTTCAGAGAACCTGCCAGGTGTTGAACCATCAGGGACATGCCCTGATGTTCCAGCCATGTCCAGAGACGCAGAGCCTCCTGACAGGGGGTCCACGACCCCACCCCGCCTTGTTTGTTGCAGTACCACATGGCGGTGGTGTTGTCTGTGAACACCTGCACTACTCTCCCCTTGACAGAGGGAAGGAATGCCTTTAGTGCAAGCCTGATCGCCCAAAGCTCCAAAAGGTTGATATGGAGCCGGGACTCCGCCGGAGACCAGAGGCCTCTGAACTCTGCCTCTCCCATGTGGCCGTCCCATCCCAGGAGGGACGCATACGTCACCACTGTAAACTCCGGTTGGGGAAGGGAGAGGGATCTGCCGTCGACCCAATGCCGGTTCGTGAGCCACCACTGCAACGGTCGTGCAGTGCCCTCTGAGATCTGGACGTGATCGGACAGGTTCCCCTGATGCTGCGCCCACTGGAACTTCAGGTCCCACTGCAGAGCCCGCATATGCCATCTGGCATGATTGACCAACAGGATGCAGGAGGCCATGAGGCCCAGCAGCCTCAGGGTCATTCTGACCCAAACCCGGGATAGAGGCTGAAAGATCGGAATCATAGCCCGAATATCCCATACTCGCTGTTCGGGAGGATAAGCCCGAAACTGCGCTGTGTCCAGAACCGCCCAGATGAAAAGGAGTTTCTGAGAGGGAATCAGGTGCGACTTCGGCACGTTGATAGTGAACCCCCGCGAATGCAGGAAGTCCGCCGTAGTCTGGAGGTGGGAGACGACAGCCTGGGGCGAACTCTCCTTCAACAGCCAGTCCTCGAGATAGGGGAAGAATGGAACCCCAGATCTGCGCAGATGAGCTGCGACCACCGCCATCACTTTTGTGAACACCCGAGGGGTGCTGGTAAGGCCAAAGGGGAGCACAGTGAACTGAAAATGCTTGCGGCCTACCGTGAACCGTAGGTAACGCCGGTGGGCAGGCAGGACGGGGTTGTGAAAATAGGCGTCCTGCAAGTCCAACGCTACCATCAAGTCTCCAGGGTCGAGGGCAGACAGAACCTGAGCCAATGTCAACATTCTGAACTTCTCCTTCCGGAGGAAGCGGTTGACATTCCTGAGATCCAAGATAGGACGCAGGCCTTTGTCCTTCTTGGGTATCAGGAAGTAGTGGGAGTAGCAACCACGACCTACTTCTGGCACAGGGACTCGCTCAATGGCTCCCTTGGCCAAGAGAGCTGCAACTTCCTGACGGAGAAGGGCCAAGTGATCCTCCGACATGTGATGGAAAGCAGGTGGCATGGAGGGAGGGGTAGCCTCGAAGGGGAAGGAGTAGCCCCTTCGGACTATCTGCAAAACCCACCTGTCCGACGTGATGTTGAGCCAGTGGGGGAGGCGATGGCGAATCCTGCCGTCCACTGGCAACTGGTGGCCCTGAATGGTTGGACTAGGAAGGTTTGGAGGCTGCTGCAGAGGGGGCACTGGTGGACTGGCCCGCCCACTGGCCCCCAGACCCACGGCGGTGGGTCCAAAGTCCCTGGCCCCGCAGAGGCTGGACAGCTTGTACCGGCCTGTGGCTCTGGGGAGAACATGTTGGAGCACCCCTTCTGTAGCCATGAAACGGGCGAAAAGCAGACTGTGCGGGGCGAGGTGTGGTAGCGAGGCCCAAGGATCTGGCCGTAGCCCTGGAATCCTTAAGGCGCTTGAGCGCGTTGTCCGCTTTGTCGCCAAACAAGCTACGGCCATCAAAGGGCATGTCCAAAAGAGTTGATTGGACATCACCCGAAAAGCCAGTGGACCTCAGCCAGGTGTAGCGTCTCAGGGCTACCGACGTTGAAATCCTCCTGCCTAGCGAGTCAGCGGTGTCCAGCCCACATCGTATGGCGAACTTCGCTGCATCTCTACCCTCATCAACTGCACGGGAGAGCTCAGCCCGGGCCTCCTCCGGGCACTGTGGCAGCACCTGCGCGACTGTGTCCCACACAGAGTTGGTGTAACGGCCCAAGAGACATGCAGTGTTCACTGACCTCAGGCCTAAGCTGGCGGAAGAAAACCTCTTCTTCCCAAGGTGATCCAGCTTCTTGCATTCCCTTTCAGGTGGAGCAGTAGGGAATGCGCCCTTGGAAGTTGAGGCTTGGACCACCAAGCTCACGGGGGTAGGGTGTTGGGAGAGGAAAATGGGGTCGCCCGGGGCAGGGCGGTGGCGTTGGGCAATCATCCTATCCACAGGGGCCCCTGTGCTGGGCTTGGACCAAGTGCCCAGAAGGATGTCCGTGAGGGCCTCATTGAACGGCAGCAGGGACTCCGAAGAGGCCGCTGCCGGTTGAAGCACCTCGGTCAGGAGGTTGGCCCTGACCGCCACCGTATGAAGCTCAAGGTTCAAGGCCTCAGCCGCCTTACGCAACACCACAGCGTAACAGGCTCCCTCCTCTGTATCCACGGTAGAGGGAGAAAGCATGCCAAGGTCTGGAGAAGTGTCCAGACCATTGGCCTCACCCAACTCCTCTCTCCAGTCCGGTTCTTCCAACTGGTCTGCCAGAGGGTCCACAGACCACTCCCAGTCCTCCTCACCCTCCTCTGGTTGCCACTCAGGACAATAGGGAACACCAAGGTAGAACAGAGGTACAAAAGTACCGGTCGGCGCCGCTACCGGCGACGGTAGGGCTCTGTGTCCACGTCGAGGGGGAGGCTGGGGTCGACGTCGGTTGGGGACACAACCGGGGTCGGAGGTGTCGCCAATGGATTTGGCGCCGGAGGTGTCGTAAGGTCGTCCGGCGCCGACCCGGATCCAGACCTGGATCCCTGGGGGCCTGCGGTGCCGAAGCCGCCGGCATCGACACCTCTGGCACCGAATCAATTGGCGACACTTCCGCCCCCTCTGACGCCGGTTGTGTCCCCAACCGACGTCGACCCCAGCCTCCCCCTCGACGTGGACACAGAGCCCTACCGTCGCCGGTAGCGGCGCCGACCGGTACTTTTGTACCTCTGTTCTACCTTGGTGTTCCCTATTGTCCTGAGTGGCAACCAGAGGAGGGTGAGGAGGACTGGGAGTGGTCTGTGGACCCTCTGGCAGACCAGTTGGAAGAACCGGACTGGAGAGAGGAGTTGGGTGAGGCCAATGGTCTGGACACTTCTCCAGACCATGGCATGCTTTTTCCCCCCTCCCGTGGATACGGAGGAGGGAGCCGGTTACGCTGTGGTGTTGCGTAGGGCGGCTGAGGCCTTGAACCTTGAGCTTCCTACGGTGGCAGTCAGGACTAACCTCCTGACCGAGGTGCTTCAACCGGCAGCGGCCTCTTCGGAGCCCCTGCTGCCCTTCAATGAGGCCCTCACGGACATCCTTCTGGGCACTTGGTCCAAGCCCAGCACAGGGGCCCCTGTGGATAGGATGATTGCCCGATGCCACCGCCTGGCCCCAGGAGACCCCATTTTCTTCTCCCAAAACCCTACCCCGAGAGCTTGGTGGTCCAAGCCTCAACTTCCAAGGGCGCATTCCCTACTGCTCCACCTGATAGGGAATCCAATAAGCTGGATCACCTTGGGAAGAAGTTGTTTTCTTCTGCCAGCTTAGGACTGAGGTCAGTGAACACAGCATGTCTCTTGGGCCATTACACCCACTCTGTGTGGGACACGGTCGCGCAGGTGCTGCCACAGTGCCCGGAGGAGGCCCGGGCCGTGCTCTCCCGTGCAGTTGCAGAGGGTAGAGATGCAGCGAAGTTCTCTATACGATGTGGGCTGGACACCGCCGACTCGCTAGGCAGGACGATTTCAACGTCGGTAGCCCTGAGACGCTACACCTGGCTGAGGTCCACTTGCTTTTCGGGTGATGTCCAATCAACTCTTTTGGACATGCCCTTTGATGGCCGTAGCTTGTTTGGCGACAAAGCGGACAACGCGCTCAAGCGCTTTAAGTTTAAGGATTCCAGGGCTACGGCCAGATCCTTGGGCCTTGCTACCACCTCTCGTCCGCGCAATCTGCTTTTCGCCCCTTTCGTGGCTACGGTAGGGGTGCCCCAACACGTTCTGCCCAGAGGCACAGGCCCGTGCAAGCTGTCCAGCCTCAGCGGGGCCAGGGACGTGGGACCCACCGCCGTGGGTCTGGGGGCCAGCAGGCGGGCCAGCCAGTCCACCAGTGCCCCCTCTGCAGCAGCCTCCAAACCTGCCTAGTCCGACCTTTCAGGGCCACCAGTTGCCAGTGGGCGGCAGGATTCGCCATCACCTCCCCCACTGGCTAAACATCACGTCGGACAGGTGGGTTTTGCAGATAGTCTGAAGGGGCTACTCCCTCCCCTTCAGGGCTACTCCTCCCTCCATGCCCCCTGCTTTCCATCGCATGTCGGAGGATCACTTGGCCCTTCTCCGTCAGGAAGTTGCGGCTCTCTTGGCCAAGGGAGACATCGAGCGAGTCCCTGTGCCAGAAGTTGGTCGTGGTTGCTACTCCCACTACTTCCTGGTACCCAATTAGGACAAAGGCATGCGTCCTATCTTGGATCTCCGGGATGTCAACCGCTTCCTCCGGAAGGAGAAGTTCAAAATGTTGACATTGGCTCAGGTTCTGTCTGCCCTCGACCCTGGATGGTAGCGTTGGACTTGCAGGACGCCTATTTTCACATCCCAGTCCTGCCTGCCCACCAGCGTTACCTACGGTTCACAGTAGGCCACGAGCATTTTCAGTTCACCATGCTCCCCTTTAACCTTACCAGCACCCCTCGGGTGTTCACGAAAGTGATGGCGGTGGTCGCAGCTCATCTGCGCAGATCTGGGGTTCTAGTCTTCCCCTATCTCATCGACTGGCTGTTGAACGCGAGTTCCCCCCTGGCTGTTGTCTCCCACCTCCAGACTATGGCTGACTTCCTGCATTCGCTGGGGTTCACTATCAACGTGCAGAAGTCACATATGATTCCCTCTCAGAAGCTCCTTTTCATCAGGGCTGTTCTGGACACAGCGCAGTTTCGGGCTTATCCACCCGAACAGCGAGTACGGGATATTCGGGCTATGATTCTGATCTTTCAGCCTCTATCCAGGGTTTGGGTCAAAATGACCCTGAGGCTGCTGAGCCTCATGCATCCTGCTGGTGGACTATGCCAGGTGGCATATGCGGGCTCTGCAGTGGGACCTGAAGTTCCAGTGGGCACAGCATCAGGATAATCTTTCCGATTGCGTCCAGATCTCAGAGGGCACTGCACACCAATTGCAGTGGTGGCTAACGAACCAGGATTGGGTCAACGGCAGATCCCTCTCCCTTCCTCAACCAGAGGTCACAGTGGTGACAGACGCATCACTTCTGGGGTGGGGCGGCCACATGGGGGAGGCCGAGATCAGAGGCCTCTGGTCTCCGGCGGAGTCCGGGCTCCACATCAACCTTCTGGAGCTCCGGGCGATTCATCTTGCACTGAAGGCATTCCTTCCTTCTGTCAAAGGAAGAGTAGTGCAGGTGTTCACGGACAACACCACCGCCATGTGGTATTGCAACAAACAGGGCGGGCTCATGGACCCTCTGTCAGGAGGCACTTCGTCTGTGGAAGTGGCCGGAACATCAGGGCATGTCCCTTGTGGTTCAACACCTGGGAGGTTCCCTGAACGCCAGAGCAGATGAACTCAGCCGCCGGTGCATGATGGATCACAAATGGCGTCTTCACTCGGAGGTGGCGCAAGGTCTCTTTCAGCAGTGGGGAGAGCCTTGGTTAGATCTATTCGCCACCGAATAGAATGCGCCAAGAAATTTCCAAGGTGGCACTCGCTCGGCGACGCTTTTCGTCGCGAGTGGAGTTGCGGTCTTCTATACGCCTTTCCGCCTATACCACTTCTGCCCAGAGTGCTGAAGATCAAGTGCGACCCGGCCCAAGTCATTCTTGTGGCTCCGGACTGGGCACAAAGTCTTGTATCCCGAGCACTTGAACATGGCCATCGATCCTCCGATCATACTGCCTCTTCGGGAGGATCTTCCGTTGCAGCAGCAGGGGACGGTCCTGCACCCGAACCTGTTCAGTCTCCACCTCCTTGCGTGGAGATTGAGCGGCGATAGTTGACAGCTTTCGACCTTCCTCCCGAAGTATGTAACGTTATCTTGGCAGCCAGGCGTACCTCCACCAAAACGGTATATGCCTGTAGATGGAACAAATTTGTGGAATGGTGCACAGCAAAGGCTGTAGATCCCCTTTCTGCCCCTCTTTCAGAGGTTCTCCTCTTCATTCTTGCTTTGGCCCAGCAGGGCTCTGCTTTAAGAACGCTTAAAGGCCATCTTTCAGCCATTTCGGCCTTTCTTCGCCTTCCTGATCAGACTTCTCTTTTCAAGTCCCCTATTGTAAATCGCTTCCTTAAAGGCATTACTCACCCGTTTCCTCCTATTCCTTTCGTAATGCCCCAGTGGGACTTGAACCTTGTTGTGACCTACCTTATGTGCGCTCCATTCGAGCCACTACATAATTGTCCTCTCAGACTATTAACACTCAAAACTGACTTTTTGGTGGCCATCACCTCTGCTCGCAGGGTGAGTGAGCTTCAGGCTCTTTCTTCTAAACCTCCTTTCCTGGCTGTTCATCCGGACAAGGTTGTCCTTCGCACTAGACCTTTTCTTCCCAAAGTGGTTACCTCTTTCCACAAAGGACAGACCATCACTTTGCCCACCTTCTTTCCACCCCGCATCCTTCTAAAGAGGAGAGGCTCCACCGTCTGGATCCAAAACATGCGCTTTCATTTTATCTGGATCGCACAAAACAATTCCGGGTGGATGATCAGCTCTTTGTTGGCTATGTGGGCACCAAGAAAGGTTTGGCCATGCAAAAACGAACCATCTTTCGACGGGTCGCTCTTTGCATTAAAATTTGTTATTTCTTGGCGAAAGAGGAACCTCCGGTAGGGTTGCGCGCCCACTCCACCAGGGTGACGGCAGCCACTACTGCTTTGGGATGTGGAGTCCCCCTTCGTGACATCTGCCAGGCAGCTGCGTGGGCCTCATTGCACACGTTCCCTAAACATTACTGCCTGGACAGCCAAGTCCGGAGAGACGGCTTCTTTGGCCGTTCAGTTCTCCAGGACTTTCTGGTGTGAACTTAGTTCGCAGACCCACCTCCGGGGTTGGTATTGCTGGGGTATCTATTCTAAGGTAAGGAATCCATAACTAATAGTCTCTTTCAGATGAACAAGTTACTTACCTTCAGTAACGATATATCTGTAAGAGACTTAATTATGGATTCCTTACCGCACCACCAACCCTCCCCATTCTGCGAACTGACTTGTAGAGTAAGGGACTCCCTTTCAGGGCCTTAGTTTTGTGCCCCAGTGGTCAGTCTTTTGCATGGTCTGCGCTTCTGGCGTGGAATGTTGTGAAAAGAACTGACGTCTGCGCAGGGACGGCCTCTAAGTAGACACCGAGACGTCATTCCGGCGATCACGACGCCAAAGACGAACACGGAGTCGACCGACGCCACCTACAGACGCGCAGGGGTACTGCTGAAGAAAAATTCTCTGGATCCAGTCTGACACCTGGGGGTAATTCTAAGGTAAGGAATCCATAACTAATAGTCTCTTTCAGATAGGGTCTTTAAAAATATCGTCTGTGTGCCTTAACATACCCTTGAGCATAGGGAGTGTTTGATTAGATTTATGTGTTCCTAGAGTGTCAAAGAGAAAATCTTCCTCTAAGGACTTTATGTAGCTCCACCCCATGGTATTCTGCTGCCCTGGCAATAAGCAGTTGGTATGACAGGTTGTCATCAGGTGGAGATGGCCTGGCAGGATAAAGATCCAGGTCTGTATCTTGTGGAGGATCAGTGGTGTAATTGGTCCAAGGATCTGGTAATTGGGCATCATCGTCAGTGTCACCTGTGTCAAGTTGAGGTGGAGGAGGCTGACTAGGTGTAATATTTAATGGATCAAGCTGTGGTGGAGAGTGAGGAGGAGGTGGTGGAAATGTGTGGAAAGGACTAGTGCCTACACTATTCCTCTTCAAAGGAATTTTGTATGGGTCATCAGAAAGCTTGTGCTTAGATGGTGATTTAGCATGAATGTGTCCTGTATCAGGATGAATATACAGCTTTTTCTGTTTCTGATCCAATTTAATAGGTACAGTGCCTTTATTTGGATCCGGTTGTGTTGCAGGCAAGTCTTTGCTTTTTGGCATCGAAGCTTTCGGAGCCGAGCCAGAAAGTCCTTTTGGTGCTGAAGGTTTCGACTTCGAGGGCTTCTTGAGTTTCGGTGTCGAAGGTTTCAGATCCGAAGTTTTTGGTTCGGAACCGATCTTGGGTTTGAAGCTCGAAGGTTTTGGCTCGGAAGTAGGCTTTGGCCGACTCGGTCCCAAGCCGGAAGGCTTTGAGTGTTTCGGTGCCGAGCCAGAAGGCGGAGCGTGAGAATCCTCTTCTCGGTGCCGACCATGGCCGTCAGGCGGAGGTGGTGCGGAAGCCTTAGATTTTTTAGGGACGGTAGGGGGGGAGGGGGGAGAAGGTGTTTTCGGTACTCTCGTCCCTTTGACACCCTGCAGCATATCATCATCTTCGAGGTCGTTCTGCAATTCTGAACCGGAGTCGGACGCAGCCGAAGCCAGCTCTTCTTCTGCCGCTGATAACTCTTCTTGTTCGGAGTCTTCGCCAAAGAGATCCGGTGTGACATCCAACCGCTGCATCTCTCGACATCGAGCCCGACTATCACAGAGAGTTTTCTTTGATCTGAAGGATCGGCATGCATCGCAGTCTTGCTTCTTGTGCTCGGGGAACAAGCACAAATTACACACCTGTGCGTGGATATTTCGCATGGCACAGAGGACAGAATTTAAATGGGGTCCGTTCCATCGATGAGGAGCCGGACGCGGATCGGCCGGAAGGCCGCCAGCAGATCTTCCTATCGAAATGTCGAAGTCTTGAGTTTTTATTCGAACAGCGGAGAGAGAAGCGCGTTCGAGAACAATACCGTCCAGGTAGAGAGAAGTACGCACCGAGGGGGAATCTGAGGATCGATTCCGAAGCAGAGCGCAACAATAACCGTCCGAACCCGATGGCGGAAAAAAACAATCTAACAATGGAGTCGATGCCCATGCCCACTATCACTGAAAGGAGGAATCACCTACCTCGTGACTGGAAAGACTTCTTCGAACAAAAACAACTTGCAAACATCCGGACCCAACACTAGATGGCAGGAGTATGCAAAGCATGTGATCTACAGCTCACATGCCTCAAACAGTCGGTTTTAAGTGTGACAAATTTTAAGGTGGCCTTGTGGAGTTGCTCAAAGGGTTCTTTTATCAGCTGGGTCAACACTACATTTAGGTTCCATGTAGGTGTTGGTGCACTCCTTGGTGGGGCTATTCTTTTGGCCCCTTCCAGAAATCATTTGATTGCTGGTGCAGAGAAGAAGCTTCTACCTATGCATTGTGTAGGCCACTATTGCAGCCAGATGCACCTTTAAAGACGCATAGATTAGTTTACGGTCTAGCAGGTCTGTGAGGGATCTTAACTGCAGTGTCTCTTGTCCTGTCCTTAAAGAGGCCCGATGTCTGGCAGCACCTTGTGTATCTCTCCCACTTGGCTGTGTAGCATTTTCTTGTTGTTTGTATTCTTGTTTCTCTGAGGACTGCCACTTTTTTTTCTGGAAGTCTTAGGTGTCCAAACTATGTCTTCAATAGCCATGCTGCTAGACTCAATGTGCTCGGTTCTGGGTGGAGAATCTTCTTACCTTGCATGGAGAACAGAACTTGCAACACTAGCAGTCTCTGCACATTGCTGTGTTCCATCTCTATCATGTCTGAGAACCAGGTCAGTCTCGCCCACTGTGGAGCAATGAGTATTAAAGTCATCTGCGACTGTCTGCATTTGTTGATCGCTAATAGTAACAGTGGGATCAGAGAAAATGCATAAACAAATTTTCCTGACCAGTCTATCAACAGTTTATTCCCCAGGGAGTGTTAGTGTAGATATCTGGATGTGAAG
Source organism: Calotriton arnoldi (assembly GCA_963921515.1). NCBI lineage: Eukaryota > Metazoa > Chordata > Amphibia > Caudata > Salamandridae > Calotriton > Calotriton arnoldi. Next base: position 2,988,970 of record CAWUFW010000322.1, on the reverse strand, counting down.
GATTCGCATTTAGCATTTTTTAGCGTTGCGAAAAGGTCTATTTCTGGTGTCCTCATCTTCTGAACACATTCGATTTCTGTCTGATTCAGTTTCCACTCGTGTGAGGTGGATGCCTGTCTGCACAGCTTGTCCACCTCTACATTGTCTTAAACCTGGTAGACGTATCGGCGTGATGGTAATTTGTCTCTGGATGGCCCATCTCCAAATCTCTTGTGCTAGCCTCGAAAGGGCAAAGGATTTTGTTCCACCTTTTTTGTTGAGGCAGAACATAGTAATTGTGTTGTCCATTTGAATTTCTACTGATTTTCCCCACAGCTGCCTGTGAAAGACTTAAGGCTTGGAACACTGTTTTTAGCTCCAAAACGTTTGTGTTGTACTGTCTCTTCTGTTCTCCAGATCCCTTGGATCTTGAGCTCCCCATTCCATATGCGAGGCCTCTGTAGTGATGATCACCGTTTGAGATGGCGATATGAAAGATCTTCCTGTTATATCTGTCTTGTTCCATCACGCCATTTCCTCCTGCACTCTTTGCGTGACAACCACTAGACCTTCCCAACTCCCCGTAGCTTGTGACTACTGACTCTGGACCCGTTCCTGATTTTGTCTCATGTGTAACCCTGCATATGGTATTAGAGGTATACAGGAAGCCATCATTCCCAACATCTTCCCTACAGGCTTCACTGTCCGAGACTGACCCTTCCGGTACTGGCTAGTTTGTTTAATCAACAGAATTCTCTTCGTGCAAGGGTATCCTCTGCTGTGTTGATTCTTGCTCCCAGGAAGGGCTTCTCTTGTTATGGTGTGGGTGACGATTTTCTCAGGTTTATGGTAAACCCCAGTCTGTGGAGTGTTGTCATCACTGCTTGTATGCTGTTCTTGCACTTGGGTAGTGAGTTCACCTTTACCAGCCAGTTGTCTAGGTAAGGGTAAACGTGTATTCCTTGCCTTCTCAAGTGTGCCGCAACTGCTGCTAAGCATTTTGTTAACACTCTGGGTGATGATTTTATTCTTAACGGCAGCACCCTGAATTGGTAGTGTGCTTTATCTATACCAAAGCACAAGACATTTTTCTGCTTGCGGTTGTGTAAATAAGCACCCTTTAAGCCTATGGTTGCCATATAGTCTCCCTTCTGAAGCTGCAGAATGACCTCTTGCAGCATTGTCATTTTGAACTTATGTCTTTATTAACTTGTTTACGAAACAGAGGTCTAGCGACCCCTCTTTTTTTGAGTATCAGAAAGTATGTTGAGTAGTTTCCCTGGTTGATCTCCTTCCTGGGTATTCTCTCTATTGCCTTCTTCTGCAACAATGGTTTCACCTCTTGTCGTAGACCGGCCTTTTCATCTCTTGTATGCGTATTTTTGTTCGGTCCTCGCCTTGGTGGGTATTTGACAAATTCTTTGCAATAGCCATGTTGGATGATGTTGAGTAGCCACTTGTCTGAAGTGACTTTTCTCCACTCCTGGAAGAAGGATCCTATCCTCTTTCCCACAGGTGTTGTGTGTGGTTGGGGTTTTAGATTTTCTAAGTCACTTGCTAACTGGTGCAGCCATGGGGGGGCGCTAGAGGGCGCGCTGCGATATGGCTGCACCGTGAGGCTGCTCCGCCAGTCGGGGACACTATCCGGCATTAAACTGCTATTTTGAGCGACGCTAAATGGGAAATAAGAGCTGCCTCATGCATCGGAATATTGATGCCACACACCACTAGGACTCAAGCCGAAAAATCATCCGAGCCCGTGGAGAAAACCGGCTTCAGAGGTGAGACGCAGTGTTCTCGATCGCTGGGCTTAAGATGGCGGCGAAGCACGTCCTGTATCGTAAGAACGAGTAATACCCATTGAACCTCCAGAATGACCGCCCTACAGCATAAGCAGGACTGAGCACGTTCAACGATACGCCGCTGCATGATAAAATCGGACTATGGGGGAGATACTTATCCTACAACACACCACCGCACTATGAAGTAAGGCGACACTCGGGCACTTCCAAAATGGCGGAGCGGAATCGGGACTGGGACGCCATCGCGGGCTGCCAGGGATGTGGCCTCCCCCATGTATCGGACCCTTTAAAACTGAGGATTGGCGGTATTGTCTCTGGGGGGGAACGCTCAGACGCAGCGCGCTGACTGCGGACCTACGAACATCCGGCGAGTCCATTCCTGAGTGAGGCGCGCTGTGCCCCGGGACGGCCTGACACGGCGCTGCCAACATATCAGATGCCGGCGGGCCCCACGGGGTGCCATACTGCCCATAGCTCCTGCCGCCGATAACCATCTACCACCTGCGGCGAGTCCCTCCCCACCTGCCGGACTCTGCCTTGGCTCTATGTGTGCGTTTCCATTGTTCTGGCTAAAGAGCGGTGCAGAGTAGAGGCCTGCCCCCCCCCCCCACACTAGACGTGCCATTAACTGGACGGCGTCATGCGGCCCATTGACAGTGCCTCACATCCACATGACTGACACCTACCGAGGTGTGCGCCAGTGACCCTGACAAGAGGCGTGGAGAATCCTCCAGCGGGGAACTGCGAGCTGTGAGAGGCGCAGGGGATGGATCTGATACATATCAGACTATTGGAAGTTTGCCGGTGACGCCCCGGATAGTGTGGGAAAGCGGTGGTGCTGCGCCGCACCGATATCGCTGGCACCCCACGAGCGGACTGCGGGCTGCACTGTATTACCAGCAATGCTTCACAGCCCATGACTAAACAGCGTGGGTGGTGCTGGCCGCGGTCCGGGATCTGCACCGTGGCGGTAGCTAAGAGATCTGCGGCCGAATCAATGAAGCGATGAGGACCGGGCGCACCACTAGATAACACACTCCAGAACTATAACCTACTACTGTGCCGAATCTCCTGAGCCTTGCCACCCATCCGGACACCAAGGAGCTATTCGAATAGTGAATGTGCAGACTACCTCGGACGACTGTCATGGGTAAGCCAGATAGACACCAACCGAAACTATCCTTTGATACCAGACGGAACCCTAAAGGCCCAACGGCGCACTCAGATACTGAACTGGACGTGGAACAGACGACGACCAAGAATATGGAAACTGCCCTACAAGCCATACAACAAAGCCTCCAGGCTATAAATAATAAACTGGATACACTCAGAGAGTAGACAATATATCTGCCAAACTGGATAAGCAGGGAGAACGCCTAGACGCTGCGGAAGACCGCAAAACTGCGGTAGAGGATGAGTCCCATACGACAACATGCAAATGTGCAGAGATGGAGAAGATCCTGGAGGTCATTAAAAATAGAGCAGAAGATTTGGAGGCGAGATCACGCCGCAATAATGTCCGAATTACAGGAATTCCTGAAAGCACCAATACTGGACGGCTGGAAACGTACGTGGAAGACATGCTGCGCGCTACATTTGGAACGGACAGCTTCTCCTCTACTGATCGTTGAACGAGCCCACCGATCACTGGCGCCACCACCACCACCGGGCGCCCCGCCAAGACCCATCATTGCTCGTGTCCTCAATTATAGGGACAGAGACACGATTTTGCGAATGGCTCGGGAGAAGCAGCGCGTTACCTATCAAGGTAATAACGTGTCTTTCTACCCAGACTTCACGATGACATTTCAAGCAGCGCGTAAAGATTTCCATCCTGCAAAGAAGAAATTGCGTGAACTGGGCATTGAATATGCGATGCTCTATCCTGCTAGACTGCGGGTCACATATGAAGGGCGAGCAACGATACTACAGACGCCGAAAGCAGCGCAAGACTTCATAAAGAAGACAGTCACCAAAAGGAAATCGCAGAGCCGAGGAGATACAGATCCGGACTCAGATTGAGACATCTGCAAATAAAGACAATGCGTCGGAGATATGTGTACTGGATTCACCATTGAAGATGCAGATAACTTGTAAGACAAGCAACCCTACAGGAATCGCACAATGACTCTGGGATGTCGCTATAAGGACACTCCATTCGGCAGCCATGCGGACCGGTCCGGAGACCCGGATACTGCGTCTCCATACTCTGTGATGACGCTTGACCTCTGGGAACGAGCACCTGCCAGCGAGCCGACTCGAGATCCATGGAGCCTTGACCATCCCTCTGATTGGGGCAATCCATACAGGTGGTAAGATATAAAGACTGACTGCGGCCCAGGATTCGGCTGGGGGTGACCTCATTTAATCTGTGAGTATGTCTCTCTGTAAATTATGTTAAGGGACAATGGACTGCATCCACTGGACGCCCACACAGAGTACGGCCTCCAGAACCCTGTATAGACTTATGACGCTATGCTGTCTATCGGAAGAATGAGACTGGGGGGCCTCACTTATTCATGAGGGAGGACTTGAATACGACTTGTGTCATAATACATATCAATACCTCATGAACAGATAGACTATTGCGACATGGCAGCTATGTGGGGGCGATACTTACGCATTTGTACAGCTGCTAGCCAATATGACTATATGAATTAGGGCTCCTGTGGCAACGGGTCAGCTATATGCATCAACTTGCTTGAGATTATAGACCCAAATTGCTCAGATAATACCCGACCACATCCACGTCTGTGGATGTTGATGCGCGCACCCAGCGGCCCCCTCGAGAGGGAGCTCCCCATAACGGTTATTACATTGTTGATGTTGTTAAAATGGGTATGGCTTCGGCATGGTTGGGGTGCCGAAGTGGGTGGGGGGTGGGAGGGGATGGGATGTTTTTGCTTCTACAGGCGATTCAGTATACAGTACATCACATTAATTCAGGTTTACAATAGACATCCATGTGCAACCACGCTATTGACACTTCTAACACGCGATCATTACACGCCAAGCAGACAACACTCCGCTATGAGTTTATACCACACCATTAGCCATAGATGGATTACAGCCACCACATATTAACCTAATATCCTGGAATGTACGGGGCCTCAACAACCCGAAAAAGATAAGCCAGATTTTTGCCTACCTCGATAGACATCACGTCGATATAGCCCTGTTACAGGAATCCCATCTGACTAGGGCAACTAAGTGTACCCCGGGGAGCAAATGGGCTGAAACAATAGTGACCTCATCGTACGCCACATATTCCAGAGGGGTGGTAATACTGGTGAAAAGAGGTACACACTTTCAGGCAGATTGCACCCTAACAGATGACTTAGGAAGATATATAATTATTACTGGACATATCAGGGGACATCGCTTAGGACTAATCAATACCTATGGCCCAAACGTGGATGATCTGGAATTTTTTAAAACAATATGGCAGAAACTGGGTGAACTACCGGACATGGATTGGTTCTGGGGTGGCGATCTCAACCTAGCTCTAAATGAGAACTTAGATAGATCGGGTTTAACTACAGAGCCACACAAGCGGGCAGTGCGAGCGATGTTGGATGGTATGGCTGAATCCAAAGTGGTAGACATCTGGAGGTTACGACATCCTCATCAAATGGAGGCCACACAACTCAGCGATCCACAATAGCTGGTCACGCATTGATTATTGGCTGGGGACGGAGGGTGCTGCATCCTGGACACGCCACATACAACACTTGCCCAAGACACTCTCAGATCACAAACCGGTACTGCTAACTATTGCACTCCCCCACTATACCCCCCCACCTTATATGTGGCGCTTTAACGCCCATGCATTGCTCGACACTACATACAAAGACACTATCAGACAGGCCATTATCGAATACTTTCAAATCAATCAATCCTCCATAGACGACCAGAGTTTGCTATGGGAAGCGTTTAAAGCCACCATAAGGGGAGTTTGTATAAGTACAAGCGCTGGCATCCTAAAAGATATCCGAGCTCAACTCACCCAACGTGAGGCCAAATTACACGCGCTAGAACAAGAATATGAGCGCACACAAAACACAAGCATACTGAGCGACCTTCGACAGATAATGACGGAATATCAAGAATTTGCAGATGACGAACTCAAATACCTCTCGAAACGACATGTTGCACGCGCATATGGCGAGGGAGGCAGACCAGGGCGAGCATTGGCGCAAAAAATATGCACTGGCCATAAGCCACACCAGGTTCTTAAAATAAAAGACAATACAGATACCCTACATTATGACACTGAGGGAATACTGCGAGCTTTTATGGGCACTTATGGAGATCTATACGCATCGCGCGATACAGCCGCCCAGCCGGAAATCATGGCATATTTGGAAGATGTGGCAATAGCCTGGCTGTAAGACACTCAAAGAGATTACCTCTCCCAGCCAGTGACGATAGAGGAAGTCACGGAAGTGGTCAAGACCCTCCCAAACGGTAAGGCTCCGGGTCCCGACGGATTCACTAGTGAATTCTATAAGGCATATATCGATCTGCTAGCACCTAACCTCGTGGAAATGTATGGTGATGCCCATTGCAATCAGATCCTACCTCCCACTCTACGAGAAGCCATGATCATCGCCCTATTGAAGCCTGACAAAGATCCCGAGAAATGTGAATCTTATAGACCCCTATCGTTAATAAACACTGACACAAATTCTGGCCAAACTACTCGCCAGGCGACTACAGCCGTTAATGCCTAATATCATACTTCCGGAGCAATCGGGATTTATACCACACCGCTCCACTATGCACAATATTCGAACGCTGTTTGCGCTATCACACTATCTTCCCCCAGAATTTCAGGCAGCTGCAGTCCTCTTAGACGTAGCAAAAGCGTTCGACTCCATTGAATGGTCGTATCTCATCACAGTGCTGTGCAAAATGGGCTTCCCCCCAATATTCCTGCAATGGATCAAAGTACTATACACTGCACCGGTAGCGCGAGTACAAGTAAATAAATGTGTCAGATCAAATAAACATTGAGAGAGGTACAAGACAAGGATGTCCCCTCTCCCCATTACTCTTTGCAATCGCTCTAGAGCCATTAGCGTGCAAAATACGGCAGTGTCAAATATGCGGCTCTGCAGTTCCCACAACGACCTTTAACTATATCTCTATACGCAGATGACATGGTTTTATACATCAAAAAACCAGCTGAAAACCTCTCCCCTTTAATGCGAGAATATATTAAATTTGGTCGCCACTCGAGTCTCCAAATCAATTGGTCCAAATCTACTATTATCCCCTTAACAGAGAATACCAGGCCATGCCCTGTGGAGTTCCCACTAGAATGGCAAATAGACCCGATCAAATACTTAGGAATCTGGTACCACCGTGACCCCGAAGTAGTTATCCGCACGAATTATGGGACAGCAATTTGCAAACTCGAAGAGAAAGTAGACCGCTGGATACGCTTACCACGCTCCCTGCCGGACCGAATGGCTATTGTCAAAATGGCCATTCTGCCCAAATTCCTCTACCTGTTTAATAATATTCCCATCACCCCACCAAAGACTGTATTTCAGAACTTGACAGCCATCACTACACGCCTCATTTGGGCAGGTAAACAAGCGCGTATTAAACTACGTGCCTTGACACTACCATTCGCTAAAGGCGGCTTTAAGGTGCCGGATTTCCTCCTATACTATTTGTGCGCACAAGCTCAGTATGCACACTACTGGTACCACCCTGTTCCCTACCTACCTCATAGCGATTGAGGATGGCGCAGCCCACCCGATACCACTACCCAATGTATTACCACAGCGCCACACCTGTGTACCTAAGCGCAAGATAAACACATTATATACCACTAGTACGGCATGGCAGCGAATGGGGAGGATGGCGCGGAAATTACCACTGTACGCACCAGCGATGCCTTTACAATTCCACCCAGACTTATCAGTTACCCAAGAACAGGTTGGAATGAAGCTATTGCAGCAGGTGGGCATAGCAACAATGGGAGACCTATACGCTAACGGCGCATTCATAGAACCTGAAGACCTACTCTATATCAGCAATCAGACACTACTTTTTAGATTTACATACCATAGACTAAAAGGGGCCATCAGCAAACTGTACCCTACATTCCCAGACGAACCGCAGCAAATGAGCACATTACAAATGATTATCACTACTCCCCACAATAAACACATGGTAGCGAAGATGTATACACGGCTTCAAGAAGATATAGGGGATAGTACAACTAAAGCAATGGATCGCTGGAACTTAGTGCTCGACACACCACTCACAGAGGAAGAGTGGTCTAACTGCTGCGCCCTAACTAGCATGCTCACTCCTAATGGTAACCTACGCATACTGCATTATAAATACCTGCACCAAACATCACACCCCTACTAAATTACACAAATACGGCCTCCGTACAGACGCCAAATGCCAACGATGTGGGGTGGACAATGCTGATTTTATTCACCTGGCGTGGCAGTGTTGACCAATTAAGACATATTGGACAGGCGTTGTTAGCATATTGAGTGAAATACTGGGAACCCCTATTGACTGTACAATTCGGACCGGTCTGCTGGGCTTAGTCCATAATAAACGATCCACCAAACGTAAATTCTGCCTGATAGCGCTACTGCTGGCTAAAAGAAGAGTTTCCATGTCCTGGGGAAGGGGTTAAACCCCGAAGAGTAAACAGTGGATAAAAGATATGGTATATTGTAAGGACACATTAAACACGTATGAAGAGGAACTACCCACCGGGTCTAAACCCAGAGACTACTGGCAGCCATTGATGGTCTATCTTCAATCTCATCGAACTGTGTAGTTCTGCACTGATGTAAAAGAATTGAAAATGTGGTTGATAATAAGATCTAATGGTGATGATGTACTGCTTTGAGAAACTATAACTATCACAGCCTGTATGTTTTTGTTCATGAACTGTATGACTTTAATAAAATAAAAAATAAAAATTAAAAAAAACTGGTGCAGCCACCCCTCTCAGTGGCTGTGCTCTGCCTCTCGCCCACTCAAGGGTTGCCTTTGTGGTGCTTGGTACTGCTACTGTTGTGTCTGTCTGCATCTGGCTTGAACTTTGGAAGCTCTGGTGCATAGTAGCACTTTAAAAGCCCCTCTTCCTACCTGCCTTCTAGCTAGTGTACTTCCTCGTCTTAGCTGCCCCCCGACCTGCAGGGCTCCCATAGATTTTGCTGAATCCTCTTTCTTCAGCTGCTAGAGGGCATTGTCCAAGACGCTCCCAAAAAGGTGTTCCCTGTTGAAAGGGTTAAGGATACTGGTTTGGACATCATTTTTGAAGCCCGATATCCGCAGCCAGGCATGCCATCATTTGTCTGTTCGCCATGTCTGCGGCCTCAAGAGCCAATTTCAAACAGGTGTTGGCGAGGGATGCTGCTCTCCTTAGATATTGCTCTGGTAGGTGTTTTATTAGCTCTGCCATCTCGTCCCAGTGTTGCTCCCCTTTCAAACTTCCTCCCCACCATATCCATTCTCTTGCTCTCCTTAACCGGAGGCAGTTGGCACCTTTGCCCTTTTCCTGGCAGTGGCTATGATGATTGAATCCGCTGGCACCTTCCCTCTAATATATTTGGGCAGTCCTTCGAGGAGCGTTTGTATTTTTCAGGCCTGGGTGTCACCGACCTGCATGTTCCTTGAAGGCCTCTCTCCTTATGTCCAGTATGCTCAGGAGCATAGGCAAACATTGATTCTTACTCTGTGAGGGTAGCAATGTCTCTTGTAAAAAACATGTTTGAGACTTCTCCTCCAACTGGACCCCATACTTGTCTGCAGCCTTTATCAATTGGTTGTACATGGCAATATCGTCCAGAGGGGAAGGCCTGAACAGATGTGTCAAGTCCCACCTCCGGGTAATCGGCGATGTCCTGCCATCGTGTCTCGAGGCATTCTGACTCTTCAGTATCTTCCAACAGGCTCTAGGATTCTAGGTCCTCTTCCTCATAGAAGATATCCTGATCTTAATCCTGTGGCTCTTGGGTCATTGGAGGCTCTAGTTCTCCGGAGTCTTTGTCCTTTTGCATGTGCTCCATCTAAGCTTTCAACAGAATTCCGAAATTTTGATGAAATGTGTGGAAATCTTTCTTCCTTTTGGCTTTGAGACTCTTATTCTTTTGTTCGATCATGCGCTCTTTGGTGTAGAGTGTGGGTGTCAATCTCTTTTTCGACGTTGAGTCTTCTGGTATTGGTGTTTCAGGTGACCCTTTCAGTTTGCCTTTCCTCGACTTTGGTCATCCTTCAACGCCAGTGTCTTTTCAGCAGCAAGTCAGCCTGCGTGTCCTTGGTGTGGGACTCAAGGGTCTCTTGATTTCTACTTGCCTTTGGCCAGTAAGAATTTCAGCACAGATATATTTTTTTGGGCTTCTAGAGCCTGCTGTTCATGACTCGCCAGCACTGTGCTTCTTTGACGTTACCTGCCGTCGCTTATCTTTGTGTTTTTAGTGTTCTTGTTCAACATCGACAACCTCATTTTCGACATCCGAGCCTACTCCCTCGACTCCTTCTGCAATGGTGTTGTCCTCCTCCTCGCTCAACGCCAGATCTCTCAGCGACTGAGTTTCCTTCTGACCCTGCATGGCATAGTGGGCTTGCCTTTGTTTCTCCCTTGATCTTAAGGTCTTCGGTTTGAATTCAGTGCAGGCCTCCCAGTGGTCGGTGCTGTGGTCCCTTGGTAGGCAAAGGTTCCACACCTGCGGATTGATCTTCTGGTGACACTCTGGGTAGAAACAAAAAGGTGTGTTCTCCAGACCACTTGGAGCAGGGGGCCACCTGCCCATGCATTCTCTGGTCTTCCATCAATGTGTAGTCTCGAACTTACCTTGCTTCTCCGTGGGGTGGAAAAATTCCGACTAGATTTTCCAAAAATGGATCACAGTCTTGACGTGTTGTAGGAAGCTGGCTCTGTACAAGACTTTCAGTAATTTGGAAAAAATGGTCAATTCAGAATTTCTAAAGACAATTGATGAGTTCAGTCGTGTGATCAGGTGTTGACCAAGTCAGTAAAACAAATGCAAAGTTGTATATCCAACCGCTCATCCACCAATGTAGGAAGCTGGCTCTGTATTTACTATACCAAGGTAAGAGGGTGCTCACGGGAGACAAAGTCTTGGTTTTGGAAGGCAGGTCCTTCGGGTTCTTGAGGGCTGCTGGCGGCAGGACAGCGGGATTTCGCTGGAGCAGGTTCGAGGTGGTGACAGGCCGGTAGTGCTGGGGCCAAGTCAGTGGGCGTCATCCTCCTCTTAGTTCAGCACAGCTTCTTCGGTCCTTCTCTTCTTCTGGTCGGTTCTTGCCTGAGGAGGCAAGGTTCGGGGTTGCCCCTAACTACTCAATTTAGGGGCGTTACAGGTAGGTAAAGGTCGGGACCAATGGGTCCCTTCCTTGGGGTGGGTAGGTACACCCCCTATTAAGCCACCCTCCAGTGGGGGGGGGGGGCATATGCCTCTGGTTGGCTGGGTCCCCCCCAAACCCCCCCCCCACCCCAACTACAAAATGGTGGGGGCCAAATTGTGCTTCACCGCGCCTCCCCCACCGGAGGGGTGGGGTTGGCAAAGGTGAGCAAACCTCCCTCCCTCACTTTGTTTTACCACCGATTCTCCCACCCAAAGGGGGTCAGAACCGGTGGTGGCCAGTTGGTGGAAGCAGCAAATGGCTGGGGTAGCTCACAAAGGCGACAAGCCTTTGAAGCTTCCCTTCGTGTACCCTGCCCATCCTGGGGGAGGAGGCTTGGCACCTCGTCCCAGGATGTGCATTGTTTCAGACCCCCCCCCCCCCCCCCGAGAGCAGCAGGCTCTCGACCCAGGGGTCCAGAAACATGTCTTGTGGTTGCACCTGGCGAGCAGCCACTCAGCCAGGACACTTGCGTTAGGTCGTTTTTCAGGGGGCATCTCTAAGATGCCCTCTGAGTGCATTTTTCATTAAATCCCACACTGGCATCAGTGTGGGTTTAATGTGCTGAGAAGTTTGATACCAAACTTCCCAGTTTTCAGTAAAGCCATTATGGTGCTGTGGAGTTCGTAATCACAAACTTCCAGTACCATATACTCCTAATGGCATTACTGCACTTACAATGTCTAACAACTGGCTTAGACACTGTAGGGGTACAGGGCTCCTGCACCTGTACCCTCACCACTGGTATAGTGCACCCAGCTAGAGGGGTGGCTGACCTATGCCAGGGCAGTGGGTTGTAGGCATGGCACACAGGGATGTATGCCATGTCGACTCTTCACTTTGTTCTGCACCAGAACACGCAGCCAGCAATGGCAGTGTGTGTGTGTAAAGGTACAGGGTCTCTAAGGGTGGCACATTAAGTGCTGCAGCCCCAAGAGGCCTTCCCTGGCCAAAATGCCCTTGGTACCTGTGGCACCATTTACAAGGGACTGACGTGTGGCCAAAGAGTGCCAATTGGGTTTTGTCTTAATGCAGTTTTAGGTAAAGAACATAGGCCCTGGGTACCTGGTTGGCAGGAACCCAGGGCACACTCAGACGAAGTACATCAACAGTTTGGCAAAAAGTGGGGGTAACCATGCAAAAAGTGGGCACTTTCTTACACGTATCCCTCTGGAACTTCAGTTTTGTCTTCAACGAACCTTCGGTATACCCTTCTTCTTTCGGTGATTGGAGAGCTTTAAGCGATGCTTCCAGACCCAACGGAGGAAAAAAAGAATCTGAAGATGGTGACCACGCATTGAGGCTTCCGGGGAGGGGCTTCTGATATCAGGAGAGGTTGGAATAGGCACCAAACGGTGGGGACGGTTGAAGTCCAAGAAAAAACAAGCATTTGCAATGCAATAGGTCTCGCAGTTGAGAGTTTGAGCTATTGGCATTGTAAATGGCAATGCCTTTTATTTACGTGTTGGTTTTTAAAACATAAATAAAAGGCATTGTCATTTACAATGCCAATAGCGTAAACTCTCGCAAATGCGAGACCTATTGCATTGCAAATGCTTTTTTTTTTTTACTGAAACCACTGTCAGTAGTGCAGTCCGAGTTTACAACATTTATTTAGAGCACTCACCCTAATAATAAATACAAGTTCGAACAGCATTCATATATGGACACAAATATTACCTCAACTGCAGACAACTTCCTTCCCTGCTCCATATTGTGGTACTGTAAATTGGCAGCCAATGGGCTTGGATTGCAGGGTGTTGGGCCTACTTGTCCAAAGGACAAAATAAACCTGAAAATGTGTTGCCCTTGTCCTGGGCGCTGTGCTAAAGGAATTACACACCCCAGCCTGGAGGTAATACATGCGGCCAAACAACAATTAACCAAAATCAGCATTTCACTTGCAGTTGCTTTTTATATTTTCAAAATGCACTGCAACTAGTTTATTTCTTGTCTTCACATAAAACCCATACATGTATGATACCCAGATGCTCAGGAAAAGGAACAAAGCAAGGGGTCGAGCCTTGGCATATATACTTTCCTGCATTAGGAAGATTGGATGGAATTACATTTATGCTAAAAATCAAACATGTGATCCGTTCATTGAAACCTGCAGGCAAGGTACTCGGGGAGAAGGATTTCTAGTACCCAAGAAATAAACCTCAGGATTCATAGATGATAAAAAAATATATGGTTGCGGCATGATTCTAAACAGTTCAGCAGTGTTACCCGTCAACAAAAGACGGGTTCATACAATACAAATTTTGCTTTCAGTTGCTTTCCGATCTTTCCAGATTCACTGCACTAAGTATCACTTTTAGGCATCCTGAACCCATAAAAACCAGTGCAGGAGGCTAAGTGGATCAAAACTGGGGGTCAAACGTAAGCAGGGATATGTTCCTGCACAAAGGAGGCGGAAGGGAATTACCTGGGTTTTCTACTGGCAAACCAGTCACAGTAAGGGAGATCTGGCTTGCACCAACAGATTCCCTAAGCTGTACAGAATTAGAAAATATAGTTTACTGCTTCCATATCGCCCAAAGTTAGTTATCAGCCATGAAATGACCTGTGCATGATAAACAGTAATTCTGGCACAATTTTGTGACTGGTGTTAAATATTACATAACTGATTGTGCACACTACATCCCCTAAGAAACCCAGACATATTTGGTGCCCTCGGACTACAGAAATTCAAAGCAACAGTTTTTTGCTTAGCATTTCTGAATACAAGTTTCACCATTTGAGAAGTGCAACAAAATATTGCACAAACAAAACCAAAAAATTAAAATATACACTTTTTTTATTACATCTTCAGCCTGCAACGAGAGATTGAAGCAGGTTTGCACCCATATATAAATCTAAATGTGATGGAAAAAACTGCATGTATGGTTATGGTTACACATACAGACCAAAAGTGGTACAAGTGTTTAAACAACCTAAAAAAATGTTTGTGAAAAGTTCTGCGCAAGTGCACAAATACTCTGGTAAGTGAAAGTGTCAATATCACTGTGTGCATTTACGGAGTTGCTATGAAAGACCTGCTTTTTGACCACTTACCAATTTATATAACTGTGCATACATATAGCCACGAAGTGCTGTGGGTTGGGGGCCAAAGAGTGACAAACTGAGCGAACCAATGCCTGAAGAGCATTTGACAAATAAGGTAATGGACAAAGAAGTCTGACCCGAACCCATTTTTTGTATACATTGTGTGTTTTGCTGAAATGATGTCGCCAATTACCTAAAGCGGTCTTTAGCAAGATCCCCCCCCCAAAAAAGAAGATCGAGGTGCTGCAGTCAAAACAGGTTTGATGATCTAATAGATTTTGTTTTTCAAGCAAGAATTGAGAACATAGTGGCCTTTGGCATATGCAAACATCTCATGTTTCAGGGATTTTCAGACTCTCTCTGTAAATTCACGAGCGATTTTATCCAGAAAATCCTGCAGCGAAGGCTGCATCTTCTTCAATCTCTTATATTCATTAATTGAGGAGGTGTTTTTTTTCAATCCCGCATGTTAGGCAAAGAGAATTTCAACAATGGAAGTGGGATATTAGTGCACAACTTTTACAAGTCCCGACTCAAAACGAGGACGTGTGCGTGAGGAAGGCCACACTGGCATCACACGCGATTCATATGCTGGCCCTCCAACAACAATAAAGCAGAGCTTTAGTAACCACGCTTAGCCCTCCATTACTACTCAAGGTGTGGACGAGCTACCATGCTTTTAGTATTCCATGGATTCTGAATGCCGTGAACGGAAAAGACAGCTGGCTTTTCTATTTCTTCTTTTGTTTCATTTCCCACCAAATATCAACTATCAATGAATACAAATAATATATTTAAATCATATTTCCAATCCATATCAATAATATTGGTTGTGTTATTTATTCAATCACAAAATATTTGCAAAGGCATCCTATGAAACAGAAGTGCCATAGGGCTCCAGCAGCATGTCAATACATTATAAACAAGAAAAGAGCGCGCGCCTCGGAGCCCAGGGCCGCAGACGCTACGCTGAAGGCCTGGGGGGCTGCGCCGCACACGGAGCTCGCTGTGGTCATGGAGACGCCCGGTTACCTTTCTGTGGGCTCCTCAGACCATAACAGCGCCCGACTCGAGCACTCCAGAGCCGGCCGGTGTGTGCCAAGACGCCTGACACACCGGGAGGGCGCGGCCCTGCCGCGCCTGGACAGGAGATGTGCACGCATATGGTGCGAGCAGGAGTTGTGATAACGCCGCGAACCGCACACGTGCACATCTCCTGTCTGTTAAGCTTCGGCACAGACAGTTGATGTGCACGCGTACGGCTTGCGGCGTTATTACAACTCCTGCTCGCACCATGCGCGTGCACATCTCCTGTCCCGCTTCCGACCAAAAGTCGGCAACAATAGATCTCGCATAGCGAGCACCGCTTTGCGCTGCATCGCTAGGCAAGACCTAAAAAAGGGGGGCGGGATGGAACCCTCAGGTTGGCTAATAATTTATATATAGGTGCACTTGGATACAGGCAGCTTCTCAAAAGAAGAAACTGTGCAAGTATAAAAGTGAAGTATTGGAAAATTCCATCTGAGATTTATCCAACAAATGCAATGCCTTTCCATCATCACATCTTCTGTCCTAGCTCAATAAAGAAATCTCATCTGAACCCTAAATTATAAGAAAGGGCATAAATTCCCCTTCTCCGCTTAAGGGACAAGCATTATGAAGAGACAGAGCAGGTAGATTACTGGCTGCACAACTAGAACAAGCAGGGCAGGAGATGCTGTTCAGAAAGAAGGCAGAAAACAGTCATTAATCTAGAGATTACTATAGAGATTGGATCCTTCTATTCTTCCTTATATAATGCAGGGCCTACAAAATAGTAATGAGGAAAGTGCTGTTATGTCGACACTAAAGCTCTAGGTGGTAGATGAGGAAGTTAAAGAGATTCTAGACAAGCCCGTCTAGACAATAGCCTAAACTGTAAATTATATGGCTGTAGGCAATCAGCTCTGTGATAATGGGCTCCCAATCGAATTTATAAAGGCTAACAATTTCCAAGGCGGAAAAATAGGACCTGCTACTAGCGTAAATTAGAGCCCCATTTGTGGGGGATGATCAAAAAAGCTGCGAAAATTAAAGACACCTACACTACAGATTTGAAATTGTTTGCCAATATCTTGACCGATAGATCCACCAAATGATACAAACCCCATATGTAACATATGTTTTGGGGAAAATGCTAGTGACAATATGAAACCAATATTGTGTGATAGCTTATACTGTACCAATATCAGAAGACTCAATTTGCTCAGTTTCCAATGAAGCAATGAACAATGGCCTTTCCTTCTGTTGATTATCCATCAGTGCGTCACTTCCATACTCATCAAGGGCATCAGCCGGTGACGAACTAGTTGAATTAACACGAGCTGAGGAAAAAAAAAAAAAAAAACCTTCTTAAATAATAGCGTCCCAAATACTGAAAATGTAAGGAATATTTAATATCAGCCATACATTATCTAGTTAACAGCATGTCCTACGCCTAACACAACACTAGCATATCACCTTAAGCAATTGTATACTTACTTTTCATATCATTCTTTAACACCACAATTCTCTTATGACCATGTCCTTTAATCCAAACCACCTAAATGTAAAAAAAAAAAGTTGTAGTATTAATAAAACTATGCAGAGAGGATCTACAAATGCACAAGTTAACTTGCCTGCAAGCTAAAAGTATAAACACTGAGCAACTAGCAATACCTGGAAGCACATACTAAGATGCAGCTCTATAAAGCCCAGTATAAGTCTGCTGGGCTGATATACATAATTTAACTACACTGCGAGTATTAGGTTAGGACAATTGTGTTTTTCATTCAACATACCTGAGGTATCGCTGCCAATATATCCTCCAGGTTATTGTATCCATAGGATTTGGGCTGCAACAGTTCACCTATATATTTGCTGTAGGCAGATGGAAACTCATGCAAGAAAATCTGTTGGTAGTGGTAGGTATGCAGCAGGGATCGCACATTCTTGGCAAACTGATACAGTGTGGTGAGCCTCACACATTCCTCAGTTACATCGTCACTGGTAAACACCTAAAAACAAGCAATTTTTTTCAACATGCTAATGTGTACAGAGAAAAAACCCCACAAACAATATAGCTGTATTTAAATGCATAAGAGTATGGAAAAACAAAGCGACAATTAGGAGGTATCAAGTCAGCCAACAAACAATTAATGACATAATTGCAATATTTTATTGAGTTCAGATTGTTAATATATTTTAGGCAATAATGTCCCAGTAGTTAAAAGGGATAGGACTAGGAAGATGAACATAGCCCTCATTTGCAGGCTTCTAGTGTACCCAATAAATATTCTTGTAGTTAATCAGTTATCATCCACCTGCACACATGGTTATGTGCTAAAGATCTAAAAGCCAACGGGTAACAACCCTTGACAAGGTCATTAGGATTAATTAACAAGTTACTTACCTTCGGTAACGATGTATCTGTAAGAGACATAGGTTAGCTATAGATTCCTTACCTTAGAATTACCCCCAGGCGTCAGACTGGAGCCGGAGAATTTTTTCTTAGCAGTACCCCTGCGCGTCGACAGGTGGCTCCGCATCCGTCGTCGTGTTCGCAGGGATGACGTCACGGTGCCTATTTAGACGTCGCCCCTGCGCGCTGAAGTCAGTTCTGACCGGACTTTCCTCGCCAGAAGCGCAAAGCCATGGAAGACACTGACCACTGGTGCGCTAAAACTAGGGCCCTGCAAGGGAGTCCCTGTACCTAGAGGTCAATTTGCAGAGCGGCGAGGATGGGTGGGGCGGTAAGGAATCTAAAACTAACGTGTCTCTTACAGATACATCGTTACCGAAGTTAAGTAACTTGTTCATCTGAAAGAGACAGTTATAGATTCCTTAACTTAGAATAGATACCCCAGCAATACCAACCCAGGAGAAGGGTCTGCGAACTAAGTTCACACCAGAAAGTCCTAACGGACAGAAATGGCAAAATAGCCGTACCTCCAGACTTGGCTGTCCAGGCAGTAATGTCTGGTGAACGTGTGCAATGCCCACATGGCTGCCTGACAGATGTCAAGGAGAAACTCCACGTGCAAGAGCAGTGGTGGCAGCCCTAGCTCTGGTGGAATGAGCTCGGAGCCCAACTGGAGGTTCCTTTTTCGCCAAAACCTAACAGATTTTAATACAAAGGACAACCCATCTAGAGATGGTACGCTTTTGAACAGTCCGACCTTTCTTGGCACCTACATAGCCAACGAAGAGTTTATCATCCACCCGGAAATCTTTCGTGCGGTCAAGGTAGAAGGACAGTGCATGTTTAGGGTCCAGACGATGGAGTCTCTCCTTCTCCTAGGAAGAGTGCGGAGGTGGGAAAAAGGTGGGCAAAGTAACTGTTTGTCCAATGTGAAAAGGTGTAACCACTTTTGGAAGGAACGAGGATCTCGTCCTAAGCACCACTTTGTCCGGATGCACAGAGAAGAAAGGGGGCTTAGAAGAAAGAGCTTGAAGCTCTCACGCTGCGAGCAGAGGTAATGGCAACAAGGAAAGCTGTCTTCAGAGTGAGAAGCCTGAGAGGACAGTTGTGAAGAGGCTCGAAGGGAGCGCAAATAAGTTAAGTTAAGACAAGGTCGAAGTCCCACTGGGACATTACGAGGGGAGATGGAGGAAAGAGATGAGTAATGCCCTTAAAGAATCTACTTACAATAGGGGACTTGAACAAAGATGGCTGATCTGGTAGCCAAAGGAAAGCAGAGATGGCCGCAAGATAGCCTTTAAGAGTGTCAAGGGCAGAGCCCTGCTGGGCAAAAGAAAGTATATACAAAAGGACCTCTGAAAGAGGGACAGAAAGGGGATCTACAGCCTTTGCTGTGCACCATGCCACAAACTTTCCATCGACAGGCGTATACCGTTTTAGTGGAGGGACGCCTGGCCGCCAAGTTGACATTACAGACTTCAGGTGGAAGGTCAGAAGCTGTCAACTGTCGCCGCTCAATCTCCACGCAAGGAGGTGAAGGCTGGACAGGTTCAGGTTAAGAACCCTCCCCTGCTGCTGAGACAGAAGATTCTCCCGAAGAGGCAGTCTGAGTGGAGGATCGATGGCCATGCTCAGGAGCCCTGGGTACCAGACTCTTCGTGCCCAGTCCGGAGCCACTAGAATAACTTGGGCCCGGTCGCTCTTGATCTTCCTTAGCACTCTGAGCAGAAGTGGTACAGGAGGAAAAGTGTACAGGAGGCTGCAGTTACACTTGCGTCGAAAAGCGTGGCAGAGCGAGTGCCGCCCTGGAAATTCTAACGCGCAGAACTGCTGACATAGCGCGTTCTCTTCAGTGGCGAACAGATCTAACCAAGGCTCTTCCCACCGCTGAAAGAGACCTTGCAACACCTCCGAGTGAAGACGCCATTCGTGATCTACCAGGTCCCGCCCGGAGCTCCAGAAGTTTGATATTGAGTCCGGACTCTGCCGGAGACCAGACGCCTCTGATCTCCGCCCCATCCCAGGAGTGACGCATCCGTCACCACTGTGACATCTGGCTGGAGAAGGGAGAGGGATCTGCCTCTGACCCAAGCTTGGTTCGTTAGCCACCACTGCAGTTGTTGCGCAGTTCCCTCCGAGATCTGGACGTAGTCGGAAAGATTCCCCCGATGCTGCGCCCACTAACTTCAGGTCCCACTGCAGAGCCCGCATATGCCATCTAGCATAATCCACCAGCAGGATGCAGGAGGCCATGAGGCTCAGCAGCCTCAGGATCATTCGAACTGAAATCCGGGATATAGGCTGAAACATCGGTATCATAGCCGAATATCCCGGACTCGCAGCTCGGGAGGATAGGCCCGAAACTGCACAGTGTCCAGAACAGCTCAGATGAAAGGGAGCGTCTGAGTGGGAGTCAGGTGTGACTTCGGCACGTTGATAGTGAACCCCAGCGAATGCAGGAGGTCCGCCATAGTCTGGTGGTGGGAGACTGGAACCCCTGATCTGGGCAGATGAGCTGCGACCACCTTTGTGAAAACCCGAGGGGCACTGGTAAGGCCAAAGGGGAGCACTGTGAACTGAAAATGCTCGTGGCCTACCGTGAACCGCAGGTAGCTTCTGTGGGCTAGCAGGACGGGGATGTGAAAATAGGCGTCCTGCAAGTCCAGCGCCACCATCCAGTCTACAGGGTCGTGGGCAGACAGGACCTGAGCCAAGGTTAGCATTTTGAACTTCTCCTTCAGGAGGAAGCGGTTGAGGGCCCTTGGGTCTAGAATAGGACGCAGGCCTTTGTCCTTCTTGGGCACCAAAAAGTAGCGGGAATAGCAACCACGACCGACTTCTGGCGCAGGAACACTCTCGACAACTCCATTGTCCAAGAGAACCGAGACTTCCTGGCATAGAAGAGCCAAATGATCCTCCGTCATGCGATCGAAAGACGGTGGCATGGAGGGAGGGATAGTCTCTAAGGGGAGGGAGTAGCCCCTTCGGACTATCTGCAAAACCCACCTGCCCGACGTGATAGTTTGCCAGTGGGGCAGATGATGGCGAATCCTGCAGCCCACTGGCCTTAGGTGGTCCTGAAAAGTTAGACTAGGAAGGTTTGGAGGCCGCAGGGGGGTGGGGGTAATGAGGGGTGGGAGGGTGTATTGGCCCGCCCGCTGGCTCCCCGACCCACGTTGCTGGGTCCCACGTTCGCGGCCACGCACAGTCTGGGCAGCTTGCGTGAACCCGTGGCTGGACTGGATCGAACGTGGTGGGGTGCCCCTTCTGTAGCGGTGAAAGGGGCGAAAAGCAGACTGAGGTGGACGGGACGACGATGCAAGCCCCAAGGATCTAGTCGTAGCTCGAGAATCCTTTAAGCGCTCCAGCGACGAGTCTGCTTTGTCGCCAAAAAAGCGACGGCCATCAAATGGCATGTCCAGCAAAGTTGACTGGACATCCCCCGAAAAGCCAGACGTACTCAACCAGGCGTAGCGCTGAAGGGCTACCGACATGGCAATCGTTCTGCCTAGTGAATTGGTGGTATCCAGTCCACATCTTACTGTGAATTTGCCTGCGTCTCTCCCTTCCGCCACTGCCTGGGAAAGAACGGCCCAGGCCTCCTCCAGGCACTGAGGCAGCACCTGCGCAACCATATCCCAGATGGTATAGGAGTATCGGCCCAAGAGGCACGCAGTATTCATGGACTGCAGGGCCAAGCTGGAGGAAGAGAAGATGTGCTTACCAAGATGATCCAGCTTCTTGGATTCCATGTCTGGGGGAGCAGAAGGGAATGCGCCCTTGGAGGACGAGGCTTGGACTACCAAGCTCTCGGGGAAGGGTGTTGGGTGAGGAAAACTGGGTCGCCCAGAGCCGGGCGGTGGCGGCGGGTAATTGTCCGTTCCACAGGAGCCCCTGTGCTGGGCTTGGACCAGGTGCCCAGAAGGAAGTCAGTGAGGGCTTCGTTGAACGGCAAAAGGGGTTCAGAGGAGTTTGCCGCCGGTTGAAGCACCTCTGTCAGGAGGTTAGTTCTGACTGCCACTGAAGGGAGCTCCAGGCCCAGGGCCTCAGCTGCCCTTCGCACCACCACAGCATAAGACGCTCCCTCCTCCGTAGCCACGGTAGGAGGAGAAAGCATGTCAAGGTCTGGGGAAGTGTCTAGACCACTGGCATCACCCAGGTCCTCTCTCCAGTCCAGCTCTTCAAGTTGGTCTGTTAAAGGGTTAGGTGACCCCTTCCAATCCTCATCACTACCTTCTGGCTCATAGGGAACACCAGGGATGAAAAGGGGAACAAAAGTACTCTCTGGCGTCGGATTAGATGTTGATCCGGGCTCCTGTTCCATCACATGGGTGAGGTTGAGGGTGGCGTCGGTCGGGGGCACGACCGATGCCGGGATCGGCACCAGGGAAGGTCAAGTCAAGTCGACCGGCGTAGATTCGGATCCAGGCCTGGATCCTCGGGGGTCCTCTGGGGCTGGAGCCACCGGCATCGAAGGCCCTGGACCCCAACTGGCTCCACGGGGCCCGAAGGCGCGCCGGCGGAGTCGGGCTGCCCAAAGATGGAGTTGAGCCCTTGGTAAAATGCACCAAGCTGGGCAGGGGATGCACCGGCTCCCGGAAACAGGGGAGGCGCAGAGTCATCTCAGAAGTAGGAACCGAAGACAGAACCTTTGAGCGACAACGTTTCGGGTCCTGCGTCGCGTCAGCCGACCAATGGGGAGAAGGCGAAGAGCGCTGGTGCTTCTTCGCCTTCTTGTGCTTCAACTTACCCCAAGGCTTGGAGGACTTGGGGTGAGACGAGGTGTAGGGGCTCCGCGACCGTTCGAGACCTTCCTCTCGAGCGGGAACGACACGGAGCCGACTGCCGGGCCTCCAAGAGCTTTCGGGACCGCTACTGCAAAGCCTTTGGATTCATGGCCCAGCAGTCGGAACACGACTTTGGATCGCGGTCACGCTTCAGGCACCAAAGGCACGGGTCCGTCACAGACATCAGTCTGTGACAGGCGTCGCAGGTCTTGAAGCCAGTCCGACGATGGGACATCTCTCGCGCACCAGGAGTTGAAGACTCAAAAAAGAAGTCAACAAAAGTCGAAAAAAGCTTAGTCAAAAAGTGGCTAAAGGGGTAGCTCTCTCCGGATCTGTGCTAGGCTAGCGCGGAAAAAGAAAGAACTGACGTCAGCACGCAGGGGCAGCGTCTAAATAGGCACCGCAACTTCATCCCGGCGAACACGACGCCGAAGCCACCTATCGACGCGCAGGGGTACTGCTAAGAAAAAAGTCTCCAGATCCAGTCTGACGCCTGGGGGTAATTCTAAGGTAAGGAATCTATA
The DNA here is from genome assembly GCA_963921515.1 of Calotriton arnoldi. NCBI lineage: Eukaryota > Metazoa > Chordata > Amphibia > Caudata > Salamandridae > Calotriton > Calotriton arnoldi. The sequence goes on along the minus strand of CAWUFW010000322.1, from coordinate 2,965,983 downwards.
ACTGTCTCTTTCAGATGTTTGTTTTCTGTAAATTCAAGCCGTTTGGATAATGGCAGTTTGTTGAAGTCATACATCAACTAAAGCAAATCATTTTTGAAGAGCTGCACATTTCAAAAACATATTGACGTTTTAGAAGATGGATTTGTAAAGTGGGAAGGCTGCAAGGAAATGCTAGAGCTTATTTTGTCTTTAGGTTGAGCGATCAGGCTCTTGATAAAACACTTAGCCATGAAAGGGCCACATCACAAAGACATCAGTAAGGAACAATTTACTTAGAATTCGAATCAATCTTCACTACTGTTGAAACTAACAGATTGGCAATTACCACCACTGTGGGATCCACTAGAAATTCCCCATTGGAATAACATGTTACTTGCCTAAAAAGCACAGCATCCTCATTCGTAAGAAGGACGTGTAGGTCCCCACATCAGCGCCGTGTTCGAGAACACGGCGCTGATGTGGGGACCTACACGTCCTTCTTACGTGCTCTAGGTTTGGCTCATGACGAAGATCCACGGTTAAATGCGACGTGGACATCGGAACATAGATTTTAATTTTCCAGTGGGATGGAATTATCACCACTGATAAAGGAACATTTTGGACTCTTGTAAGCCTTGAGAAAGTCGTGGGACAAAATTCCTTTGTGCGACGAAACACGTGTTGGCTGATGCAAGAACAAAGAGAATAAAGAAAAGAAACAGCTCGAAAATTTCTCTGTATCATTTATGCTTGACTAAAACAAATTGGATAATTGCATATTACTTAAAAGACGTGTGCTGAGGATTGTGTTTATATTATCCCACAGGAACTGGTCATATAGGGGGGTGTAGTGACCCCAAGGGTGAGCAGCCGTTTGGCTACTCCCCTACACTCATCTAACACCCTTAAATTCCGTATTTAGGGGAGTCCCTGGCACTGGAGAAGCAGATCATGACTACCTAAGAGAGCGAACACCAAACAGCTGCATAAGCAGAGGAGAGCAGAAGCAGTTAACCTGGTACCAGCCCGCCAGCCTCATCAAAAACTGCGCCAAAGTCGACTTGTCCTGCAGCTGTGACTGCAGAAACTTGGGAGGACTGCCTACTTTCGATAAAGAACCAAGACCTCCCATGGGAGAGCGGACCTGTTCTCTACTTCTTGCAGCAACTCCAAAAGAAAAGACGGATGCCTCCGGAACCGCCAAAACCAGACAACTGAAGCCACCACTGCACCCGTCGCTCCAAGCCCGAGTTGAAGTGGGCCAATGGTGCCAACCAGATCCCCAAGCACTATAGAGCCCGAGTCCATTGTGGTTTCACCTCTCATGGCCCCTCAGACTTCGCCTGACGCCTCGGCAAGGAGGCCCCCCTCTATCGCGACTGATCCTGAAATCTAATGCCTAAAGTCACTTCTGCATCCGTCACCCCCCGGGCCATGGAGAAGAGAAACAAAGCTGTCCTACGTCCTCCAGCATCGCAAGACTATAGACCTTATATAGACTTATAGACCCCCCAGATTCCAGGGCCAGATTCTGCAGCCTCTTTTCGCAGTGATTGGTCTGCATAGAACATTGGGGCTCCCGACGCCGTTTTGCACCCTGCACCCGGCAGCTCTCGTGCCGCCGCCGGTGTACTGTTGGTGTTGCCTTGGACCTTGACCACCACTGAACTTAACTCCTGGAGATTGGTCCGTAAGTCGCTGTACTATACCTGTTTGCAAGACTTGCTCTTCCTTCCATAGGATAACATTGCAAAGCTAAAAAATAGCACAGTGTCCACTTTTTGAACTTAAGAGTTTATATTTAAAAACGTACTTACCTGAACGATTTCTGGCTGATTACTATACATATATAAAGGAACTTGCTATTTTTATTAATTGTTATGGATCTCTTTCTTAAGTCATGTGTGTCATTGATTGATCATTGTGTGTATTTGTAGATGTATTGCACTCCTCTCGGTTAAGCCTAAATCTGCTCGACTACACTACCCCATATAGAGCACCTTGGGATTGCTAGAACAAGCCCCTGTCTACTTATGAGGGAACCCCTGGACTCTTTACACAGTATATCAGATTATTGATGTATCACAAAGAGCAAGCTTCCTACACTTGAGAACTACAATACCAGTCTTTTCGAGAAGGTGTTTTCCCCATTATCAACCCGTGGGCAAACCTACAAAAAGGTCTAAATGACAAGATTGACAGGAGTTGTTTTTAGGTCTCGCGCCTAGCGTTGCAGTGCGCAGCACTGCTCGCGCAGCGCAGACCTCTAGAAAGGGCTTCTGAAAACGACCTACACGCTCGTGCGTGTGGTTTTGTTTTCAGAAGCCCTCATTGGCTGTAGCGTGCGTTGTTTGTGAAAAAACGGCACGCTATTGGGCAAAGGCGGGTGCATGTCCCGCCTTTGCCGCGCCCATTCCCGACGGTGGCCAGAACGCGCAGCAGCGCGCGTTCGTCTCGCTTTTGCTGCCGCGCTTTCTAGCCCCCGCTCCTATGTGGCGCGCGCGCACTACGTTTACTTTAAGAAACCACACATTTCCTAAGCTGCGATTTAACAATGAAGCGAACGTGCGTTCGCCTCGTTGTTGCGCGCGCACACCATTCACGCACCACTCCCGGGCTTGTTGTCTTACGCAGCGTTCTTGTTACCCTTGCCGTACCCTTTATTTGTACATGACCCGTTCTGTGGCCGTATGCATGGAGCAATTGCGCCTAGCAACCGCTACTTTGTTAGCAGTGCACTCGGTGGCTTGCAGCACTCCTGTAAGGTCGTGGTTAAACTTCCGGTTATGGCACGCTGAACGCATATTTAACTTGCGTCCCCTGACCCAACGCTACTTCGTCTCCAGACCCTGTCCGAGGAACCCAGGTATCACGCTAGCCTTCCTGGGGAGCTCTCTTCAGCAGCATTTCTGAGCCGCGTACTATTACCTTCCGACTTGCATTCGGCAAACGTGCTAGGAGCGTTTATCTATCACACATACGTATCCCGAACGGTGAGTAAACCGTGCATGGAGCGCAAATGAAATTACCTGTATTTTGGGTCAAACGCGCATGGAGCTCCATCATAACATCTGTGCTCTGTTTATGTAAGCAAGCGCAAGGAGCACCGTTGTGAATATTTATGTTTTGCTGACACGCGCATGGAGCGCACTTGTGATTCACTGCATTCTGACTAAACACGGGCATGGAGCACGTTCTCAACCTGATAAAAGCACCAACAAGCGGCGAAAGTGCAGGGACGCATGACTTTTCTACATAGTATCTGAGCTAGTTATAAAGCACTTGGAGCACTATTCTGTATGACTGCTACAATTCACAGCGCTTAGGAACACGTTAGTATTTTGGGTAACAAAATGCTCAAGAAATGAGTGGCATTTAGGAGGACTGCATTAAGTGAGGCCTAAACTGAGTCATGCCTTTGAATTCCTGACCTATGAGGAAACATAACTTACCAAGGTTAATATTCTTGTGTTTCTCTCTGACTGCTTGAAGGTTTCCGTGTGTATGGGTGCAGTGTATTACGTTATTATCACGTGTTTTTGTTGTTTAGAAATCCTTCATCCTGGGTGGGTTCAAGACCTCACTGCGTGCACCACTCCCGGGCTTGTCTTGTTTTAACAGCATTGTTCAAACCCTGCACTGTAGGCTTTTTATCTAACTTCCCGCTTTGCTGCTGATCACCTTCTCAGTCTACCTTGAGCTTCAGACTTTATTTCTGACCGTTTCTTTCTCAGCACATGAAACACTACATTATTTGTTGGAACTCTACCAACCTCGTTTTTCATTTCATTGCTGATAATGTGTTGATTCTGCCCATTGACTACTGCAATCTTCCCTGTTCTCTCTTTAATGTACAGTAGTGTTGTATTATCCCCATTTGGCTGAAAGCAAGCGCACCTTTTTGAACCTGGAAGTTACTTCTCATTTGCTGCCTCTGAAGTTGGAAATCAGTTTAATGGGGGAATCGCATGAAATTACTATATAGTGCCAGTGATACACCATTTACACTATAAATCCTAATAATTGTTATACTCAACATATCGAGGGCAGCAGAATTTTGAGATGTACTTTCACTTTGCGTTTCACACTGTTTAAAGGCGGCACACAGCATAAAGTCTCCAAGGTTCTGGGTTGCAGCCAGGTATTATTTGGAGAACACATCTCTGTTGGCACTCTGTAGAAAAATGCTTTCTCTTGCCGGCTCCTGGTGTCTCTGGGTGGGAGGGCTCCTAATGGCCTTTGTGCCATTTCTCACACGAGGCTGGTACAATACAATGTGGTCTACAATGCTTAAGTATTTGACTCAAAGCTTCCAAGTCACCCTGTTACTCGTGGCTCCTCCTAGATAAGGTTCTGGGGAGGGGACGATTTCCAATTCAGACCATTCATGTTGGTCTTTTAAATCAGATCTCTCTCCCACCGTCCTGAGTTTGTGGCTGCCTGGCTTTTGTTTAATGGCCTGTTGCTCGCCTGTTAGGAGCTTGCATCAACAAACACAGCATCCCTTCCCTCATTCCCTATATCCATCTATATGACATTACACATGGTCTGTTGCCATACATTCAGAGCGTTTGGCATTAATACTCTCACGTTTGCAAATCTGACCCCTAAATTCCCCTTGTTACTCTTGCCTTGCCCCTACTTCCTTCCTCACCATCTTTTGCTATCCCTTCCTAACTTTCTTTATCTTTTTACTCTTGCCTTGCCCCCTACTTCCTTCCTCCCCCTCACCATCCTTTGCTAGCCCTTCCCAACTTTCTCTATCCTTTTTACTCTTGCCTTGCCCCCTACTTCCTTCCTCACCATCTTTTGCTATCCCTTCCCAACTTTCTCTATCCTTTTTACTCTTGCCTTGCTCCCTACTTCCTTCCTCCTGCTCACCATCCTTTGCTAGCCCTTCCCAACTTTCTCTATCCTTTTTACTCTTGCCTTGCCCCCTACTTCCTTCCTTCCCCCTCACCATCTTTTGCTATCCCTTCCCAACCTTCTCTATCCTTTTTACTCTTACTTTTCCCCCTACTTCCTTCCTCGCCCTCACCATCTTTTGCTATCCCTTCCCACCAAACAGATGTGCACCCGGCTGCTCGGGCAAATCTGTGGGCATCTCATCCAGACCACATCTGGAAAAATAGCAAGGAGAAATAGGGGATGGACAGACTTTTGTTTTTTAGTGGCTAGCATTCATCCCTCATTTTGGATTAATATTCACACAAAAGGATGTTTGCACTCATCTGTGGGCGAACCAAAGCGGAATCCCAAGTAATAATTGTAATGATTCATTATCAATATTTAGTCCGGTCTAAATAATAATAATGAATTATTACAATTACTACTTGGGATTAGGTTTTGAGCCACAGATCATCCATCACTTGCTGTTGATAGGAATCTTACAGTTCCTAAAACCTTGGTAGAACAGTGAAACAAAGCAGACAGGCTACCTCACCAGGCTCAGGCCCTCACAAGTTACAGGTGGGAGTTACCTCTCAACCCCCACCAACAGCCCCCATCTTTATTGTGCTTAAAAAAAACGGAACATTCCAAAACCTCAATATAGGAAACTTATTGTAGGTTTGTATATCTGTGAATGCCTGTAAGAATATCTGGCATGGCATAATTGTGGTTTTCCACAAAGAGTGGTTCTACTACGCAATAAGAAAACGAGCAATAGGTGTCGCATTTGCGAGAATTTGAGCTATTGGCATTGTAAATACCAATGCCTTTTATTTCTGTATTTTAAAAACCTCCAAGCGGTGCGTAAACAGGCACTTTGTACTTGCAGTCGTTGCTTACGAGAAGCAACGCTGGCAGTAACTATGCCTCTTTTTTACTGCCAGCCTTCCTTTTCGTAAGCAAGGACTATAAGTACAAAGGGCGTGTTTATGCACCGCATACAGCTTTTGGAAACACATAAATAAAAGGCATTGTCGTTTACAATGGCAGTAGCTCAAACTCTTGCAAATGCAACACCAATAGCTCAAACTTTAATAATGCGAGACCTATTGCATTGCAAATGCTTGTTTATAAAGGTCATAAGTTGTCTCAAGACAGATTGACTTATCAAGTACAGACTCATCGAAACAAACCCATTTTAACACTTTATTTTTCACTAGTCACCATCAGTTTGGGAACACAGACGTAGAGCACTCCGTTATTTTATTCTTTCTGCGTTTGTTTTTACTTTTATATTTTTTTGATAACCGACTATTGGAATTCTTATGGGTCTTTATAGCACGTTGAAGTATTGATGTGAACAAAATAGAGTAATTTTGTTGTTCTCATGGTAATGAACATGGTATACGCTGATTTGTGTACCTTGTGCAGAGTTTATTAATATGGATCAGTGTGTGGGGCAAGTTCTGGATGGTGGCTTGATTAGTTTTCACGATCTCTGGGCATGGGTGTCATTCGTTGGAAAGCACTGGCATGGCTGTATTTACGCATCAGCACAGAACAGGTTAAAGCTTTTGAGAAGTTAATTTCAACATGGCAACTATGATCTGACACCGGGGTTTGTTTGTGTTTTCTAACCACATGGAAGGTATGCACACTTCAACATGGCGAATCCTATATGAGGTCCTCTTTCGATTTCCTTGGCTTTGAACGCGGTTTCCCCGAGCTATATATTTAAGCGATTGATTTAAAACTTTTGTAACGTACCTCAGAAGGACTTGGGTCATGCTTGCAAAATGGACAGAAACAGGTTTTTATAAAACTAGTGTCACGCGTCAAGTCTCTGCGGTTAATAAAGGAGTTCAAGTTGTTTCTTTTGTTCTGCTTAACAGGTCGGGACATTTCTATTGAATTTTTGCAGACGTGGGAAGTGGACCACCTGGAAGTTAACAACTTAGTGGGTAGGTTTCGATGATTTTGGTTCTTCTCTTGGACATACAATGTGTTAAGCAGACTCATGTTAAAACTGAGATTTGCTATTATCTATTTGCAGCTGTGTGAATCACAAATACACTGACAACACTAAGATTTTGTAAGTTTACTGCAATGTTGATTTACGGTGCTTGGAATCTGGTTTTGGCTTATGCATGGAGTTTATACTCTGTCAATTTGTTTTTATGTTTTGGAATTATGGTAACGCTTCATTTCCCCTTATGTGTTTCGTTAATACCACGGTGGCACAAGCACATTGGATTTTCATTCATCTTCACCACACATTTTTCTAAAGGTGGATCAGTTTAAAGTCACAATCAGCCACGGAGTTTTGAATTTTAACTGAGAAACACACTTACCATGATTGTTGCGCAGTTAAAGGGCCAACTTGTTATTGTTTTTTGTTCTATTTCAGTTATACACCACAGCCCCTGAAGAGGGGAGTGAATCCCAAAATGCATTGGACAGGTTGCTCTTAGACAAAGAGCATGAATGAGAAAGAAATTGTCAAAATCTGAATGTTTTTAAGGAGAACAACATACTACTAACCTCATTGTATATGGAAATAGCAGTGGTCTCTGTATTAGAAAATTTTACATGAATAATTTCAACATTAAATAAGAAAAATGTTGATATATGTATGAATAAGTTTGATTACTAGCTTGATATGTTCTTCAGTGGTGCTCTCTGGGTCCAAGGAATCAATGTTCTAGGCTGCATTTCACACATGCCTTTGTGCCATGCCTGAAACCCACTGCCTACGGTATAGGCAAGAGATACCTCTAGCTGGATGCACTATACCACTGGTGAGGGTACAGTTGCATGAGCACTGTACCTCTACAGTGTCTAAGTCCATTCTTGACATTGTAAGTGCAGTAAAGCCATAAAGAGTATATGGTTTGGGAGTTTGTCATTACGAACTCCACAGCACCATAATGGCTTTAATGAATTCTGGGAAGTTTGGCATCAAACTTCTCAGCATAATAAACCCACACTGATGCCAGTGTAGGATTTATTATACCATGCACTCAGAGGGCATCTTAGAGATGTCCCATGAAAAACAACCCGCCTCTGGTGTGTTGCCCGACTGGTAAACACCAGCCTGCCACCACAAGACATGTTTCTGGAACCCAGGGGTGGGAGCCTTTGCTCCCTGAGCCCAGAAACAAAGCCTTGCCTGGGCGGAGGTGGTCACACCTCCCCCAGGTCAGGAAGAGCCATCTGTGGCAGGGGAACTTCAAAGGCCTTGCCGCCTTTGTAACGCAACCCCCAGCCTATGCTGCTATCAGGAGCAGGTCCCCTTCCTGTCTCCCCTCCTTTTCAGATGGACAGGCAGGAAAAATTAGAACAGCCCAGAAGGTGTGCCCACCTCTGCCAACCCCACCCCTCAGGTGGGGGAGGTGAGGTCCACTCTTTAGTGCCTGCCATCTTGCAGATGGCAGGCACTCTCCAATCAGTGTTTGGGATAGTGCCCGCCATCTTGCAGATGGCAGGCACTCTCCAATCAGTGTTTGGGATAGTGCCCAATCCCCCAGGTGGGGTGAGCACACCAAGGGTGTAGTCACCCTAAGGTCAGTAGCCCATTGGCTACTGACCTCGAGACCCCTAAAACGTCCCTAAATACAGTATTTAGGGGGCAGCGCGGAACCTAGAAGGCAGATTCCCGCAACCTACGCAGGACTAAAGAAGACGCACAGCAGAGGAGACTGCAGAGAAGAACTCACTTGACTGCAGCCCTACCAGCCCGTCTGCAGGTTCCAGAGAACCTGCACCAAAAATCGCCTTGTCCTGCAGCCAGCGACCTCCAGAACCCCTGGGAGGACTGACTACCTTCAACAAAGACCAATTCTCCTGTGAACAGCAGCTCTGTTCAAAAGAATCACCAAAGAAAGATCCTGAGCCTACTGAGGACAAAGAAACCCGTTGCCTAGAACCACCACTGAACCAGACGCCTACAGCCCGAGTGGCCCATCGGTCCCAGAGCGCTCCAGAGTCCGAGTCTAGCATGGGTTGACCACCCCACACTCCAGGACTCCCCGATGTTGCCTGCAGCCTCTGCACGGAGGACCCCCCCCCCCAACCACAAGTGGCCCAGTAAGGTGAAATCTGACCTCAAAAGGCACCCCTGCACCCAGCCGCCCTGAAGAGGGCCTGAGGTGCACCTACGTCCCAGAGCCCTCCAACTTACCTGCCCAGCTGTTGGTTCCTCCTGGGATACTTCCTGGACCGAGCCTGCAGCCAAAATCTAAAACCGGCAACTCACATTGAAAACAACAGGGGACCCGATGCCAAATCAGCACTCTGCACCCGCCCGCCCCTGTGCGTGCACCTTGTGGGCCAACTCTGATCCCATTTGCCCTGAGCTAAACCCTAGGTGCTTTGCTCCCACATCCAAGTGGCGTGCCTGTGAGCAGCCACCAACCGGAGGCCCCCTATCCCCCATTGGATAACATTGGGCCTCAGCACTCTGCATCTGGCCACCATAGTGCCGCTGAGGGTGCTTTTTGAGTGCATCCTTGATCTTGGGGAGCCCTTGTCCTAACCCCAGAAACTCAACCCCAAAGATAATTTACTTACCTGCAAACCGAAAAACTTTGTGTTGAGGGTGTTTGTATGGAAACATAAGGAAAATGCTACTTACCAGTATGCATCTGTTCTTGGCATGTAGAGCTGCAGAATTATATACTTGTGCGTAGATCGCCATCTGGTGTTGGGCTCGGATGTTTGCACTTTGTTGTTGTATTGGAAGAAGTTCTTTGTAGTCACAAGATAGGTGACTCCTCCTTAGGACGATAGTGCGCATGGGCATCAACTCCATCCTCAGATTGTTTTTCGCCATAAAGGGTGATGATGGAGCTTGTGAGAAACAGAAAGATGTTCATGTGTGATGTATCTGAGTAAGATAGCACTGCAACAGATAAAGGTAACCGGGGAGGCGGGTGGGCGTATATAATTCTGCAGCTCTACATGCCAAGAACAGATGCATACTGGTAAGTAGCATTTTCCGTTCGAGGCATATGAGCTGCAGAATATATACTTGTGCATAGACTCTACAGTAGTACTCCCTAGCGGTGGCCACCTGTATCTGTTAGTGGTTTGAAAAAGTGTCCTTAGTACAGCCTGGCCCACACTAGCCTGTTTTGCCTGCACATCTACACAATAGTGTTTTGTGAACGTGTGCGGTGTAGACCATGTTGCTGCTTTACAAATGTCATCTATGGGAATGTTCCCTAGGAATGCCATAGAAGCCCCTAGTTTGCGTGTGGAATGCGCTCTAGGGGGAATAGATAATGTACGCTTAGCTCTTTGGTAGCATATCTGGATGCATTTAACGATCCACCTGGCAAGTCCAGCTTTTTATATAGGGTTGCCCTTAAGTGGTGGAGAGAAAGCTACAAAAAGTTTAGTTTTTCTGAAAGTTTTTGTCTTTTCAATGTAGTAAAGGATAGCTCTTGAAGTCAAGCGTATGAAGAGCCCGTTCTGCTACTGGGTCTGGTTGAGGAAAAAAGACTGGCAGCTCAACAGACTGGTTAAGGTGGAAAGCAGAGACGACTTTTGGTAAGAATTTAGGGTTTGTCCTCAGAACCACTTTGTTGTGATGTATTTTCAAAAATGGTTCTTGTATGGTTAATGCTTGGAGTTCACCAACTCTTCTGAGAGATGTGATTGCTACAAGGAAAGCTACTTTCCATGTGAGAAATTGTAACTCACATTTATGTAAAGGTTCAAATGGGGGACCCATGAGCCTGGTAAGGACAATGTTTAGGTCCCACTCTGGAGAGGGTGGAACTCTGAGAGGAATTATCCTTTTAAGACCTTCCATGAATGCTTTGATGGCAGGTACCTTAAACAATGACACGTGTTGTCCGTTTTGTAGGTAAGCGGCTATGACAGCAAGATGTAATCGTATAGATGTGTATGCCAGATTACATTTTTGTAGATGCAAGAGAACAAATGTTTTGAATTGAAGCATCTAGTGGATCGATTGTGTTATTACAGTAGATAACAAATCTTTTCCATTTAGCTGCATAGCACGCTCTAGTGGTAGGACGTCTAGCCTCCTTAATGATATTCATACAGTTTGGCGGAAGGTTGAGGTAACCAAACTAAGATTTCAGGAGCCAGATCGCTAGGTTCAGTTGAGCTGGATCTGGATGCCTTATTTCTCCATGGTTCTGTGTGAGGAGCTTTGGAGAAAGGTGCAACTTTTGATGTGGAACTACTGAGATCCCATCCCGAAGATCCATAAGAATGTGGCATATCCCCCCGGCCGTCCTATTGTATCGGGGATTGGCTCTATACTGGAACCCCTTTCCAAGTTTGCTGACGCATTTTTACGACCTCTAGTTCAGAAAACCCAAACCTACCTAAAAGATACCAAGGCCGTTCTACAACTTATCGAGGACCTCCCTTTTGATCCAACACAACACCTCCTCTTGGGACTTGATGTCGAAAGCCTATATACGAGCTTACCCCATGACGAAACATTAGACATCATAGAGGAAGTACTATTTACCACAACATGGGATTATCATACACCCCGCAATGTGGTTATGGAATGTATCTCTGGCACTAAAAAACAACTTCTTTTTGTACGAAGGGGTACATTACCTACAAAGACACGGGACCAGCATGGGGAGCACCTTTGCCCCTAGTCTGGCTGGCCTCTATGTCCACCACCTAGAAACCAACAAGATATTACATCATGACAACCCTTTCAAAGACAACATTGTTGTCTGGAAACGGTACATTGACGATATTCTTGTTATATGGAGAGGTGACGCTGAATCCATTGGAGCCTTCATGCTTTGGCTTAATGAACAAAATACATTCTTAAAGTTCACCCATACATTTTCTAATATGAATCTGGTGTTCCTTGACCTGAACATCTACTCTGACCAGGGTAAGCTTAAAACTACCACCCATTTCAAGCCTACAGCCAAAAACTGCCTATTATCATACAACAGTTTTCACCCCAGGCATCTACGGGACAACCTCCCCTACGGACAGTTCCTCCGCCTCCGGAGGAACTGTTCCGAGCTCACGGATTTCAAAAAACAAGCCTCCGATTTAGAAAACAAACTACTGAAACGCAATTATCCGGAACGGATTGTAAAGAAAGGCTATAAGCGGGCCAGAAATAACAACAGAGAAGCCCTGTTAGAAAACCACGCACCTAAGGAACAGGAAATCAGGCCTATATGTGTTACCACTTTCAATACTCACTCAAATGAAGTGTCTAAACTGATAAATAAGCACTGGAGAATACTCAATTGCGGCAGTCTCAACCTTCCCAAACCCATGTTCTCCCATAAGAGAGGCAGAAACCTGAAGGACGTTTTGGTCCATACCAGACCAAGGGTTATATTCGAGAGGAGTCTGGCTACCACCACCCTCCCACCACTACAGGGTCATTACCCGTGTGGTAACTGTAGCACGTGTAATCTTACCAAGAGAAGTAAAAGTATAACCTTCATGAATGGAACAACTTGGGAACAAAGAGGCTTTACAAACTGCAATAGCAGGAACGTGATTTATATGATCACATGTCCGTGCAGAAAAGAATATATTGGCATGACTTCAAGGCCAATTAAGATCCGCATCGGCGAGCACAAGAGCAACGTGCGCTGCAAAAAAAGCACCACGAAGATGGCAAATCACTATCTCATTATGCCACACAACGTGGATGATTTGAAATGGACTGTGATTGAAAAACTCCACAACGAGAGCAACCTGCTAGAAAAGGAACAACGTTGGGTGTTTCGTTTGGGCACTCATCTGACAGGTCTGAACGATGATATTCCCTGGGCTCAACTGACCTAGACTGTACATTTCTCCTGGTATACTGATATGGATCAATCATTATATCAGTCATTCCGGATCTGGTTTCATCCATCTAGTGCTATTCATTCACTTTCCGATCTTCTGGGCATTTAATCACTACTTCACCCTCACCCCTTTTTTAGGGCAAACTGGTGTTTAGTCTTAGTTTCCATGCTCCCACAAGCGGTTACAATCCCCACAGCAGTATACAGTCAGTGCTCTCCTATTAGGACTGTGCCCGTCTGTTATAGCGCTGTTTATATTTATATTTACTACTCATGCCTCTAGGTCTGTCTGTACCACTCCTTTTTGAATGAACTCGAAAGACTATTCATTTCATTTAGAATACTTACGATGTTCGGCAAGAACTTGTTTCTACCACGTCCTGATGTAATGGGTTAGCGTAGTAGCGTTAGTCACTTCCGCTTTCGAACAAGCGGTTACAATCCCTCCAGCAGTATACAGAGTCAGCGCTCTCCTATTGGGATTGTGCCCGTCTGTTATAGCGCTGTTTATATTTATTACTCATGCCTCTAGGTCTGTCTGTACCACTCCTTTTTGAATGAACTCGAAAGACTATTCATTTCATTTAGAATACTTACGATGTTCGGCAAGAACTTGTTTCAACCATTTCCGGTTACATCCTGATGAAATGGGTTAGCGCACTAGCGTTAGTCACTTCCGCTTTCGAACTCTAATTTGCGGGATCTCGCACAGGTGCGCCCTGTTGTAAACTAATTGCCTGCCTTTAAAAAGAGCCTCCCCCGCGGTCTCACTCACACAACGGAGCCGCGGGATGGCGTTATCTAAAGCGAGGAGCTGTTGACCAGAACGTGAGTACGGCACAGCCGTGTAGGGTACCAGTAACGCTGGAGTCGTTCAAAAGTTAAACGCCAACCTGGTGTTCATTATACAAAATCCTCCGTGAACAAACAGTTTCTTCTCATTTTTCTTTTTTCGTCTTTTCAAATAGCATACGTGGCAACACCCTTCCCAACCGTTATAAAGGCTCATGGAGCATTAACTCCTGCTTTCTCTAGTATGCATCTTCATTATATGAACGTAACTTGAAGCATCAATCACAATGACTTTGAATATTGAATATAGAGAGTGTGTTTTCTGTATGTATGTCTCGTTATTTGTCCCCTTTTTTCCTAACAGGTCACGGCACTTGGTTAAATTACAAACTAAGGCTAATGGACACTACAGTCACAGTTAATGTTTTGTTTCTTCTTAGGTTAACCGTGTCTGCGCATTGGGAGGCGCACTTGCATAAATTAACTGTGCTCTCTCTTTTTCAGGCTTACACTTCAGAAATACTGAGTGGGCTCACTCTTTACCATTATTTGATTGGGTTCTGTATATTATGCATGCCCCCTTTTTTAACATTTTTTGTATATATCACACATTTATTGATAGCAACATAGTGAGAACTGAAGGGATCATTTTTCAGTCCTGATGAAGAAGCCTTGTGGCTTCGAAACATGTTGACACACCCAGGAGTATCCGCACATTACACGCAGGACATCTCCGAACCACCCTTTTAATAGTACCAGCCTCTATGACCTATTAAATTCCTTAAGTCCATGAGGCCAGGTTCTTTTTAACTCACTTTTCGCATTCACCCCCGACCCTTCCTCTCACTACACCTACACCACACATAGCACTACAAATATCAGTGCTCCCACGTAGTCGCTGGTCGCAGCACGCCCCGTCCCGCAGCTGGGGCGGGAAGACCCCTATGATGAAGCATGACACCAAGGGTCCTTTTGGTGTGTGAGGGGTATCAAAGCAAACATTGTGTGTTTCCTACCAAGTTTGGAAACACATTTCCTTATTACAACCTCTTTTGAGGTGGATCTCTCTTTTGTTTCATATGAACTACTGAGAGTGCCAGCAGGGTTGTGAACCATGGTTGTCGGGCCCATGTTGGAGCAACCAGGATCATTGTGAGAGACTGTTTGAGCTTGCGCACCAGTAATGGAATGAGCGGGAGAGGCGGAAAAGCGTACGCAAATCTGCCCGACCAGTTCATCCATATTGCATTGCCTTTGGACAATGGGTGTGGATACCTGGAGGCGAAGCTTGGGCATTTTGCGTTTAAATGTGTGGCGAAGAGATCTATGTCTGGGTGGCCCCACATCTGAAAAAAAGGATGAAGAACTTGCGGATGAAGTTACTATTCGTGGATCTGCTGTCTCGGACGACTGAGCAGATCCGCAATTTGAGTGTGTAGCCCTGGGAGATGTTCTGCTAAGAGGTATATTTTTTGAGGAATGGCCCATCTCCATATGCCTTGCGCTAGGCATGAAAGCTGCAGAGTGTCCCCCCCCGCTGTTTTTGTATATAGTACATTGCTGTCATATTGTCCGTACGAACTAGGACAGCTTTGCCTATGAGATGTATTTGGAATGGTTTTAATGCGAGAAAAATCACCGGTAATTCCAGGTGATTGATGTGAAGCAGTTTCTGTTGAGGGGTCCACGTGCCCTGAATGGTATGGTTTAAGAGATGAGCTCCCCAGCCGGTGAGCGATGAGTCTGTTAGCACTATCTGTGGAGCCGGGTCTAGGAACGGCCGCCCTTTGGAAAGGTTTTGTGTGTTCCACCACTGCAGAGAGCGATGTGTGCGGCTGTCCACCAACACCAGATCTGTAAGCTGACCTTGAGCCTGGTTCCACTGATGTGCTAAACATTCCTGTAATGGACGCATTTGGAGTCTTGCGTAAGGCACGATGAATATGCAAGAGGCCATCATCCCCATTAGCTGCATGAACACTCGAGCTGGTAGTGAGTGTTGAGGTTGAAATTTTGTTATGAGAGCTTGCATGCTGGATATCCGGACTGGGGTATGCAAGGGCTTTTGAAGTATCTATTGTGGCGCCTAGATACTGTTGTGTGTGGGACGGTTGAAGATGTGACTTGGAGAGGTTTATTGTGAATCCTAAGTCGTGCAGCAGCTGGATTGTTTTGTGTGTGTTGTGCACACACTTGGTGCGTGACTTGGTTTTTATGAGCCAGTCGTCGAGGTAAGGAAACACATGAATGTGTTGTCTTCGCAAGTGAGCTGCTACTACTGCGAGACATTTTGTGAAGACTCTGGGTGCTGTAGTCACTGCGAATGGGAGGACTTTGAATTGGTAGTGCTGACCATCCAGTACAAATCGTAGATATTTCCTGTGAGCAGGGTGAATCGGAATGTGAAAGTAGGCGTCCTTGAGATCTAGAGTGGCAAGGAAATCGCCTCGTTGGAGCAGCGGGAGGACCTGTTGGAGAGTGACCATGTGAAAGTGGTCGGATTGTATGTACAGGTTTAACGGTCTGAGGTCTAATATTGGCCTGAGAGTACCGTCCTTTTTTGGGATGAGGAAGTAAAGGGAGTAAACCCCTGTACCTTGATGGTGTAGGGGAACCGGTTCTATTGCATGCTTTTGCAAGAGAGAGAGAATCTCTTGTTTTAGAAGTGTCAGATGTTCTGTGGACATTGGACGTTGTTTGGGAGGTATGTGCGGGGGGGGGAGTAGAAGCGAGTTCCAGGCAGTAACCATACTGGATAATTTGTCTCACCCACCTGTCTGTGGTGATGGAATTCCAGACAGGTAGGAACTGTGATAGTCTTCCCCCGACCGGAGTGGAATGGTCTGGGGGGAGTGGAGGGAAGTCACTGTTTTGTGGTAGGGGAGGTGCGGGAGTTATTACCGCGGCCTCTTCCTTTGTTATTTCCTCTGTAACCCCCTCTAAAATATCCTCTGTTAGAGGAAGTTTTTGTAGGAAGAAGTGTTGTCTGTCCCAATGGTTTTGGAGGCGCCCCTATAAAAGGAGCGACGAAAGGAACCTCTAGTTGTTGGTGACTGTAAGGCCCCCATGGACTTAGCTGTTTGTGTCTTGTTTCATCTTCTCTAAAGATGTGTCTACAGTAGGTCCAAATAAGTGTTCTTGATCAAAAGGCTGATTAAGAATTTGAGACTGCACCTCCTGTCTTCCAGATATGCGTAGCCATGCGTGCCTGCGCAGTAAAACGCTTGTGTTAACGGCACGAGATGCTGTGTCCGCTGCATCAAGAGCACATTTGATAGAGGTGTTTGTAATTAGCTTTCCCTCTTGTATGAGGTCGTTAGCTTTAGAGCTATATTGTTCTGGAAGATGTTGCATGAGTGTCAAGCTCATCATCATAATGCGCCCTGTCATACCTGGCCAGCAAAGCTTGGGCGTTGGCAATGCGCCAGTAATTTTCCACCTGTGACGCAACCCGTTTACCAGATGCGTCCAATAATTTAGATTCTTTATCCGGAGGAGGGGCATCACCTGTTTGGGAATTTGCCCGTTTACGGTCATTTGACACTACTAGAGAATATAGAGGGAGCTGCCCCTTGATATAAGCTGGATCATTTGGAGCTGGTTTATATTTTTTATCAACCCTGGGGTTGAGAACTCTAGCCCTGACAGGGTCTTTAAACACATCAGGGGCATGTTTAATCATACCTTTTAACATAGGTAAAGTACTTGTTGACTTTTGTGATTGTGTAAAAGTCTCTAATAAAAAATCTTCCTCCAAAGGGTGTGAGTGTAATTCTACCCTATGATATTTGGCTGCTCTATTTATGAGCTGTGTAAAACCAATGTTGTCGTCTGGTGGGAATGGTTTAGATGGGTATGAGTCTGGCTCAGGTATATCTGGGACATTATCATAATCCTCCCAAGGGTCAGGTGGTGGGATACTGTGGATATTATCATCATCCCCTTGTGGGTCCCCATCCCCACCCCCAAAGTCATCTTCATCATCTTGTGGTGCAGGTGAAGGAAGCAGTGGAGAGTGTGCTGGAGAAAGTGGTATAGTTGGAAGATTTGGAGGGGGAGAGGAGGGTCTGAAAGGTGAAGTTGCTATGTCTTTCTTCTTGAAGGGTACCTCAGGTGCTTCTGAGGTGTCCAATTTCCTTTTTAGGTGGTATTGTTGTTACATGACCTGTAACAGGGTCAATGTGTAGGGTTTTTTGTTTCGGATCCGATGGAGCTGGTTGAAACAGTTCTTTGGAGCCATTGTCTTTTTTCGGCACCGACTATTTTGGTTCCGAGTGGTGCTTTGATTTAGTGTCTGTAGGTTTAGGAGGGGTCTTGGTCTCCTTATGCTTTGGTGGAGTTTGAGTCCGAAATCATTTTCGTCTCCGAGGATTTATGGTGTTTTTTCGGGTCCGAGGGCTTGTCCTCGGTGTGTTTTGGTGCCGAAAAGCTCGGCGTCGAAGCTGTGTTCAGTGCCGATGTAACAGGGCGTGGCACTGTTTGTTTTCGGCTTTTGTTTCGGTGCCGGGGATTGTTTTTCGGTACCGGTACGCGGCTGACTCGGTCCCGAGCCGCCTGAAGGCTTTTCTTTGGGCTTCGGAGCCGGGCCCGAGGGCGGGCCATCTGAAGTATTATCTCGGTGTCGACCTGAGCCCGAAGGTGTTACCGGAGCCTTATCTTTTGTTTTAGATGGGGCAGGGGTGTTGAGCTCGGTACTCACGATCCGTTGACATGGAGTAACCGTCTGATCCTCGGCATCGGACTCGTCTGCCTCGGAGACGCTGATGTCTTCATCCTCCGGTTCTTGTTCTCCTGGAACATCGGGGCCTGCATCGAAGATGTCGTCCGGCGCCGAGGTAGTTGATCGAGACATTGTGTGACGTCGAGCCCGGCGATCACGTATGGTCTTCTTTGATCTGAAGGAAGCACAGGCCTCGCAGTCTTTGTCCTCGTGTTCTGAAGAGAGGCAAAGGTTACAGACCTCGTGGAGATCAGTGTGTGGGAATTTAGCACCACACAGGGGGCATTTTTTAAATGGAGTTCTTTCCACTGACTGCAGGGCCTGATGGCGCAGATAGGCCCAACGGCCCGTGTCGACGACCGGAATCGAAGGTCTTGATGAATTTTTGGATGCGCGTCGAAAGGGAACGCAATCGAAACAATACCGTCGAGCGGTGAGGGATTGCGCGTCGAAGGGGAACGAGTACGACACCGACCTGGAGCGCAGCAATTTACATCCGAACCCGATGGCGGAAAAAAACAAACTGAGGATGGAGTCGATGCCCATGCGCACTATCGTCCTAAGGAGGAGTCACCTATCTCGTGACTACAAAGAACTTCTTCCAATACAACAACAAGCATTTGCAATGCAATAGGTCTCGCATTATTAAAGTTTGAGCTATTGGTGTTGCATTTGCAAGAGTTTGAGCTATTGCCATTGTAAACGACAATGCCTTTTATTTATGTGTTTCGAAAAGCTGTATGCGGTGCATAAACACGCCCTTTGTACTTATAGACCTTGCTTACGAAAAGGAAGGCTGGCAGTAAAAGAGGCATAGTTACTGCCAGCGTTGCTTCTCGTAAGCAACGACTGCAAGCACAAAGTGCCTGTTTACGCACCGCTTGCAGGTTTTTAAAATACAGAAATAAAAGGCATTGGTATTTACAATGCCAATAGCTCATCCTCAGTGTTAACTTTCATAACATGCAACTGTCACAAAAGACTACATTACCCTTGAGAGTCTAGAACAAATGTTACAAAAGTGGATATATATCAAGCGTGAACCATCTTTCAGATTACCTACCGTCAGTGCTTAATTTGTAAAATATGAAGTGCAGGTGCTGAAATGTTTGTTGGAGGCCACACCTACTTTTCTTCAGCTCCACCCATTCTCTCCACTGGCTCCACCCACATCCTCAACTGGCACTGCTAAAAGTCAGATGTGTAATACCCGATCGATCTGAATTTCAGCAAGGGAGCCTTCCTCATAGTAAGGTTTTGAGAGGAGGTTCCCCTGGGCTGCCCTGTGAACATTTTGAAAAAGATTAAACCAAAAGTGCATTTAAAGCACAATTTTGAAATAAATTAGCTCAAATCAAGAATGCAATGAAAAGGGACAATTCCAGTGCTTTATGAGCCGATTTCTGGAAAGGACAATACCATTTCTAACTGAGTCTACGTCAAGATAAAACTTTTACATAGCTTATGTGACAAAAATAAACTAAAATTTGACATACAAAACCCACTGTTTTAAATTATATATTGGCTACACTCGATGAAGAATAGATTCTCTAGGGGTGTTGCTTGTCCCCATCGAAATGCAGATGATCTTATACGTAGGTAGGTGACATTATTGGCTGTCAGTCTGTTTTCTTAGCAGGGACCTGCGTTAGGTCCCGGAAGTCCTGGTTGCAGGAGTGCATGTCTGCTTAAGCCTTATGTTTTATCCACCTCTCAATGCAATGTAGTAGAGGCAGTGCAGTGCCAAGGCAAGGACCTAACCTGTCTAATTCAGTGTGCCTCAGCCTATCGCTGGGCACCAGACAAAAGAATGGATTGGCTAGCAGTGAAGGTGCCCTTTACTGTAGGGGTCATGATGGCCGCCAGATAGAGTGTTATAGAAACAAGGTCCCCGGCCCAAAGTGTTTTTTTGGGCAATTTGAAATGCGACCGTAATGTTTCTGCCTCAACGAGATTCCACCAGATTTGGAGTAGTAATTCTGCCCCCTCCCATCTCCTGCCTTAACAATACCAGAGGCCCAGGTAAGGGTGGGATGAAAAGAGGACATAGCCATAGATTCTGTTCAATTCTCTATGCCTGGTTCATGATGCAATGTATTCACTGGCAGCTCTCCCCTTAAGTCTCACTGCAGGCTGTATCTTCCCAGTCACACCTTGCGGTCAGTGTCTCACTGTAACAACTTAAATGGGTCCTAAGTTTCGCCACTGACAGGCTTTTCCCTGTTACAGCGCCCAGAAGCGGATCCTGCTTCTGGGTTTTCTCAAGGAGGAGTCAAAGGTCATGAGTTGCAGGAGACTTCTAGAGTAAAGACCTGGCTTTTCCCTGGTATTTAAAGATCGTTACTCAGTACTTAAAGGCAGTAGGAGTCCATATTTGACCCGTTTTAGCGCCAAGATACCCCATGGAGTGATAGTTAAGTTGAGGCAGCTCTACTCAATAAAACAAAACATAGGGAAAAAACACACCCATTTCATAATACATGCATTACAATTTGAGGCACAGGGAGACAAAGTCGAAACTGGGATCAGAATGAACTCATTCAGATTCCAAGGACAGAATTTACCCACTTGTCACGATTCCTCCTCTGGGGGCACCACAGCCCCAGGGGCCTTTCGGTTGTTAAATATGAGATGCTAGTGTTAATAAACTCAGCAGAATTCCCTTGACCTCAGAAGGATGAAAGCGGCAGCTGAACCTGCCTTCTTCAGCTTACACCCAGATCAGTTATTTGCATGAACCCACCGAGGTACCTTACAGGGATTGCACCACCGAGCAGCAGTCCCATGACCCCAGGAGGCTCTGGACCCTGTGGCCTGCAGGGCGTGCTTACATCTGCGCAGCACTCGCTTTATTCTACAGAAGAAGGTATTTTGCCGCATTGGAACCGCAGGTGTTCAGCCCGCTGCGCTATCTCACCTGTTTGTGCGTTCACAGAACGGAAGTGGGCAGGTGAGGATGAATGCCCTGCCGCTGTCTATCCCTGAGTGTGTACGCCTTTCATCTGCATTGCCAAGCCCTCCCACTGCACACCTGAGTAGCCCCCCCAGACAGGAAGCCCTCTTCCAATTACCGTCTAGCTCTGCAATTACAGGTTGCCTCGAGCCCGGGGGCCTGGACCTCATCTGGGGCTGCGTGACTTAAGGGGCACGGGGAAAAGGGGGTGGATGAGGTGGGTGGGGGAGGATTCCTTGCAGTCTACAGTTCAGTGCTATGCACCTTTGTAATTTAATTTATATTCAATGATGACCGACCCAAATTAATCGAGGGACCTTGCAGAGCCTACCTAGTTCAATGTGCCTCAAGTAGCTAGCTGAAACATCTGCATGGGTAAAAGAGAATAGAATCGCGTCTCAGAAGAAATGCAAATGAATACAAATTTAAAAATATGCTTTATGCAGGTACTTTCTATTTCATTTTAATACATTTCAGTCAGTGGCAGGGCAGCGCCGTGAGGCACTGGGAGGCTTTACATGTGGCAGGTGTTACTACCAGGACTGGTTACTATGGTGCACCAGCACTGCACTCCGCTGCACATATCAACTTTGTCACAGTGGGCTCAGCTGACTGCATTAGCAGCTGAGACCTCACCTCTCGGCTGCCTCAGTCTGTGACTGCCCTAGAGACGTGGCCTAGGCTATAGTAGAGCGTCCGTGCCACTAATTATCCGGGGATGGGGCACCTTCCCAGATTTGCTACTTTCCAGCAAGGAACTGGCGCCAACCCCAGTGTCAGTGACCTTTTGGCGACTTTACATTCTACCACCGGACAAACCATATGAATGAATGGGCGGGCGTGTCAATCGCACACAACTTTCTAGCTAGGGCCTCATGCCCTGGACACACAAGTGCAGCAGCAGGTTAGTGACCTTGACCCTGCATTTCTGGGGCTTTACAGCAGTTTCTCGATCTTCTAAGAGTTTCTTGGTGTATTTGTGAAATTAATCTATTTCCCACCTAGTCTTCATTGCTTAATTTTGCCCGTGACAAAGTGTCACTCATAGTCGTTGAAATTATGTCACTCAGAGTCATATTTACTTAATAGAAATTATTAAAATGTCCAGTCCTGAAAATGTCACACATGGCAGTGGCACTCTGAAACCTTGGCAGCTATGGGCAACGTGAACGCCTGTACAGGGCACGGCAGGGCTGCTTGCATCGTGTGCACAGTGCAGGTCAGGACGTGATCGTGTATATGCAGTGTTGGGGGCCGGGGTGTTACCGGCGGGGAATTTACAAGGCGGGCGTGCTCATGCGGATTCCATCATAATGAAATGAGGAATAACTGGCAGACTCACAAACAGTGAGCTCTACTTCAGCCAGCCAGTTATTTTCTCATTTCCATCACCATGGCATTTCCCCAAATTTCAATGAAGCCTGAAAATGGCTGGGCCTGGGCAACCACAGTCTGTACTCTGTAGTTGTACTTAGTACTAGTAGCACTGCTGCACCTGCAGGTAAAGTTACCCCAGTACAGTCGTCATCGTTACCTGTGGGCGTAGGCCGGCCGGCAGGGACTCAGTGGGAGTCGGGACACGACGCGCGAGTCGACCAGGGCTTAATTTGTGCCGGTGCACCAGCACTTAATTGACAGGGCCGGGTCTACACTCTGGCTGGCACTGACTGACGCTCGCACATCACATTTCTATTAAAGTTTGTGCAGCGGCTGCAGCCGGCGTGTTTTGATCTTCTCCCGAGTCCGGACCTGAGCTGAGCCCCCCAGAGAAAGATTCCATGATTTTTTTTTACCTCCTGTCACAGTCCACTCCTGGAAATACATTTTAAATGTGTTGAGGCGGGCGGCGCGCGCACTGCGCTACGCGCCTCGGCGGCCCTGCCCTAGTGGTTCAGTGTTGCCAGTGCCTGCCCTGAGTGCCACTAACTGGGTGGGTGGCCGGGACGAGATTATTTGGCCTGGATTTGGTCAGGATGGGGTAGGGGCACCACCGCCACGACGAGAGTCATCATCGCCAACGCCAAGTCGGCCCGTGGCGTGTTGAGGGCTTGAGGCAACTGGCTGGCAGCATCGATCAGCCTGGCGGGCGGCGGCCTGGCCAGTAGTAGTGCTACTGCCTTCAGGTATTAAAGGCAGTGCAGACCCGCGCCCGGTGGCGAAGCCAGTGTGTCGTCGACCTACCGTTGTAATCCACATGGTGCATTCCGCCCTCCTATTGTCCCCCGCCCCTCCTTTCCTTGACACTTGCAAGGTTCCGTGCTCTAAATTGGAGCTTTCAGGTGCAGCTGGCATTAGAATGTTGGTGAGAAGGAGGAAAGAGCGTGCACTGGTAGAAGACGTATGTTTTGTAATAAAGACTTCTACTTACTTTACTTTTGTAGACTTGCTATTTAACACCTACTTTCCTCTTCAGTCCTTTATGTGGTCGGAATGGGCTAGATAAATTCAAATATACAAGCCTAGAAGAAAGAGCTTGGCCACAACAACAAGCACGGAATAGAAACCGCGCGCGCACCACAGAGGAGCCGAACGCGAAACCAGTGGTGCGCGCGCACCACAGAGGAGCGGGGGGGGGGGGAGCGCGACGGCAGCAGCGAGACGAACGCGCGCTGCTGCGCGTGCTGGACACCGACGGGAATGTGCGGAGCAAAGAGGCGGGACATATACCCGCCTTTGCCCAATTGCGTGCTGGATCTTCAAAAAACAAAAACAAAAAAAACGCCAATGCCAATGGCATCCGCGGAAAGCAAAACCACACGCACGAGCGTGTGGTTAGCTTTCTAAAGCCCTTTATAGAGGTCTCGCGCTGTGCAAGCAGTGCTGCGCACTGCAACGCTAGGCGCGAGACCTAAAAAGCAAACATTCGAGCCCAACACCAGATGGCGATCTATGCACAAGTATATATTCTGCAGCTCATATGCCTCGAACACTGTGTTTTTGTGAAAACTGTTTTACTCACCTTTTATCCAGGAAATGTCCCAGTGTGATATCTAGGCATATCAGAGCGAGTAGAAAAAGTAATCTGAAAAGTAACTTAAAAAGTACTCACAAAGTAACTAAAAAGTAATTTCAACTGTTTCTGAACATTAGGCCTACCTATATCTACATTCAACTGCATTCAACTGTATTATCAGAAAAGTAATATTTTTACTTGCCTGCCCCAAGTCTGGCTTGGTTTTAAAAATAAAATACAACAAAGAAAGATTTTTATACAAAACAATTGGTCAGTGTTCAGTCTTTGAGTGTGTGAAATCATTTCTTGCCCGAGTGTGTACAACAAATGCTTAACACTACCCTCTGATAAAGCCTTACTGCTTGCCCACACTACCACAAATAGAGAGTAAGGTATTATCTACTTTTACCTCTGCCTACCTCTGGGGAGCCACTGGACTCTGTGCACACTATACCTTACTTTGGTATAGTATATACAAAGCCATCTTCCTACACCTTTTACAAGGGACTTACAGGTGCCAATTGGGGGTACAAAGGTGCAGTTTTTGGAAATAACACGGGAACCTGATTGGCAGGGACCCAGAGAACATCAAGACAAAGTGCATCAGAAATCTAGCAAAAAGTGTTGGTGGGGGGGTTACTGCAACAGAAACCCACTTTCCTACGCAATCTAAGTCAGTCTTGAATTTTTGCCCTTGCTTCCTAGAGAGCGTCAAGTGAGTAACGTGGTCAGCCAAATAGAGCATAATGGCACTGGGGCCCTGGGACACCAGTATCCACAAAGGATACTTCTCAGTAACTAACCACCCTTTGGGAATAGTTTCACCAACACTATCACAATATGCCATCCCCTTTAAGCACAAGAGTCCAGGAAAACAGGGAACAGTCAGAGACTTTATAAAACTTAAAGTATTTAGAATAGAAATAGATAAAACACTTCCAGAAAGTCCTACAAGCTTGGCTAGCAGTACATTTCAGATTATAAAGAACCTTAAACTTACATGACAAAGCAGTAGAAGAAGCCAGACAACCGTGTGGATCACAGAGGATTTACCAATAAAATAATTACAAATACAGTGTGGTTGGGGCCTCACATAGGGCAGAGTGCCATTTATGACAGTCCCATCTTCCGAATGATCTAGTGTAGTGGAATTATACCAAGATGGTGCCAAGTTTTCAATGACTGTCCTATATAGAGATGCATGGGCATAAATCTATAAAAGTGGGAGGAGGATAGTGATGCTTACATGTTGTAAGTGGTATTAATGCAAGTCATGATCTATTAATATTTGAAGAAATGTAACAGATGTAGAAAAAGATCGTGAAAAAAGCACAATTATAGAATAGGGAGGAAAACAATGATGTTCTCCAAGAGCGCAGAAAAATTTGCAAAAGCTTTGTTATGCTTAAAGCAAACGTTTTACAAAAAGCTAATAAAAATTGGTTCACTCCAGGCAAAGAGGCTAAAACTGCATTCTTAAAGAGAATCCCTATGTCACGGAGGGAAACATGGTAACTCCATTAGTAGTGAAGATGGTAAGAGGCATTTATGGAGTATTACTCTGCACTTTGAGAAGACCAGGTGGATTCAGACAAGATGGAGGCCTTTGTGAGGGCTGCTAATCTCCCCGTGTTGACTAAGACTAATCGTGACGCTTTAAAAGCAAAGGAGATCATTAAGGCAATCTCATACCTCCACCCTAACAAAGCTCGTGGACCAGATGGTCTGACCAATGGATTTTATAAACTCGTCTGATAAGAACTGATCACATGCCTTGTAAACACATACAACTCCTTTCTCCACTCACACGATTACTGCTACAAAGAGCGAAACACATTTTTACATAAAGCAGGCAAACCCGTGGAACTATGTGAAGCATATTAGCGTATAGCGTTATTAAATTCAGACGTAAATATGACTATTACAATTTTGGCCAATAGGCTTTTGTCAAATCTACCCTTACACCAAAAGGTCAAGGCGCCATCAGGGAGGTGCTGCATCTTATAGAAGAGGCAACTTACAGAAAACTCCTGCTAGTCAACCTTTTATTGGATGCAGAAACTAAATTCAACAGGGTTAAATGCGTCTTCCATTGAGTGCTTACAGCAGTAGGTCTGGGTCACGCATGCTAATTTTGATAAGAGCCAATGACTAACAGACAAGCGCATTGGTCAATGGGGGGTGAAGACAAGAGCAATCCCCCCCCCCTATTTGGGAGGAGGGGGTGCCGCCATAGATGCCTGTTGTCACCTCTACTATTCATTTTAGCAATAGAGCAAATTACCAAATGACCAATTTAAAGTCAACTAGAAAAATACAAGTTATTAAGTATGGAGCTCTCGCAGTCAGTGAAAGATCGTCCATCACCCAAGACCCCCTTTCGATGAGCTAAGGAGAAAATTAAAGGCCTGGGTATCTACATCACACTATAAATATGCTCGGTCTACCCTGCAAAATAACCCTACCACCCCTTGATCAATGCACTTACTAAGGACCTTCATAGATGGCAGAATCTTTATATTTCCTGGTTGAGTGGAGAAGCTTAACATCCTGCCTAGATTATACAACTTCCAGGCCTTACCGACTAAGATCCCGACCCCCCCCCCCACCCATTAGTCAGAATTACTATGCTCTACCCTGGAAATATGGGAATTAACAGGACAAGGCCTTATGTCCTTCCCTTCTCCTTATGTGCAACCCAGACTTTAATCCAGGACGCACCAGGTCAGGGTTTGCGCTCTGGTCAGAGGGGGGATATAGGATGCTTAGAGATATATTTATGGGTTGGGGAGATCAAATCGTTATAACATTGTAAAAAGCAATTCTAAATTAAGGAGACTGGTCCTATGCAGTACTTCCAACTGAGGCACTGGGCTATGCATCTAGAGAATAGGGAAGAAGCATCTAGACTGCCATCCAATTGGATAAGTTTTTTTTTGTTTTTTTTAACACAAACTTTATTTGTTTTTTTTATTTTCCCGCGTAAACGATTACATATGTTACGTCAATATCAATATACAGTTTTCTTAATGCCATACATCTTACAAATGTTACAGTCTTCCAACTGTTCATATGGATGCTCATCCCCGGGTACAGTGTATATAGCTCCATATCTCCAACTTTTGCTTACTCGTACACCCGTTGCTCCTAGGGGGCTTTGTTCTGCAACATCAAGTAATCTACACATTATACCCAGTAAACACTATGCAACTCCCCGGAATTCCCTCCCCCCTCCCACCCCGCAGTTAGCTAACTAGGAGCACCTCTGAAGACCTCTCGAGGATGGTGAGAAATACACTATAGTATAAGATACGCACAATACACATTGCTACATTCCATTCCATATACACGTGAGTTACATTCATCCCCTCTACACCGTTTAACCTACTGCACAAGGGGCAGCCTCGTAGCGCACCACAATAGTCTATACGGCTATTTGAGATGCCTAAATTACTTCGATCGTTGGATCTATCGTCCCCTGGGTGGGCCCGTCCCACGCTTTAAAGGCCTCACATATCATATCCCATGCCATCGCTATCGATACCTTCCTCAGTCCACGCTGCTCCTCCCTACGTATCGCAGCGCTTTCAGCTAGGCTCCACTTCACTACTTCCTCCTTTCACAGTTCTATTTTTGGTGGCCGCGCTGCCTTCCACCTCCTAGTTATTAACCGCTTTGCTAGTATTAATGCGAGGTTAGCTAAATGAGCCTGTACCTTATAACCCTTGGGCCTTGGATATACCCCAGCTTTTTGTCGTATTCCAGGTCTGTCCTCCAACTATATCTGCTAGTATTTGCGCTATCTGCGCCCAGTAGTGAGTGTGTCGGGCATGCCCATAACATATGTACTAGCCCTGCATCATCCTCTGTACATCTCGGGCAATTCGATCGTGCTGCAGGGAACATTTTACGGATACTATGGGGGGTAAGATATGCCC
Source organism: Calotriton arnoldi (assembly GCA_963921515.1). Taxonomy (NCBI): domain Eukaryota; kingdom Metazoa; phylum Chordata; class Amphibia; order Caudata; family Salamandridae; genus Calotriton; species Calotriton arnoldi. Next base: position 2,937,938 of record CAWUFW010000322.1, on the reverse strand, counting down.
TTTGTGTAATTAAATATTGGATAAATTTAAATCTCGCGTTTCGTGATACTGCCTTCGGGTAGGCCAGTATTGTCCTCCATTCTTTATCGGACAGTTCTATTTCCATGTCTGCCTCCCATTTGACACACAGTGTTCCCAATGGAGAATCCTGCATTTCTCTAATGCTCATATATAGCCATTTCGTCAGATGCCTACCGTTCCCCATTAAATGCAACATATAGACTAGCCTGTTTGTCGGCGGTTCTTGCCCATCCGGAGCACACTTTCTTTTCACATAATGTGACAATCCTGCGTGCAATAAGAACAACGTATCCGACACACCATTAGCAGCTACAAAGTCCATGTGTGGCATCAATACACCGTCCTGGAATAATGCCCCCACTGTTGCTATCCCTCCGTCCTCCCATCCGGCCAGTTGCCTCTACATGACTTCGCCCTGCAGTATAGGCAAACCCAAAAGGGGAGTATTCGGTGCATAGGTGTTGCGTGGCTGCGTATACTTCCCAGCATATCTCCAATATTTCAGCGCTATTTGCAGCAGCGGAGTGTCTGTGCTGTTGATTGGTTTTGTGCTATGTAATTTTGCATGCAATGTACCCTGCTGTAGCATTCAAGGTGTGTATCCAATTTCCTACAAATTTCTGCCAGCTAGCCAATACAGGAGCCATTGTAGCTGACTCGCCATACAGTAGGCACTAAAATCCGGGGCTCCCATTCCTCCCTCCTTGGTTGATAGCTGCAGCTTCTTTAGCGCCACCCTACGTCTTCCCACACCCCATATGAGCTCTATCAGTAGTGAATCCAGTACAGAGAACACCTTCACGGGGATTAGTATAGGGATCGTCGTAAAATAATACAATACCCTCGGCAGCATTACCATCTTTGCAATGGCCAGGTGGCCCGTCGTAGACAGTGGCAGTGTGATCCAGAACGCTATTTGCGACCGCAATGCAGCTATTGCACGCTGCACATTACCATCTAGCGTATCTTGTTGCGTCCTATACATGTGCACCCCCAAATATTTGAACGTGTTTGGAGTAGTCTGTATCCCACTGTCCCCAAATGCAATCATGTGTGGCGCTTCCGGCTGCTTAAAGAGGAAAGCTACTGATTTGTCAAAATTTAAGTGGAGCCCTGACACTGCCAAACTCTGCGAAAAGCGCTGCAGCCTCAGGAAGCCCGCCGTATAGATATCTAGCATATAATATTATATCATCTGCATAGAAGGATGCAGCGTGTTTTACCGGGCCAATAGGTATACCCCAGTCCCTGGCCGACATAGCAGTTTATGCGCAAGTGGTTCCAGCGCTAATATAACAAGCATTTGCAATGCAATAGGTCTCGCATTACTGAAAGTTTGAGCTATTGGCATTGCAAATAATAATGCAAAGCCAGTAGCTCAAACTTTTAATGCTTGTTTTCTAAATTTTTGAGTTTTCTCCTGACCTGGAGATGTGCACCCTCCCTTTATGTTATGCTGTCGGGGGCTTCTGGAGCAAAAAAATCACAAATTAGACAAGTAAGAACTGGTCAAGATATAGATTTAGATTGCAGGCAAGAGAGAGTCCAAAATAAGGCACTGTGGCAAGGTGTGCAACTCGTGAACTTTGTGAGCTTTACCCGAACGATACACTAAAGAGTAGGCCTTCCCACACAGGTCACCATGTGCTAGCAGTGCTAGGCTTCTTCGATGACTAGCACCCTAAAGACACGACTCAAGCTCATTGGAGGAAAACACAGGGCTGGCCAGAGGAATGTAGAGGGCAGGGCGTCGCGGCCTATCAATGGGATACATGTATGTATGTCTCTGTGTGTATATATGCATATATACATTCATACATACGTGCATCAATACACTGTGGCCGGGCCGCCAATAAAGCGTTTGAGCTTTACTCACTTAACTGGCTCCTCTGACAACGACCTAATGGACACTGGAGCCAATCCAATTCTTATTTCACGTGGTTATTTATTGCCGATCCCGCTGCTGCTATTTTGAGCAGAAGGATAAAACAATGTTTTCCGACTGACGCTGGCCTGTAGAAACATTTTCCCAAGGAGCTGCTCCTCTCCCCAAAACAGGAGCTCCCTGCTACTTGACACAGTCCGCAGCTGAAATGCTATTTTTCAAGCTCGCCCGCAGATGTCATGCAAAAATTGATTGGAATAGACATTTTAATGATTTCTTTGACTACATTACATATTACAAAAGAGTAGCGTCATTTTTTTCTTTCTTTAAATAGGCTTGCATTTCCCACTGCTTTGCTCGCACTATGTTAAACAAGTGGTGCGCGCACGCGCGCCACAGCTAAGCATGTGATTTCAATTATCACGCCCGTGTCTGGGCACGATAATTGAAACCACATGGCCTATTGCTGTCTATTACGCGCACCAAGCGCGTAATAGACACCAATAGGCCATGGGCGGAGCAATGCGCCCGCCTTTGCCCAATTGCGTGCAGTCTTTAAGATCTGCTTGGAAGAGTCGTTCGGACTGAGGCACAGAAGGAATCCTGGGCTACAAGCAAAATGGCATGTGCCCTTATTTCATTTAAATGCATCTACTTTAAGAGGCTTATCTAAACTAATCATTCAAATTAGCAGTGGCGGAGGGAGGGTGTGGATTCAATGCCCTGGAAAGGGGGTTCTGTGGTAGGAAAAAAGCCTCTAAGAGCCTTTTAAAATCTTGCATCAATTTATGTACAAAGTGAACTCCCTAATTACGCTTGCCTTGCAAAAATATCATGTGAACCACGCAGACATACATACATGTGTACTTCACTCATACCCCCCTCAAGGCCTGAACTGCAAATCTTGGTGAAAAGCATCCTTCAATCTTGTTGCCGTCTCTTCTTAAAACCGGGACGTGTGACAGGCTGGCCCTGCATTCTCTCCCTCGCGTGTTATCACATTTTCCTTAGTGCGAGGCACATTTTAGCATTACAGTGAGCATTTGTGCCAGGCGTCTATTCTTAGCACCTGGATAAGAAGCGGGTGTCACACAGCTGTTTCCCCGGCACTCCCGGGACCCGGTTTGAGAGGTACATACACCCCCCCCCCCCGGAGCAATGTTTCCACTCACTGCGTTCAGCACCCTGACCCCCAACTCACGCCCAGGATACACGCACCTCCAAGTGCACGCACACGAACAAAGCGTTACCTGAAGCATGCCACAAGAAAACTGTGAAAAACCAGACTTGAGAGCTGTAAAAAAAAAAAAACAGTGGTGTGCGCGCACCACAGAGGAGCGGGGGGAGGGAGCGCGGCAGCGAGACGAACGCGCGCTGCTGCGCGTGCTGGCCACCGACGGGAATGGGCGGAGCAAAGGCGGGACATGCGCCCGCCTTTGCCCAATTGCGTGCTGGATTTTGTAAAAAAAAAAGCACGCGAAAGCCAATGGCAGCCGCGGAAAGCAAAACCACACGCACGAGCGTGTGGTTAGCTTTTTAAAGCCCTTTCTAGAGGTCTCGCGCTGCGCGAGCAGTGCTGCGCACTGCAAAGCTAGGCGCGAGACCTAAAAAGCATAGGGGACAGTGGGCATCCCGGTCTCGTGCCTCTATAAATTTTGTATTCATTCGAGATATGCTTGCCCGATCGCACCAGGGCCGTGGGTGCCGCGTATAGCAGCCTGATCCAGTTCAGAAATTCATCAGATATATTGTACAGTCTCAATGCCTCCAGCATATATTCCCAGCTCAGCATATCAAACGCCTACCACATATCTAGGGACAGACAGCCCGCTGTTGGGTGGTGGCTCAGAGGGGCCCACATTACCAGATATAGCCTCCTCACATTATGCGCTGTGCTCCTACAAGGGACGAACCCGCATTGATCTGCATGGACCATCTTACTGAGATATGGCATAAATCGCGTTGCCAGGATTTTACACAATATTTTGTAGTCGGTATTCAGGAGCGACAGCGGCCTATACGCTGCAAGATCAGTAACCTCCCTCCCCGGCTTTGGCAGCGATACCACCAGGGCCTGGTTTGCTGTCGGGGGAAGAGCACCTTCCTCCAACGCCACTTCATACAACTTCCTTAATTGAGGCGCTAGCTCTTGGGCATATGTCGCATAAAATTCTGTGGGGAGGCCATCCAGACCAGGGGTCTTATTTCGTGGGAGTGGAGTCCCCTGATAGTCGCCCGAATTTCTTCTGTCGTAATCGGTGACATTAAGTCATCGCTGTCTGCTTTGCCCAGCTTTGGTAAATTCACTCCATGGAGAAATTCCCCAATTTCCTGCTTACATGAACGCTCAAACGCACTGTACAAGTGCTTGTAATACTTTTGAAAGGCCGCATTTATCTGCTGTTGAGTATCTGCCACATCTCCAAGGAGGGTGCGAATCCTGGTTATAGGAGTCACTTGGGGCTGGTTCCGTACAATACGGGCTAGCAGAGTGCCGATTTTGTCAGCCTCTACATGCGTCCTTTGTATATATGCCCTATAGTCTATTACTCTCAACCTTTCCAACAGGTCTGCATACTCTATCCTCGCCTGTTGTAACTCGTCCGCCTTATCTGGGGACTCGGCCGCTGCTTTCTCTAGTGGTCCTAGTTTTCCTTCCACTTCAGTCAGACTGCGCACTATCTCTTGTCTGGCTCCCACCACTGTCCCAATGGAAGTGCCTCTCACCACCACCTTGAATGCCTCCCACTCAATTATCGGGGAGGAAGCAGTACCAGTATTCTGAGAAAAATAGTCGGTGATGGTAGTTGCCAATTGCGCTTTGAACGCCCTGTCCTCTAGCAGGCTGAGGTTGCCAGGTCATTGCCAAGCAGACATGCAGCTGGTAGCTTTGGAGAGACCACTACCTGTTTCAGGCCAGTCACCCCCCCCCCCCCAGTCTAATGTCACCATAGCCGTTGCATGGTTAGTGGTAACACTGTCAGCATTGGTGACTGGGTAAGTACACCCAATCATATATTGCTCAGGGGAAACCAGTGCGTCTCTCACCATAGTGACACTGGCACCTGTATCCCTCAGAGCCTCTATCCTAGTTCCATTAATCCAAGGGTATTGTAAGTATTTCTTTAAGTTGGGTGGCCACACAGCTACAGTGGGAAACTCAACTTCCCCCTCTGAAACTAGAACTGCTTCAGTGTGCAACCTGATTTGCTCTGGGCACACTGTTGATCCTATCTGGAGACTGGCTACACCAGGAGTAGCAGTAGGACTAGGGTCCTTCTTGCTAGGGCAAGCCTTGTCTCCAGTTAAGTGTCCCAACTTCTTACAGTTGTTACACCAGGCCTTTGCAGGATCAAAGTTCTTCCCCCTATAGGGCTGTGGAGTATAGGGAGTGCTTTGGGACCCCCTCCTGTGCAGGTTTTTGGGGCCCTTTATAAGACTCAGACTTTTTATCTTGGGGATTCTCACCACCTTTCCTCTGGGGAGGTTTTGTAACCCCTTTCTTTTGGTCACCCCCAGTGGTTGTCTTAGTCACCCTAGTCTTGACCCAGTGGTCTGCCTTCTTACCCAATTCTTGGGGAGAAATTAGACCTAGGTCTACCAAATGCTGATGTAACTTTTCATTCGTGCAATTACTTAAAATATGTTCCTTCATAAACAAGTTGTAAATTCCAGTAAAGTCATGCACATTGTGTCCAGTTAACCAACCATCCAGTGTCTTTACTGAGTAGTCTACAAAATCAATGCAGGACTGGTTTTGGGTTTTGTGAGCCCCCCTGAATCTAATTCTGTACTCCTCAGTTGTGAGTCCAAATCCCTCAATCAGAGTTCTCTTCATGAGGTCATAAGACCCAGCATCTGGCCCAGAAAGGGTCAGGAGTCTGTCTCTGCAGTTACCAGAGAACAGTTCCCACAAGAGTGCCCCCCCAGAGAGGTTTCTTCACCTTTCTCATGTCACAAGCCCTCTCAAAGGCGGTGAACCATTTAGTGATGTCATCACCCTCCTCAAATTTAGGGACAATCCCTTTGGGGATTTTAGGATCATAAGATTGCTCTTTATCCTTATTAAGATTGCTGCCACCATTGATGGGTGCTAAACCCATCTCCTTTCTTTCTTTCTCTAGAGCCAGGAGTCCGGACTCCAGATCCAGTCTTTTGACCAGCCTTGCTAAAAGGCTGTCCTCCTCATTGAGGCTGTCCTCAATGTCCTCACCAGAACCTGAGCCACCTGTGTGGCCTCTAGGTCCCCAGAGATTGATTCTTGGAAGTAAGGGAACAGGGTTCCTTTCTTCCCTACGAAGTGGTGGAGGTGGGCACCTTTCTCCATCCTCCTCACCTCCTTCTCCCTCTGACTGTTCATCACCATTTTCAGAGGGGTGGGCCTTTGAATACTCAGCCAACAGCTCCTGGAGCTTTTGTTTGGTTGGGTGAGGGCCCATTGGTATATTTTTAAGTTTATATAAGGACCTTACTTCCTTGAAAGACAAGTGAAGGTAAGGGGTGAGGTCAAGCTCCTCAACCATGTCCTGTATGTCATTATTATCTTCACTAGTAGCTGGGTTCTGTTTTTGAGACATTCTAACAAAAAAAAGTTCTAACCCCTCTACCCTGGACTACAGTGAGTATATATTGTCTAAAATTCTAAAAGGACTTAAGCAAGGCCCTAACAAGACTTTTAGTAGTTTGGTAAAAATGCCAATTTGAAAAAATCAGAATTCTAAAGGCAATTTAAGAGTTCTGTCATGTTATCAGGTGGTAACCAAGTAGTCCAACAAATGCAAGTTGTATATCCCACCGCTGCCACCAATGTAAGAAACTGGCTCTATATATACTACACCAAAATGAGGCATAGTGTGTATAGAGTCCAAGTGACCCCAGAGGTAGGCAGAGGTTAAAGTTAGATAGAACCTTACTCTCTATTTGTGGTAGAGTGGTCGAGCAGTAAGGCAGTATCAGAGGACAGTGTTAAGCATTTGATGTACACACTCAGTCAGCAAATGAATTCACACTCAAGAACTGAACTCTAGGCCAATTGTTTTTGGATAAGAATATACTGTTTTATTTTAGAACCAAGCAAGCCTGGCACAGGTAAGCTTAAAATACTTTGCAGTAATAAGTTGCTGAATATAGAACAGTTTGAAAATGCAATAGAATTTGTACTTTGTTTGATTTACAGGGAATGCAGTAGGTTGCAACACTTAGCAAATACAGTACATTGGAATGAATAGGCTTTTTCAGTAAATTGCAGGTAAGCACAAGTTACTAACTTGTGTAACGATATATCTGTAAGAGACAGTAGTTAGTGACAGATTCCTTACCTTAGAATATCCCCAGGCGTCAGGCTGGATCCAGAAAGTTTTGCGTAGCAGTACACTTATGCGTCAGTCGTCGGCGTCGCCGGATGACGTCGCGGCCAGTACTTAGACGCCGCCCATGCGCGCTGACGTCAGTTCTGTACACGTCTTTCCGCGCCAGGAACGCAGAGCCATGCAAGAAGCTGACATAGGTGTCTGAAAAAATACTAGGGCCCTGAAAGGGATGTCCTTAACCCTAGAAATCAGTTCGCAGAACGGGGAGGATGGGTGGGCGGTAGGAATCTGTCACTAACTACTGTCTCTTACAGATACATCGTTACACAAGTTAGTAACTTGTGCATCTGAAAGAGACACGTTAGTGACAGATTCCTTACCTTAGAATAGATACCCCAGCAATACCAACCCCAGTGGTGGGTATGCGAACCAAGATCAGACGAGGAAGTCTCGGAGAACAGAACGGCCAAAGAAGCTGTATCTCCGGACCTGGCTGTCAAGGCAGTAATGCTTGGTAAACATGTGCAGCGAGGCCCACGTAGCTGCCTGACAAATGTCCTGCAATGGGACACCACGTCCCAAAGCCGTGGTGGCGGCTGTCGCCCTGGTGGAATGGGCACGCAGCCCAACTGGGGGCTCCTTCTTAGCCAAAGAATAGCAGGCCTTGATACACAAGACGACCCAGCGGGAGATGGTCCGCTTGTGTACCGCCCGACCTTTTTTGGCACCCACGTAGCCAACAAAGAGCTGGTCGTCCACCCGGAACCGCTGTGTGCGGTTGAGGTAAAACGAAATCGCACGTTTTGGGTCCAGACGGTGGAGCCTCTCTTCCTCTCTAGAAGGATGCGGAGGCGGAAAGAAGGTGGGCAAAGTGACGGTCTGCCCAATGTGAAAAGCAGTAACCACCTTTGGCAAGAAGGACGGACGCGTCCTAAGAACAACCTTGTCTGGATGGACAGACCGAAAGGGAGGCTTGCAAGAAAGAGCCTGGAGCACACTCACCCGACGAGCGGAGGTGATGGCCACCAGAAAGGCTGTCTTCAGAGTGAGAAGACGAAGAGGACAGTTATGTAGAGGCTCAAAGGGAGCGCACATTAAAAAGGTAAGAACCAAGTTCAAATCCCACTGAGGCATTACAAACGGAACAGGAGGGAAGAGGTGTGTAATGCCTTTAAGAAACCTGTTAACAGGGGACTTGAAAAGGGAGGGCTGATCAGGAAGCCTGAGGAAGGCAGAGATTGCACAAAGATAGCACTTGATGGTACCCAGGGCAGAACCCTGTTGGGCCAGAGAAAGAAGGAACAGAAGAACCTCAGAAAGAGGGGAAGAAAGGGGATTCACAGCCTTTGCTGTGCACCATGCCACAAACTTGTTCCACCTGCAGGCGTATACCACCTTAGTGGAGGGACACCTGGCTGCCAGAATCACATCACAAAACTTCGGGAGGCAAGTCGAAAGGAATCAACTGCCGCCGCTCAATCTCCACGCAAGGAGGTGGAGACTGGACATGTTCAGGTGGAGGACCGTCCCCTGCTGCTGCGTTCAGAAGATCCTCCCAAAGAGGCAGACGGATCGGGGGATCGATGCTCATACTGAGTAGCTCGGGATACCAAACTCTTCGAGCCCAGTCCGGAGCCACAAGAATGACTTGGGCCCGGTCGCGCCGAATCTTCTTCAACACTCTGGGTAGAAGTGGTATAGGCGGAAAGGCGTACAACAGACCGCAACTCCACTCGTGACGAAAAGCGTCGCCGAGCGAGTGCCGCCTTGGAAATTTCAACGCGCAGAACTGATGACATCGCGCGTTCTCTTCGGTGGCGAATAGATCTAACCAAGGCTCTCCCCACTGTAGAAAGAGTCCTTGCGCCACCTCCGAGTGAAGACGCCATTCGTGATCCATCATGCACCTGCGGCTGAGTTCGTCCGCCCTGGCGTTCAGGGAACCTGCCAGGTGTTGAACCATCAGGCGCATGCCCTGATGTTCCAGCCATGTCCAGAGATGCAGAACCTCCTGACATTGGGTCCACGACCCCACCCCGCCTTGCTTGTTGCAGTACCACATGGCGGTGGTGTTGTCTGTGAACACCTGCACTACCTGCCCCTTGACAGAGGGAATGCCTTGAGTGCAAGTCGGATCGCCCGGAGCTCCAGAAGGTTGATATGGAGCAGGGACTCCGCCGGAGACCAGAGGCCTCTGATCTCCACCTCTCCCATGTGACCGCCCCATCCCAGAAGGGACGCGTCCGTCACAACTGTGTGCTCTGGCTGGGGAAGGGAGAGGGATCTGCCCATGGCCCATTGCCGGTTCGAGAGCCACCACTGCAACTGCCGTGCAGTTCCCTCCGAGATCTGGACGTAATCGGACAGGTTCCCCTGATGCTGCGCCCACTGGAACTTCAGGACCCACTGCAGAGCCAGCATATGCCATCTGGCATGATCGACCAGCAGGATGCAGAAGGCCATGAGGCCCAGCAGCCTCAGGGTCATCCGTACCGAAACCCAGGATAGAGGCTGAAAGATCGCAATCATAGCCTGAATATCCTGGACTCGCCGTTCGGGAGGATAAGCCCGAAACTGCGTCGTGTCCAGAACTGCTCCGATGAAAAGGAGCTGTGGAGAAGGAATCAGGTGCGACTTCAGCACGTTGATGGAGAACCCCAGCGAGTGCAGGAGTTCGGCCGTAGTCTGGAGGTGGGAGACGACTGCCTGGGACGAGCCCGCCTTCAACAACCAGTCGTCGAGGTAAGGGAAGACTGGAACCCCTGCCCGGCGCAGATGAGCTGCGACCACCGCCATCACTTTCGTGAACACCCGAGGGGCGCTTGTAAGGCCAAAGGGGAGCACGGTGAACTGAAAATGCTCGAGGCCTACCGTGAACCGCAGGTAACGCCGGCAGGACGGGGATGTGAAAATATGCGTCCTGCAAGTCCAACGCTACCAACCAGTCTCCAGGGTCGAGGGCAGTCAAGACCTGAGCTAGGGTTAGCATCTTGAACTTCTCCTTCCGGAGGAAGCGATTGACGTTCCGGAGGTCCAAGATAGGACGCATGTCCTCCTTGTCCTTTTTGGGCACCAGAAAGTAGTGGGAGTAACAACCACGCCCTACTTCTGGGGTTGGAACGCGTTCGATGGCCCTCTTGGCCAAGAGGGCCGCAACTTCCTTCTGAAGAAGCACCAAGTGATTCCCTGACATGCGGTGGCACTGAGGTGGCATGGCTGGGGGAGTGGTCACGAAGGGGAGGGAGTAGCCCCTTCGGACAATATCCAAGACCCACCTGTCCGAGGTGATGGCACGCCAGTGGGGAAGGTGATGGCGGACCCTGCCCCCTACTGGCGTGGTGTGGACCGGAAAGGAAAGACTAGGAGGGCTTGGAGACCGCGGACGGGGCGGGGGTGGTGGCCTGACCCGCACGCTGGTTACCCGACCCGTCTCGGCGGGAGCCACGTCCTCGGCCACGCGAAGACGCATGCTGCGTGGGCCGGTGGCCGGGCAGTGGACGTGACTGGGCGCCCCTTCCGTGGCCACGAAAGGGGCGAAAAGCAGACTGTTGCTGAGGGCGCACAGCAGAAAGGCCCAGAGACTTGGCTGTAGCCCGTGAGTCATTAAAGCGCTCCAGCGCATGGTCCGCTTTGTTGCCGAAAAGGCCGACACCATCAAAGGGCATGTCCAGAAGAGTGTTTTGGACATCACCCGAGAAACCAGTGGTTCTCAGCCAGGCGTAACGGCGGAGCGCTACTGTCGTTGCAAGCGAACTGCCTAGCGAGTCGGCGGTATCTAGGCCACATCTGATGGTATATTTTGCCGCATCCCTTCCTTCCGCAATGGCGCGGGAAAGCAGTGTCTGGACCTCCTCAGAACACTGGGGCAGAACCTGCGCCACCGAATCCCACAAAGAGTGGGAATATCGGCCCAAGATGCAAGTGGTGTTGACAGACCGCAAGCCAGCACTGGAGGAAGTAAAAACCTTCTTCCCAAATTGATCCAGTTTTTTGGATTCCCTATCCGGGGGAGCGGTAGGGAAGGCGCTCTGGGAAGCAGAGGCTTGGACAACCAAGCTCTCAGGGGTGGGATGTTGGGAAAGGAACTCGGGGTCGCCCGGAGCAGGGCGATGGCGTCGGGCTACGTTCCTATCCACAGGAGCCCCTGTGGTGGGCTTGGACCAGGTGCCCAAAAGAACGTCAGAAAGTGCCTCGTTTAAAGGCAGCAGTGGCTCCGAGGAGGTAGCCGCCGGCTGAAGCACTTCCGTCAGGATGTTAGTCCTGACAGCCACTGTGGGTAACTGGAGGTGTAAGGCCTCAGCTGCCCTACGCAACACCGTTGCAAAGTTTGCTCCCTCCTCCATTGCCACGGAAGGAGGCGACAGCATGCCAATGTCCGGAGAGGTGTCCAGACCACTGGCATCCCCAAGTTCCTCAGCCCAGTCCTGTTCAAACTCACATTGGGCAGTGAGAGGGTCCTCAGACCCCTCCCAGTCCTCTTCGTCCTCCAAAACAGGTTCAAAGTAAGGAGGAGGGACATGCGGAACCCAAGGCCGCAGCGGCGCCGGGGCCGGCGTCAACCGACGCCGGTCCAGCGCAGTGTCCGGAGAGAACCGGGGAACAACGCCGCCCGGAGCCCCGGGCGGCGTCGGGAACAGCACCAGTGAAATAGACGCCGGTGGAGGTGTCGTCAGGTCAACCGGCGTCGATGGGGGTGGCGGCAACGCCGGAGCCGGGGTCGAGGCCGGGACCGGGGCTGGCGTCGCAGGCGGCTGCCGGACCGGAGTCGCCGGCGCCGCCGTAGGCACCCCAGAAGGGCCCGCGGGGCCCGAAGGCGCACCGGGGGGACCTTGAGGCCCGAAGAGGCGGGCCATGGCCGACAGGAACTCCTGTATTTCGGCCGGACTCGCCGCCAAACCCGGGAAAGACGGGTAATGCGGCGGCGGCTCCACAGGCACTCGCGGAGCCGCGGGGACGGTGCCGACAGGACCCTCATCCGAGTCGCGAGACCGGCGAGGGGAAGTCGTCGAGCGATGACGCTTTTTCGACTTCTTGTGCTTCGACTTACCGGAGGAGTGCGAAGACTTGGACCCCGACGACCGATGAGGACTCCGCGACCGGCCCCTCAACGTCTCACGTGACCGGGGTTGGTTTGGCGCCGACTGCCGGACCTCGAGGAGCTTTCGAGACCGCTCTCGCAAAGCCTTCGGATGCAAGGCCCGACAGTCGGGCACGACTTGGAGTCGTGGTCGCGTCCGAGGCAGTAGAGAGTCTCGATGCGGGTCCGTAATCGACATCATCCGACTACAGGCGGCGCATGGCTTGAAGCCGGGCAACCCTACTGACACCGTTGGAGTCGAACGACTCGAGAGAAAACAATGACAAAAATAACAAAAAACGTAGTCAAAAAATGACTAAGGCACTGCTCTTCCCGGATCTGCGCTTACTGGCACGGAAAAAGAAGAACTGACGTCAGCGCGCATGGGCGGCGTCTAAGTATTGGCCGCGATGTCATCCGGCGATCCCGACTCCGACGACGGACGCGGAGCCGCACGACGCCGCCTACCGACGCGCAAGGGTACTGCTACGCAAAACTTTCCGGATCCAGCCTGACGCCTGGGGATATTCTAAGGTAAGGAATCTGTCACTAACGTGTCTCTTTTAGATGTTACTTTTACGTTACTTTTTACGTTACTTTTCTAACTCCGTGCTGGATACCTAGATTCAGCACTGGGACATTTCCTTCAAACAGGTAAGTAAACACGTTTTGGTTATTTGTGAGATTTTTAAACAATATTTTTAAGATTTCAAAACTCCACACTTAGAAACTTTTTGGAGAAAAAGTGTCAATGTTATCCTATGGAGGAAAAACAGGTCATCGGTTTGTAGGTAAGTAATCGACTGTGGGAGTCAAGGTCCTGGGGTTAGACTCAGGGGTCCCCCAGGGGCAGTGATGCACTGTTGCACCCTCAGCGGCACAAGGGCGGCCGGGTGCAGAGTGTTGAGGCCCAATGTTATCCTGTGGAGGATAGGGGGCCTCCGGTTGGTGGCTGCTGGCAAGCAGGCCACTGGGTTGTGGGAGCAAAGCTCCTAGGGTTTAGGTCAGGGCAAATAGGGAACCAAATTAGCACCAAAGGTACACCCTCAGCAGCACTAGGGCGGCCGGGTGGTGGGTGCTGTTTTGAGGTCGGGTGCCCTGTTGTTTTCAATGGAGAACCTCCGGTTAGAAGAAACACTGCAGGCTCGGGGACGAGGATCTTCTGGGTGCGACCACCACTTCGAGGGTTAAGTTGGGATGTCTTGGGTTGGTTAGGCACCGTTGGTTTGGGCACACAAGGCCGTGGGGCGTCGGGTGCAGGGGTGCCTCGGGACGTCGGAAAGTCTTACCCGCTCTGGTCGCGGTAGAGGGGATCCTCTGGATTGAGGCTGCAGGCGTCGTCTTGAGGCAGGTCAGGAGTCGCTGGGGTGACCTCGTGGTGTTTTTCCACTCGAGCTCGGGCCGGGTTCGGTGGGTGCAGAGTGGGCTGGATTCACGGTATCCGGCCGGAGCAGAAGCTGCAGTTTGAACAAGTCCGGTGTTCACGGGAGAAGCAGGCTTGGAAGTGAAGGCAGGCAGGTCCTCCGGGGTTTTTGAGGTTGCTGGCTGCAGGACACACCGGGATTTTGCAGGAGCAGGTTCGAGGGGAGACAGGCCTGTAGGGCTGGGGCCAGGTCAGTGGGCGTCGTCCTCTTGTTAGCTCTTCGTCCTTTTCTTCTCATTTCTTGTCTGGATCTGAGGAAGCAAGGTTCAGGGTGCCCCCTAAATACTAGATTTAGGGGCGTTACAGGTAGGTAAAGGGCAGGGACCAATGGGTCCCTTCCCTGGGGTGGGTACACCTCCTATCGTGCCACCCTCCAGTGGGAGGGGGCAGGAGCCTGTCCCTGGTTGGCTAGGTCCCCCATCCTCAAGATGACGGGGACTCAGTTGTGCTTCACCTCCCCTCCCACACCTGAGGGGTGGAGTTGGCAGAGGTGGGCACACCTCTCTCCCTCACTTGTTTTTCCGGCCGGTTCTCCCGCCCAAAGTGGGGGGTAGAACCAGTGGGGACCAGTTGCTGAAAGCAGCAATGGGTCTGGGGAGGCTCACAAAGGCGGCATATGCCTTTGAAGCTTCCCCTTCGTGAACCCTGCCCATCCTGGGGGAGGAGGCTTGGCACCTCGTCCCAGGATGTGCATTGTTTCAGGCCCCCGAGAGCAGCAGGCTCTCGACCCAGGGGTCCAGAAACATGTCTGTTGGTGGCAGCCTAAGCAGCCACTCAGTCAGGTCACTAGAAGTTGGTTGAGTTTGAGGGGGCATCTCTAAGATGCCCTCTGTTGTGCATTTTACATTAAATCCCACACTGGCATCAGTGTGGGTTTAATGTGCTGAGAAGTTTGATACCAAACTTCCCAGTCTTCAGTGTAGCCATTGTGTTGTGGAGTTTGTAATGACAAACTCCCAGCACCATATACTCTTAATGGCAGCACTGCACTTACAGTGCCCAGGAATGGACTTGGGTACTGTAGGGGTACAGGGCTCATGCACCTCTACCCTCACCACTGGCATAGGGCACCCAGCTAGAGGAGTGACTGATGTATGCCAGGGCAGTGATTTGTGGGCATGGCACACAGGGATGTGTGCCATGTCGACTCTTCACTTTGTTCTGCACCAAGACACGCAGCCTGCCAAGGCAGTGTGTGTGTGAAAAGGTGCAGGGCCTCTAAGGGTGGAACAATGCGTGCTGCAGCCCTTAGGGGCCTTCCCTGGTCACAGTGCCCTGGGTACCTGTGGTACCTTTTACCAGGGGCCTACCTGAGGCCAGGGATGCCAATTGGGTTTAGGCTTCAATGCAGTTTTTAGGGAAGGAACATAGGCCCTGGGCACCTGATTAGCAGGAGCCCAGGGCACACTCAAAGAACATCAGCAATTCAGCAAAAGTGGGGGCATACCATGCAGAAAGAGGGCACTTTCTCACAAACATCGCACACCATGCCAAGCCCTCCGTGCCCCATCAATTGACCACATTATGAAGATTATACAATACGGCCTCCAAAGCTTAATGCTACTAGACTTACATATTGCAACAAAAGGAAAAAGAGAAAGAGGCTAAGGGGGAAACGAGTACTCGTCCCCGGGCCCAAAGCACACCCCCCCAGTCAACATTTACTAATCATGTTCGAACTTTCATGCTTATAAGGTTACCAACTGCTGCCAGCTCCCCCAGTGCGACCTCCAAGTATTTCTGCCCATGGTGTATGGTCGTTGGCTGGGGGAGCCCTCCCACGCTGTCCCCAGCGCCTTGCCGCCAGTCCCATTCGTTACTCTGCCAGTGCAATCAGTCCTCCAAGTCTCGGGCAGTCTGCGGCGTTATAAAGGGAAACAGTGGTTGGCTAGTTTCTGAGTCCGTAGCTGGTGCTCCATCGGAGGACTCCCCCCGACGGCCGGCTTCTTCTGTCGTTCTCCATGCCTCTGCCGCCTTCAGTGCTGCCCTCCTACTCTCAATCTTCTGCTCTAAGGTAGGCGCCCTCTCGTCGCGCGCCCTCTGCTGTCCTGTGTTCCGTGACCCTACTCTTCTGCGTCATTGGCTCATCCTCCGAGGTTGGCAGTGTACATCTAAAATCGCTAGATTTGGGAATTTGGACTCTATCCATTGCCACGCGGCCTCTACGTCCTCAAAGAAATGACTGGCATTGTCATGCAGTATTTTCAATTTGGCTGGAAAAATGAGAGCGTAGTGCAGATTCAGCTGTTGGAGATGCTGCTCGACTCCAAAGAACGCCTCTCTTTGTCTTTGCACCTGTATTGTATAGTCTGGGAACATGGATACTTTAACATTCTCATAAAGGAGTGGCGCTTTTTCTCTGGCTTTGCGGAGTAGTGTGTCCCTATCCCTATAGTTGAGGATTTTAGCTATTATTGGCCGTGGTGGTGTCCCGGGTGCCCTCATCCCTGTTGGTACTCTGTGTGCCCTTTCCACGCTAAACATTTATGTTAATCCCTCAGGCGCCACTTCAGTGCGTAGCCAGTTTTCAATAAATCGTGTAGGGTCCCGGCCTTCGCTTCTCTCGGGCAAACCGACTATTCGGATGTTACTTCTGCGTGCCCGTCCTTCCGCATCATCGACCCTGTCTTGCAGGTCCTTTACCTGTCTCTGCAGCTGTGTTACCATTTCCGTTTGCGCTCTTCGCCAGGGCGTGATATCCGAGAGGGCTGTTGCCTGCGTCTGTACTCTTTCCGCTAGCTTTTTGTGGTCCGCCCGAAGCAGACTCACATCTGTCATGAGGGTGCCCAGCTGCTGTTCCAGAACCGTTCGAGATTCACGTATCTCTCATAGAATAATGTCCAGTTTGTCTGCAGGTTGCTCTGCCTGCATCGGGGTGTCTGGAATTATCTCCTGTAGACTTAGGGAATCACGCAGTGAGCCGGAGCTAGCTTCTCCTGGCGGGCCCTGATCCACTTGTTTCCCTTTTGTCCTTCCCATGCCAGCTGTTTCACCATCCAGCTGCGCACTTCTCCAAGTTGCTGCGCTATCTGCAGTTTCGAGTAGCCCTTGCCCCTAATTGGCTCTCATTTCCCATTTCGCCGGGTCCTGGCACCCTGGACCAGTATGCACGTTATTTAACAGTTCTACAACTGGGCCAGCCAACCCCACATGCGTGGCCCCTTACTTTTGGCACTGCGCCTCACGATGTCCACTCGCTGATCTGTGGCCTGCTCCACCTCGCAGCCGGTGCCCTCGACACGTTCCACTATTATCTCTTCACAACTAGCCTTTCGGACAGGGCACCCCAGGCTCCACCAGCAGTTCTGCTGTGCCCAATGGTTCAGTCTCTACGAGGGCGGCGAAGAGGAAATGCCAAGCAAGTACATTGGCAAGAACAAACTCAGAATACCGTAGAGACACGGAGCATGACGAGGGGGAAAAAACACTAGTAATTAACCTCTCCCACAGAAACCTAACGAAGACAGAACATGACGTTCTTCAGAAAGGTTTGGGTTATGTTCCCACACCCAAAATTGATAAATTCAGAGACCAATGCGAGATCCACAGCCTCTTTCGTAAAGTCAGACTGAACGCGTTCTTTAAGGACAGACCTCCTCCCAACAACATTAACACAGGGTTACATAACCCGTCCACTTTCACCCCCAATAGCGGGATGGTGCCTACTTTCGAACAAGCGGTGCTTAAGGACCTAAAGGAGATCACACCCATTGCCCCCTTTAAAAACCTCTCTAACGCAGAGTGGGCAGCTGTAAAATCAGTAGCTGATGATACCTCAATTACGATCAAACAGGCTGACAAAAGGGGGAGCAACCGTCATAATTTCGACTGAAGTCTACGACACCGAATGTTTCCGTCAACTTAACAATGACAGATACTACACCCCTATTAGTGAGAACCCTACCAAAAGGCTCTCTACTATAATATCTACCATGGCCTTTACAGCAGAATCAGAGGGATGGATCACTAAAAAAAGAATCGGATTTTCTGGTGACAAAAGACCCTATAACACCGTACTTCTACATTCTACCTAAAGTACATAAGGGCATTGATCCGGTCCCAGGAAGGCCTATTGTCTCTGGGATAGGTTCAGTATTAGAACCACTATCCAAGTTCTGCGACTACTTTCTTCAGCCACTAGTGAAACAAACACCAGCCTTCCTCCTTGACACCACGTCAGTACTACGACTCATAGATGACTTTCCACATGCAGGTGAAATTGACTTATTAGTCACTTTAGACGTGGAGGCACTATACACTAATATTCCCCAACGTGCCACCTTGGAGGTTGTTGAGGATGCCCTAAGCTCCTCTAATTGGACATCACCTACACCGATACCTTTTATAATGGAATGTGCTACCCTTGCTCTCACCGAGAACTTCTTTGAGTTTAACAAGAAACTCTTCCATCAGACACAGGGCACATCTATGGGTAGCACATTCGCTCCTAGTGTAGCCTGCCTCTACGTGTCAGCCTTTGAGTCTAGATCCGTCTTTCATCCATCTAACCCATATACAGACAACCTGATGATGTGGAAGAGGTATATTGACGACATTCTTATCTTCTGGAAAGGGGACAAAGGTAGGTGTGAGGACTTTTGTCAGTGGATCAATGCTTTGAATCCATATCTTAAGTTCACTCATACTATCTCTGAATCCACAATACCCTTTTTGGACCTCAATAATCTGGCAGCAGGCTCCTTGAATACAACTCTATATAGGAAACCCACTGATTGCAATAGCCTCCTACTCTTCAGCAGCCACCACCGAAGGGCCCTCAAAACCAACTTACCATTCGGGCAATTTCTCCGGATTAGGAGGAATTGTTCCTCTATTGAGAACTACAAAGTAGAAGCAGGTAAACTAGCATCAGATTTACGAAAGAGAGAATACCCACAGCAGACAGTTCTCATGGCTATGAAAAGAGCCAGGAACAATTAGAGAGGCACTACTGGAAAAGAATGTCAGAAATCCCTCAGAGGCCATCACTTGTGTGACTTCCTACACACCAGCCTCGGGCCAAATCAGGAACATCATACACAAACACTGGGACATTTTAAACACAGGTGACCTGGCGTTGCCAGCCCCTAGATTTGCGTTCAAACGCACGAGTAATCTGAAATATCTATTGATACACACCAGACCCAAGTCTAAAACAGGACCGATCCAAAGATGTCTATGGGACTTACCTCCAGTTGTTGGACATTACCCGTGCGGATCCTGTGCAGTGTGCCCTCAAACCAAACTCACCAAGGTGATAACCTTTGCCAATAACTTTACTTGGAAGATGACAAGACACTAACTGTAACACCGCTAATTGTATCTACTTACTATCCTGTCCATGCAACCTTTTTTATGTGGGTATGACTACCAGACCAGTCAAAATCCGCATAACAGAGCACAAGAGTAATATCAGATGCCATAAAACCACCACACGCCTCTATACCCACTTCTTAACTAACAGACATACCTGCGATACACTAGGGTGGGTGGTCCTGGAGGCGCATGCATCTATCCCCCCGGAGGCGTTGTTCAGGATTGAACAACGTTGGGTACATCGCTTGTGCTCAGATAGAAATGGCCTTAATGAGGACATCCCCTGGGTTACTTTAAATAATCACTAATCTGTAATTCATCCCAGTGGTTACTTTATATTATCACCAATCTGGGGGTCATCAAAGTCTGTAATACAACTCAGTTCTGCACCAGTCGGGTGCCATCCTACACGGTCTCTCCTTTTCAAAAACACTTGACCGCAGGCCTGGCATGTACACGAACACTGCAACAGCCACACGCCAGCAGAGAGGACTTGGACACAAAATAACTATTTCTGTACCATTTGTAGTAAATCCACCTCCTCTTTTTACACCGCGATCACAACCCTTGGGGCACCTGACTTATGGACTTGAGTCACTGGCATTATTAGTCATCGACTGCCAGAGCCGCATTAGCAAAATCAATTTCCACCAGATGGCTTCATGATACATTTTAAGGAATTGTCACTACGGAGATGACCACCTTTTGACACTTTAACATGGCGCGCCTTTGTGGCAATATCCTTCCAATATGGCCGCCGTTTTTTCCACTGAATTAGAGTTGATTTCCGCACCAGCCTCCGTTCACCACGCGGAGGCCCCGGCGTGCGCGCCGCCTCTGCTAGGATATCTGCAGCCGGAACCGGGCAGGCAGTTACCTTCCCGGAACCGGCATTGCAGGTTAGGTCCTCCGCCGAGTGGGCGCGAGCTGCTGTGAGTATTAACACCGCTGCCCTCCCCTCCCCTTTCCTGATCCTGAGTATCAAGGTAAGACGCGACATTGGTTTGGGGTCTTTAGCGGCCAACACCGCTGGGTCTGCTGATTTGTTCCCCATGTTTGATGGGGATCGGTAACAAGCTACAACTTGGATTCAGGCTCCCAGTGTCTCACACTTTTTGGTTATTACAGCATGGGAACTGCGGGCCGTAGTTAATTGCGAGGTCCCGTAATCGGGATCTAGCGACGCTCGGTCGGGTTTCCTAGTATTGTGTTGCCATTATAGGGACCTGGGGACAATGACCCTCAGGTATTGGTTTGCTTGTTAACACCAGCCTTAGAGGTGGCTCTTCGCTTTTTGCTTTTAAACGAACGAGGTGTGTACCCTAAGATACTTTAAATTAATCTTGGCATATCCACCATACTTCTTCATACTTACCTTATTTCCCCATCATACAGGACACATGTTGAATGAACGTGTCCATTCCTTGCCGTTATCTGATGGGGCCAGCTTTTAGTTGATTTTCGGTGAGTGTGTACATCCGCAATCTACGGGGATGATGTTGCCGTCTCACCGTGGTTTTTAATTTTATATTATTTTTAATTTTAAATTTTATTCTTACGTTGTCTTTCTGCTGCATTGTTACCTCACATGATTTACAACATATCACAAACATGATACCTCGTGCTCACAATGTTTATACCGACGCCCTATACTAGATGGGATGCGCACATCATAGCAATGACAATACGAGTAGGTGTCTACAACATGTTTTGGCTACTAAATGGTCTTAGCAAGATTGACATGTTGTAAATTAATGTTCTTTTTTATTTTTCCCATCTTTTAGACTGGCTACAGCTCCCATGGACACTGCACATCACTGATGTGACCAGACTGGTAATATCCAGGTTAACATACCCCATTACCAGTGGTTTAGTGTAGATTTCCAACTTATAAATTAGGTCCTGATGAATTGCCGTTTGATCCATTAGGGACTACCAGGGCAAGAAACATGTTGACCGTATGATTTAAAGAGCAACTGCCTTTCACATCACTTTAGACAGTTGCCATTTTTCTATTTTTAACCAGGTGGGGAGACAGGAATATTAAATTGGTTGCCCTGATTCTCCCAGCGACCTGTTTTAATTCACCTTGTCTCTATTGAGAACCGTACACAACACTGCACTTATACACTATAGGGCCCCTCACACGCACCTCACCAAACGGCAGGAATAAAAGATCTCCGCCAAAGAGCCCCCACTGAGGGTGCCCGTCGGGTATTTCAGCGCCGACCCGACGAGGAGCATGCCCGATGATTAAGCATGACACCCAGCAGGCTGGGTGTGTGAGAGCCCTAATTCCGAAAGGAAGGATTCCCCATCCTTCCTTTTGGTAGCCAGATACTGACACCTTTCTCGTTATTTTTTGTCTTCCACTTCAGGAACTGCATACCCTCTTCATTGTCAGTCTCTACTCCAACATTCTTGCCACTATATATGTCCACATCTATTTTCCTTCAGAGCCTCCATTTTATTTACGCCCTGCACTGGTTGTACTGGTATTGCACTACTCGTTGTAGCCCCCAAATCGGTGTCCTCAATTGGGCAATGGCCCCCACACTGCAGGCGACACACGCAGTTGCCTCTCGGAGAACTGCATAGAGTTCTGGCAACGTCGCTCTAGTAGCTTGCTCTCAGTCCCTAAATTGGAAGTCCATCAGCGCTAGGGGGCCGCGCCCTCTCTGTCTCGGCCGCACCCCGAACAGACCGCATGCGAGGGGGGGGGGGGGGGGGCACGCGTCCCTGTCTGTTTACCCCCAACGTCCGTGCGACCAGCAGTTAGGGCCCCAGCCGGACTCCCTTAGCTGCTCCACCTACCGGACGCTCCAGTCTCTGGTCAGGCCCTCCGTTGCGCAATTCCCCGACGTGCCCGCAGACACCCGCAAGTGAATCCCACCGATGTCCGCCTCTCCACCCAGAAGCACTGGGGGTGTCACTTCAAGCAGAGCAGTTCGATCCCCTTCTATGCCTCCAGGCCCAATTTTGTCTGGCACGCCCTGTGCCCGCTTCAATATGTAGGCAGCAAGCCGCGGTCTCGCGTTGATCTCCTGCCGGCCGTTTCGTCCGCTCCCATATATTGGCGCAGCCGATGCGCAGTTCTGCTCTCGCACAGCCACAAACTCCCGCTGGGTGCTTCAGCCACACAGCCGCTACGGCGGCAGTATTGATGTTCGAGGATTATGCAGGATTGGTGGGATTTCAGCAGCTCCGGCCCGGGAGCACTCGACTCAAGCATCCGCCATCCTCCGCGGCTGGCCACGCCCCCCCCAATTGGATAAGTTGTTTGCCATCTATACTATATGGAAAAGACTTATTTCAATTAGTTACTCGATCTTTGTGGAAGAAAGTCCCAATGACGAGGCATGAAAAAATAGCAACGCATGTCAAATATCCATGGCCTTGTGCAGCAATGGCAGAAACTCTGGTAAGATACACCTTATGACTGCAAAAGTGAATAGAGACAAAATTGAGAGTTGATGTACAAACACAAGACATTATGGAACATGACTCCAATGAAACTGAAGCAGACGTATGGTAATGCAACAGGGCTGTATTGGAGGGAGTGCGGGATGGAGGGAGGTGACCCGCACATATAGTGGTCACGTCCTCCAGTAAAAACTTTCTGGAAAGATTTTGAGCCATGTCAAGAGGGTACCGGGCTAGCTAATATATAGACTGATCCTGCAGCACTTTTGTTACACATAGGACCCGCTGAAAAAAAGAAAATCTACAATAGACATGAGAATAATTACTAATATGCTCTTGACATCTAAGCAAATAAATGCCTACCAATAGAAGACCGCAGCTATGCAGACAAGGCAGAAATGGGTGATTAAATTATGGACGCTACTGTCAATGGAGAAATTGCCTTGGGAACTAAATGATATGGGGAACAAATATGAAAGCATATGGCACCCACTAACTCCTGTCAGAAGGGGCCAGTCCCTGGGTTGCCCAAAATCCATGAGATGGTTGAAACTGACCAATTATTAAGGTCACTTAATGCAGATTTATCTTTGTTCTAAAAATGTTCGCTGAATAAGCATTAGATAAATGAGTGCTGCAAGTGTATTTAGAATAACCCTCTAACCATCCAGTGGGTTAATTAGGGTGGGATGGAGTCATTTTACTTAAAATGTATGGTATGTTGAAGCATTTTTACGATTGAAAACCCTAATAAAAAGCTTTTGAAAGAATATAACTGGTATTATCTGTCATCTACGTCCCTTTCAATGCTTCAATACACAACACTACGCTCGGTCTTGGCATTGGTGAACTTTCAAAATCTTGTTAGTGACACTAGCAAATAAGTGTGGTCTCCTATATAAAAGATAAGTAAGGTGCAAAGACTAATAGTGTGACAGAGAAATAACTGCACAATGTGGGAAGGGAGGAAGGAGGTAGTAGGTGCAAAAAGAAAGGAGGCAAACACAACAGTTACAGCAATATTTGTTTTCATGCAGCATAAATGGGTAGCGCAACTGCACTTTTATATCAGGTGGAGGAGTGGGCAAAAAACACCAATACATTTTTAAATTAAGAGGCAAAAGGCACTGATTCGCGCGAGCTAAGATGGCCGCCCCCCGGTGAGCTCCTGTAGGAAGCTGGCTCTGTATATACTATACCAAAGTGAGGTATAGTGTGCACAGAGTCCAGTGGAACCCAAAAGGTAGGCAGAGGTAAAAGTAGATAGAACCGTACTCTCCATTTGGGGTAGTGTGGTCGAGCAGTAAGGCAATATCAGAGGACAGTGTTAAGCATTTGTTGTACACACTCAGTCAGCAAATTAATTCACACTCAAAGACTGAACTTCAGACCAATTGTTTTTGTATAAAAATACTCCTTTAGTTATTTTATTTCCTAGAACCAAGCAAGCCTGGCACAGGTAGGTGATAAGTACTTTGCAGTAAATATACAGTTTATACACAAGTTTGGATTGCAATTCTTTGTTTTGACTTACAGTATTGTTTCTGAGAAATGCAATGCTTTGTAAATACAATACATATACTTTGTATAGGATTTTCAGTAAGATTACAGGTAAGTTACTTTGGAGATTACTTTTCTTACACAGAGTAGTATACCTGGATACTACTCTGGGACATTTCCTGTAAACAGGTAAGTAAAATCGTTTTTGTTAATTAGTACAATTTTAAAGAATTTCTTTAGGTTTTCAAACTCCACACTTAGAAACTTTTCCAGGAAAAATAGTCAATGTTACCCATGGAGGAAAATAGTGTTATCGGTTTTGGTATTTGGTAGTGGGAGTTGAGGTTCTGGAAGTAGACTCAGGGGTCCCCCAGGGTCAGGGATGCACTCCTGAAACACCCTCAGCGGCACTAGGGCGGCCGGGTGCAGAGCGCTGAGGCCCAATGTTATCCAATGGGGGATAGGGGGACTCCGTTTGGTGGCTGCTGATGAGCAGGCCACTTGGTTGTGGGAGCCAAGCTCCTAGACTTAAGCTCAGGGCAAATGGGGAAACAAAGTAGCAACAAAGGTGCACCCTCAGCGGCACTAGGGTGGCCGGGTGCAGGGTGCTGTTTCGACGTCGGGCGCCCTGTTTGCAATGGGGAACCTCCGGTTTGCAAAGGCACTGCAGGCTTGGGGACGAAGGTCTTCTGGGTGTGACCACCACTTCGTGAGGTAAGTTGGGAAGTTGGGGGTTGGTTAGGCACCGTCGGTTTGGCCACCCAAGGCCGTGGGGCGTCGGCTGCAGGGGTGCCTTTTAGGGTCGGACCTTCTTACCAGCTCCTGGTCGCGGTTGGGGGGACCATCCGGATTTAGGCTGCAGGCTTCGGCTGGAGGTTTGAGGCAGGTCAGGGGTCGCCGGATCTTGGGTTAGGATCACCGGGGGGAACTCCTCAGGGTGTTTGCCCACTCAAGCTCGGGCCGTAGACGGCGGGTGCACAGTGGTGCTGATTCGCGGTGTCCGGCCGGAGCCAGAGGTTGGAGATTAACAAATCCGGTGTTCACAGGAGACAGTCTTTGTGGTTGAAGGCAGGCAGGTCCTCCGGTGTTTGAGGTTGCTGGCTGCAGGACACACCGGGATTTCGCAGGAGCAGGTTCGAGGTAAAGACAGGCCGGTAGGGCTGGGGTCAAGTCAGTGGGCGTCTTCCTCTTGTTAGCTTCGGCACGGCTGTTCGGTCCATCTTTTCTTGCAGTTTCTTCTGGTCTGAGGAAGCAAGGTTCAGGGTTGCCCCAAAATACTAGATTTAGGGGCGTTACAGGTAGGTAAAAGGTTGGGACCAATTGGTCCCTTCCCTGGGGTGGGTACACCCCCTATTATGCCACCCTCCAGTGGGAGGGGGGCATAAGCCTTTCCCTGGTTGGCTGAGTCCCCCCCCATCTGCAAAAGGGCGGGGACAGATTTGTGCTTCCACTCGCCTCCCCCACCTGAGGGGTGGAGTTGGCAGAGGTGGGCCCACCTCTCTTCCTCACTTGTTTTTCCTGCTGGTTCTCCCACCCAAAGTGGGGGTCAGAACCAGTGGGGACCAGTTGCTGAAAGCAGCAAGTGGCCTGGGGAAGCTCACAAAGGCGGAAAGCCTTTGAAGCTTCCCCTTCGTGAACCCTGCCCATCCTGGGGGAAGAGGCTTGGCACCTCGTCCCAGGATGTGCATTGTTTCAGGCCCCCAAGAGCAGCAGGCTCTCGACCCAGGGGTCCAGAAATATGTCTGGTGGTGGCAGCTGAAAGCAGCCACTCAGCCTGGACACTAGTGGTAGGTTAATTTTCAGGGGCATCTCTAAGATGCCCTCTGTGTGCATTTTCATTAAATCCCACACTGGCATCAGTGTGGGTTTATTGTGCTGAGAAGTTTGATACCAAACTTCTCAGTTTTCAGTGTAGCCATTATGGTGCTGTGGAGTTCGTAATGACAAACTCCCAGCACCAAATACTCTTAATGGCAGCACTGCACTTACAATGTCTAAGAATGGACTTCGACACTGTAGGGGTACAGGGGTCATGCACCTGTACCCTCACCACTGGTATAGTGCACCCAGCTAGAGGGGTGACTAACCTATGCCAGGGGAGTGGGTTGTAGGCATGGCACACAGGGATGTGTGCCATGTCGACTCTTCACTTTGTTCTGCACCAAAACACGCAGCCTGCAAAGGCAGTGTGTGAGTGTGAAGGTACAGGACCTCTAAGGGTGGCACAATAAGTGCTGCAGCCCTTAGAGGCCTTCTCTGGTCACAGTGCCCTGGGTACCTGTGGTACCATTTACCAGGGGCTGACTT
The DNA here is from genome assembly GCA_963921515.1 of Calotriton arnoldi. NCBI lineage: Eukaryota > Metazoa > Chordata > Amphibia > Caudata > Salamandridae > Calotriton > Calotriton arnoldi. Next base: position 2,911,677 of record CAWUFW010000322.1, on the reverse strand, counting down.
GTGGCCAGAGATGCCAATTGGGTTTAGGCTTCAATGCAGTTTTTGGGAAAGAACATAGGCCCTGGGTACCTGATTAGCAGGAGCCCAGGGCACGCTCAGTCAAAGCACATCAGCAATTCAGCAAAAAGTGGGGGCAACCATGCAGAAACAGGCCACTTTCTCACAGTTCCTCATCGCGTCTGCCCGATTTGACGAATTTAGCCGATATGCCGGTTTTTTACCTTAAATTGAAGGTAACAGCTTCCTGACGCCTCTGCTTCCCAGTAAGGTGATTGGTTGCTTTTTTACACGGCAGAAGGTATCCATTTGTTCTTCAGCTTCCCCACCGGTCTTCTGGAGCAGGTACAACAGTTTTCCAGTCAGGGGGGCGGAGCTTCATTCAGGAAAGGGCGAGGCTGTGACCTAGTCACTCCCACAGTCAGATTTAGCTGCTGCACCTCCTTACTTTGACTTTCCTTGCTCTACTTATTTTCTGCAATTTATAATACATTCTACTACAGAATTTTACTTTAAGGAAATATGGAGGGCAAAAACACAGGTTCAACATAATAAAAGGAAGCAAAATATTTCTCCACCTCCAGTTAAATCAAAATTGGTGGAATCTAATGAACCTTCTTTGGCTCTACTATTGGATGAAATTCAAGCTATTTGTTCCAGCACAGATACTATTGCCTCTGAAATTAAAAATATACGAAAAGACATGGCTAGTCTATGAAAACATCTGACAATGCAATTAAAATCCAGGATAATAAAGCTAAAATTGACAATTTTTCACTGTTTGTGGCAAAAATAAATACCTGCTATGTCTACTCTTCTTCTTGAATTGGAAAACCGTGATAGACAATATAATTTACGCATTTTTAATTTACCAGAAGATGTGGAAGGTAACGATTGTAGATTATACTTGGAGAATTTGATACCTGGCCTCTTACGTCTAAAGTTTCCTGAGAAATTCTAAATTGATAAAGCTCACAGGATTCCCTCTCATCGCAATCCTCACCAAATTAGACCATGACAAACGATTTTTAAAGTTTTACGTCATCATTTAGTGATAAGAAAAGCAGCACTTGAAATTCCTTCCTCAATGGTTAATGGCAAAAAAATTCATACATCAGGACTTTGCAAAAGAAACTGTTAAAATTTGCAAAGATTTTTTTGACCTCCGACCACGATTGCGTAGTGTCGGCTTCAAATATGGTCTTTTTGACCCTTCGACTATGTGAATTTGGAAAGACTTTCTCAAAGTCCTTTCAACGCCCTGAAGACTCATTTTTTGGATCAGCAACCACAGATTCCCATGGATACACATGATACTGCTACCTGAATAGTAAATTTTATGGTTTCTTCCGGTTAACCCAATTGTTAAATTTTTTGCAGGGCACTATTGGTCTGGTCATGCTTACTAAGTGTGTGTGCGTTTCTACATTGTTATTAATGTTTAAATGTCCTTTTTTAATGTTTGTATGTATCTTTACTTTCCCTTTTTTCTTGTTGTTTATTATTAGAGCTACTTTTCATCTCTTCCTGCTTTAAACATTGTCTCTCCTCTCTTTTCTGCATTCTCTACATTTTCTTTTCTTCAACATGGCTAATTTCACTAGTATTAATATTATATCCTTAAATGTTAAAGGTTTAAGACATCCTGTGAAACGTATCAAAATCTTAGATTATTTACAAGGTTATAAGGCGGACATTTGTTTTTTGCAAGAGACACAGATGATACAGTTTTAGATTATATGAAAAAAATGGGTTAGTACTGTTATATGTTCTCCTGCTGTTCATAGGACAAATGGTGTTGCTATTCTTTTTGCAAAACACCTACATTTTCAAATACTGAGCAAATCTTCAGATTCCGAAGGTCGGTATATTAAAGTGAAACTCAAAATTCAAGATACAGTTCTGTTTTTAATTAATGTTTATGGTCCGACCACTGATGACCCCAATTTTTGGTCTCTTCTTACTACAGAAGTGCTCAAATTAGGTAATGTACCCATTATTGTTGGAGGAGATTTTAACCTTATATGTGATCTTTTATTAGACAGAATATCCCAAACTAAATACCGACCGCCTAGAGCTTTTTTTTACACTAAAGTCTTTTTTTAAATCAACTAAGTTGGTTGATATTTGGCGGCTATATCACCGTTCTGAGAAAATGTTTACTTTTTTTTCAAACCCTCATAACTCACTCAAGATTAGATTATTTATTGGTTTCTCGTCAATTAATTCACTCGGTTACTACTCCACATATCCATAATATTGATATTTCTGACCACGCTCTTATTTCTATGACCTTACAACTTGGGTCAGACTCTCGAGCTCCATCCAGATGGCGAATGAATACTCATACTGTTCTTAGTGAATATAATAAACCAAAAATGTTATCAGCACTTCAAGATTATTTTGATTTTAACCCAGAAGGCTCGACGTCCTTGGTAACTAGATGGGATGCCTTTAAGGCATATATCAGAGGGACATCCATCTTTATTATGGCTCATGAAAATAAATCTTTCAAATCTGAAATTAAAGACTTAGACAAACAAATTGCGAAATTTGAAAGACTTCATAACATCTAATGATCCTCAAATTATAATAAAATTGCAAAAGCTGCATTATGAGTTTAACTCCATATTAAGCAAAAGAGCTGGTATACAACTTCCCAATACTAAGGCTAAGTTTTGCTTTAATGCTAATAGATCTGGAAGACTCTTGGCAAACTATTTACGTATAGAAAAAGATAAAACCCAAATCAATTCAATCCATGGTTCCAATGGGAAGATTGCATTATCCCAAAAGGATATTGTTGATGAATTTTTGAATTATTACTCAACCTTATACAATAAACCTAACTTAGAAAACCCCTCCCTGATTGACTCCTTTTTATATAAATGTGGATTACCTAAAGTTTCACAATCAAACAAAGACAAATTAGACTCACCAATCACTATGGAAGAAATTGAATTGGCTATTAAATCCCTTAAACAGGGTAAATCTCCAGGTCCCGATGGAATTCCTGCTGAATTTTATAAATAATTTTCCTCGCGACTTATTCCTCATTTATTTAAACTTTTTACAGTTTTTGGTGCCTCAGGTTCAACTTCTGGTTCCTTTACGTAAGCTTTGATTATAGTTCTTCCAAAACCTAACAAAGACCCAGCCAATGTATGGAATTATCGACCCATTTCCTTAATAAATCAAGTTTGTAAACTCTACGCTAAAATTCTTGCAACCAGATTGACTTCAGTACTGGATTCACTTATTCATCCTGATCAATCTGGTTTCATTAAAAATAGATATTCAGTTAATAACACTAGAGTTTTACTACATGCTACTGAGCAAGGGTCCTCTTTATCGTTACCTTCTGGAGTGCTTGCATTGGATGCTGAAAAAGCTTTCGATAAAGTCCATTAGCAATTTTTATTTCATACAATATCTGCATTTAATTTTGGTGATCTAATTATTCGCATGATATCGTCTCTTTTCTAGTTCTTCGGCTCGCCTATTCATTAATGGTCAAATTTCTAATCAATTTTTTCTTTTTCGAGGTACTAGACAAGGTTGTCCCTTGTCACCGTTATTTCTCCTTGTTATTGAACCCTTGCTTACTACTATTAGAAAATGTATAGATATCACTGGTATTAATATTAAGGATGTTACTATTAAAACATTAGCATTTGCAGATATTCTTTTGTTTATTAGCAATCCCGAATCCTCATTCCCTCCATTAATAGATATTATTTCATTATATTCGGAGATTTCAGGTTATAAATTAAATGCTAACAAAACTGAATTTTTCCTTTAAATTCTCTTTGTACACCTGATATGTTACCTTTACAAGAAATAATTTGGCAAAGGGATAAAATTAAATACCTCGGGATTCAGTTTACTAATTCTATAAAAAAACAATCACATTAAATTGCGAATCTATTGTGAACTATATTAAAGAAAAATTCTCCAAATGGTCTGCACTACATCTGTCATGGTGGGGAAAAATTGACTCAATAAAAATGGTAATTGCCCCAAAAATCTTCTATTCCCTAGCTATGATTCCTAGTCAATTTCTTATGCAGTTTTATAAGACTATTGATCAGCAGTTTCCTCAATTTCTTTGGAATAATAAACCACTTCGTATAGGTTACAAAAAAATTAAAATGGCTAAATGCAATGGAGGGCTTGGTTTGCCTGATTTTTTTAATTATCATGAAGCGTTTATATTAAAACAAAGTTCTCTATGGTTTAATCATTCCCACCTTAATAATCTCCCTATCTGGCTTCTTATAGAAAAGAATTTGATAAAGCCATTCCCCTTACCTACTTTATTAACAATGTCTAATAAATCAATATTGCTTAAGAATTCTACTATTTTGAAATCTACAAAGTTAATCTTTCATGATTTAGATGCTCTTTTCCAATCGACTATTTTCTATTCTTTTAATATGTCATTATGGCATAATCCTAAATTAAAATTATCTCGATCAGTAAAATATTGGAATTCCTGGATCAAAGCTGATATTTATTTAAAGGATAATTACCATAGTAATACTTTCTTAACATTTGATGAACTGTGTCATAAATTTAGCTTATCTCCTTCTGATTTATTTAAATATGAAATTCTATGTAATTCTATTCTAGATTCCTTTCCTAATAATTTCCCATTAAAAATTACTTCAGATTCCATGACTTCTATACATGCAATATCTTCATCATGCCGCTTCATTAATTTTTAAAAAACTGAATAATTTTCAAGGTAACAATATTGAGTTGATTTCATCGTTTTGGAATAATGACCTCTCAATATCTTTCTCTCATGATATATGGAAAAAAATATGGTTAAATATTTCCGGATGGTTACCTGTATCACTATATCAAACAAATTCTTTTATTCTTTTTAACTGCTTATGGACTCCGTTAAAGTTATTTCAAGCTAAGCTTCTACCTAATTCGAATTGTTGGCATTGTAAATTATATCCAGGCTCGTTAAAACATGATTTTTAATGTAATTTTGTTCACTCATTTTGGAAGGAAGTTTGGGATGTCATAAAAAAATCTTCAATTTTTCTGAAACGCTTTCATTTAATATTTTGATTTGCAAATCCAGTGCTCTTTCTACAAAATTGTCCGATTTAAACTGTAAACTATTGAATTTTTTATTGTTGGCTGCTTTAAAGTCTGTTACTGCATGTTGGAAAGATGCATCTTTACTATCGTGTCATGTTTGGTGGTCATGGATTATTTTTACTAGAAGAGGTGCTAATTTATCTTTGTCTGGCATTGTGCATAATAGTCCTTAACATTTATTTTGGCAACCGATTGATGATTATATTGTTTACCTATAATTTTTATTTTTCTCTCATAATTATAACTTGTATATGATATCCATATATAGCTCTGTTAAGAAAATTGTGTCATAATATTTTCTGTTTCTTCCCTTCCTTTTATAATTTGTTATTCTTCTCACTATATTGTACCCCTTATTTTCATATTTATTGTTCTTGATAGACAGATTCTTCAAGGAACCTTTTTTCAGTACTCTTTTCTGTATTGTCCTTGTTTATCACAAAATTCAATACATTATTTTGAACACAAGAGGCAAAAGGCACTGAAGTACGCGTGTTGCTTTGATAGAGATGATAGATAGCATCCTTTAAAGTCAAAGCTTCAACTTTTTCAACTTAAATACATACTCTGAATAATATGCAAAGTCTTCTAGATCAAGCCACTGCCATTTCCATTTTTATTTAACATGGGCAATAATATGTAGCTGACATTTGTCTTAAGTTCTGTGCCAATTTTGCATGCAATAGAGGGCAGGCTTACTGCATCAAGCTCTGGCAGTGAGCGCCACACAATTACTGCACTCACAACCATCTTACTGGATGGTTGTGAGGATGGTGAGAAGTCAAGTATAGCTGCAGATCCTGTGAATTCCATGCTATACCTCATACCCAATAACCAAATACTGCCCTTCAATGCTCCTTAACAGTCACTCAAGGAAGGCAGAACAGTAATTCACTGGCACTGTTCAAAGACCATTCTGCAAAGCTGACTATCCGGTATCTTGTTTATTTGTTTGAATGGGTGCTTGATAGGATTTGGGCGCTCATATGACAGTCAAATTAAATTTTTATCACAAGGGTTCTCACCTGCGGTGCTCTCAAAAAAAAGGGGAGAAATTCCCAACTCCCCCAATTTTAATCCAAGGATTGAGCAGCATAATTTGAATCATGAGGCGCACACAATATGTAACAAACAAATTCAGTAGAGTGTACAGTTTAAGAAACAGACGAGAAGACTGCTTTTCTTGACTTGTGGGCTTATTTCTCGATACTTATTGGGGGGGGGGCATTTAATCACTACGACTTTATCAAGGATTTAAGATTCAGAGATCCTGTAGAATCAGTCCTCAATTTCAGTGCTGTGATCCAAACTGGAGTATTGTGTGTCTGTCTTCACTGTGCTCACTATGGTAGTGATGCCGGTCTATGGTATATTTCAAACGGCACCTTTCTATTATTGTATCACACACGGGAGGGTCCTCCCGTGCGAGAACGTTATACTTGTAATCAGTATAGTATATGACGCCGGTTCATACTATATTACTGACAGCACTGCTAAGTTCTCATAAATGCACAGGAGAGTAATCCCAAAAGAATGTATAAATCAAAAGCGTCAGAGTTTCAGAATGGCCGGTATCTTGCTTGCCCTGCGTGGAGAAGGATTAACAAAATTGACGGCGCCCAGAACCAGTGGGTCAGTCATGGTGCATTCTTCCTTGCTCTTCCTGGTTTTAACCCATTTGCTCTCAGTGACCAAGAGCCATCTGCAGCACACCAATTCTGAGCATACCACTAAAGCAGCAGTCAATATTGGCTGTAGAAAGGGTTATTTCGTTACATATACATTGACTGGAACACTGTTCATAATACAAACATTTGTACAAACCTCTACTAAATAGGGCAGACTCTTCAGTAGCTCAGTCAGTGACAAGAATCCATATTCACATGGATTAAGGGGAATGCTATGGACAACTTCATAATGTCGTTTAAGCTGATCAACAGTAAGACAGGTGGCTTCATCCCAAGACATCATCAGCACCAGGAGCTGTGCAGTTAGAGAGCGCAGAGACTTTCTATTTATAAGTTGTATTTGCTTCCCAGACTCTGCTTCAACCACCTGGAAAAAATAAACAAGTTAGGCAAGAAAGTATTTGTTCTTTAAATTGCATTTATTTTAATGCATGCTGCAGAAAAGTGACAGCAATAGAACTCTGGAAGACAAGAAGCTGAACGATTATGTCACAACATTGTTTCACAAATAATTCTAGTTCACTGTCCATTTTCCAAACAAAAAACATTGATGGCACACCTGAAACATTTCAAAATTTTACAAACGCAGCTAGATGGTGGCACAATCGAGCACCAGATGCGTTTTTGGAAAATCATCAAAAACAACCCATGCTTTATCTCATCTTAGCAAATTGTAGGCCCAATAATAAAGTGCAAGTTCCTTGTGAAAGGAAGGAGTGCTACGGTTTTCTAGTTGTTCACGCATCTTTATAGTGTGACATTGATCTAGTTGTCAAAAAGGAAACGACATGGGGCAAGAAGGAAACATTAATTAACAATAAAAAAAATAATTACTTATCTGTAACAGTAGTTCTCCGGTATTGGAATCTTTCATAGATTCAAGCATGTGAATCAATGAAAGTTCCAATACTGGAGTAATTATGATTCTACATCATGGTCTCGATGGACCAAAACAGTAGAATACCTCTGGGCTTGTGAGATATCAAATTAATTTATAATTATTTACTTTCAATTGGGTACACTCATTTAAATAAAAAATGTATTTTAGGAAGGTATTTGTTTGATTCAACTAATTTAATCGAATTAGTTGTAGTAAAGTACATGTGGTTGAAAACACTGCTCTAGGGAAGCCTTTAGAACTAAACCTAATTATAAAGCAGAAAGAAACTGTGTCCATGAACTAGAATGTAAACTTTGTAGAGGCGTGGCTTAGCCGGATGCAAGATGGCCGCACTTTGAGTGGGCTCTGCCGGCCAAGCCTAATATCCGCCAAAATCCTGCAGACTACGCTGTTGCATTTGCCTGGCGCCATACCATCCAGACTCACCTCGCCCTGGGGTACCGCCTGATGTAACTTTTGGCCCCCTACGTTGCTGCGGAACCCTGTTCTGCCGTCAGGCCTGCACCTCGAGACCGGGCCCCTTCGCTGGTGCGGCCCGGCTTTTCTGCTCCTCCTCGACTGCGGCCCCTTGTGCCTGGAGTGCTGGCCTGTGGACTGCCTTCAACTCCGGATCGCCGGTGAGTGCTGCTGCTGTGGGGGCATCCTGCGGCGGGATTGGGGGCGCGCGAGCCGCACCGTCCGGCCCTTCTCAGTGCGGGTGCCATTTTCCCAGCTACAGGCGCCCGCCGCGACAGTCCACAGCTACCGGGTCTGGCGACGGGGGCGGCGCGCCTCCCGTGACTCCCCGTTGCTTGCTGTCTTCCGCTAGCGCGGCCCCCGGCTTACCGCTGTGCTTTGCCGCGGCTGCCTGGTGCTGCTCAGCCGCCCGCGGAATTCAGCCTCCCAGCTGCCTGCTTCCCTCCATCGTCTTGCGGCCGGACCTTCACGACCACTTCTCTTCCTGGTATCTGGCCTACTGCCCCTCCACCGCTGCAGCGGACTCCCTGCCTGCGCCAGGTGCCGTCCTTGTGAGCGACACGACCTTCCCGCTGGGCCCTGTACCGGCTGGAGTATCACCCTGTGTGGGTCCCTCGGCCCTTGGCCACCTGGATCTGGCCTCGGCGGCATGCTGCACACCGCGCTCCTCCTTCTGTGGATGCCCTCTGGAGCCCGCCTGCTGCTTGCCTCCTGCCACCTGGGGTGAGCGCTGCCGCTGCGGGTGTTCCGCGGCGGGATCGGGGGTGTGCACGCCATACCGCGGGGCCTCATTCTCCTCCTCCGCTGGGATATCTTTGCAGCGTCCTCACCCGTTAGCCCCGCTGCGCTGGCCCCGCGCTGGAGGCTGCACGCCCCCATGTCTCCCCGTTGCCGCCGCCTCCGCGGGTGCGCTCTTTGCGGCGCCCGCACCTGGACTGACGCTGCTGAGGCCACTACACACTGGGCAACACCCAACGTCTCGGACTCTCCGCTCCTCCTCGCCAGCCCAACAATGCTACCGCGCCGCCCTCCTCGCCATCCCTCTGCTGGGACCCTTGGACCTGCTGGGCACCCGCTGTACTATGCCATCGTGAGGAGCGCGGTTTGCGGCTTCTCCTCGGCACCCCCGCATCTGGCCTGGCTGTCACCCGCGTACTGAGGGCCTGCACCGCTGCCTACTCGCCAAGCCCGCCTGATCCTCTCTTCACGTACCTGGGTTGTTTCCTCTACACCCGGGGGGCGCTGCCATCTGGCCTCTCAGCTGCGACCTCCTCCTGCCATCTGGCCGCGTCTGCCCAGCCATGGGGAAGACTGACCCCAAACAGCCAAAGATCACCTTTGACCAGCGCCGGCAGACACGCCAGGATGGCGCTGTCACCGATGGGGGTGACCCTGCTGCCCCCGCGGAGACGGCCTCAACGCGAGAGGACGACCTCAAGTCCATCATGCTGGAAGTCAAATCCACAGTTTCTAGTATCGCGGCTCAGCTTGAACAGTTGTCGTCTCGCCTGGACACGGTCAAGTCCGGTGTGGACTGTCATGACGCTCGTCTGCTACATGTCGAATCGAGGGACTCTGCGATGCCGCCTCCCAGGATCGTCAAAAGCTTCTTCAAATGGGCAAGATACTGGAGCTGATACGGAACAAAAACGAGGATTTGGAGGCGCGTTCCCGGAGGAGCAATCTTCGCATTCATAAATCACTCTTTCTGCCTGCATACACCAGTCCATGTCCGATTCCCATTCCCCAAACCTCCACTTCCTCACTCCTTTCCAAGTTCTAGCTATGTTGCGTTTTGTTACCATATAGCCCAGGGAAACCCACAATCTCTCAGGCCTGGACAGGTCGGTAGCCTCCCAAATGTTAAGAAGGCAGAGGCGGGGTGATACTTCGATAGGTTTATGACAGGTGGAGGACATCACGGATGTGACCCTTCCCCAGTACCCCTGAAGGAGTGGGCATTCCCACCACTGGTGGAGGTAGGTGCCGGTGTGACCACACCCACGGGGACAGGTGGGAGAGCCCAACACACTCATTTTGACAAGCACCGAGCTAGTGTAGTAAGCCCTGTGTAATATTTTAAGTTGGATAAGTTTGAAACGGGAGCGAATCGCCACCTCATGTGGTGAGGCCAGTGCCTCCTGCCAGTCATCGTCGTTGATGTCACCGACATCATCCAGCCATTTGGTGCGAATTTTCTCCAGTGTATCTGGTGTGTTATTGAGTATTTTTCGGTATGTCAGTGAAATGGCTTTTTCGTGGAGATCATCGTAAAGTAATCTATCCTCCAACGGTGAAGAGACTGACAAGTCGGTACCTCTGGGTATCGCTTTCTGTAGTGCACTCCGGGCTTGTAAGTAACTAAAAGTTTCCCCGCTATGTAGTTGATAATCCCGCTGAAGGAAAGTGCCCCTTTTTGAATTGGTCACCTCCACTTTTTGCCTGGTAACTGATGCAATTTTTACAGAAGTGCCCTGGGTTCCTGCTATCTAGGTCTCCAGTGCCAGATCTCTCTCCCTAAAATTGTACTATTGTTTCCCCAATTACCAATATCTTTAGCACCCCTTGTTAGTCCCTAGTCAATGGTACCCCTGGTACCTAGGGCAAGGAGGATAAAGAGGATCCCTAAGGGCTGCAGCATGCATTGTGCCACTTTAAGGGACCCCTCAGCACCAACATGCCAACTGCCATTGCAGGCTGTGTGCCATGGTGCAGAGAAAAGTGAAGACACAACATGGCACACCCTCTCTGTGCCATGCCTACAGACACTGCATGCAGTAGGTAAGCCACCCCTACAGCAGGCCTTACCGTCCTAAGGCAGGGTGCACTATACTACACGTGTGGACATATCTGCATGAGCTGATATGCCCCTGTGATATCTAAGCCACTTCTTGGATATCACAAATAAACAGGGAAGCCATTGTAAGAGCATGTGCTGGACACTAGTGTTTACGAGTTACCGAGCTACATGATGGCTTCACTGAAGCTAGAGAGGTTTGGTATCAAACACCTCGTATTAATACACCTACACTGATTCCAGAGATAACTATTAATACATGCACCCAGGGGGCACCTTGGAGGTGCCCCCTGAAATCTACCAACTAATAGTGTGCTGGCTGACTGGTGTAGACCAGCCTGCCACCACAGAAAGGTTTCTGAGCCCTGCAGGTGAAAGCCTGCGCTCTCTGAGGGCAGAAACAATGCCTGCTCGGGCTGGAGGTGTTGTCACCTCTTCCAAGAAGGATGGCTAAGGGATCAGCACATCAAGACAAGAGGCTTCAAAGGCCTCTTATCTTTGATATGCGACCCAAGGCTTCCCCAGACAGGGGAAATGCCACCCCCTGCCCTGGGCCCATTTGGCACCAGGTCAGGCAGGAAAATTAGCTAGTCAGGAGGCATGTCCCCTTCTTAGGCTAGTACCACCCCTAAGGTGGGCTACCTGAAGTGGATACGACTTTTAGAATTCTTCAATCTTAGTTTTGGCAGAATTAGGCTTCCTGGGTCAGGGTTATGCTTACTTCTCACAGGAAGTGGTCATATAAAGGGTGTAGACACCCTAAAGGCAAGTAGCCCATTGGCTACTACCTTCCACTCCTTGTAACGCCCCTAATTGAGTATTCAGTTGGCACTAGCACCTTATTTTCGATGGGTTCAAGAAGAAAGGACAAATAAAAATCACGAGAAAGGTGAGAACTGACGACTGACCGTGGACTTTAGGCGCCAAACCCTGCCTGCACCAGTCTCGACATTTGCCCTGCAGACGACCAGCATCCAAAAACCCCGGAAGACTGCCATCCCTTTTCAAATTGCCAGTAAATCTCCCTTGGAGAAGAGGAATTACTCCCCTGCAGTCTGCAAGCACCGAAATGCAAAATCTGGTCTACCTAGTTGCTGCTCCCCAGCCAGCTCAACGCAGCAGTCGCCCAGGAAGAGGACCCTGTGCTTCTGAAGTTCAGATCTGACCCCACACCAAGTGAGGGGTCACCAGGACCAACCGGGAGCCTCACAGGACCAATACCCGGGGTACCGGACCCCTTGCATCAAGCACAGCCCGTGAGGGTCGAATCCGGACTTACACTGCACCAAGACTAAGCAGCCGTCGAGGGATGTCAGCACCGCAGAGACCCACTTCCAGAGTGGCCCAGCAGTCCAGATTTTTGCACCCTAAACCTGTGAGACCAACAACCGCAAGGCTCCAGGATGCAGAGCCCAGTTGACCTTTTCACTTTGTACCCGAGCGCCCAGGTAGAGACGAACCAGCTGTGCGCCCTTGTCCCCCGGACCCTTGTGACCCAAGCTCCTTGTTGGGAGCTCCCGAATTTGTCCCAAAGACCCTTCTTCAGGCTGTTTCTAGATGGCCCGCCTTTCGTTACAGACATGTTGCGCACAGCTACCAACCCCGCCAGCACCTCTGCACCCGGATACCCCAAGGCAGGTAAAAAGTAACTGCTGGTGGCACTTTGAACCGTGGCCCCCTATCCTAAGTCCCGAAGGAGACTCGCCCTCCCCCTCAAGAAACCGACCATAAAAACCTGTATGCTAACTATGCCGCCTTGTGTTGGCACCATGCATTTCTTAACTTCATTTTGACATGGAGACAGTGGTAATGAAAGTTGAATTTGGCATCATAAACATGTTCTAGTTTGATGCGCAGGCTCAGAATGTATCCATGAACCATTTTTTGCTAAAATTGTGGTGCCTGCGTCACCTACTAAGAAACACATAGCGGTGGCTGCCTTTTCATGCATCTTAGCTGCTGTGTCTACCGCTCATACTTTAGCTCACAGACTTTCTCTGGTAATGTTTTTGCAGTAGACAGCCTAATTTCAGCAAAACTACAACTTGGACCCGTTTTGGGCCTGAACAGGATATTGGCCTTCTCCTTCTGTATGAGGGGATGTCTCCTATAGGCATACTTTTCAGAGTAGGACTATGTAAAAACTAAGAACAGGAGTGTATGGGACATTGCTATATTGGGAGGACATTGATTCTACAGGTGCCCTTTTGCAGAAAGACCTTTGTTGCCACAATCTTGATACCTTAGCTTTCAAAAAGTAAAGCACCATCCCGCTCTCAGTGAAGGTGGCGCCTCTTTCCCTGGACAGGGACCCTGCTCATAGTTCAGTCAAAAATGGCCGCTACAGAGCAACATGCAGTGGACAGTGCGCTGAAGCTACTGGATGAGAGCCATGCTCCAAAAACAGGAGTGGAATTAGGTGCAGGTAGTATAGGGGGTCCAGGAACATTGCTGAGGGTCAAAAACACATTTTATGCGGCATACCATGGCCCAAGTCGGTGACAGCTGGTTAATCTATCATGGTAAATGATTAAAGGTAGAGGCCACACTTACACTGCTTTCACAACAGAGGGAACCTAAGTAGTAAAAGTGCAGCAAAATCTGGAGTCTTACAGTTTCTACTGAAAAGCAGAATATTTGCGTCAGTGGTGTTTAATCAGTTGTAATAGTTTTAAACAGAAAAGTCATAACCCTAAGCATAGTTGCACTGTAACTGTGCAGATATAGTTCTTAATAAAGTTGGGATGGGTAACATATGTTGTGGGACAAAACACAGGTTGGTTGTAGGAAGCTGGCTCTGTATATGATTGTCACTAGGTGTAATACCGTGCACAGTCCAGGGGTTCCCCAAAAGTGTACAGGGCTCAATGTAAAACCCAAAGTGCTCTATTAGTGGTAGTGTGGGCGAGCAGTCTTAAGCCTAACACAGAGGAGTGTAAGACATTTATTGCACAACAGTGATCAATAATGGACTCGACTCAAGAAGGAGATCCAGACCAATTTTATAAAATTATACTTTGTATTTTATTTTAAGACCCAGGTCTTCGTAATCAGGCAAGTATTTTTAATTATAAATACTTTTCACTTTGAAAACTCGACACTTAGAAACTTTCACACAGTCCAGTGTTATCCTATTGGGAAAAAACATTGCGGTTAAACAGGTAAGTATTTAACTTACAATCCCAGTCTTCGGAGCCAAAAGTCAGCAAGGGCCAGGGGGTCAAGTAAGTACCAAAACTGCACCACCAGTGGCACAGGGGCGGCTGGGTGCGGAGGTCAAAAATCAAAGTTCGACCCAATGCTTTCCAATGGAGACAGGGGGTGCTGTGAGCCACACTGCTTGCAGGTAAGTAGATCGGTTGCAGGGGCAAAGTGTTGGGGGTTAGGTTAAGCACACCATCAGCAGTACAGGGTGCAAATTCGATTTCGGGCGCCCAATGCTTTTCAATAGGGTTTCTCCTTTTGACAAACAGCCTGCAGACATGGCACCGGAGGTTGAAAGAGGAAGACCGACGAATGCAGAGGTAAGTTGGGATGTAGGGGGTCGCAGGGGCACCGTCTGTTCAGATCACCAAGGCCCAGGGTCTTCGGGTGCAGGGGTGCCTCTGGATGTCGGAATCTTCTTACTGGAGCCAGTCGCTGTGAGTGTAGAAAGCTGTGTTTCTGTTGCAGTAACCCCCCACTTTTGCCAGACTACTGATGCACTTTGAGTCCCTGCCAATCAGGTTCCCAGGGCCTGTGTTCTTTCCCAAAACTGTACTTTGTACCCCCAATTGGCACCTCTCTTGCCACGTCAGTCCCTTGTAAAAGGTACCATGGGTACCAAGGGCACTGTGGCCAGGGAAGGCCTCCAAGGCCTGCAGCACTTGTGCCACCCTTAGTGGCCCTGTACACCCACCCCCACACACCCACCCATTGCAGGCTGCGTGTTTTGGTGCAGAACGAAGACAAAAGTCGACATGGCACACATACCTGTGTGCCAAGCCTACAACCCACTGCCCTGGCATAGGTCAGCCACCCCTCTAGCTGGGTGCACTAAACCAGTGGTGAGGGTACAGGTGCATGAGCCCTGTACCCCTACAGTGTCTAGACCAATTCTTAGACATTGTAAATGCAGTAATGCCATTAAGAGTATATGGTGCTGGGAGTTTGTCATTACGAACTCCACAGCACCATAATGGCTTTACTGAAAACTAGGAAGTTTGGTATCAAACTTCTCAGCACATTAAACCCACACTGATGCCAGTGTGGGATTTAATGAAAAATGCACTCAGAGGGCATCTTAGAGATGCCCCCTGAAAAACGACCAGCCTCTGGTGGGTTCCCTGACTGGTACACACCAGCCTGCCACCACAAGACATGTTTCTGGACCCCTGGGGTGGGTACCTTTGCTCCCTGAGCCCAGAAACAAAGCTTTTCCTGGGCGGAGGTGTTCACACCTCCCCCTGGCCAGGAAGAGCCATCTGTGGCAGGGGAGCTTCAAAGGCCTTGCCGCCTTTGTAATGCGACCCCTAGCCTCTCCTGCTATCAGGAGCAGGCCTCCTTCCTGTCTGCCCTCCTTTTTGGCGGGAAGACAGGTAGGAAAAATTAGCCAGCCCAGAAGGTGTGCCCACCTCTGCCAACCCCACCCTTCAGGTGGGGGGAGGCGAGGTGAAGCCCACTCTTCAGTGCACATCTTGCAGATGGCAGGCACTCCCAATCAGGATTAGGGATTGTGCCCACTCCCCCACGTGGGGTGAGCACACCAAGGGTGTAGTCACCCTAAGGTCAGTAGCCCATTGGCTACTGACCTCGAGACCCCTAAAACGCCCCCTAAATACAGTATATAAGGGGCAGCCCTGAACCAAGAAGGCAGATTCCCGCAACCTACGAAGAAGAATGAAAGAAGACGCCCAGCAGATGAGACTGCAGAGAATAACTGACTTGGCCCCAGCCCAACCGGCCAGTCTGCAGTATCCAGAGATCCTGCGCCAAAAGTCGCCTTGTCCTGCAGCCAGCGACCTCCAGAACCCCTGGGAGGACTGACTGCCTTCAACAAAGACAAGATCTCCTGTGAACAGCAGCTCTGTTCAAAAGAAACTACCAAGACAGACACTGAGCCTGCTGAGGACAAAGAAACCAGACACCTGGAACCACCACTGCACCAGACTCCTACGGCCCGAATCTGGGTGGCCCACCAGTCCCAGCGAGGTCCCCCAGGGTTGACCCCTCCAGGACTCCCTGACGTCGCATCCTGCCTCTGCACAGACTCTTCTCCCCCCCCCCCCAACCGCGAGTGGCCCGGTAAGGTGAAATCCGACCTCAAAAGACACCCCTGCATCCAACCGCCCTGCACCCTGGAGAAGAGAACCCGAGGTGCAACTACGTCGCAGAGCCCTCCAACTTACCTGCCCAGCTGTTGGTTCCTCCCAGAAGTCTTCCTGGACCGACCCTGCCGCCAAAATCCAAAACCGGCAACCCCCATTAAAATCAACAGGGCACCCGATGCCAAAACAGCACCCTGCACCGGGCCGCCCCTGTGCCGCTGTGGGTGCACCTTGTGTGCTAACTCAGATCCCCCTTTGCCCTGAGCCTAACACCAGGAGCTTTGTTCACACAACCCTGTGGCCTGCTCGTGGGCCTCAGCACCCTGCTCCCGGCCGCCCTAGTGCCGCTGAGGGTGTTCTGAGTGCATCCTCGACCCTGGGGGAACCCTGATTCTAACCCCAGAATACCAACTCCCACAAATGAGTACTTACCTGCAGACCGTTAACTTCGTTTTTCTCCATAGGAATACATTGACTGTTGTTCTTGAAAACTGTTCTAAGTGTGACGTTGGTTTGTATGGAACATTGAAAAACTGCATATGTACAAAAAGGGAATTACTTACCTTTTGTCTAGGAGATGTCTCCGTGTGATATCTAGGCATATCACACTGATTAGCAAAAGTAATCTGAAAAGTAACGTACATAGTAATCTGTAATGTAAGTAAAAAGTAATTCTGAACTGTTAACTTACCTGTAATTCAACCAACTGCATTTGAACCTGCATTCAACTGCAAAACACTGCATACGATTTTGCACAGCATTTATTTTGCCTTAGTGTGTAAAACAAATGCTTAACACTACCCTCTGATAAAGCCTTACTGCACGCCCACACTACCACAAATCGAGAGTAAGGTGCTATCTACTTTTACTTCTGCCTACCTTTGGGGTTCCACTGGACTGTGCACACTATACCTCATTTTGGTATAGTATATACAGAGCCAGCTTCCTACACATGGTAATTATTGAGGCTTGCACCGCTACTTGGAGCCGGGCACCCTGAGCCAAGCATGCCTCCGTATTGTAGTGGCTGTGCGCATCTTCTGCTGGCAGAGTCTAATGAGGATTTCAAGCAGGTGTTTGCAATGTTTTTGCCCACCTGCATCCCAACCTTGGCTCTTTTCTTGTATTCCTCTGGCAGGTGTTGCATGAGCTACTCCATCTCGTCCCACTGCTGGTGTCCGTACCTGTTCAAGAGGGCGTTTAAGCTGGCAAACCGCTACTGGGTTGCAGCCTCACTCCCCATTTTACTGCCCACCAGGTCGAGTCTCTTGCTCTCCTTTTCAGGCAGTGGGCCTGTGGATGTGTGGGCATTGTTTCTTTTACTTGCGGTCGTCACAATTATTGAGTCCATAGGGGCAATTCCCTGGATGTATTCAGGGTCCTGAGTAGATAGTTTGCATTCCTTCTCTACTCTAGGAGGCCCTGACACACACCGCATCGAGTCCAGCACCAACGGGACCAAGAAGGATTATGTTACTTACCCAGTAAGCATCTGTTCTTGGCATGTAGAGCTGTAGATTCACATGCTTGGCATACTCCTGCCATCTAGTGTAGGGTCCGGATGTTTGCAAGTTGTTTTTCTTCGAAGAATTCTGTTCCAGTCAAGAGGTAAGGTAACTTCGCCTTTTGGTGATAGTGCGCATGGGCATCGACTCCACTGTTATATTGTTTTTCCACAAGAGGGTGAGAATGGAGTGAGTGTAGTACAGAGATGTAAATGCTTATATAATGTAAATAATGAGAACTGCAACAACTACAGGTGCCCATGTGCCCGGGGAGGTGGGAGGGCGCATGTGAACCTGCCAAGAAAAGATGCTTACTCTAAGTAACATAATCCGTTCGAGGCATGTGTGCTGAGGATACACAAGTTTTTTATAGACTATATAGCAGTATTCTCTCAAAGCGGTGGCTAACCGGTAGGTGTTGCAGTTGTTTGAAAAAAGTGTCTTAAGCACTGCTTGCCCTACATTGGCTTGTTGACGTGCCAACACATCCACACAATAATGTTTGGTAAATGTGTGTGGTGTGGACCATGTTGCTGCCTTACAAATGTCAGCTATAGGAATGTTACCTAAAAAGACCATAGATGCTCCTATTTTTCGAGTGGAATGTGCTCTAGGAGGTATAGATAACGTTTTTAGCTTTAGCATAGCAAGTTTGAAAGCATTTAACAATCCATCCCAAAATACCAGATTTAGAAATAGGATTGCCCTTGTGAGGTATAGCAAATGCAAAAAAATAGTTGCTTTGACGAAAATCTTTTGCTCTTTCAATATAGTATAATAACGCTCTTTTGATATCAAGTGTGTGAAGAGCTCTTTCTGCTACTGAATCAGGTTGAGGGAAGAACACAGGTAATTCAACCGATTAATATGAAAAGCAGAAACCACTTTGCTACTGGGGTGGTATTTCTCTTTTAAGGCCCTCCTTAAAGGCTTTAATTACTGGAACCTTGAACAAAGATAAATGTTGTCTGTTCTGCAAATATGCGGCTACTTCCGCGAGGTGCAATCAAACGGATGTGCAAGCTAGACCAGCTCGCTGTAGATGCAAAAGGTAACAAATAATATTTTGGACAGAGGCATCTAGCGGATCAATATTGTTGTAGTTGGGGGCATGGCCTAGCTCATGGCAGAGTGAGTCGCGTAGAAGAAGAGCTCCCGCCAGAGCCCTGAATCCGCATAAGATCCTGCAGTGACCCGGGACAATAAAGTTTACAGAAGGCTTCCCTTTGGGGCCGGAACCTGCCGGCGAGCCGTGGAACCCCCGACAAGCGTCGAAGGAGGAACAAACCAGAGATTTTTGCCAGAGAAGCGGCTGGCCGCAGACGAGTCAAAATGGCGGCCCGCAGCGTCTGAAGAGCCCCGGAACCCCACCGAGGACACCAGGCGGATTGGAGGCAGATCCGTAGTCGCCCGGCTGGGTTCGGCTTCAGGGGGAGCGGCCCAAAAGGAAAAGGGGAGCTGCCTTTGCACCCAGGCAGATCGACGAGCTGCCAGAGAACCGACCCGAGGGGAGAGCTGCAGACTGATCCCGACTGCCAGAAAACTTGGCCTGTCCCACTAAGCAATACCGGCACCCGCGGAGGCAAACTGGGTAAGCGAGAGGCTCGCGAGGAGTTGCGTCCCCCCCCCCCCGGCGACCACAAGACTGCACTGGGTGCGGGTATGCGCGAACCCCTGGTGTAGGGGGGAGGGGGCAAGTCTCCCGCGCTGCCCTGCTGAGGCCTACATAAGTGATAAGCAGACCGCCCAGAAATACTGAAGACGCTCAGCGGCCCACGGCACAAAACCCCTGCTGCTGAATACGGTGCCTAATGGAGGCAAAAAGAGCGGAGAGCCCGTAAAATTATGGAGCACAGTATACAATGGCCCTGAATCTCTCTACCAACGAGACACGCCGACGGTTAGTGGTCCCTGGGCTCCACGCACCTGATTAGCAGCCAAGCCGCAGAGCCAAGAGAAAAGGCGGAACAACGGCCTTCGTGGAAAATTGCCGGACCACTGAAGGCAACAGTGGGGACATAGGGAGAGCCATCAGCGGTGGAAAACCCTGGTCCTATCCGAAGGAATACGGAGGCTCGGAGGCGGTACGGAGGCTTGCCGAGCCCCTCAAAGGGAGCGAGGGAAGGGGCGAAACCCTCCAGGGACGGCTGGCGGACGAAGGTGGGATTGGAGCAACGTGGAATTCCCGAAGGGGGCCCCTCCCGCCGCGTCCTGAGGGGAACTGATTGAACGGCATTGACGGTACACTTGAGTGGGGGGTCCCGAAATCATTGCCCCGGGGCAGAATTCCACTAGCACGCCCCGGCGCACATAGCGACTGGCTAACCCAGCGACCAACGGCAACTAATCCCCCCCTACCTGACCGCTAAAAGCCTAGATATACCTAAAGAAGCGCCAGAAGGAAGACAGTGAAGCGACAAAACTTTGAAAGAAGGCCAGGAATTGGCGGAAGTTCGGGAGAGAAAACTCTCCCTGAGAGAACGGAAAGACGCAAACCGGAGAAACAAAGAGCTGATGGGGGGGACCTAGACAAGAATTGGAGAGGCTCTAGGGGCCAGAGAGAACAAAGGGAACTCCACAGCGCTGCGAAAGGCCACGAGAGAGCCCAGACACCGAGAAGGCGGAACACACAGTATACAGAAAGAAGGGAACACATCTTCAGCCCTGTCATGGCAAAAGACAAAGAGACAAAACTCCCAAGACAGGGAAAACTGGATAAATACACCAAGGTACTCCCGGCACAAGCGGAACAAACAGAGTCCACACAACCTCCATCGGATACAGCACTGCTTCTCCAAGCAATACAAAGCTCCAGAGAAGTCCTGGAAGGCAAGATTGGAGAGGTCTGCTCAGAACTCACTACTCCGTCAAGACCTCCGCAAAGTATCCGAGAGGGTAACGGAGGCTGAGACGCGTGTTTCAGAAGTGGAAGATTGTTGGACTTGGCCCTGCTTGCTGGGTCATCCCGAAACTTTTTGCCTTCCCCCTAGCCTTTGTGCTGTGATGGAATTGGTGGGTTCAGGATGTTGGACACTTTAGCGCTGGTTAGCAGTGCAAAGTGTGTGTGCTCTCTGCCTCCCATGGGCTTACATTAGGAACACCCCCCCATGAGAGAGAAAAGGTATGCCATGTTTGGCATGTGGGTGAACTGCGAATATTAAATGCTGCGCAATGGGGTACGCAGGTTTACTTTCACCATTGTAAGAAATGTCACTTTTAAAATGTCACCCTGTCTGGGTGCTTTGGGCCCGCTGCCTCAAGTGGGTTGCAGGTCTAGTGTTCCGAGTGACCAGGGCTGACTCCGCCCCCTGGGGTGGGTCGGTCGCCCACACCCCCAGCTTTTGGAGGGAAACCTGGCAGACAGGGTGCTCTACACCTCCCCCAAAACCAGTTGGGACCGGATTACCAGAGAGCCTTCTAGTAGGTGGGGTGAGGGGGATATATATAGGGGGGCTGGGCCTCCATGTGACAGACTGTGCGTGGACTTTGATTGAGAGGGGACACTCTGCCAGGAGGTACTGCCGCAAGGGCCTGTGTGCTGGCCACTGTGCCCATCTGTACCCCCCCCCCGCTGTCCACAGGGCCAGTGAGAGCCTTTACTGGAGTGAAGACTGCTGTGCCAGGAAGAGTGCCACGTTACGGGGGTTGACTGTTCCTAGGAACTGCTGTCCTGGCATGATGAGTGCCCACTGCCTGCGGATCTTGGCCAGTATTGCCTGCCTGCTCTCCTGCCTCCCTAAGCCCAGCACCTGGTGAGCGCTATACCTTACTTCCAGCTGCCTGCTGTCTAGCGCCCTGTGAGCATGTGGTCTGCCCAGGAGAAGAGAGGAGCTGACGCCTGCAGCGCTGGGCTGCTAACGCGCTATAACTGCGCCACAGGGGGAAGAGAAAGGAGCTGGTGTCCTACAGCGCGCTGTTGTTGAAGCGGTACAAGGGAATCCCGGAGGGGGAACCCCCCCACTTGCCTGCTTGAGTAACAGCGGGTGTCCACCCCGCATTTGCCGTTATTTGGGAAGTGCTGTGAGCTGGGAGCCGGTAATCACCGCCGCCGCCCGGGACAGGAAAGCGCTGTGTGGGGACTGAAGCGCTGTGGCAAGGAAGCGGGTCACCGCCAGGAATCGCCGCTGGCCAGGATCTACGCGCGCTGTGTAGCGCTAAGAAGTGGAGCGCTGCTGGCCGCGAATCCCCGCGTGCTGCCGGGGAGAGCTGCCTACTTAGAAATATACCGGGAGCCTACACCGGGGGTTGCTGACCTTCGCGGGAGCCCACCCCGCCGTCTACTTCAAAATTGCAGCAGGAGCCTACCCCGCGTTGTCTTCGTGGGAGATCACCGCCGGCCCGGGCGGAGTGCTGCCAGGGAGAGCTGCTTCTGTGGGAAGTGCCGTGGGTGCCCACCCTGCGGGTTTAATGCCAGCGTCAGCAGGAGCCCACCCCGCACTTTGAAATTGCCAGGAATCACCGCCGCAACCCGGGTTGCGAACGAGAAGAGGGCCGCCGCGCTGCTCGCGGAGACCCGGAAGCCGAAGCCAGGTTGTAGGCGGGGCCGGCCGAGTCAGAGCCTCGCGGGCTCCATTTTCGCCTCCCCCTGCCTGGGGGAAGCCGTCCGGAGCCTCGCGGGCTTCTCATCTAAGTCCCGGGTCCCAGGAGGGGGCTCGGGTGAAGTCAGGAGAGGCGCCAGAGAGGTGCTGCTGGCGGCGGGGCTCCCATGAGCTGAGGAGAGCCCCGCGACGTCAGCAAAGGAGAGGAGGAAGCCGGCCTGCAAACCGGAGCCTCCCCGAGGAGAAGAGCGGAGTCTCGGGACTGCCGGTGAGTGGGGCTCCAGGCCGGATCGGGCCACAGTGCCGTGGGGGCTACACAGCGACGCTGCAGTTGCGGGTCACTGCATCGAAGGGGCATTTTTGTTTTTAGAGTCCCAGAAGAGGGGCTCCAACGTGCCAGTACTCTTTTTGGGCAATTGTGCATTCGAGGCCAGAAGAGGGACTCCAACTTACATCGTGGGGCAAGTTTTCTCTCAGAGTCCCAGAAGAGGGGCTCCCCAGGAGCGGTGGCGCCACAAGGCTAACCTACAATGTTGATGGCAGTGATGATATGTGCAGCTTTTCCTTAATGTCTGCATCGCTGATGTTATGCCTAACGTTAATATGGTGATGCCTTCATGCTCAGATGTTTTACGCCCCATCCGAATGTAGTTATGCTGTTGGTGTTCTGCCTAATGATTATGCTCCCTGCTCATGATTCATGCCTGGGTACGTTTTTGGGCCTATGCTTAGTGTCAGGTTGTGATGTTCTGGGTTTATGCCTGCTCTGATTTCGGCCTCATGCTAATGTGATGATACCTCTATGCTCACATGTTACCGTATAATGTGATTTATGCTAATGAGGTCTATGCCCACAGGGTTATGCCTAATGATAATGCTTTTATGTTTAGGGCAATGTTGCTAAGGCTAGGCATAATGGACTTATGCTAATGATGTTGTTGCTAATGAGATGGGCCCACTGCTGGTGGTGTTGCGCATAACGGGTCTATGCCATACAATGTTGTGTGCATTCTACGTCTAATGTTCTTTTTGCAGATGATGCCTACTGCAGATGTCTATGCCTAATGTTCTCTGCTTACTGCGAGGATGCAAAGTTTCCTACTCTGCCAGTAGGTATTGGCTGCTACGCATTACTTGCTGATAGTCTTACATTTATGCTCTGTACCTTATGATGATTCTGGCAGTGGCCTGATTGGCCCTGCCTTGTAAATAGTCCCCCTGTGCATTGCAACCCAGTGCCGGCTGGCACAGTAGACCTGTACCTGTGATTACATTCTAATGTGTTTTACCTAATACACAAGTTATTTGTCATGCACCCTGGTGTGGAGTCTTTTTGTAGTGTGCCTAGTGTGTCGCTTGTGAGTGGCTACGCGGATGCTTTACACAATGCTCCTGGTTTAGCCTACCTGCTCCGCACCACGCTACCCCGTTTCTAACAAAGATGCTGTAAAAGACCTGCAGAAAGGGATGAAGGAAATGCATAGCACTGCAGCGGACATGCTATGGCAAATCGATGATGCGGAAAATCGAGCCCGAAGAAACAATCTCCGCTTCGTGGGATTTCTGGAGGGAGCAGAGGGAAACAACGCCTCGGCGTTCCTGGCGACATGGCTGAAAGACCTCATCCCAGCAGAGCAGTTCTCCCAGTGCTTCGTCATAGAACGCGCACACCACGCTCTGAGCGCAACCCCCCCCCCCCCGGAGCGATGCAGATTATTGCGAAGTTATTGAACTTTATGGACAGAGACATGATACTGCGTGAAATGCGTCGCAAGGGGGAAATCCGTTGTGAGAACTCAAAGATAAATGACTTTCCCGGACTACAGCCGAGAAGTACAGAAACAGCGTTGTACTTTTGACTCAGTCAAGATTAAGCTAAGGGCCCTCCAAATCCAGTACATGCTATTGTTCCCAGCCAAACTGAAAGTTATCTATCAGGGGAAATCCAACTTCTTTCAAACCCCAGAGGAGGCCTGGGCGTGGGTTGAGGAAAGACCAGCACTTTGGTCCCTGGGAGGATCCCAACTGGTCAACCGCACGAACCGAAACATGGCAGAAAGAAAGGCGACTCTACGAAGACTGAAACCCACGGCCGCTAGTTGGCCGAGAACACTAGGAAGTGGAACTCCATATGCCTTGAGGAAAGCCACACACGATAAGAAGCACCAAGAGCAGTCAAAAGGCGAGCGATCCCAGTCTGAAACCGAGGCTACCCCGAGAATCGAATCTCCAAACCCACAGACAGACTCAGAAGAGACAGGAATGTCTTCGGGACCGGAATCGATGCATCCACTAGCAGCGGCAATCCAGGCCCTAGAGAAAAGCGGAGAGAACGAGAAGCCAGAAGAGAGAACAGCACCTCCAGAGACAGACCCGAGTAACCTCGGGAACTGCTTCATGAACTCCGGCGGGAAGGTAACTAGAAACAGCACAGAGCCCCATAGAAAGCGTAAAGAGCTTTACAGCGAGACTACTTTTGTAGACTGAGCCACAAGTTGTAAGAGTTGGGGTTTGGGGAGGGACGACAGACCGACCTGCTTTCTCCGGCTGACAGTCGCTTCCTTTGATGGGGGAAAGAATGCCGAGGGGGGTGGTTGGGGGATAACAGTTGGGGTTTAACTGTTCATATTATTGTTCATTGATCGCATGGGTCACCACAACAAGAAACTCCTACAGAAAAATGGGCACAGAGGAGAACAGCTCCCCTTTCAAAGGCCCAGACGCCGAATACACGTTGCCACCAGACACAACATGGCCCAACATCCAAGTTTAACAGTTGTGACATGGAACGTTAACGGGTTGGGGACAAAATCAAAAGGGGGCTAGTGACAACTCCATAAAAGGCTCCACCCGGATATTGTATTGCTCCAAGAAACACACCTCAAAGGCACGCAGTGTGGCTTCATAGTTCGAGGGGCATACAAGGTTCTGGCACATGCAGGATTCACTTCTGGAGCGAGAGGAGTGGCCATCCCGATTAGAAAAACCATTCCCTTCCAGATCACACTCCTCTGGCTGGACCCCCTGGGTAGATACCTGGGAGTAGCGGGACAGTGGGGGAAGGACCGAGGTCACGTTGATAAGCATCTACGCACCACCCAGACTCCAAGCTTCCACTATGAATAAGGTAGTAGACATCTTGTTTGAGACACCGTCCGCTCTACATATAGTAGGTGGAGATTTTAACGATGTGATGGATCTAGTATTAGACCGCACTGGAGGAGGGGGAAAACCTACACAGACCACCCACTTGAGGCTTTTTGCCAAAACGATGGGTAGGGTAGACGCGTGGCGCGAGAAACACCCCCAGACTAAACAGTTCTCTTACCACTCAGGGGCGCACGGCACGCACTCAAGGCTGGACTACATATTTATCCCTAGGGGGGAAAATACACAAAGTGGGCCACGTAGAGTATGCAGCAAGGGGCCTCTCGGATCACTCTCCGCTCCTGGCGGGGATGGGACTGAGAGACCGAGGCAGAGACCCAAGATGGAGACTTAACCCATGGGACCTACAGTACGCCAAGATAGCAAGTGGTATCATGGCAGGCTCAGAAATCTACTTCCAGGAGAATAAGGACACAGTCCCTTCCGGGGTGACGTTGTGGGAAGCATAAAACTGTGCTAAGAGACAGAGCTCAAAACCGCATCTCCTGGGGGGAAAAAGAAAGAAATAAGTGCGTAGATGACATAGAACAAAAGATCACTGAGCTTGATAAACAAGTATCTCAAAGGAAAGACCCCGAACTGACGCACAGGCTGGCTGCCCTGAGACACTGGTATAAGGAACTGGTCATGGACAATGCCAAAAAACGATACTTAGCCATATTGCATCGCCTCTACGAGGTGGGGGATAAGGCAGGAAAGCTCCTAGCCTGGATAGCCAAGAAAGAGATCCAGAACAGATGGGTGAGAGGGATCACTGATCGGGGGGTTGTTCACTCCACAGATGAAGAGGTGGCGAGAGCGTTTGCAGACTACTACAGGGACCTCTATCAAGCTCGTTACCTTAAATCACAGGTAGAAGTAGTGGAATACCTGCAAGCAATTCCTACTCCAATGCTAGGAGAAGATGAAGCTCAAGGGTTAGAAGCAGATCTGTCCTGAGCAGAAATCCAAGTGGCAGTAACGAAATTCCGCCCGGGGAAAACCCCTGGCACCAATGGGTTGCCGGCCGAGTTCTACAAGTGATATATCGATCTATTGGGCCCCCACCAACTCTGTCTCTTTACAGACTCACACGAAGATGGTATCTTACCTCTTGATCTGAGGCTGCAACCATAGTGGTTATCCATAAAGAAGGGAAGCCCCGCGATCAGTGTGGGTCCTACAGGCCCATTTCGCTGTTAAACTCAGAAGTAAAGATCCTAGCTACCAATATGGCGACCCGCCTTCTGAGGGTCGTCCCGGCCCTGGTCCACGAAGACCAGTCGGGATTTATGCCTGGCCGGTCTAATCGCCTGAACCTCAGAAGTACCCACAATTGGCTAATGAAGGTGAAAGACCGGACAAATCCACAGGTGTTCCCATCACTCGACGCCGAAAAAGCGTTTGACGCAGTAAACTGGTCATTCCTGGACGCCACTGACTAAATTCGGATTCGGGCCTAAATTTCGCAGCTGGGTGGCGCTCCTCTATAACCAGCCTGTGGCTGCAGTGCGAGTCAACGGAAGGAGCTCGGCACCATTCCCTATTGAGAGAGGGACACAACAGGGTTGCCCGCTCTCGCCTCTTCTCTTTGGCTAACCCTGGAGTGTTTGGCATGCACAGTTAGAGGAAATCCTAACATCGGAGGATTTCAAGAGACACCTACAGAAAGCGGGGAGGAAAAGATTTCATTATACGCCGATGATGTCTTACTATACATTACCAACCCTACCACGACGATTCCGGCCCCGTTTAACACCATAATAGAATACGGCAGCTACTCTGGTTACAAAATTAACTGGAACAAATCCATGTTATATTGCCCGACTAACGCCCAAATAGACTGGCCTTTGCCCGGCGCACTGCGAATTGTACAAGAGGGCTTCCTGTACCTGGGGATATTTGTGACCCCACATCCAGAGACATGTAGAGAGAAGAACCTGGGGAAAATCATACGCAACTTTAAATCGGACGCGGAGAGATGGAGGGACCTCCCTCTCTCCCTGCTCGGACGGGCGGCCATTTTTAAAATGATTACCCTGCCCCAACTGCTATATGCTCTTCAAAATACATACCACCCGCTGCCCAGGAACACCTTTGCAGTGATAGACAGTAAAATTCGATCATTATTGTGGCAAGGGGGACACCCCAGGGTGGCGCTTAAGACACTGCAATGAAATTCATATAATGGGGGGGATCGCACTCCCTGATATAGAGGCCTACTATTGGATGTCCCACCTGGTAACCATAAATGAATGGATACATAAAGATAGGGAACACCCCATGTATCGCCTAGAACGGGACGAAATGATGCCACATACACACTTCCACTACTTATACGGGGGAAAGGGGGTCTCCCACTTGTTACCCGCAACACAGGTTACCTTGGCGGCATGGGCGAGGGCGACCAAAACCATGGGGTGGTCGGGCCGAGTCACGAAGAATACTCCGCTATGGGAAGGAAGCTGGTTCAAAGAGATACGAAAGCTTAAAGGCTTCAAGGCCTGGGATCTTTTGGGGATTTCCACGATAGGAAACATCAGAGAGGGGGGAACTTATAACACTGGCGAAATTAAAGCAGGAATACGACATGAATAATTCCCAATTCATTAAGTATGCGCAACTGCGTCATGCATGGCAGGCAGAGAACATCCAATGTGAAAACCTCCCAGAATATGCGCCATTGGAAGGCAGACTCCTGCAAGAAGAACTAATAAACAAGGCGGTCTCTTTTACCTACAAAACGATCAACAATAATCTTCCAGATGGGTTGAAAGGGCTTCGAGCACGATGGGAGAAAGACATGGGGTCCCTCGAGGACAGATTCGGAGTCGGCATTAATGCACCCCAGAGAAGTTGCTATTAAAGCAAGGCTCCGTCTTATTCAATATAAGATACTACATAGAATCTATTACGATAAGGTCAGATTGCACAAAATGGGAAGGGCGGAGTCACCATATTGCCCCACTTGTAAAACGGTCAAAAGCGACTTCTTCCATACAATCTGGGCATGTCCCGAGCTCCAGGTATACTGGACACAGATAACAGACACTAGGAATGGTCATGGGGGTGACTTTGCCGGTTGAACCGCGGTTCGCGGTGCTGGGGATTCCAAGTGAGGTAGACATCACCAGAACTCAACTAAATTTTGCCTCTCTGGGACTGGTGGTGGCCAAAAGGGACATAGCCAGAAGATGGGGGGTGGCTGAAAACCCTACAATTCAGGAGTGGATGAGGGGAATGGACGTATACATGGCTGCCGAGCACACTACGTACCGTAGCAGAGGGTGCCCCAGGAAATTTCACAGATTCTGGGGTCCATGGAGGTGACACTTTGGGTTGGACTTAGGAGATGACACGCAACAATCCACAATACACATCTCAGGAGACTTCCACTGATAGACCAGAGGGGAGACTCACTTAGAGAACCTCTATTCGCTAACCACTATTGTTCCCCAGACCCAAGATGGAACGTGTAATGGACATATAAGAAAACTGGTGGTAAACCCAAATCAGCACGAACCAAAGAGATGGGGGGGGTTCGCCATGTTGAGGATGACGAAGATTTTAAGATGCAATTGGTTATTACAGTTGTAATGTTTATGACATGTATTCTGTTGCCAACTAAAGCATAAAATAAAATAAATTAAAAAAAAAAAAATATATATATATATATATATATATATATATATATATTGTTCTTGCTACAATATACAACAAATCTTTTCCATTTTGCTGCATAACATGCTCTGGTGGTAGGCTTTCTTGCTTCTTTCAGAACAGTCATACAATCTGGTGGCAAATTTAAGTATCCAAACTACGACTTCAGGAGCCAAGTTGCTAGATTGAACTGCTTGGGGTTTGGATGTCTGATTTCTCCATCGTTCTGAGTGAAAAGGCTGGAATTGAGATGCAGCTTTTGATGTGCAACCACTGATAGTTCCAAGAGTGTGGTGAACCAAGGTTGACGGGCCCATGTGGGAGCCACTAAAATCAGTGTGAGCGATGTTTGTCTGAGCTTCCGAATAGAAATGGAAGGAGAGGCGGAAAAGCGTAGGCAAACATCCCAGACCAATTCATCCATAGGGCACTGCCTTTGGATAGAGGGTGTGGGAATCTGGAGGCGAAGTTTGGGCATTTTGAGTTGTCCACTGTGGCGAACAGATCTATTTGTGGGAATCCCCATTCTTGAAAGTATGGAAGGAGAACTTGGGGATGAAGTTCCCACTCGTGTATTTATTGCCACCTCCTGCTGAGGTCAGCAATTTGATTTTTCACTCCTGAAAAGTGCTCTGCCAGAAGATGAACTTTGATGGATTGCTCAACGCCAAATGGTCTGAGAGGCGCGTGACAGTTGCAGAGTGTGTCTCCCCCCTGTTTTTGTACATAGCTATCATATTGTCCGTGCAGACTAAGAGAACTTTCCCTATGAGGTGAAACTGAAAAGCTTTCAGTGCTAGATACACATCTAGAAGCTCTAGACAGATGATGTGAAGCCTTTTGTGCTTGTTGTCCCATAGACCTTGAATTGTCAAATTGTGGAGATGGGCACCCCAACCTGTGAGAGATGCATCAGCTGTTAGCACGATCTGTGGAACAGAGTCGATGAAGGGCCGCCCTTCTAAGTTTTGTGTGTTCCACCACTGCAGAGGGTGATGGATGCGGCTATCTACCAATACTAGATCTGTTAATTGATTCCGAGACTGATTCCACTGACGTGCTAAGCATTCTTGTAGGGGACGCATGTGTAATCTTGCATGAGGCACTATTGTAATGCATGATATCATTCCTAACAGTTGCATGAAAGTTCTGACTGCTAAGTATTGGCTGGTCTGAAACTGTAGTAAGTTTGAATACTTCGAATTCTGACTGCATTGGGAGAGGCCAGAGTTGTGCAAGTGTTTAGAGTCACTCCCAGATAGGACTGCATCTGTGATGGCTGAAGATGAGACTTTTGCGTATTGACCGTAAAACCCAATTGGTGGAGTAGGTCTAATGTAGTTTGAGTGTGTTGTAAACACTTTTGGTGTGTGCTAGCTTTGACGAGCCAATCGTCTAGGTATGGGAAAACATGAATCTGTTGTCTTCTGAGATGAGCTGCCACTACTGCTAGACATTTTGTGAATACTCTGGGAGCAGTAGTTACTCCAAATGGGAGTACCTTGAACTGAACTGATAGTGTTTTCCTGCTATCACAAATCTGAGATATTTGCAATGTGCTGGGTGAACTGGAATGTGAAAGTATGCGTCTTTTAAGTCCAATGTGGACATAAAATCGCCTTGCTGCAGAAGTGGAAGTACTTGTTGAAGCGTAACCATATGGAAATGTTTTGACAGTGTGTACAGGTTTAACATCCTTAGGTCCAAAATTGGTCTTAAGGAGCCGTCCTTTTTGGGGATTAGAAAGTACAGAGAGTAAACCCCTGAACCTTGGTACTGTAATGGAACTGGTTCTATAGCTCCCTTTGTTAAAAGAGCTTGTACCTCTTGTTTGAGGAGCTGTAGGTGCTCAGACGAGAGTTTGTGAGTGCGAGATGGAATATTGGGAGGATTGCTGGTTAGCTCCAGACAATAACCATGTCGGATAATGTCTAGTACCCATTTGTCTGATGTTATGGATTGCAAAATGGGGGAAAATTGTTAAAGTCTCCCCCACCTCCCCCTCCCCCCCCCGACAGGTGTTAAATGATCGGGGGGAAATGTAGGCAAGTCACTGTTTATTGGGGGAAGGGGAGTTACGCGTTGGTGTACTCTTAACCCTACCCTTGAAATTATTTCCTCTGGATCCTCCCCTATAGAAGCCTCTAGAGGGAGAGGGTTGTGTGTTTGACTTATAGGAGGAAGCGTTAGGTCTGAGGATGTACTTTTGGACCCTCCCCTATAAAATGAGCGGCAAAAGGAGCCTCTGTTTGATGGGGACTGAAGCGCTCACATGGACTTCGCCACGTCGGTGTCCTTTTTCATTTTCTCTAAGGCCTCATCTACTTGAGGTCCAAAGAGATATTTTTTATTAAAAGGGGTATTTAAAATAGACTGCTGCACCTCCAGTTTAAAACCTGAAATTCTAAGCCAAGCATATCGTCATAGGAGAATGCTGGTGGTAATTCCCCTTGCTGCTGTGTCGGCAGCATCCAGAGCACATCTAATGGAACAATTAGATAGGAGTTTGCCTTCTTGTACTAATTCTTGTTCTTTTTTCTTGTGCTCCAACAGGAGGTATTGAAGTAGGCCTTCCATCTCATCCCAGTGTGCCCTGTCATACCTAGCTAGTAGGCCCTGCGTGTTGGCAATACGCCAGTGGTTAGAAGCTTGAGCAGTCACCTTTTACCCGATGCATCAATCAATTTAGGCTCTTTGTCTGGGGGAGATGCATCTGCAGGTGTCTGAGTTTGCTCTTATGAATATTATAGACTACTAGTGAGTCTAAAGGCAACTGTCCTTTAATAAAAACAGGATCAGATGGTGGGGGTTTATATTTTTTGTCAACCCTAGGTGTTAGAATGCAGGCCCAAACAGGGTCCTTAAATATTTCATCTGCATGTCTCAACATGCCTTTTAACATAGGAAGACTCTGACTTGTCCTTGTAGCCATGTCCTCCTTCTTGAGAGGAATCTTATAACCAGTATCCTCTGAACTGATTTTCCCTTTGGAAGGTGTTTTTGCCAAAACATGTCCAGTATCTGGATTGATGTAGATTTCTTTCTGCTTAGGGTCTAATTTCTCTTTCATAAGGTCCAGGATTGGTTCTGGAGGCTTTGGTAGGCCCTCTTTCGATTTCGGTGCCAAAGGTTTCAGTGCCGAACCGGACTTGTCTTTCAGAGCGGAAGGTTTCGCTACGGAAGACGTGTGTCAACTCGATCCTGAGCTGGAATGCTTGACTTTGTTTCGGTGGCGGGGCATCAAACATTGTCTCAGTGCCGACCATGGCCGAAAGGCAGAGGTGGTGCCGAAGCCTTATGTTTGGTTGAAGCGAGTTTTTGGGGTAAAGGGGCTTTAGTACTCCCTGCACCCTGTTCCGGTGGAATATCCTCAGACTCCAACTCGATTTCCAGCTCGGAATACGATTCAGGGATAGAGAAGGCTTCTTCCTCTTCCGCTGCTGTCGCTTTGACCTCTTCATGTTCGGATTCTTCTCCGAAGATTTCCGGGTATGTTGGATGCTTTGTCAGAACGACCGACAAGCCTCAAAATCTTCTTCTTTGTGCTCCGGTGAGATGCACAAGTTGCAGACTTTATGCAGGTCGGTGCGAGGGTACTTGGAGTGACACCGAGGACAAAACTGAAACTGAGTCCGTTCCATCGGCAGAAGGCTGGACTGACACGGCTAGGCCCGAAGGCCGCCCACGATGTTTGAGCGAAGATAGAGTTTCCCGATCGATTCACTACACGGAGAATAGGGAAATGCGTACGATAATACCGTTGAGGGTACAGTGGAATGCGCACCGAGGAGAACCCGAATGACTGTTTCAAACTGCAGCCATACACATCCGAACCCGATGGCGGAAAGAAAACAATCTAACAATGGAGTCGATGCCCATGCGCACTATCAAAGTAAGGAGTCACCACCTTACCTCGTGACTGGGAAAGACTTCTTCGAAAAAAATCAACTTGCAAACATCCGGACTCGGAATGCAAAGCATGTGTATCTATAGGAAACATGCCTCAAACACTTCACCATCATCAGAGTTCACCTGCCCATCAGCCACCGAAAATTTGATCCCCTCGTCACTGGAACTCTGCAATGCTCTTGCAGACCACTTCCAAATCGCCACCCTATACAGAAACTTCGAGCCTTAACCCACCATCCTCCTCAGCATCCCCACTACCACAGAAACAACCGCCAACCACCCCCTCACCACATGGAAACAACTCAGCACATCAAACACTGCAGCTTTAATGAACGCCATCCACTCTGGAGCAGCCACCGACCCATGCCCTCATCAGCTCTTCAACCTCAAAAGCGACGCAACCGGCCACCAGCTCACCACCATAATCAACGCATTGATTGTCACAGCCACCTTTCAATGCCTAGAAACACTCAAAAGTGACACCCCTCCTCAAGAAACCCTCCACAGACCACGGCGACCTCCAGAACTACGCCTAATCTAGCTGCTCCCATTTCCCGCCTAAGTCCTGGAAAAAGCCATCAACCTCCAACTCACGGAACACCTGGAAACAACCTGCTAGACCCATCCCAATCTGGATTCAGAGCCAACCATAGCACCGAGACGGCCCTGATCACCTATTTTCAGCAGCCACACCTCCCTCTGGAACAACTCCTGGAGGCCATTGGAACTCGGACCTATCCCCACACCAAAAGATCATGCCCGTAACCTCTGCATCATCCTGGACAGCAAACTCTCCATGATACGACAGGTCAACGCTGTCTCTTCAGCTTGCTTCGACACACTACGCACGCTCTGCAGAATCTTCAAATAGCTTCCCATCTACACCAGAAAAATAGTGACGCAGGCCCTCATCACCAGCCGACTGGACTACGGCAATGCACTCTGAGGGCACCACCAGCGAACTCATAGGACTCCAGGTGATCCAAAACACAGCAGCCAGACTGATCCGCAACCTGCCCAAAA
Organism: Calotriton arnoldi; assembly: GCA_963921515.1. Taxonomy (NCBI): domain Eukaryota; kingdom Metazoa; phylum Chordata; class Amphibia; order Caudata; family Salamandridae; genus Calotriton; species Calotriton arnoldi. The sequence continues at coordinate 2,877,632 of CAWUFW010000322.1, read as the reverse complement.
GGACCCACATCAACCAGCACCTGAGAGCCCTCCGCTGGCCCCCCATCCAGAAAAGATGCCAATTCAAGATTCCGGCCCACGCCTACAAAGCCCTCCACAACTAAGGACTAACATGCATGAACCACCACCTGAAGTGCCACCAACCAACTAGAAACCTCCGCTCACCTCGCACAGACACCAAGCATTTGTGGCTGCCGCTCCAGAGGAAGAATCGTCTCCCAATTTTGCCGCCAAATCCTGGAACTCCCTTTCTCTCCCCCTTTGCACATCACCATCAGTCATGGATTTCAGGAAGGGACTCAAGACCTGGCTCTTAGAGTAAGACCCCACAGCCCAGCACCTGTATACCCTCGCGGGTGATAAGTCACGCTATACAAGAACGTATTGATTGATTGAGGAAGAAGTCCATTTCGAACCCAACCACTAGATGGCGGAATAATGCACAAAGATTCATGCTGCAAAACTAAGCATAATTGTCTGCTCCTGGGCTTGTGTGTTTACTGTTTACCAACAAGTTCCAGAGGCATCAGTACTGTCAACTCCCACTGATTAGCCGTTTTTCTTCCTTTGTGCATTTAAATTTAGTGATAACCAAGTGAATCAGTCTGAGCTTACTTCAGGCGAGATCAAAACTAGTCAAGGTTGTTTTTTGTAGGAAGCTGGCTCTCTATATTGTGCACCAAAACGAGGTACACTGTGCAGAGAGTCCAGGCGACCCTTTTTTTTAAACTTTATTTTTCATTTTTACAACCGAAAAGACAGTTACATTCAGCTTTCCAATATAGTCACTCTTGGTAAATAAATACAGTATATTTCCAGCGCATGATAATATCCATTTCCCTGGTCGGCTTGTTCCCCCGTGCCGTCATTGAAAGAGACCAAACATTATTATTTGAACACCAGTGAAGGGATATTACATTAACGATATAAGGAATACCCATAATAATAGAGTCTGCCGACCCCTGTTAAGTCGCTAACAGGCGGACTCCCAGCAGGTCAGTAGGCCAACCAATTGGTACAACATAGAAATGTTTAATAACTAACCATGTGAATTTCAGCAATTCAACCCACACCAGTTCTATCTAACTCAACATGTGGGGTAGTGGTCACAGCTTTATTCAACAAATATTGTCTGTATGGGCCCCATATGTCCCTAGGGGCGCATCGCGCGGGCATGAGTGTATTATAAGTATCTGACTGAGTAGAGCAATATGCCAAATCTTTCTCCCATTCGTCGAGCGTAGGGCAGTGGGCCCCTCATCCACCGCATGAAACTCTTCTCTTTGCTAGTAATAAGCTAATTTCTGCGAGTTTTCGTACCCCCTTTGGGATCCCCCGCGCGTACCCCAACAGCGCTACCAGAGGCTCCTCAGGTAGATCAATCGACAACATTTCCGAAAGGGACTGATATACCCTGCGCCAGTAAGTTCTTATACCGGGACAAGTCCATGCTAGATGTAGGAAAGTAGCACGACTAGCAGAACATCTAGGACAGGCGTCATCTTCACGGAGCCCGTATTTATGCAGCCTGACTGGTGTGTAATATGTTCTGTGTATGTATTTAAATTGTATTAGCCGGTGTCTACCGTTCAGAGAAACAGACCTCACCGAGGCAAAACACCATGCCCACTGTTCCTCTGTGACTGATGTTGAGCTCAGCGTCCCAATCAGCTTGAAATTTTAATTTGGGGTACTCACAAGCCGTGTGAAATTATGTATACAGTCTGGTTATACCTTGCTGTGTGGTAGGGGTTTGTAATAGGTATGTTAATGCGGGCATCTCTGCCGGTTCTACCATTCCTTCCGTCAACAACCCTCGCAGAGCGCCGCGGAATCTATAGTATTGGAACATATCTAAGGTTGTAACATCGGACACGTGACTTGACACTTGGTCCCAGGTTTTGACCCCTCCTTCATGAAACAGTTCACCCAAATACTGTATATTCAATTTCGCCAGTACACCCATTAGAGCCTTGTCCCCCCTATGTGGGAGCCAACTGCACCAGGGTAAGGGCAGCTTTGGGGAGTATATGAGGGGGAGATGTTGTTTCGCAGTCTTGGAAAACTGCGCGCCTGTACAGTTCACTGGATCGATCCTACCACATGTAGTGCGTGCTGCCCCTGTCACCCACCCTGGTAGCGAGGAAGGGGACACAACATTTCGCTCAAGTAGAAATTGCGGCATATTCGGGGGGCCGTGGAACCATGTGTGTGCGTGCAAGGCTTGTGCCGCCCTGTAATACTTCTCCATGTCAGGTGCATTTAGCCCTCCCCCAGCGTAGGGACGTGTGAGTACTTCCCATCTGACCCGTGGTTGCTTCCCCGCCCAGACCAAGCGACTCAGTGAACTGCGGAGTGTGTTAAAAAATGATTGTGGTAGACCTATGGGAATATTGGCGAACAGGAACAGAAAACGCGGGAGAACCACCATTTTCACCAGCGCCACTCTGCCCATCAGCGAGAGCGGCAGTTTAATCCACTTGTTTATTGATTCGGATAATTTCTGGAGGGCACGGCCATAATTTTCTGATAAGACTAGATCAGCATCAGTGTGTATTTTGATACCCAAATATCTTACTGGGTCCGTGGTCCATTGTAATGGGTACGTGGTATTGACTTGTTCTGTGTCTGAGGTAAGTGGGAATATAAGTGATTTCTGCCAATTGATATGGAGTCCTGAGTGTTGGCTGAATCTCTCTACCTCTTGTAGCATGGGTGGCAAATTTTGCTCTGGGTTGCGGATATAGAGTAGTGTGTCATCGGCATAGGCTGCAATCACAGTATTGTAAGTTGGGGAACGTATGTCTCTATATGCGTGGTATTCTCGCATTGCGCACAGTAAGGGTTCGGCCACTAGCGCGTATAACAGAGGGGCGAGGGGACAACCCTGCCTCGTCCCTCTGGTGATTGTTATTGTCCGAGAAACTGCACCATTGAGTTTCACCTTCGCTATCGGATCTTTGTACAACACCTGGATTAGCTGCACGAAAATGTCCCCCACACCCACCTTCCCGAGTACGGCATACAAAATGCGCCACTCTACCGAGTCAAATGCTTTCTCGATGTCAATGAATAGTGCCGCTGCCTTGATCCTAGGCTGTATACACGCTATGGTTCCGAACAGCGTACGGAGATTATTAGTAAGAGAGCGGCCCGGGATGAAACCCGTTTGTTCCGGGCCCACCAATTTAGGCAGCAAGGGGGCCAATCTATTGGCCAACACCTTTGCAAACAGCTTCGTATCAGTGTTTAACAATGAAAGAGGCCTATATGATGAGCAGTGCTCCGGAGACTTCCCAGGTTTGAGTAATGTAACTATAGTTGCCTCCCTCAGTCGGTGGCATAGTGCCTGTCTTGACCATTTCCTCAAACAAATTGACCAAATGAGGAAGCAGTTTGTCAAGGAAGGCTTTATAAAACGCCACTGTTAGGCCATCAGACCCTGGGGTCTTCTCCCTAGGCATGCTTTTCAATGCGGCTGAAATTTCCGTTGGTCTCAGTGGTCCTATCAACCGTTCTCTGTCACTATTAGTCAGCCAGGACATGTTAAGATACTCTAAGTATTCCTCATCCGATTCAGAGGAACTGTTGGGCCGTGAGATATATAGCCCTGTATAGTAATCTGCAAAAGCATCTAAAATGGCCGGTGTGTCATGTACCAGAGTCTGTTCCATATTATATATCTGCGAAATGTGGTTGTCCCCCCTTTGAGGCCGCACCTGAGCAGCCAGAGTGGCGCTTGGTCTATCCTTTTCCGCATATGTTCTGGCCACAGCGTATTTACCCAGATGTTTTACCTCGTCCTCCGCTAGAGTTTGGAACTCATGTATTTGTGCACGGATCTGAGCCAACACTTGCGGATCACCTGTTTCTAAGTGGACACCTTCCAACCTTCTCAGCGTATCTTCTGTGGAGGCCAACCGTGCACGAATGGACCTCAAACCCCCAGCATGTTTGGAGATAACTATCCCCCTTATATACAATTTAAAAGCCTCCCACACCGCCCCCATGGAGTCCACACTTCCTAAATTTGTTAAGAAATATTCGTCAATGGCAGTACCCAGCTCAGCACTAAAGACCGAATCCAATAAAGAATATTGTGGGAACCGCCACGATCGGTATTGAGAGCTCTGGACTGGCAGCTCCAATGTAAGGCAAAGTGGGGCATGGTCCGATAATGTCCTGGACATGTGTGTGCAGGCTTTAACTGAGGTGAGCAATGCCAGCGAGGCAAACCAGTAATCTATACGGGTATGAGTGTCATGCGCTGCCGAGTAATGCGTGTATTCCCTCCCCAAGGGGTTCCGCTGGCGCCAAACATCACACAATCCCTCGGCCTGCACCATGGATGCTATAGCGCAGGCAGCACGTGAAAGTGGCCTAGAAGCCCCCCTTGACCGGTCCAATTCTAAATCTTGTATACAATTAAAGTCCCCTCCCCACAATATGGGCAGATGAGCGTATTTTGAGATCTTAGCATGCAGTATGTGATAGAACTGTGGATCATCGTGGTTGGGACCATATACCCCCACTAGCAACCACTTGTAGTGTTCCCTGCGGCATTTCGTTATTACGTATCTACCGTTGGGATCTATATCGACAGGCTGTACTTGTATGCTAGAATTCTTGCGTGTCCACACGAGTACTCCTCTAGCATGAGATGTGAACCCCGCGGCTATACATTGCCCCTTCATTCTCCGTTGTGTTAGTAAACTTGTATTAGGGGGAAGGTGGGTCTCCTGTAGTACCGCTACATCAACCTGGTGCCTATGCATATACGCAACTACCTTTCGTATTTTGCGTTGATCATTTAGGCCTCGGACGTTCCATGAAAGGAAACGTACCATTACGGGAAGAGTACTAGCGCCTGGGAAATCTGTGGCCATCCGGACCCGGACATACAGTGACTGCGCATCTGAATGCAATTAGCGAGTAGCGACTACACCAATAAAACGGTTGCATCTTTTTAACCTCCCCAACTCCCACCCCACCAACCCCCCAGCTTATCAAAATAAGTAGATACAGCTTACCCAGAACTTTCCCACCCGAGTTTCAATTATGCTTCGTACCTGCCAACTGGGCAGCAAACCCCAACTTTATACCCTAGTGAAATACACTCGGTGGCGACGGTCGCCGGCCCCCAACTAGCGGTGAAGCAGGTCAGCCCCGCCCGCTGTATACTCCAACCTCCGAGACATATTTACAGTTGAACAATCTACCTGCAAATCAAAATCAATGACATTTTGTTACACCTTGTGTCAATTTGTGAGGCACATCCCCAAAGCCCCCACAACAACCAGCGGCCCTTGCCAGGGACAATCAGGACGGCGAGGAAGATGAAGAGGCAGCCGCAGTGACCCCAGTATTATCTGCAAGTGTACTGTCATCCTCCACTGCCACAGACAGGGTAGGACCCCTTTCGCCTTTTCCATACCATATTTCTTAAGGTCTTTTGTAGAACACTGGGGTCGGTATACAGTCTTGTTTTACCATCGATGGAGACCTTTAGGCGAGCAGGATAAAGCATCGCATAATCCACTTGCAGTTCTCTAAGCTTACGCTTGACCGGACCGAACTTCTTCCGAGCCTCTTGGACCGAGGGGGTGAAATCAGGGAAAAAGGATAGCTCAGCACCTTCATATGGGAGTGTTTTCAGCTCTCTTGCGCGTCTTAAAGCAGCATCCCTGTCCCTGTAATTCAACAGGCGAATGAGTATCGGTCTTGGAGGGGCTCCCGGTGGTGGACGAGGGCCAAGCGAGCGGTGCGCACGCTCCATAATGAATACATCGGAAAAAGTAGCACGCCCCAACAACTGTACTAACAATGTCTCAATAAACTGCTCCATTGGACCCATAGCTGTCGATTCTGCCAGGCCCAACAGGCGCACATTGTTCCTGCGCGAGCGCGCCTCCAAATCTTCAGCTTTATCCTTCAGGGTGGTGACCAATTTCTCCATTTGACGCTGAGTGGCCCCCATTTCGGTCTGTGCATCCTCAGTATCTGAGATCCGACGCTCCGCTTGATCAATTCTCTCGGCATGCTTGTCCACTCTTTCGGACATCCTGTCGAGTCTATATGCCAAGGAGTCTATTTTAGCATCTATGGAGGTTAAGCTACGCTGCATTGCCCCAAGAATCTGCCGGATATCTCCTTCTGGTGCAGTGGCTTCATCAGACCCAGCAGCATTATTCTGGTCCTGCTCATCCTCCCGGAGTCTCGTGGATTTGCGGAGTTCAAATGAAATTTTAGGCTGCGTTTTGTCCGGGCGTCCCATGTCTGCTGCTAATATCAGGTGTGCTGTAGTGTCACTATTTTGAATAAAGGCTCCCAGTGCTGAGGCGCGATACAGCCACTTCCTCCGGTGGCTCTAATCACGTGAGGGGAAGATCCTCTAGGTGGGCCCCAAGGTCGATGTAGGCTGTGCCTTTACTGTGAAGATGCGGGGCCATGCGGCACCCAGCCACCGCCACAACCCGTGCCTCGCCACCGGGTCCACAAAGTCTATCGTGGGCCCTGTGCAGTCTCCGGCGAAACAGTCTGCAATGTGGCTTTTTCAGTGCACACAGGCACCCCCAGCTGGTCGCGATGGTCCCTGGGGCCCCCTGATGGTAGGGCACACCCGCAGCGCCCACCGGGCCCTCCTACGCGGCCCTCAGCACTGCCTCACCGCCCCGCACTGGCAACGTCCTTACCGGAGAGGATTAAGGCAGCCAGGCACACCCACGCAGTCCTCGGTCAGCTCCGCCGGAGCCCGGAGCGCCGTCACGCCCTAGGCCTCCGCTCCTCAACTCGCTCACCACTGTCGGATCTCGCAGGAGACCTCGCCGCCGTCCGCAGCCTCCGTCCCCGGAGCGCGCGCACTCCGGTCCTCGCGGCCGCCGCCTCAACCTCCGCTCTCGCAGCAGGATCAGCTCCGTCCACAGCAGCGCTGGCCTGCGCAGTCGATATTTACTTCAGGCCGCGGATCGGCAGTCACAGGCCCAGTCACGAGCGAAGGCTGCGCTCCGCACAGCGGACCCGGACCGGCCCAAATCACCGCAGGAGAAGCCGCAGAAGAAGCCGCAGGCTTTCAGACGTCGTTTGCAGCGTCAATTTCCACCTGTGTTGTCTCGGTGGCGCGAATAATGAAAGGATTGTGCGGGCGGTTGCCGGAGCTCGCTCAGGCAGCGGCCATCTTCGAGCCTGGCAGACCACGCCCCCGAGTCCAGGCGACCCTTAAGGGTTTACAGAGGCACAAGTAATAATTCCAAATGCTCTTTTTTGTGGTAGTGTGGGCAAGCAGTTTAGGCTCATATCAGAGGGTAGTGCTAAGCATTTGTTGTACACAGAGGCAATAAATGAGAGAGAGAAAAATAAATCAGACCAATTTAGAAAATAACTTGTATTTTTATATGACTTTCAACACCAAGAACTTCCTGATCAAGTAAATACTTTGAGTTATCGATTTTTACAGGCAAGTAAAATCTTCACCTAAATATGTCTTTACACGGTAATGCTTTCCTATGCGTTAAAAGGCATCTACTGCATACAGTTACTTGCCATAAGTTTCTGGGTTCTCCTTCAGGACTTACGGTGGCAGGGGGCCAAGGTCCAAAGAACCATCAGCAGTTTGTCTTTACCTGCCCTGGAGGATCTGGGTGCAGAGGTGTTGGTCGGGTTGGTAGCTTTACACGCTACACCAAAGGGGGCGGGAGAGACTTAGAAACAGGCTGCAGTGGGTGACAAACCCGGGAGCTCCCAATGGGGGCTCGGTTCGTGAGGGTCCTGGGATCAAGGAAGCACAGGCGGTTCTCAGGAACCCAAGCTAGGGTGCTCGGGTGAAGAGTGGTTAAGTCGACTGGTCTTGTAGGTCACAGGCGCTCACAGTTCTCTCTCGCCGGTTGAGGGGACAAAAACAGGACAGCTGGGCCACTCTTATATTCTCTGCAGTGCTAACGTCCCTTGACGGCTGCTCGGTCCATGAGTCCGGATTGGACTCAAACGGGAATTGGTTGCTGCAAGGGGCCTGGTACCACGGGTATTGCTGCTGTGCGGCTCCAGTTGATCCTGGCATCTTCTCACTTGGTGGGGATACTGATCTGACCTTCTGGAGCACAGAGACCTCTTCTTTGGCTGGGTGGCACCTGCTTTGGTGGAACCGAGGAGCAGCAGAACAGTGGACCGGACTTTGCTTTTTGGTGCCTAGAAGCTGCAGGTGTGTAGCTCCTCTACTCCAAGTGAGATTGCTGGCAATTTGCGATGTGCTGGCTGTTCACGGGGGTCTTGGCAGATACACAGCAGCAGGACGAGTCATTTTGTTGCGATTGTCGGGATAAGTACGCAGGGTTTGGCGCGTGGCCCGTTTAATAAGTCTGTCATATGCAAAATGAAAGACGATAGTCCTCCACTCAAATGTGCACTCCTAAATGCTAGGTCCTTGATCAAACACAGCACAGAGTGTGCGCTATTGATAGAGGAAGAAAATATTAAAATAGCCTTCATAACGGAGTCCTGGGCAGACCAAGCCTCAGGACCAGACTTAGCGAAAGCCACCCCCCCAGGATTTTTTTGCCACACTTTGAACAGATCACTCAAGAGAGGAGGTGGACTAGCAGTCATTTATCATGACTCATTGAAGCCTACATTTCACTCTGCCACCAATGCTTTCTGCGAGGCACTCTCCTTCAGTATCCACATGGAATGTCATAATATGTTTAAGGGATTACTACTCTATCGCCCTCCTAACTCTAGAGGTGGTTTTTTAGAGTCATTAGGTACTCTACTTGAAGAGGGACTCTGCTCAGAATCTTTCACAGTACTAGGGGATTTTAATTTTCATCTTGAGGTCCCCACTGATCCAGACACTGTTACCCTGAATAGAATAATGGAAGTCGGAGAACTCAAGCAGCAGGTAGTGGGGCCAACCCATCTTAAAGGGCACACTCTTGATGGGATTTATTCGAATGATCCCAACTTGACCTGTATGGCCATACTCCCTCTGGTTTGGTCTGATCATAGCGCCATCATTTTTGAGCTGAAGGAGTCAACAGCCCTCAAATTCAAACCCAAGCCCTCAGGGATGCTGGAAAAAAAGAGCCTGGAAAGACTTGGATAGGTTAAAACTAGATGAGGAGCTGAAGGAAACCATATACCCTCTCCCCTCCGGGGTGGACGAGGCCGTCACGGCCTACACAGATTGGATTGACGCAGCCTGTAAAAAATTGGCTCCGTTAAAAAAATGGACACCTAAACGGGCTAAACCCTCAGCCCCGTGGTACTCTGATAAGTTAAAACATCAGAAACTGGCCTGTAAAAAATTAGAACGGGAATGGAGGAAAGGGTATACAAGTAATGACAGAGAAAGCTATAAGCACAGTTTGAAACTTTATAAGGAAGCACTGTTGGAAACTAAAAGAACTTTTTCTCTAACCAAATCCTCCAGGTCAAGTCCAACGCTAAAGAACTTTTTAAAACTGTCAAAAAACTTGCCTCTCCTATAGCTCCCAAATGTGGGAGCAGCCCAGAACTGTGAAAATCTGGCTGTTTTCTTCCAACAAAAAGTAGAAAGTATATTTTCTACATTTACCTCAGCCCAGAATAGTGCTGGGTCACAGCTATTGGATAAAGTCCCATTTGGATTCAACCCCCCACCTGTCCTAGACAAATTTGCACTGCTAGAAACATCAGAAACGATTAAACTTTTGAACTCTATGCGCTCAGGATCCCCCAGGGATCCATGCCCTGTTTCAGTTCTGAAAGCTTCTTTGGAAATCATAGGATCAGTCTTAAATCCTCTGATCAATAACATACTCACCACTGGGATATTTCCCAAGGACTGGAAGAAGGCCTCCATCCTTCCCTTATTAAAAAAACCCACCTTGGATCCTACAGACCCTAGCAGCTATCGGCCAATTGCGCGGCTCCCACTCCCTGCAAAAATTACAGAAAAAGCAATGAATCTTCAGCTCAGTACATTCCTTCAAACTTACAATACTCTTCATCCATCTCAATACGGGTTTAGAGCGGGACATAGCACGGAGTTGGCCTTGATTAAATCTATAGAGGAGGTAAGGGAGGCACTGGACTGTGGAGGTAAGGCTATGCTGGTCATGTTAGATCTGTCAGCAGCCTTTGACACAGTCCATCACAAGGTTTTGATGGACCGTTTGTAGGAAGTAGGAGTACAAGGTACAGCCTGGCGCCTCCTGCAATCCTTTTTATCCGAAAGAACACAAACAGTGGACCTGGACAATAACAAATCCAAGCCGTTCTGCCTTCCCTGCGGGGTTCCCCAGGGATCTTCTCTTAGTCCAACACTTTTTAATATCTACGTGAGATCGCTGGCAGGCCTGATAAATTAATTTGGTTTCCAACTCACCTCCTATGCCGATGACACTCAAATAGTGTTATCGTTTAAAGATGGGGAGGAAAAAGAAACAGGAGTGCGTTTCCGTGACTGTATGAAGGCTATAGCAGGATGGATGTCGAATGCCTGCTTAAAATTAAATTCAAGCAAAACCGAGGTTATCGTATTTGGAAATAACCCACACCTCTGGACACCAGATTGGTGGCCAGCCGACCTGGGTACTTACCCCACCCCTACCTTGAAAGCAAAAAACCTGGGGGTATCAGTAGACAACAGACTGACGTTCAGTGATCATATAAGCTCAGTGGTGTCGGCATGCTTTCTGATGCTAAGAATTTTAAGGAAAATAAAGCCCTATTTATCAGAAGGAGATCTCAGGACTGTGGTGACGATGCTTGTTATGGCACGTCTGGATTACTGCAATGGTCTTTATTTGAATGCCCAAAATCAGCATATCAATAGACTTCAGATTGCCCAGAACGCTGCTGCAAGGCTGTTGTCTGGGACCCCTAAATTTGTCTCGGTGAAAAAAGAATTAATTCAGCTACACTGGCTTCCAGTGAAACAGAGGGTACGTTTTAAGGCCCTCTGCACAGCCTATAAATCCCTTAACGGAACAGGCCCAGACCATTTGAAACAAAGGCTTAAATGGTATGTTCCTGGCAGGACTCTTCGGTCCACAGGAGGAAAAAATGTTCAAGTTCCTTCCTTTAAAAAAGCTAGTTGGGGAGGCAGGAGCTTTATTACCTGCACTTCCAAGGCCTGGAACGACCTGCCGTTCCACCTGAGGAACTCTGCAGACCTCCTTTCCTTTAGAAGGGGGCTGAAGACCTGGCTGTTCACTCAATGACCGCCCTCTCCGCTAACCTTCAGGCAGTACATAGCGCCAGGACACCTCAGGGTAACCGTTGCGCTCTACAAATCCAATTAACATAACAGGTCAGTGGGGTGCGTGACTAAAAGTGCGAGATCCTCATAATGGTGTGGTGCAGGTACGAGAGATGACAGCAACCACGTGGTAAATATGCAATTTCAAGGAGATGGCATACATTGATTTTTTGGGCATATTTGGAAGCTATTGCTTCTTCTATTTGTTATTTATGGTTGGCACGCTCTTTTTATTTCGTCAATAACCACAGGTTCGGAGTGATGTACCAGTGAGGTGAAGACTGGTCCCCCTAGCCCTGATGAAGTTGCCGTAAATAAATTGGCAACAAAACATGGTGGCCCTTTGCCTCTGAAATGGCCAAATACATGCCATTCTTTTAATTTGAGGGTACTCACGGCACCGAATAAAATATGTGTTTTCGCAAGGGAGTTATACCTCATTTTAATTCAGAGAAGTGAATCTTTTTTCACAATGGGGCCCGGTGGGTACTGAATGATACAAGCACTTGTAGTGCATCTGTACACATATCACTGCTTTTCTTTCTTTGTTTTTCTTCACCTCTTAAAAAGCTTAAAAAATTGACAATTTTTCCTTCTTTATGGTCATGAAAGTCACCGATGATAACGTGGGCAAACTGGTGAGTACCAACCAGCAGCTCCCTTGGTGACGCTTACGTGAGGTACTTTCTGACCTTTCACTCATTTTTTTCATTTTTTGTCTTGATACTTACAAGATGAAATGTAATGTGGTGTATTGACCAATATTGAAAATTGAACATTTGGACCGGGAGGTGAATGGCATTGAGTCCGTCCCGTGAGCAGAGTTAATGTTTTAAACTGTTCCTGTTCTTCAAAAGACAAATGTTCATAATTAATCATGTTTTGTGGGCTTATAAGCCAACAGGTCAGCACCTGGTCCTCAGTTCTTGCTTCTTCGCTCTTCTTTGTCTTCTTCATATTATGTCCTTTCAATCAGAGTTCCTGGTGTCAGGGGTGCCACCTAAATACTCAATTGAGGGGCGTTAAGGGGCCTGTAAGGTAGTAGCCAATAGACTACTTACCTATGGGATGTCTACACACCCTATATAAACACACTGTCGGGATTAGTCATAAGCCTGACCCAGTGTACCTAATTTCACCAAAAACCAGGATGGTGGAATTTAACTTTTCATGTTCACTTCAGGTAGCCCACCTTGGGGGTGTAACTGGCCAGATAGGGAGCACGCCTCCCGACTAGCTAATTTTCCTGCCTGCCCTGGTGCAAAAGGGCCCTGGACAGGAGGAGGCAGGAAGCCAGGGTCGCATATCAAAGGTGACAGAGGCCTTTGAAGCCTCATGCCTTTATATGCCGATTACTAGCCCTCCTGAATGGAGGTGATGGCAACACCTCCGGCCAGAGAAGGCATTGTTTCTGACCTCAGAGTGCTGGCTCTCACCCCCAGGGGGTCAGAAATGCATCTGTAGTGGCAGGCTGGTCGATACCGGACAGCCAGCACACTAGAGGTTGGTAGGTTTTCAGGGGGTACCTCTAATGTTCCCTCTGGGTGCATGACAATCTAGTACTGGCAATTAGTACAGATTTATTAAGACGAGGTGTTTGATACCAAACTCCATAGGTTTCAGTGAAGCCATTATGTAGCTGGGAAACTTGTAATGACCAGTGCCCAGAAGACGTACTCAAGATGGTTTCCCTGTTAACTTGAACTGTCTAGCAATTGGACTAGACAGAACAGGGGCTTATCTGTTCATGCAGATATGTCCTTGTAGGAAGCGGGCTCTGTATATACTATACCAAAGTAAGGTATAGTGTGCACAGAGTCCAGTGGATCCCCAAAGATAGGCAGAGGTAAAAGTAGGTAATACCTTAGTCTCCATTAGTGGTAGTGTGGGCGAGCAGTAAGGCTTTATCAGAGGGTAGTGTTAAGCATTTATTGTACACACTCAGGCACAAAATGATGTCACACACTCAAAGACTGAAGTAAGACAAATTTGTTTGCATCAAAATATTATTTAGTTGTATTTTAGTTTCTAGAACCAAGCCAGGCCTGGTACAGGTCAGTATAATAATACTTAGCATGAATTATGCAATGAAATACAATTTGAGTGCAGTTTGAATGCAGTTGGATTGGTTTACAGGTAAGTCACTTGTTTATAAAACAGTTTGAATTACTTTTCAGATTACTTTAAGTTACTTTTTTACTCCGTGTGATATGCCTAAATTGCCCACTGGGACATTTTCTAGACAAAAGGTAAGTAAATCAGTTTTTGTACATATGCAGTTTAAGGTTTCATACAAACCAACTAAACACTTTGAACAATTTTAACAAGAAAGCAATCAATGCAGTCCTATGGGAGAAAACAATGGTATTTGTTTATCGGTAAGTACTTAGGTTTGGGAGTTGTTTTTCTGGGGTTAGATAAAGGGTTCCGCCAGGGTCAAGGATGCACTCTCAAAGCACCCTCAGTGGCACTAGGGCGGCTGGGTGAAGAGTGCTGAGGCCCAATCTTATCCAATGGGGGATAGGGGGCCTCCGGTTGGTGGCTACTCACGAGCAGGCCACAAGGTTGTGGGAGCAAAGCTCCTGAACTTAGGCTCAGGTCAAAGGGGAAGCAGATTTAGCACACAAGGTGCACACACAGTGGCACAGGGACGGACAGGTGCAGGGTGCTGTTTTGGCGTCTGGTACCCTGTTTTCAATGGGGATTCTCCGTTTGAAACAAAATCTGCAGGCTCGGGGACGAAGATCTTCTGGAGGCTAACACCAGTTGGAGAGGTAAGTTGGGATGTCTTGGGATGCAGGGACACCGTCGGTTGGGCCAAACAAGGCCGAGGGACGTCGGGTGCAGGGGTGTCTTGGCATCGGGTTTTTCTTTCCCGGCTCCAGTCGCGAGATTTTCCAGAAAGGGGCTGCGGGTGTCGGTTGGAGACTTGAGGTAGGTCAGGGATCACCAGATCCCAGGGGAGACCTCTTAGTGTTGGGCCACTCGAACTCGAGCCGTGGGCGTCGGGTGCAGACTCGCGGATTTGGCCGGAGCCAGAGTGTTGGTGAGAAAATCCGGTGCTCATGGGAGACACAGTCTTGGTTGGGAAGGCAGGGCAGGGCAGGTCCTCCAGGTTCTGGGGGGCTGTTGGCTGCAGGAAACACCAGGGTTTTGCTGTAGCTGGTCGAGGTCGGGACAGCCGGGTAGGGCTGGGGCCAAGTCAGTTGGTGCTCTCCTCTTCTTTAGCATGGCTCTTCGGTCCTTCTTGATTCTTCTTGTCTGAGGAGGCAAGGTTCAGGCTTGACTCTTAATACTAAATTTAGGGGCGTTACAGGTAGGTATAGGTTGGGACCAATGGGGCCCTTCCTTGGGGTGGGTACACCCCCTATTATGCCACCCTCCTTTGGGAGAGGGGCATAAGCCTCACTCTGGTTGACTGGGTCACCCCATCTTCAAGATGGTGGGGACTGAGAGTTGTGCTTCACCTCATCTCCCCCACCTGAGGGGTGGGGTTGGCAAAGGTGGGCCCACCTTTCCTCCTAACTTGGTTTTCCTGCCGATTCTCCTGCCCATAGTGGGAGTCAGAACAGGTGGGGGCCAGTTGCTGGGAGCAGCAAACGGCTAGGGTAGCTCACAAAGGCAGCAAGCCTTTGAAGCTTCCCCTTCTTGGACCCTGCTCATCCTGGTGGAGAAGGCTTGGCACCTCGTCCCAGGATGTGCTTTGTTTCAGGACCCAGAGAGCGGTAGGTTCTCGACCTGGGGGTCCAGAAACATGTCTGGTGGTGGCAGCTGGCGAGCAGCCACTCAGCCAAGACACTATTGTTAGGTCGTTTTTCAGGGGGCATCTCTAAGATGCCCTCGGAGTGCATTTTTCATTAAATCCCACACTGGAATCAGTGTGGGTTTAATGTGCTGAAAAGTTTGATACCAAACTTCCCAGTTTTCAGTGAAGCCATTATGGTGCTGTGGAGTTCGTAATGACAAACTCCCAGCACCATAAACTCTTAATGGCATTACTGCACTTACAATGTCTAGGAATTGGTCTAGACACAGTAGGGGTACAGGGCTCATGCACCTGTACCCTCACCATTGGTATAGTGCACCCAGCTAGAGGGGTGGCTGACCTATGCCAAGGCAATGGGTTGTAGGCATGGCACACAGGCATGTGTGCCATGTCAACTCTTCACTTTGCTCTGCACGAAAACACGCAGCCTGCAATGGCAGTGTGTGTATAAAGGTACAGGGCCTCTAAGGGTGGCACAATAAGTGCTGCAGCCCTTAGAGTCCTTACCTGGTCAGTGTGCCCTTGGTACCTATGGTACCCTTTTACAAGGGACTTACATGTGGTCAGAGTTGCCAATTGGGTTTTGCAACAGTACAGTTTAGGGAAAGAACATAGGCCCTAGGTAGCTGGTTGACAGGTACTTCCCAGCACATTAAACCCACACTGATGCCAGTGTGGGATTTAATGCAAAATGCACTCAGAGGGCATCTTAGACATGCCCCCTGAAAAACTACCTAACTAGTGTCCTGGCTGAGTGGCTGCTCGCCAGCTGCCACCACCAGACATGTTTCTAGACCCCTGGGTCGAGAGCCTACCACTCTCGCGGTCCTGAAACAAAGCACATCCTGGGACGAGGTGCCAAGCCTCCTCCCCCAGGATGGGCAGAGTCCAAGAAGGGGAAGCTTCAAAGGCTTGCCGCCTTTGTGAGCTACCCCAGCTGTTTGCTGCTTCCAGCAACTGGCCCCCACCGGTTCTGACCCCCACTTTGGGCGGGAGAATCGACGGGAAAACCAAGTTAGGAGGAAAGGTGTGCTCAGCTTTGCCAATCCCACCCCTCAGGTGGGGGAGGCAAGGTGAGGCACAACTCTGTCTCCGCCATCTTGCAGATGGGGGTCCCGGCCAACCAGAGTGAGACTTATGCCCCCCTCCCACTGGAGGGTGGCATAATAGCGGGTGTACCCACTCCAAGGAAGGGACCCATTGCTCCCAACCTGTACCTACCTGTAAAGTCACTTAATTTAGTATTTAGGGGCAACCCTGAACCTTGCCTCCGCAGACAGAAAGAGAGAAAAAGGTCCGAAGAAGCTGTGCTGAAAGAAGAAGAGGGCGACACCAACTGTCTTGGCCCCAGCCCAACCGGCATGTCCCGACCTCGACTGACTACAGCGAAATCCCTGTGTGTTCTGCAGCCAGCAGCCCCCAAGAACCCGGAGGACCTGCCCTGCCTTCCCAAACCAGACTGTCTCCTGTGAGCACCGGATTTGCTCACCCACAGACTTTGGCTCCGGCCAAATCCGTGAGTCTGAACCATTCTACACCAGACGCCCACGGCCCGAGTGGCCCAATACCACGAGGCGGTCTCCCTGGCGATCCTGACCTGGGATCTGGTGATCCCCGACCTACCTCAAGTCTCCAACCGATGCCTGCAGCCCCTTTCTGGAGGATCCCCCCCGACCGCAACCGGAGCCAGTAAGAGAAACCAGACGCCAAAAGACACCCTTGCACCTGACGTCCCACGGCCTTGGGTGGCCCAACCGACTGTGTCCAGGCATCCCACAACATCCCAACTTACCTCTCCAACCGGTGGTCGCCTCCTGAAGATCTTTGTGCCCAAGCTTGCAGTGTTTGTTCTGACCGGAGTTTCCAAATTTAAACCAACAGGGCTCCTGACATCGATCCAGCACCCTGCACCCGACTGCCCCAGTGCTTCTGTGGGTGCACTTTGTGTGCTATCTCGGATCCCCCTTTGCCCTGACCTAAACCATAGGAGCTTTGCTCCCACATGCTAGTGGCGTGCCCTTGAGCAGCCACCAACCGGAGGCCCCCTACCCCCCATTGGATAACATTGGACCTCAGCACTCTGCACCAGGCAGCCCTAGTGCCGCTGAGGGTGCTTTTTGAGTGCATCTTTGACTCTGGGGGAACCCTTGTTCTAACCCCAGAAGCTCAACCCTCAAGAACGTTTACTTACCTGCAAAACGATAACTCCATTTTTCTCCATAGGATTGCATTGACTGTTTTCCTCTGAAAAACTTCAGTGTTGAGGGTGTTTTGTATGGAAACCTAAGAAACTTTTTTGATAGAAACAGTTTTACTCACCTTTTATCCAGGAAATGTCCCAGTGTGATATCTAGGCATTTCACACGGAGTAGAAAAAGTAATCTGAAAAGTAACTTACAAAGTAATCACAAAGTAATTGCAAAGTAACTAAAAAGTCATTTCAACTGTTTCTGAACATTTGACCCAACTGTAACTGCATTCAATTGTATTACATGAGAAAAGTATTATTTTACTTACCTGCACCAAGTCTGGCTTATACAAAACAATTGGCCAGAGTTCAGTCTTTGTGCGTGTGAAATCATTACTTGCCTGAGTGAGTACAATAAATGCTTAACACTACCCTCTGATAAAGCCTTACTGCTCGCCCACACTACCACAGATAGAGAGTAAGGTATTATCTTTTTTTACCTCTGTAAGCCTTTGGGGATCCACTGGACTCTGTGCACACTATACCTTACTTTGGTATAGTATATACAGAGCCAGCTTCCTACACCACCTTCTTGTGTCGTGTGTCATTTATTAATTACTGTGTATTTGTAAATGTATTGCACTCTTCTGCGTTAAGCCTAAGGCTGCTCGACCACACTACCACCTAATAGAGCACTTCGGGACTGCATAGAAAGCCTCTGTCCACTCATAAGGGAACCCCTGGACTTTTTACACAGTATATCAGATTATTGATATATCACAAAGAGCCAGCTTCCTGCAAATGGGCACTGGTCATTACGAGTTACCCAATTACATAATGGCTTCACTGAAACCTATGGTGTTTGGTATCAAACACCTTGTCTTAAAGCCATACTGATTCCAGTATTGGATTTATTATGCCATGCACCCAGACGGCACCTTAGAGGTTCCCCCGGAACCTAGGAGTCCTCTAGTGTGATGGCCGACTGGTCCTGTCCAGCCTGCCACCACAGACTAATTTCTGACCCCTGGAGGTCAGGAACAACAGCTGCTCTGGCAGGAGGCGTTACCTCCTCCAAGCAGATGGTTAGTGGATCTGCATATCAAGGCCAGAGGCTTCAAAGCTCCTGCCGCCCTTGATATATGACCCAGGCTTCCTCCAGAGTTGGAGACTGTCTCTCCCGGGTCAGAGGCCCATTTGGCACCAGGACAGGCGGGAAATTAGCTATGCAGTAGGCATGTTGCACACACAGGCTAGTTCCACCCCTAAGGTGGGCAACCTGATGTGTTACATGAAGGAAGAGTTCTACCATCTTGTTTTTGGTGGAACTAGGAACTCTGGGACAGGGTTATGCCCACTCCTCACAGGAAGTGGTCTTATAGGGAGTGTAGTGCCCCCAAGGGAAAGTAGTCCATTGCTACTACCCTTCACTCCCCTTAATGCCCCTAAATCTAGTATTTAGGGGAGCCTCTGGCACCGGAGAATCAGAATCGATTGACTCAAGAAGGACAAAGAAAAGACAAAGAAGCAGGAACTCTGGACCTGTGACTGACTTGGTGCCAACCCTGCAACGACTCACCCTGCGCTGCTGTATGACCTCCAAAAGCCTGGGAGGACTTCCAGCCATTCACCAAACAGCCATCATCTCATGTGGAGTAGCACAGCTACTTCCCTGCATCCTGCAGGTACCAAAATGAGAGCTGCAGGGTACCAAACTGCTGATCTTCCGAATCTACGACGCAGCAGCCACCAAGAAGGTGGCTCATGCTCCCAGAGGTCGGCCCGTCTCTCCAGCGCATTACGACACGCTAGACCCACCAGGAGCCCTCCAGCACCAATTCCCGTGGTACAGGTTACCTTGCAGCAGCCAAGACTTCTTGGTGGTCCAATCCGAACACAGATCCCGCAAAGACCAACTAGCCAATGAGGGACGTCAGCACTGCAGAGGCCAGCAGTGAGAGTGGCCCAGCTGTCCTGTTTTGTCCCCTTCTCTATGTCGACCCCCGAAATAAGAGTCTCTGATCACCACAACACCTCAAAGCATCTCTGCACCGAGCCCCAAAGCCAGAGTCCAAGTGAACCGACTGTGCCTATGGGGTCCCGAGGCCCTTAATAGCGAAGCCCCCCCTTCGGATTTAGCTGGATTGGTTCCCCTAGTACCCACCTGCAGCCTCTTTTATAGGAGACAGAAAACTGCAAGAGCTTCCCGCAGCACAACCCCACCGGACAAAGCAACACTGCACACAAGCCTCCCAGCCCGAGCACAGGCGAACGGGTGGTGTCCCTGGGACACAGACCCTCAACACCTGTGCCTTCCTTTGGGTTCAAGCGGACTGGTCCCCCTGCCTCACTTGCACCATCTTTCTTACAGGTACTTTTCCCATTGACTTAAACGGGGCTCCAGATACCGAAAAGCACCTCTGCACTCGGACGCCCCAGAGCCGACCAAGGTGACCTGTTGGTGCTGCCTTGGACTTTGGCCTCTACTTACCTTAAGTTCAGAAGAACAGTCCTGTAAGCCGTTAACAAGTGAATTTATACAGTAAATGTTATCTTCCATAGGCTAACATAACTGCAAATACAGCATTATCTATTTAAATGCTAAAAACCTATCTTAAAAAGTACTTACCTAATCACAAAGATCTTGGTGACTAAAATAATATAAAAATATGTGTCGTTGGGGTCGGATTTCTGTATCGAGTGTGTCCCCCATTTTTTGACTGTGTACAACAAATGCTCAACACTCGTGTCTGATGAGCTTAAAGCTGCTCACCCACAGTACCACTAATAGAGCACTTCTGGATTGCTAAAGCAAGCCCCTGTAAACTAGTAAGGGTTGCCTGGATTCTCTACACAGTGTACTTCGTTTTAGTGCACTATGTAGCGAGCCAGCTTCCTACACATAGGAACCCCTAATACTCCCTCAGCCTTCCATTCTGTCAGTCATGTGCAAAAACGAAGAGCAAGAAATTATAATCACTAGAACCAGCCCAAACTTGTCCATGTAAGCCTCTAATTCCACCTCCTTTCCCTTCAGTTGACACTAGAGGGTGACAAAGCCAGCAGTGTTTACAAAGGATGGGTGGTGGATGTTGGTAATGAGAAACTGTCTTATGATGCATGGGCAGGGCATCAGAATATTAGGTGAACTAATGTTTCATTATATGGAATATTAACATGCCCAGACTAAAGTATGAGGGCCACATAAGCCATTGCAGGTATACCATAACATACAGCATTTGGACCTCTAGCCAAGGGAAAAAGGGTTGCTTTTCATTACAGTAGATTTTATTCTGTTCCAAACAGTATTAAGCAAATAGAAAGTGAAGAAATCCAATGAGAGGGAGATAGAGGCAGGGTTGCCTATGCAAAATGCAAGTGTCCCCCCAATATTAAGGGCCAATATTTGCATTTTTAGAACAATCTCAAATTAACTTTTATATCTGCATTCTTTGTAGGTTTGATTTGTAGGACGCTTGCACCAGTCATGACAAATTATATTCTACACTTAAAGTAGCTTTGGCTAAGCCTCCTTCGAAAAATGGCTTCTTTTGCTCTGGAACTTCCAGTTACTGGCTTGAGACATGGTCTAATTAAATTTGTATCAGCTCTCCGGAGTATTTTAGTCTCACTGTTAACCTACTGGCTGCGACGACCTTCCTATACTGGAATGCATGAATGACTGTTTTACATCTGAAACCAGTTGAAGAGCAGCAAGACATTACTGAGGAGTGAGCGTTGACAAAAGTATCTGAAAAAATGGATGCTACAGAAAAGCAAGCAAACCATTTTTTCCCATGGCATTCATTTTTAAATCAATTTGCCAGTTTTTGCTCCCCAGTGGTGAAGGGCAACAAAAACAAGGTGTTTGATGGAATGCTTGAATTAATCTCAGCCATTGGCAATTGCTCTGGCTGCGTGCCAATCCATTCTTATCCTTTATCGACCACTGTGCCACCACAGTTTGGACACAACCATATGCAAACCAGCCTGACCCTGCTACAATGGGAACAGTCCAGCCCGAAGTGCCAGGACAGGTCCGGTCCAAACAAAAACTGGCAAAGCCAGAAGGCTTGATGTTTGTTTGGCACAAACAACCTCGATTCACAAGCCATACACGCATCAAACCTATTGGCCCAGCAAATGTTTTTTTTTATCGGATGGGAGCAGAGGCTGGTACAGAACAAGTTACCTAACTTCAGTAACACCTTTTCTGGTAGAGACTCTAACTGCAGATTCCTCACCTTTTGAATACCTCCAGGTGTCAGACTGAATCCTGAAACTTTTGCACAGAGATGGCACCGGAAGAGATGGAGCCAGGGTGAATGGAGGCACCCGTGGCGTCTTTGGACAGGGGCAGATCTGGCTGGTGTTGAGGGTGAGCCCGCCAATGATAACCCAGAAGGGCACCTTTTGGCTCGGTGGGGTCTGAAGACACACTCAGTCTGTAGCCCAAAGATGGCATGCATGGTATCATAAATATCTGTGATCTGGGCAGGCGTCACTCTGGCACCAGAAAACTTGAGGGAGCGCAGAGCGAGCCCTGAAGCCGGCTCCACAGGGAGGGCGGGAGCGGTTCCTGGAAGTGCACAATGTTGAGAACGTGAAGCGAAAAATCACTTAGACGATTGCTTCTTGTGCTTTTTAGACTTGCGTGACTTTGGTGAAAAGGTCTTAGAGCAGGAAGATGATCATCCATGGGAACGGGCAGAGATAGTCAACATGAGCGAAAATAGCACTGAGCCTTCTTTAGCCTCACCGTCAGGAGTTTCAACAACTGTTTGCCAATGACCTTCACATGTATCGACCTGCACTCAACGCAGGCCTTGGCGTCTTGTCCTGACCCCAAGGTACCAGAGACAAACCAAGTGCAGATCGCGCACAGACATCGGCCTGTGGCAGTCCATGCAAGACTTGAACCCTCAAGGTTTGGCAGGGGACATGATGTCCTAGCACACTGGGAGCAAAGCTAAAAAATGTCAACAAAGTTGAAAAGCTTGGTCAAAAAATGACTGAGGTAGCTCTCCGGGTCCGCACTGTTGGCCCAGAATGAAAGTAATTTCAGCGTGCTGGATGATACCCATATAGGCACAAGATGTTACTTCTGACGCAAATGACACTGAATTGACCACCACCACCTACCGGCACGCAGAGGTACTGCTCAAGATTTTCTAGATCCAATCTGATGCCTTTTAATATTCTATGGTGAGCAATCTGCAGTTAGAAGTCTATATCAGAACTAATATGTACTAATGCTTGCATCAAATTAACAAAGCAGACAGTTGTCAAACATTTCCCACAGTTCACATTTTAAACAGCACAAAATTGCATTATAGTTCAAAACACATACTCAATTGACATTCTAGCATCAAAAGTTTACCTTCACTACATGGCACAGTTTCTGCATTAGCGCTGGGACTGAACTAACATCATAGTCGTGGAGGCGTAATGTGTATCCAAACGTTTTACCATATTCAGTCAATAAATCTAACATCATAAGGCAGTTGTCTTTTTGCGATCGAAGAAGCTTAACAAACTGGGCAGCTAAGGCTTTGAGGCGCTCCATTTCCGTCAGTGTTAGAATTTTCTCCTCCCCACATTCTAAAACCTAAACAGTAAAGTTACATCATCAACTTTATTTCGCACCTCAAAGATGCATAAAAGTAGACATAATAAAAAGCATTATTACATTTGATAAACCGATCATGAGTACAATGCAGATTACAATCAGAATCAAATAGCAGCAATCATGAATTAAAAAACAAGTGCAATCAATTAAAACAATAGTCTTTAAGATTCGATAGGTAATTTACTAAAAACCTTGCGAGTTCTCACAGCGGCCAATAAAAAGTAAGCAAGTGCATAGCAAACCAGTAGGGTTTCTAATTGGTAAAATAAGAAAAGGGATAAGACTGGATTATGGAAGGAAAATTGCCTTAAAAGTGGGATAATCTTCCTCTCTGCTTTATACAAAGGGCAGAAGAATGAAGAATAGTAAGTGTGAAGTTGATTGGGTCGCCTTATTGTTACACGGGCAGGGCGGTAAGTGACTTATAGAAAATAAATTATACGGATGGCCCAACATTAACGGAATAAAATTCAATCGAAATCTGGTCAGGATAAAACTATGCTGGTTGTTCTTGACAAACCCTAAATACGAATGAGAATAATTGGGCATCTGCAGAATGCTTTCAAAAAACTTTACAGGTTGTTTCTCTCTTTGGCTATCCCACCTATCACGAATAACTTTCGTTAAGTAAATGGCCTTCAATCTAGATTTAGTAAAGTGTTCACAAAGGGTAGGAGTGTCATATAGGAAAGCAAGACCCAATGAAGTTAAGGTTTGCCTGACATACGAAAGCCATGGGATTTTGTGGACATGAGCCATGTTCAGGATATATTTCAAGATTTTCTGGTTCAAACCCACAGTGCCCCTTTTCCATGCATCTACACTAAGAGTGACCCCTGTTTTTTTAAAGATTTCCTGGAAATGCCTTACCCAAGTGTCTTCGTCGATGTGTACCTCTAAGGAGGGTCCACCACTATCTTTCAAGAAAGGCGCGTTAATTACTTTCCAAAAGGCGGTGCTAACTCGGAGGGCTGAGGCTTGCTTTAAATTATCCCAGGCTTCCAATTTAAGCTGTCTCAATCTGCTTTCTCTTACTCGTTTATAGATTTTTCTCAGCTCACAAACATGCTCTTTATCTCTGGGTAATGTTTTGAGGGTCTTACGCAAGTTTGCAGAAGCCAGGGAGCAATTCTGATTGAGCCACCTGTGCGGAGTACTCTCTCAAGAAGGTGTCGAGTGAATCAGCTGTAGTTTTAGGTAATTTAATAGCTTACTAAACGCATTTGTTACCTCAACTTGATTTGCAGAAGGATCCGGGCAGGTTTTAATGTTCTCCTGGTTCACCAAAAATGAAACTTGTAAAAAGAGTGGCCACATTGACCTTGTCCCACTTTAAAGTGAAACCATTATTTCTAGCAAGGGTTGGTTTTGATACTTTAGTACCATTGCGATTTTTTGAATCCTGCCATAATAAGGCACAAGATAGCATGGCGTGGTGGCTAAATTCTGTGAAATATGTCTGTAGATTGGTTAAACTTAAACTAAGGATATCAGAGGAGATAATGTAATCTATTGTGGATGAGTATTCACCTCTATAAGAAGTGGGGGGAAATTTCCCCATCAGTGGATCTAGTTCATTGAGTATTTTGAGTTGCCACTTCATTAAGATACTATTTAAAACATTCCCTTGAACGTCATGGTAAAATGGGGAATAGGGACACCCCTTTGGTCTATGATCCCACATAGATCCTCAGTGTCCCGGGAACATATCTTTATATTAAAATCGCCCATCCAGATAAGTTGTATAGGTTTAGGGTGGACTCTGCTAGGTCCTCCATTAAGTTATCTAAGTGCAGGAGTGCAGTCTCAGGGTTTTGAAAGTTATTGTAGTAATTCACTAGTAATGGGTCCCATATTTCGTTCCCTTTAATAACCAGGATATGAAAGTAAGGTGAAGTATTTATAAATCTTAAAACCTTGAAAGCGACCACGTTAGACATCAATGTAAGTAAACCTCCCTTGGGCCTGCCCCCTAAGGAGGGCAAGGCTGCAGTTTGGAAAGACCGACATCCATTGATAAAAATAGGGGCTATCTCCCAGGTTTCTTGTATACTAATAATCTGAAAATCGGCCAGGGCAGTAAGCCACTCCTCGTTGTTCCGCATGTTATTATAGCCTGCTATGTTCCATGTCAGAAGGGAGTAAACTAAGTTGTGTGCTCCCAAAGTATAGACATTCGTGACTTCATTGGAAGGGCCTAAGATATGTGGGTCCACACAGCTCAGGTGTTCTGTTTCCCCGTGATGACCGTATAGCGCCGTTTGTCTCAACCCCTTCAGTCACTATTCGAGATAACATCTGGAGACTCTGATTTATAACTTCATGTCAGTCGCAAAAATCCAACCCCGAGAGTGGAGCGAACCTGTTATATGTACCCAGTTACATGTTGTTGTTCAGTGAAGGCCTGATAACATTTATCGGGATTTGGTGCAGTGACTAGAGCCTTTTCGCGGTGAATGATCTGCGCTTTGTAGAAAAAAAAACAGAGGTACCGGAAAGATATTTTTTGCTAATTTAGGGGCTGACATGGGCTGAGAAAGTAAGTCGCTTACAAGCTGTGGACAATCAAAGTTTAATACGACACAATCACCCTCATATTTCTTTGGTGACAGACCAACCCATGGGATTCTCCCCGCCATTAACAAATGGTTCTGAATTCAGTACCCTGGCCTAGTGTAGTTGCATAAGGATAAGTTACTTACCTGTAATCCTAGTTCTCTTCCAGGGGTATCCTCATCAAAGTCATAAGCACTGAATATTCCCGCCCACGTGCGGGGACCCCGGAAATATAAAAATTATATATGGAAATCACATATATACAGCTCTACATATATGCATATACATATATCATTTTTTCTCATACCAATGCAGCTCTCAATAGGAGGCTAAACAATGTAATTACACACATAAAAAACTACTTTTGCCAATATATAAAAACACCAGAGGACAATTAGTACTTGAACTCGGTTTTTTAATGAGCAAAATACTCAAATAGTAAAAACTGCAAAATAAGTAGACATTGTTAGCCTACAGGCTGCATTGTAAACCAATAGCATAGAAAATGAAAACATTTTCAACAAAAACTGGCACCGTGCCTTTAAGGCAGCCATGACCCCTAGCTTCCCATCATGCCTCAGGGGTGACAGTTAGGTCAGTTGTTCTTTGCATAACCCTGAAGGTCAGGGCACAAAGATTCCTTTAACACTTTAGAAAATCTCTCATTTACCTGGGGAGGCGGGTGGGTTGCTTATGACTTTGATGAGGATACCCCTGGAAGAGAACTAGGATTACAGGTAAGTAACTTATCCTTCTCTTCCAGGGATCCTCATCAATAGTCATAAGCACTGAATAGAATAGCAAGCCCATCAACCACCTGCAGGTAAATGAGAGTAAAGTGACCCAACACAAAGAAACATAACAGCCGAAATCAGCTGTTGAACAGATTCCTCAAGGAGGCCTGGCCCACTTGGGTGTCTGCTCTGGTGTCTGATTCCAGACAGTAGTGCCTCGTAAATGTATGGACGGACCTCCAAGTTGCCGCCTTACAGATTTCAGACATGGGCACATTTTGAAGAAAAGCAGTAGTAGCCGCTTTTCCTCTAGTAGAATGCGCTCTGGGAGTAAACCCCAGGAGCTTCTGCGCTAATTGATAAGCAAGCTTGATACATGAAACTATCCATCTGGAGATGGAGCGCTTTGAAGCTGCGAACCCAGATCTGATCGACCCATAGTTAACAAATAGTTGATCAGATTTTCTTATAGATTTGGACCGATCCAGATAGAATTTTAAAACCCTTTTGAGGTCCAGAGAATGCAAAGCCCTCTCAGCTGGAGTGGAGGGATTGGGAAAAAAGGTGGGTAGAGAGATGGTCTGATTCACATGAAAATCCGACACCACCTTTGGAAGGAAAGAGGGGTGCGTCCTCAACACAACCCTGTTAAGATGGAAGACTGTATAGGGTTCTTTGGAGCAGAGCGCCTGTATTTCACTCACTCTGCGAGCTGACGTGATCGCTACCAAGAAAGCCGCCTTCCAAGAAAGATGCTGTAAGGTTGCTTTGTGTATGGGTTCAAAAGGCGGACCCATCAATTTTGATAGCACCAGGTTAAGCTCCCAGGGTGGTGAAGGAGGTCGTACCGGAGGATAGACCTTCTTTAAACCCTGTAAAAAATCCTTAACAGCCTGTAACTGGAAGAAGGAAGGTTGAGAAGCTGAACGCCTATATGCAGTTATAGCTGCTAAATGCACCTTAATGGAAGAAAACTTCAAACCTGCTTTCGCCAGATAAAGTAGGTAAGGAAGGATGACCTCTTCCTGACCTTTGATTGGGTTACAATTGTTCTGCATACACCACATGTAAAACCGTTTCCACTTGCATGCATACGAATGCCTCGTGGACGGTCTTCTTGCTTCCTTCAAGATGGACATGCATTCCTGCGGTAGTCCTAAGTGGCCATACTGGAGGACCTCAGGAGCCATGCCGCCAAGTTCAGTGAGGGAAGGTTGGGATGATGAATCCTCCCGTTCATCTTGGACAGCAGGTCCGGTCTGCACGGCAGCCTCTTGTGAGGACACTCTGATAGGTGCAGAAGGTCCGGGTACCACCATTGTCTCGGCCAGTCCGGGGCAATTAGTATCATCCTCGTGCACGAATGGGACAGCTTGGTCACCACCTTCGGGATCAGCGGAAGGGGTGGAAAGGCGTACACAAATGCCCCTGACCAGTCTATCAAAAGGGCATTCCCTTTCGATCCTGGTCGGTAGAACCGTGAGGCGAAGTCTCGGCATTTGGCATTTTCAGTCGTCCGCGAAGAGGTCGATGGTGGGACGACCCCATGTCTGGAAGATGTCTTCGACGACCTCGTCGTTGAGCACCCAGTCTTCTCTGTCTTCGAAGTGACGGCTGAGTGCATCCGCTCTCACGTTCTGTTCTCCTGGCAGGTGGACTGCTGTGACTGCCAGATTCCGAGCCAAGAGCCAATGCCAGAGTGCTTGAGCTTCCAGGGAAAGTGTGCGTGAACGAGTTCCCCCTGTTTGTTCAGGTAGTACATGGTGGTGGTGTTGTCCGTCTGTACTAACACTGAGGTTGCCTGAATCGAGGGGAGGAAAGCTTTGAGGGCTAGGTGTACTGCTCTCAGCTCTAGCATGTTGATGTGATAGGATCGCTCCTTTGGAGACCACAGTCCTTGAGTCTGGAGAGAACCCATGTGGGCTCCCCAACCCTGCAGCGAGGCGTCCGTGATCAGTGTCTGAGCAGGTGGAGGTTGATGGAAAGGAACTCCGACTTGCAAATTTTGTTTTCTCATCCACCAAGGTATGGAAGCTCGAGCCGCGTTTGATGGACTTATTTTTTCGTCCCAACGAGCGGTCTGCTGGTCCCACTTGTCCTCCAGATCCTGCTGAAGAGGACGCATTCGTAGTCTGGCATTGGGAACCAGGAAGATGCAGGATGCCATCGACCCTAGCAGGGAGGCAATCCGACGCACAGGCAGTTTTCTGTTGCGCAGAACCAGCTGGCATTTCTGTATGAGGGAACACTGTCTCTCCTCCGAAGGAAACACTTTTCCTACCGTGGAGTCTAGCAGAGCTCCTAAAAATGTATTTTCTGTGTTGGCTGTGAAGTTGATTTGACGAAATTCACATGCAGGCCCAGCCGGTGACACAGCTCGAGACAGCTCAAGAAATGAATCCTCACACTGTCTGGGGAAGGACCTTTCAACAGCCAGTCGTCCAAGTACGGGTATACGAAGGCGCCCCTGCGGCGCAGTGCGGCTGCCACCACCGCCATGCACTTCGTGAACACTCTGGGGGCTGACTTCAACCCGAAGGGTAGAACCTTGAACTGGTAATGAGCGGATCCCACTAGGAATCTCAGGTACTGTCTGTGATACTGATTGATCGGAACGTGAAAATATGCATCTTGCAGATCCAGCGAACACATCCAATCCCCTGTCTGAGATGTGGATATATTTGATGGAGAGCCAACATGCGAAACTTTTCCTTTTTATGGATAGGTTGAGTGATCGCAAGTCCAGAATGGGTCTGTACTCTGCTTTTTGGCCTTTTTTCTTCACCAAAAATATCTTGAGTAAACCCCTTTTCCTCTTTGAGATACTGGCACCCTCTCGATGGCTGACTTTCTGAGAAGGGTGGCAACCTCTTTCTGCAAGAGTTTTAACTGGTGACACGACGGAGGAACTGGAGGGATTGATGGTGGGCGATGTTGAAAACGTAGAGAGTACCCATTCTGCAACGTGGCTAGTACCCACCGATCCTTTGTGATAGCTCGCCACTCTTTGAGATGATCTGCGATACTTCCCCCACCGGAGTGGTGAACGGCGACAGGGGAAGTGAGTGTTCATTGTTTCGACGGCGTCTTGGCGGAATTGTTGCCTTGTTGCTGGTTTCTTCCTCCTCTGGAGGAGCGTCTGCCCCGATACTGCGTTTTTGCTGGCCTTGCTGATCCTGATTTTTCTGCCAATGAGGGGTTTGAACCCTCTGTTGGGAGGATCGTCTATTGTAAGGACGGAATCTCTTACGGAATTCCTTTCTTTTCTCCAGGCCCACCGCTTTAAGCGTGTCCAGTTCCGTTTTCATCCGCGTCATCTCTTCATCCGTGTGAGTCCCGAACAAAGAGGAACCAGAGAACGGAAGATTGAGGATGCGTGACTGCGCTTCTGGCTTGAGTGCTGTAAGACGTAGCCATGATGTTCTCCTTGCGCATACCCCATGAGCATAAGCATGTGCCGAAAGGGTAGCTCCATCCGCCGCAGCACTGATGACCTGGTTAGACACCTGACTGCCCTCTGTTAAGATTTCTTCAAAATCTTTACGGTCTTCCTGCGGCAACTTTTCAGTGAATCTCTGTAGTGAGTCCCACAGAGATCTGTCGTAGCGGCCCAGGAGTGCCGCTGCATTGGAGACCTTCAACATGGAGGCCGAAGTGCCACAAACCTTCTTTCCCCAGGAATCCTGCACCTTGCTCTCCTTGTCTGGTGGGACAGTAGAGGAGGATGCCACCGCATGAGTCTTCTTTGCCGCCGCAATTACGACTGAATCCGGAGGAGGGTCAGCCCTGAGGAAGAGCGGATCGTCCTCTGGTGAACGGTACTTTTTAAGATCCTCGCTGGGGCGGTCTTAACACTCGCTGGCGTGAGAAAGATATCCATCACTGGCTCTATGATGCCTGGTACCAAGGGAAGCAGAGGTTTAGCTGCTGCTCTTTGGTGTAGAGTCTAAAAAATCACAGAGGACTTGCTTTGACGAGTTGGCATAGGGATACCCAGCTTTACAGCTCCTCTGCCAAGAATGTCCTGAAAAGTGTAGATGTCGTCCACCGGAGAGACCCTCGACGGTGGACTGTTCGTCAAAGTAGGCGAATAGTCTCTATGGGATGTATGAGTGGAAGAAGAGGACGGAGTAGGCGATCTGTGTGCTCTCCTCCTGCTTCTTGATCTAGACCTCCTCCTGTGTGAGCGCACCGGTGTGCGGCTGCGAGCTCTTGTTCTTGAAGGAGATCGCTCTTTATTCTGAGTTAAACGAGCCAACGGGATCTGTTCTGAGGGCTCGAGTAATTCCTGTCCGTAGCCCAGTGATGTAGAGGCCTGTGCCATCGTGGTGATAAATGGATGGAAGGCGATCTGTGGCTCTCTCTTTCCTTAGGAGACTGCACAGGAGGCGTGAAGCTCAGCTCTTCATGCCTTGTTGGAGAATCTTGGTGACCCCTGACACTGGGCTGGTGGACGTCGAGATAACCACCTCCGGGGATCTGGACGAACCTGAAGGTGACGAAGACAGGCTCACTGGAGGTGAGGCGTCTCCAGAAGGGCGCTTGGACGTTGACCTGGAGCGTCTAAGCGTCGACTGCCCTCTCAACGGAGACGTATGTCTCGACGTTGACTTTCTTCTCTTAGAAAGTGGACTTCTCGGCGACGAACGTCTCTCCAACACTGGTGCAGTGTCCTGCTTTGACACTCCCTGCACCCTTTCAGGAGATTGTTGTCTCGACGTCGACCGGCGTTGGACTGCCGGCGACGGAGGTCTTGGTCTCGACGCTGAAGATCCACTCGGCGGAGTCATCCGCCTCGACGGCGTGGAATGATGGATCGACCTTAGAGTCTGCTTCGACGCCGAAGGAGGTGTCCTGTGTCTCGACGCCGAAGATCGTTGCTTTGATCCCGGCGGAGATCTGTGTCTCGACGTCGATCGCCGATGAGGAGGCGACGACGGAGAGATGCGCCTCGACGTCGATCGCCGCTGATGAGACGGGGAGATGTGCTTCGACGTCGATCGCCGTTGATGAGGCGACGACGGAGCGCTGTGCCTCGACGTCGATCGCACCTGCGACGACGGAGCGCTGTGCCTCGACGTCGATCGCGCCTGCGACGACGGAGCGCTGAGCCTCGACGTCGTACACCCACCCGGCGCCGACGGAGACCTGTCTCTCGACGTTGAGCGCCGCCTGGTTGACGTCAACGGAGGACCTGTTACCTTCGTCGACGAAGATTTCGTAGTCGAATGATGATGCGCCGGCATCACCGAAGTCTTCAACGCCGATTTCTTCGTCGCCGATTTCTTCGACGTCGATACCGACGCCCGACGGAGAACAGGTCGGGACTTTTCCTCTCGACGTCGACCGAGTTCTCCTCTTCTTCTGCCTCACAGGAGACCTACCTCTTTCAGAGAGGCCATAGAGACGGATCCTGTCCCTCTCCTTGATAGTCCTTCTTGATAACTTCTTACAATGCTGGCAGTTGTCAGAAGAGTGGGACTCGGGGAGGCAGAGAATACACACAGGATGTGTATCTGTTCTGGCCGCCTTCTTGCCACATGACGGGCAAGGATCGAATAAAGAAGGCATTTCCAAAAAATAAACCTTTTCTGAAACACAAAAAGGAGCTACTTGCACTCTAGGACCAAAAGACGTCGAGTGAAAGTAGAAAAACTAGATTTATATAGATATTTTTTGACAGAAAGTCAAAAAACAAGAGCTGAAAATCCAGGGTCCTGACTGAAGGAGCCGGAAAGAACAACTGACCTAACTGTCACCCCTGAGGCATGATGGGAAGCTAGGGGTCATGGCTGCCTTAAAGGCACGGTGCCAGTTTTTGTTGAAAATGTTTTCATTTTCTATGCTATTGGTTTACAATGCAGCCTGTAGGCTAACAATGTCTACTTATTTTGCAGTTTTTACTATTTATGAGTATTTTGCTCATTAAAAACCGAGTTCAAGTACTAATTGTCCTCTGGTGTTTTTATATATTGGCAAAAGTAGTTTTTTATGTGTGTAATTACATTGTTTAGCCTCCTATTGAGAGCTGCATTGGTATGAGAAAAAATGATATATGTATATGCATATATGTAGAGCTGTATATATGTGATTTCCATATATAATTTTTATATTTCCGGGGTCCCCGCACGTGGGCGGGAATATTCAGTGCTTATGACTATTGATGAGGATCCCCTGGAAGAGAACCAGTGCCGTTCTTTGGCCAGAAGCTGAACGGTGGATTCACTTTGGGAAGGACTGAGTACTGGAGCATTTATCAAAACAAGGACAAATGGGACAGGTGGCAGGTTAAGGGTTCGGTGCTTAAGTTCCCAATAGTTCTGCGTGGGTACGCTGTGAGTGTGGTTAGAGTGAGTATAAGTGATGTCGCCACAACCCTTCGTTGGCTTGATGGGAACTAGTCTATTCCCAGGTAGAGGACCTGATAGTGTTTGGAGTGCTACGATCCCACCTGGTTGTATAGTAGGTGCCGAGACAAGACCAGGGTTAACCACCACTGGGGAACTACCAATCTGAGGATGCAAAGTTCAGACAATGGGGGGGGGGTCATTAGTAATTAACAAGAGGTGGTTAATAGAAGAGATTTCCTGAGAAGGAGCTCTGTGAGAGTTTACTAACTCTTGGAGTTTCAGTTCGATGTTGTCCAAACAAAGCAGAATAGGTATTAACATTTTAGATAATCTAGCGCAAATGTCCTCAGGAGGGGCTGGCGTCCGCGACAGATCAAAATTGTCTGCACCAAACTCAGCGCTGGTTTGAAATGGTTTTGATTTCCTTGGTTTCTTTGGTTTAGAAGGAGGAGGTTCGGTATAAGGTCCTTTCTTCCTCTTGCCCTTAGTGGTCGATGGAAAGGTAGACTTCACTGCACTCGGTGGTCAACAGGCAAAGGGGTGTCATTTACGGGTGCCATTGGGAACATGTTACTGCACCCACTAATGCCCTGGCTAGCAATTTTAGCAATGGGCTCATTAGCTGCATCGGTAAGCCAACCTTCAGACCCAACCTGAGCACCGTCCCCCAAAGAAAGTCTACGCTCCGCTATAGGGATCTCCTTAGAAATGGCATTGGACGCTTTGGTTGAGAACCAGTCAATGGTGGATATAGATAACCCTGGGGTAGATATAGAAATTTGTTTTTTTCTTACCCATCGTAATGCCGGTATCAGGCTGCACCGGGCAGGCCAGATGTCAAAAGTTAGTGGGGTGGACCAGCCCAGCCTTTTCCGGGCTCCGACTGGTGTGGACGGGCCAGCCCTTGGCCCGGGCGCGTACCACGCCGCCGGTCCGCGATGCGCTTTTAAGCGCGAATCCAGGAAACAGGAAGCAGTGGCAGGGGGAGATGGGATTTGAAGTCCTATCCCCAGCGGTGCTTGATGGAAGTGCACGGCTCTCCCCCCCAGCAGTCAGGCAGGCAAATACCAAAGTTACATCAATTTTAGGAACTTTTTACTAATCAGAGCAAAGACAAGTTCAAAAACATTGACTTAAATGCATTTTAGATGGATTAGATTGTTATACCACCTGCCTTCGCTATTATAAGTGTTGGCAGGTATAAGAGATGTATGGAGCATCAGTCCCATACAGACAAATTAGTGCAAAAGAATAAGATAACCATTCTAGTCAGCGTAAATGCATGTTACTGACCTATTATGCTAACATCTGTACTTGAGCTTCACTAATGTGTACAGCCACCTCCAGCCTAGTAAATAGTACTGGAAAATTAGTTGAAGTTAAACAACGAAAGGATAGATACAAGTGTCACTTATGCTCACCACTGACCCACCACCTCTACATACATTAATTATCTCCGACTACTTGGATTCTTATCCACTGCTGACTACGAGGATACTAAATTAATTAGGTGTAGGGCTGTGGTGATTAAGAAATATGGGCTGTGGGAACTAATGGAAGGGACCAAGAGAAACCGCACACAGCTGCAACTGGGGGAGCGGGAGGGGGGCATATGCCTCACTCTGGTTGGCTCGGTCCCCCCATCTGCAAGATGGGTGGGGATTGAGAGTTGTGCTTCATCTCGCCTCCCCCACCGGAGGGGGTGGGGTTGTCAAAGGTGGGCACACCTTCCTTCCTCACTTGGTTTTCCCACCAAAAGTAAGGGTCAGAACTGGTGGGGACCAGTTGCTGGAAGCAGCAAAATGCCTGGGGAAGCTCACAAAGGCGGCAAGCCTTTGAAGCTTCCCCTTCGTGGACCCTGCCCATCCTGGGGGAGGAGGCTTGGCACCTCGTCCCAGGATGTGCATTGTTTCAGGCCCCCGAGAGCGGCAAGCTCTCGACCCAGGGATCCAGAAACATGTCTGCCTGGACACTAGTGTTAGATCATTTTTCAGGGGGCATCTCTAAGATGCCCTCTGTGTACATTTTTCATTAAATCCCACACTGGCATCAGTGTGGGTTTAATGTGCTGAGAAGTTTGATACCAAACTTCCCAGTTTTCAGTAAAGCCATTATGGTACTGTGGAATTCGTAATGAAACTCCCAGCACCATATACTCTTAATGGCATTACTGCACTTACAATGTCTAAGAATTGGCTTAGACACTGTAGGGGCACGGGGCTCATGCATCTGTACCCTCACCACTGGTATAGTGCACCCAGCTAGGGATGTGTGCCATGTCGACTCTTCACTTTGCTCTGCATCGAGACACGCAGCCTGCAAGGGCAGTGTGTGTGTGTAAAGGTACAGGGCCTCTAAGGGTGGCACAATAAGTGCTGCAGCCCTTTGAGGCTTTCCCTGGCCACAGTGCCCTTGGTACCATTTACAAGGGACTGACCTGTGGCCAAAGAGTGCCATTGGGTTCTCTTAATGCAGTTTTAGGGAAGGAACATAGGCCCTGGGTACCTGTTTGGCAGGAACCCAGGGCACACTGAAAGTACATCAACATCAACAGTTTGGCAAAAAGTGGGGGTGACCATGCAAAAAGAGGGCACTTTCTTACAGCCCACACCTGGGATATAGTGCCCCCTGCATAAGGGCAGGTAGAGGGGTGACCTTCCTCTATCTTAGGCAGTGTTAGCTGGCAAGGCACACAGATCGTGTGCCATGTCGACTTGGTCAGTTTTTCACCTCACAAGGGCATGCCAGTTGCAGGGGCAAGTGCAGTGGCATGGTCCTAGTGAGGGTGCCCCAGGGGACCCTCGTCATCCTCCAGGCCCTAGGTACCTAGGGTACTACTTACTAGGGAATTATAGGGTGACAGAAGTACCAATTGTGGACATGTTTTTAGGGAAAGAACACTGGTACTGGGAACCTGGACAGCAGGGACCCAGTAATCTACAGTCAAAGTTGCATCAAAAGCTAGGCAAAAAGTGTGTGTGTGTGGTGGGGGTACTGCAACAGAACCCCATTTTCTCACAAATAGTGAAAAGTGTCTGCATTGTTCCGGAGGTGCAACCAGGTCCTGGCCTCCACCAGTACCAGAGGTCAGTCATTGTTGCTGGTGCGAGATCACACCATCCCTATCAGAGGCCATAAAGTCCTGCTCATACTAGTTCGCATTCCCTGCCTTTGTAGAAAAAGAATAGCCATAACTCATAAAAGGAGAATTTATCGAGAAACAACGAGAGCATTCTTTGTCATAACTTGAAGTGCCTGCACGTCCAAGGCATGTTCCCCTACAAGAGCTATTTTTTAAAAAAAATAAACTAGTCTTACCTTGCCAAGTCATTGTTGAATGAATGGATTCATTAAACTGGTGAACTGTGAACTCCAAAAAAGAAAATCCTGAAGTTAACTTACTGACCCAAGGAAATTTTACACCCTCTCTGACCTCACATCAGCAAGTCAATTCATTTTACTTACCAGGCTTCACGGGAGAACACTGACTTTTTCTAAATTTTCGAGCAGCCCACAAAAAGATAACATGTCAATTAAGCAGCCATCTTAACATTCATTCCATCGGCTGATAAAGCTTGACCTTTTTTTTAAAACTTATTTTGTGGTGTCACCAATGCATTATTCCATTTTATTAACACCGTTTGGACCTCACGTTTGTCATATGCTGTACTTTTACGAGAAACAACGAGAGCATTCTTTGTCATAACTTGAAGTGCCTGCACGTCCAAGGCATGTTCCCCTACAAGAGCTCTTTTTAAAAAAAAATAAACTAGTCTTACCTTGCCAAGTCATTGTTGAATGAATGGATTCATTAAACTGGTGAACTGTGAACTCCAAAAAAAGAAAATCCTGAAGTTAACTTACTGACCCAAGGAAATTTTACACCCTCTCTGACCTCACATCAGCAAGTCAATTCATTTTACTTACCAGGCTTCACGGGAGAACACTGACTTTTTTCTAAATTTTCGAGCAGCCCACAAAAAGATAACATGTCAATTAAGCAGCCATCTTAACATTCATTCCATCGGCTGATAAAGCTTGACCTTTTTTTTAAAACTTATTTTGTGGTGTCACCAATGCATTATTCCATTTTATTAACACCGTTTGGACCTCACGTTTGTCATATGCTGTACTTTTATATGAATTGACACCGTTTTATATGCATTACAGGCTGCGATGTATGCTAATATAGGTAATGTTTGAATATTGACTGGGGTATTTTGTGTGCGTTCTTTCAGTGTAAGAGCATTAAGCCTGAAATTCAAGCTTAGAAATAAATGCCATTTTCTTTGCTTTACTTTGACAAAGCTGATGGAGTGTTGGGTGTATAAAACTGCTACATCTTCGGTTGCTTCAGCTAAATGGCAATTTTCCATTTACTTGCTGAATATTAGCAGTGGCTGCAGTTCAGCTCTGGAGGATAACTCCGTAACGAGCTTCAGCAGCTAAGAGGAAGCAAAGAAATAAAATAATATTTTGGTGATGTTTTCAAGATTAGCATTGCTTTCAATTTGGTGCTGCAGACAAAATTTCGACCAATTAAGCCCCCCCCCCCCCCTCCCCCCCCGAGCTCCACATAAATAGGAAGAAAAACTTAACCATAAATTGGGATGGCCACAGAGAGGAACCAGTAGCTAAGAGAAATGTCAATTATGACACCAATTTGAAGACCCTTTGATCAACAAGTATGCAGGATCATAATATGACTTCACAACAAACTACACCATAATAAAAAAATGCTGCAAGGTAACTACGCAGTTTTTTCAATTTGAGGATGTGTCATTAATAATGTTTGGGGTGTATCTTTTATTCACAGTATCATCTGGAATTGCTGAGGTGTTAATTATTATGAAGGTACTTCCTACTCGCATGATTTGGGGATGAACAGCACATAATAAACAATTATAATACAACACCAAAGTTTGTGTGCACACGGTTTTATGGAATTTGGCAGGACTACATTATCATTCCCCTATAATAGCGAGAGATTCAGACATGTTTGGCAGATTCTAAACACCCCATCACTACTGTAAGTGCAGTTTAGAGGTAGGGTAGTACATTCTCCATTTCTCTACAAAGGTCAGTTATAATTTCCTATGGGACGTAGTGCAAGAACACACCAGCACCTAAAAATGGTGGGGGTTCTCAATTCTTTTACATTTATTACACATTTGCATTGATTCTTGCCTACCAATTCTTCCTAAGTCTTGAGCTCAGCTAGCTGTACCATAGGTTGAGACAGGGATACTTTAAGAAGTACTTTTGATTTACCTTTGTGAGATCCCACCTACCAAGGGTATTGTAGGAGCTGAATCAAAGTACATTTAAGTCTTCTTGGACCACTTTCCAAATTCAGAAATTCAGAGTGCGAGGTAAGTAGTTTTTTTCCATCAAAAAACTCACTCACAAAAAAAATTGCATTACAATCAAGTCACAATTAATGCTGTGGTTGGAGACAAACCAAACTACACCTTTGGCTCTTCTACACCTCACCACCGAAAATGACTTATTTCCCTCCTCTGCCTTCATGCATGTCAAAGCATCCCAGATCATCAAATTTCCTTCCAAGCCCACAAACATACTGATCAACTCATGTAAAAATACTGCAATAAAACATTGAGCTTCCCTAGTAAGAAGACCAGGAACGGATGGATCAAAATGCACAGCTAACGTGGAAAATTGGTCTAAATTTCAAGTACCAGAAGTAAACCTTCACCTGGACAAACTAAAAATCAGACACTCAATTCTCAACTCCAGCAAAGAGCACTTAAGTCGGTCTGCTTTTTTGGGGTTTCATAAGAAGTGGGAGGCAAGTCTGAGACAGACACATTGATATAGATTTATTTTTGCCCTGGCCTTTCTTTTCACAACTCATAACGCAAAACATTTGCACATTTGTTTTCAAATTAAGTGCCCAAAAAGTAAATGCATTATGTAGGTCTTCTATGACATGGAGTCACCTAGTAACCAAATCTTTAATCCATACAAATCTATGAATCCTGGATGACCCAGTCAACTGGAGTTAAAAAGAAAACCCTGCTTCCACCCGCCACATGTTCGGTCTCAAATGAGACAGGGGCTGGCAAAATTCCTTTCTGTAAATTCAAACATTCTGCGTTAGTCATGACATTTTGACAGCATCTGCTGGTACTACAGCACTGCAGAAGTGTTGCACATGTCTTTATGTTGCCGTTACTTAATGGTTTAAGCTTGGTCTACATCAAAGGACGCTAGAAAATCACTTACCAATGCTTAAGAACTTGTTACATAGAGATTTATGTAGTCGCCTGATTTTAATCACACACTTTCAGGTTGGGGATTTGTGGTAAAAGATTATACACTACATTACAGTGTTGAAACTAACAGTTTATACAACAGGAGTTGTAGGAAAGTACCCCTTTTTGACATGGTCACCCTCACTTTCTGGCTGGAATTTGATGCAATTTTGACTGAAGTGCACTGGGTTTCTGCTAACCAGGTCCCCAGTGTCAATACCTTTCCCTAAAACAAGATAAATGCAATATTTCCCCAATTGGCAAGACCGTTAGCACCTCTGTAAGCCTCTAGTAAATGGCTGCGTAGTACCTAGGAGGGCATGGGTACTAAAGAGGGTCCTTAAGGGCTGCAGCATATATTGTGCCACCCTAAGGGACACACCACCAAACATATGCAGACTGCCATTGCAGGTTGTGTGAAATGGTGCAGACAAATGGGCTAGCACGACATGGCACACACCCTGTGTTCCATGTCCACAGACACTGCGTGCAATATATGCAAGTCACCCCTACAGCAGGCAGGGTGCATTATATTACATGTGAGGACATATCTGAATGAACAGATATGCCCCTGTGCTGTCTAGTTCAATAGCTAGATGGTACAAGTGAACAGGGAATATTATATGTTATGCGCAAGCAAAAAGTACTTTGATAATACCCCCTAGAGCGCAATCCACCCGTAAAATAGGGGCTACTATGGCCTTCTTAGGGAATATTCCCCTAGGTGACATCTGTAAGGCAGCAACATGGTCTACACCCCACACATTCACCAAGCACTGTTGTGTAGATGTGTTAGCGAGGCAACAAGCTAATGTAGGCCAGGCAGTACTTAAAACACTTTTTCAAACAACTGAAACAGCTACAGGTTAGCCACAGCTTTGGGAGTATACTGCTGTATAGTCTATACAAAGCATGTGATGTACAGCTCATATGCCTCGAACGAATAATGTTACTTACCCAGTAAGCATCTGTTCTTGGCATGTAGAGCTATAGATTAACATGCTCCCACCCGCCTCCCCGGGTACCTATACCTGTTGCAGTTTCTTACTTTACATACATATGCATGGACATCTCCATTCTCACCCTCTGCTGGAAAACCTACCTCATGATTGGAAAGATTTCTTCAAAGAAAAACAACTTGCAAACATCCGGACCCAACACCAGATGGCAGGAGTATGCAAAGCATGTGATCTACAGTTCATATGCCTCGAACTATATATATATATATATATATATATATATATATATATATATATATATATATATATATATATATATATATATATATATATATATCTATATCTATATCTCTCTCTCTATATCCCTCTCTATATCTCTCTCTCTATATCTCTCTCTCTATATCTCTATCTATCTATATCTATATATCTCTCTCTCACTGGCCATTACAAGTTCCCCAGGTACATGATGGCTACACTAAAACCTATGGTGTTTGGTATCAAACACTTTATTTGAATAAATCCATACTGATGCCAGCAGTGGAGTTATTAAAACATGCACCCAGTGGGGACCATAGAGGTGCCCCCAGAAAACCTACCATTCTCTTAGTGTGCTGACTGGTATCGTCCAGCTTGCCACCACAGACATGTTTGACCCCCCCTGCAGGTGACAGCCCGTGCTCTCCAAGGCCAGAAACAATGCCTGCTCTGGAGGAAGGTGTTCACAGCTCAACCAGCAGGATGACTAGTGAATCAACATACCAACATCAGGGACCTCAAAGCTCCTGCCACCTTTGATATGCGACCTTGGCTTCCCCCAGACATGGGAGATGCCACCCCCTGCACTGAGGCTCATTTGGCAGCAGGACAGGTGGGAAATTTGCTACGCTAGGAGATATAGTGCACTACCAGGCCAGTCACACCCCTAAGGTGGGCTGCCTGATGTGCCCCACAAAAGTATGATTCCACCATCTTGATTTTGGCGGAATTAGGAACACAGACAGTGCTACGCCCACTTCCTGCAGGAAGTGTCCATATAGGGGATGTAGTGACCCCAAGGGTAAGTAGTCTATTGGCTACTACATTTTACTTTCCATACCATCCTAAAATTCAGAATTTAGGACGCCCAACACCAGGAACTTAGAATAGTCTGACTGAAGAAAGAAGAGTAAAAGAAGAGCCGAAAAAGCGAGAACTGCAAACTGCTGGTTGACTTTGTCACAAAACCCTGCCTGTCTACCTGCTCCTGTGCTGACAATTGTGACAACCTGACGCGTCCTGCATCTGTGCATTCTCCAAAAGCCTCAGAGAGCCTGCAGCACTTCGCCAAGCCGTCGGCATCTCCCTTGAAGTGGAGGAGCCACTTCCCTGCAGCCACGACCGCAACGTTCGGTTCACCGTTCTGCTGCTCACAGAGTCCATCGACGCAGCAGCTTCCCAGGAAGAGGTCACCATGCTCCAAGAGGTCGGATCCGTCTCCCCACCAAGTGGGAAGATGAAAGGACAAATTGGAGCCGCCCTGCACCAGACCACTTCCAGCAACCAAAGCCGGTTTGCATACAATCTGGACTCCAAAGACGCAAAGACCAACCAGCCAACGAGGGACGTTAGCTCCGCAGAGACGAGCACCATGAGTGGCCCCGCTGTCCTGTTTTGTCCTACTTTGCTGGTGTAACTGAGGACCATGGGTGCCTTTGACGCATTTGCACCAGCCGAACAACACCCTCTGCACCCGAGCTCCCCAGACCGGGTCCACGACAACAGACAGCGCTCCTCTGCTCCCATGACCCTCAGGAACCGAGCCCCTCCCCACCCTCCCATTGGGAGCTCCCAGGCTTGGCTCTAAGCAACCGCTGCAGCCTGTTTCTAGGTGCCCCCCCCTTTCCAACGGTGTAGCGCACAAGCCTACCAACACGTTCAGCACCTCAGCACCTCTGCTCCCAGACACTCCAAACTTGTAATGCTGGAGGTACTTTGGACCAAGGCCCCCCCCTAGCACCTTAAGTCCTAAAGGGGACCCCTGAAAATCGTTTGCAAATATCTGTATGCAGTATGTTAATTTACCCCATGGGAAAGCATTACTGCGTAAAAACGCATTTAAGTGACATTTGTACTTACCTGCAAAACTTGATAAACTGAAAAGTAATTATCCAATTACAAAGTTCTTGGTGTTAAAATATATATAAAAATACTTTTCTAAATTGGTCTCACGTTTCTTCTTGAGATTGTGTGTGTCTCATTTATTGACTGTTCAACAAATGCTTAACACGATCTCTTATAATCCTAAACTGCTCGCCCACACTACCACAAAAGAGAGCCTTTGGGATTAATTTCAGCCTTGTAAATCAATAAGGGTCGTCTGGGCATTCTACAAAGTGTACCTCATTTTGGTACACTACATAAAGAGCCAGCTTCCTACAACAGGGTTAACTCACTGGCCTCTGCAAAGTGGCTGGGATGGGCAGACTGTTTTAATTTGAATTAGGAGAGATGCCACCTTAACTCATTTGGCCTCTCCCTTTAATCCTCTATGACACGAGACAATTTTAGGAGCAGTAAGAGATATGCAACACAAGCACAAGCTTTCATCCTTAGAAAGGGCATTAAACACAGAGTGCTAGTTTCCACATTGTGCAATTAATATAGTTAACATTTTTTAAAGAAATTGTTTTTTCAACTATCCTTAAGCCATATTAAGACACCACAAATGCATCAGGTGAAAGTTATGCTTCCATTAGGGCAAATCCAAGTGGAAATTCAAGATACAAGACACAGAATTATCAAACTATCAGAGGATGTACACTTGTGTGGTTAAGAAGAAGCCACTAGAGTTAAGTGGGAGGGATGGGCATTGATGGAATGAGAGAAAAGACGACCATCAGCTAACACAGATGGACCTTGGCTTACCTATTATATAGTCTTCAGTAGCAGCTTTGAAAAGTACCCCCTATGAACCCCATAAGGGGAAATTTAATAGGGGAGGAAAAGGCAAGAATTATGATAAAGAAACCAGCTGTGGTTTCTTGAACACCCTCAAGTAAAATATATCAATCTATTTTTATATCTCTCAATGAGCTATCTAACGGAGATTATCAAAAGAGCCAACTTCCACTATATAGATGAGAACCACTCAAGCTTACAAATCGGTGTTGTCAATAGCAAAGTTCTTACTGGAAAAGCAATCCTCTACTGTGCTGTTCACACGGACTCAATAGAAAGGAAACCAAGAATAAACATAGTGGACACTTTATACAATTCCCCAGTTTACATGCCTTATAGCTTCATAATTGAACACTTCAGCTGAAAACTCCGCTAAGTTGATTTCAGAGTCCTTGCTTGGATAAGGATTAAAAGCAAATCCTTGTCTAATGGGAGAACAGTGTGCATATCTATTTAAATATAAATGAATAATAACAAAATAGAGGTGGTAAACACACACAGATATATAAAGTTAAGTTCAATTCACATTAAGAAATCATATCACTTACTTGCAGGACCTCCGGTATGGCTTCAAAGAGATCAAGAAGTTTGGTGAATCCATAATAGGTAAGTTTGCACTGACGCCCAAAGTGATGGTGGTAGGAGGGAATAAATTTATTGAACGGCATCCGGAAATTAGTTTGATGACGCAACAAGTCTACTACTTCCTTGGCAAACTGTTTTGTTCTTTCAATTTCATCGTGTGTTCGTTCTTTGCATGAAAAAAAGGAAAGAATGAGTTTAATTCAGGAAGAAGCAGTATGCTGCATCCGCTGTAAGGTACACATGAAGGACATTTCA
The DNA here is from genome assembly GCA_963921515.1 of Calotriton arnoldi. Lineage (NCBI taxonomy): Eukaryota > Metazoa > Chordata > Amphibia > Caudata > Salamandridae > Calotriton > Calotriton arnoldi. Next base: position 2,834,165 of record CAWUFW010000322.1, on the reverse strand, counting down.
CAAATAAAGGCCAATGTTTATGTGCATTCAAATCTGTGCCACAGCACATCAAGCAATTAATATGCATTACTATCAGAGCAGAAACTTAAATAGAATGTTTTTGTGAGAAAGTGCCCTTTTCTGCATGGTTGCCTCCACTTTTTGCTGAATTGCTGATGTGTTTTGACTGAGTGTGCCCTGGGCTCCTGCTAATCAGGTACCCAGGGCCTATGTTCTTTCCCTAAAACTGAATTGAAGCCTAAACCCCAATTGGCATCTCTGGCCACTGGTAAATGGTACCACAGATACCCAGGACACTGTGACCAGAGAAGGCCTCTAATGGCTGCAGCACTTATTGTGCCACCCTTAGAGGTCCTGTACCCTTACACTCACACTGCCTTTGCAGGCTGCGTGTTTTGGTGCAGAACAAGGCACACATCTCTGTGTACCATGCCTACAACCCACTGCCCTGGCATAGATCAGTCACCCCTCTAGCTGGGTGAACTATACCAGTGGAAGGGTACAGGTGCAGGATCCCTGTACCCCTACAGTGTCCAATTCCATTCTTAGACATTGTAAGTGCAGTGCTGCCATTAAGAGTATATGGTGCTGGGAGTTTGTCATTACGAACTCCACAGCACCATAATGGCTACACTGAAAACTGAGAAGTTTGGTATCAAACTTCTCAGCACATTAAACCCACACTGATGCCAGTGTGGGATTTAATGAAAAATGCACACAGAGGAAGATGCCCCCTGAAAACTAACCCACTTCTAGTGTCCAGGCTGAGTGGCTGCTTTCAGCTGCCACCACCAGACATGTTTCTGGACCCGTGGGTCGAGAGCCTGCTGCTCTCAGGGGCCTGAAACAATGCACATCCTGGGACGAGGTGCCAAGCCTCCTCCCCCAGGATGGGCAGGTTTCACCGAAGGGGAAGCTTCAAAGGCTTGCCGCCTTTGTGAGCTTCCCCAGGCCATTTGCTGCTTTCAGCAACTGTTCCCCACTGGTTCTGACCCCCACTTTGGGCGGGAGAACCGGCGGGAAAAACAAGTGAGGAAGAGAGGTGTGCTCACCTCTGCCAACTCCACCCCTCAGGTGGGGAAGGCGAGGTGAAGCACAACTCCCAGTCCCCGCCATCTTGCAGATGGGGGACTCAGCCAACCAGGGACAGGCTCATGCCCCCTCTCACTGGAGGGTGGCATAATAAGGGGTGTACCCACTCCCAGGAAGGGACCCATTGGTCCCTGCCTTTACCTACCTGTAACGCCCCTAAATCTAGTATTTAGGGGCACCCCTGAACCTTGCTTCCTCAGACAAGAAGAAACTACAAGAAGGAGGACCGAACAGCCGTGCAGCAGCTAACAAGAGGAAGACACCCACTGACTTGGCCCCAGCTCTACCGGCCTGTCTCCCCCTCGAACCTGCTCCTGCGAAATCCCGGTGTGTCCTGCAGCCAGCAACCTCGAAAACACCGGAGGACCTGCCTGCCTTCAAGAACAAAGACTTTGTCTCCAGTGAACACCGGATTTGTTCATCTGCAACCTCTGGCTCCGGCCGGACACCGCGGATCCGCCCCACTTTGCACCCGCCGTCCACGGCCCGAGCTCGAGTGGGCAAACACCACAAGGAGGTCACCCCGGCGCTCCTGACCCGAGATCCGGCAACCCCTGACCTGCCTCAAGCCTCCAGCCGACGCCTGCAGCCTAAATCCAGAAGGTCCCCCCAACCGCAACCAGGAGCTGGTAAGAAGATTTGACCCCAAAAGGCACCCCTGCACCAGACGCCCCACGGCCTTGTGTGCCCAAACCGACGGTGCCTAACCAACCCCTAACTTCCCAACTTGCCTCTCGAAGTGGTGGTCGCACCCAGAAGACCTTCGTCCCCAAGCCTGCAGTGCGTTTGCAAACCGGAGGTTCCCCATTGAAATAAACAGGGCGTCCGACATCGAAACAGCACCCGGCCGCCCTAGTGCCGCTGAGGGTATAACTAGAGTGCATCCTTGACCCTGGGGGACCCCTGAGTCTACCCCCAGAACCTCTAATCCCACTACCAAATACTTACCTCAAAACCGATAACACTATTTTCCTCCATAGGATAACATTGACTGTTTTTCTTCTATGAAAAGTTTCTAAGTGTGGAGTTTGAGAAACTAAAGAAATTCTTTAAAATTGCATAATAACAAAAAACGATTTTACTTACCTGTTTTCAGGAAATGTCCCAGAGTAGTATCTAGGTATACTACTCTGTGTAAGCCTAGTAATCTCAAAAGTTACTTACCTCCTATTTTACTAAAAAGCCTACTCAAATCTATGTACTGCATTTACTAAGTATTGCATTTCTCTGCATCCATACTGTAAATCAAACCAAAGTGCATATACAATTATCATTCAAATTGTATTTCAATTGCATTACTACTGTAAAGTATTTATTGCTTACCTGTGCCAGGCTTGCTTGGTTCTAGAAAATAAAATAACTAAAATAATATTTTTATACAAAAACAATTGGTCTGAAGTTCAGTCTTTGAGTGTGTGAATTCATTTGCTGACAGTGTGTACAACAAATGCTTAAACACTGTCCTCTGATACTGCCTTACTGCTCGACCACACTACCACAAATAGAGAGTGAGGTGCTATCTAACTTTACCTCTGCCTACCTTTGGGGATCCACTGGACTCTGTGCACACTATACCTCACTTTGGTATAGTATATACAGAGTCAGCTTCCTACAGTTTTACCTTCAGAATTTCTTTAAAATTAAAAATCTGATAGAGACTGTTAGTTGTAGATTGCTTACCGTAGAATTTCCCCCAGGCGTCAGTCTGGATCTGGAGTTTTTTTCTTCAGCAGTACCCCTGCACGTCGTTAGGTGGCGTCAGTCGGCTCCGTGTCCGTCAGCGTCATGGGTGCCAGGATGACGTCGCAGGATATACATAGACGCTGCCCATTCGCGCTGACATCAGTTCTTTCTTTTCCCGCTCCAGCCTAGCGGAGATCCTGAGAGTGCTACCCCTAGCCACTTTTTGGGCAAACGTTTTTCAACTTTGTCGTGGTCTTTCGAGTCAAACTCCTGGTGCGTCGAGGATGTCCCAGCGAAGGACAAGCTTCAAGCCCTGCGGTTCCTGCCATCGGATGATGTCCGTGACAGATCCGCACCTCGTGTGCCTTTGGTGTCTGGCATGCGACCACGACCCAAAGTCGTGCTCAGAGTGCCGGGCCATGATCCCAAAGGCTTTGTGGGAGCGGTCCCGAAAGCTGCTGGAGGCCCGGTGCTCGGCTCCGCAATGCTCTAATTCTCGTTCGAGGGGAAGGTCTCGAGAACGGTTGAGGAGCTTTCACGCCTCGCACTCCAAGTCGTCAGGGAGATCTAAGTCAGGGAAGCACAAAAAGAAGTCGAAGAAAAACGGGCGTCTTCGCTCTAAGGCTCTGTCTCCAGAGCCTACTTCTGAGATGGCTCCGCGACACCTCACTTTCCGGGAGCCAGAGCGTCTCCTGCCAAAATCCAGAAGTTCTATGAGGCCTTGTACCTAATATTTGGGCTGCCCGGCTCCGCCAGCGAACCTTCGGGCACTGTTAAGACGATCGGGGGCCCTGGGACTTAGACGCTGGTGGCTCCAGCACCGGCTATGGAGGGTCCCCGTGGATCCAGATCGACGCGGGTCGATCTCACTAGACCTTCTCTGAAGTCGATACAGACGACAATGCTACTGGCGTCGATCTGTGACTCCTCATCCCCGAAGTGGACTCGGAGACAGACCGACGTTCATTCCTGGCGTTCGTTTTGCGCTAGAAGGAGAGTAAGAGGACTGGGAGCGGCCGTTGGGCCCTTTAACTGACCTGCTTGAGGAACCGGATTGAAGAATGGACCTGAGTGATGTCTAGACACTTCCCCTGATACTGGCATGCTTTCTCCCCCTACCGTGGCTACGGAGGAGGGAGCTTCCTATACTGTGGTGGTGAGGAGGGCAGCCGAGGTCCTCGGCCTTCCTACGATAGAAGTCAGGACTAACCTCTTCACAGAGGTGCTTCAGCCTGCGGCTTCCTCTTCTGAACACCTTTTGCCGTTCAATGAAGCCCTCACAGACGTCCTTCTGGGCACTTGATCCAAGCCGAGCACGGTGGCTCCTGCGGATATGACGATTGCCCTCCACCACCACCCCGGTGACCCAGCGTTCCTGACCAAATACCCCTCCCTGGAGAGCTTGGTAGTCCAAGCATCTTCATCAAAAGGAGCATTCCCTTCTGCTCCCCAGATAGGGAATTCAAGAAGCTGGATCATATTGGGAAGATGTTCTCTTCCTCCAGCTTGGCATTGTGGTTGGTGAATACCACATGCCTCTTGGGCTGATACTCCCATGCTATCTGGGATACCGTCGCGAAGGTGCTGCCTAAGTGCCCGGAAGAGGCCCGGGCTGTTCTCTTTCAAGCAGTTGCAGACGGGAGAGAGACAGCCAAATACACCATAAGATGTGGACTGGATACCACCGACTCACTGGGCAGAATGATTGTCACGTCGGTAGCTGTTAGACGCCTGGTTGAGGACTTCTGGCTCTCAGGGGATGTCCAATCTTCCTTGATGGACATGCCCTTTGATGGCACTCGCCTTTTTGACGACAAGGCAAACTCCGTGCTCGAACGCTTCAAGGATTTTCGAGCTATGGCCAGATCCTTGGGCCTCACTGCTACCTCACGTCCACCTCAGTCTGCCTTTTGTGGCTACGGAAGGGGCACCCAGCCACGTCCTGTCCAGCCCAGCCACAGTAATGTAAGCTGTCCAGCCTCTGCGTGGCTGCAGACGTGGGACCCAGCGTCCTCGCGGGTCAGGGAGCCAGCAGGCGGGCCAATCCACCCCACCGCCAAACCTTTCTAGTCCGACATTTCAGGCCCATCAACGGCCAGTTGGAGGAAGGATCCGCCATCACCTCCTCCACTGGCAATCCATCACGTCGGACATGTGGGTTCTGCAAATAGTCTGAAGGGGCTACTCCTTCCCTTCGAGACTAGCCCTTCCTCCATGCCACCTTCTTAAGATCACATAACGAAGGATCATTTGGCACTTCTTCGCCAGGAAGTATCGGCTCTCTTGACCAAGGGAGCTATAGAGAGGGTCCCTGTGCTAGAAGTAGGCGTGGTTGTAAATTACGCTACTTTCTGGTATCCAAGAAGGACAAAGGCCTGTGTCCTATCTTTGACCTCTGGGCCCTCAACATCTTCCACTGAAATAAAGTTCAAAACGCTCACCCTAGCCCAAGTTCTGTCTGCACTCAACCCAGGAGACTGGTTGGTGGCGCTGGACTTGCAAGACGCTTATTTTCATATCCCTGTCCTGCCGGCCCACAGATATTACCGTCGGTTCACGGTGGGCCACAAGCACTTTCAGTTCACTGTGGTCCCCTCTGGCCTTACCAATGCCCCTCGGGTGTTCACAAAGGTGATGGCGGTGGTCGCAGCTCATCTGCGCAGATCAGGGGCTCCAGTTTTTACCCATCTCGACGACTGGCTATTGAAGGCGGGCTCGCCCTAGGGTGGTCTCCCACCTCCAGACTAAGGCGGACCTCCTGCATTCGCTGGGGTTCACTATCAACGTGCCGAAGTCCCACCTGACTCCCTCTCAGACGCTCCCTTTCATCGGGGCTGTTCTGGACACAGTGCAGTTTCAGGCCTATCCTCCCGAGCAGCGAGTCCGGGATATTCGGGCTATGATACTGATGTTTCAGCCTCGATCACGAGTTTTAGTGAGAATGACTGAGGCTGCTGGGCCTCATGGCCTCCTGCATCCTGCTGGTGGATCATGCCAGATGGCATGAGGGCTCTGCAGTGGGACCTGAAGTTCCAGTGAGTGCAGCATCAGGAGAATCTTTCCGACTACGTCCAGAACTCGGAGGGAACTGCGCACCAACTGCAGTGGTGGCTAACGAACCAAGATTGGGTCAGAGACAGATCCCATTCCCTTCCCCAACCAGATCGAATAGTAGTGATGGATGCACAACTTCTGGGATGGGGCAGCCACCTGGAGAGGCGGCGATCCATTTCTGGCAGAGTCTGACTTCCATATCAACCTTTTGGAGCTCCGGGTGATCAAACTGGCACTGAAAGCATTCCTTCCCTCTCTCAGGGGGAATGTGGTGCAGGTAATCACTAACACCACTGCCATGTGGTACTGCAACAAACCTGGCTGGGTGGGGTCGTGGACCCTGGACGTGGCTGGAACATCAGGTGGTTCAACATCTGACGGGCTTCCTAAACGCCAGGGAGGACGAACTCAGCCGGCGGTGCCTTTGTCGATCACGAATGGCGTCTCCGTCCGTAGGTGGCACAAAGTCTCTTTCAGTGGTGGGGAGAGCCTTGGTTATATCTGTTCGCCTCCGAGGAGAACGCACGTCAGCAGTTTTGCACGTTGGCGTTTCCAAGGCAGCGCTCGCTTGGCACCGCTTTTCGCCGCAAGTGGAGCTTTGCCTCCTGTACGCCTTTTCGCCTGTACCACTTCTGCCCAGAGTGTTCAAGAAGATCAAGCGAGACAGGCTCAAGTCATTCTTGTAGCTCTGAACTGCGTACGAAGAGTCTGGTACCCCCAACCTTCTGAGCATGGCCATCGATCCTCCAATCAGACTGCCCCTTCGGGAAATCTTCTGTCGCAGCAGCAAGGGAGGGTTCTTCACCTGAACTGGTCCAGTCTCCACCTCCTTGCGTGGAGATTGAGCAGCGGCAGTTGACAGCTTTCCACCTTCCGCCCGAAGTCTGTAATGTTATCTTGGCAGCCAGGCGTCCCTCCACTAAAACAGGTATACGCCTATAGATGTAACAAATTTGTGGCATTGTGCACAGCAAAGGCAGTTTATCTTCTTTCTGCTCCTCTTTCAGAGGTTCTCTTGATTATACTTTCTTTGCCCCAGCAGGGATCTACCTTGGGCACTCTTAAAGGATATCTTGCAGCCATCTCTGCTTTTCTTCCGCTGCCAGATCAGCCTTCTTTATTCAAATCGCCCATCATGAACATATTCTTTAAAAGCCTTACTCATCTGTTCCCTCCATCTCCTTTTGTAATGCCCCAATGGGACTTAAATCTGGTTCTCACCTTTATGTGTGCTCCCTTCGAGCCTCTTCATAACTGTCCCCTCAGGTTGCTCACTCTCAAAACTGCCTCTTTTGTTGCCATCATCTCTGCTCGCAGGGTGAGCGAACTGCAGGCTTTATCTTCTAAGCCCCCTTTTCTATCTGCCTATCCGGATAAAGTGGTGCTTCGGACCAACCCTCCATTCCTTCCCAAGGTTGTCACGGCTTTTCATGTGAGACAATCCATCACTCTGCCCACCTTTTATCCACCCTGCATCCCTCCAAGGAGGAGAGACTCCACCATCTGGACCCAAAACATGCTTTGTCTTTTTATTTTGATTGCACAAAAGACTTCCGGGTGGATGATCAACTTTTCATTGGCTATGTGAGTGCCAAGAAAGTTCGGGCTGTTCAAAAATGGACCATCTCCCGATGGGTTGTCCTTTGTATCACAATATGCTATGCTTTGGTGAAAAAGGACCCTCCTGTGGGGTTGCGTGCTCATTCCACCAGAGCAGCGGTGGCAACCACGGCATTAGTACGTGGAGTTCCAGTCCTTGACATCTGTCAGGCAGCAACGTGGGCATCCCTGCACACGTTTACCAAACACTACTGCCTGGATAGCAAAGTCAGGAGGGATGGGTACTTTGCCCGTTCGGTCCTCCAGGACCTTCTGGTTTGATCGTAGTTCGCAGACCCTCTTCCGGGGATGGTATTGCTGGGGTATTTATTTATTTTAGGAGTTTTATATAGTGCTGGCCGGACCCGGGGGTATCGGAGCGCTTCACAACAGTGTTTCGCAAGAGTTACATAGTAGAGCAGTCCTAAGCATAAAGGTTCGGGAGTCCAAGAGAGCAGTGCATTCTTGAGGTAGTATTTGAGTCCTGAGGTAGCCTCGTTGTATGCTTTATTGAGTTAGTACGTGAGTTCTGAGGCAACCTTTATCCACAATTGTCATGAAGCGAGCTGAGGTGGATCTGTGTGATGCAAAGTCAAAGAGTAACGGAGTCAGGGTTAGCGTAAGGCGGCGGCTAACCATTCGGGAGGGAGCGGTTGAGGAGGGCGGCTTTTAGGTGTTTTTTGAATTTTGTGAAGGACGGGATAGTTCTGATATCTACTGGGATGGAGTTCCAGATTTTGGGCGCGTTTCCAGCGAAGGACCTAGCAGCGGTTTTTTGTTTGCGTGTTTTCATTGGGATGAGAAGGAGGGTGTTGGAGCTCCTGAGGTTTCTTGTCTGACCGGCCCTCCTGAGTTTGGCGGCCAGATAGTCCGGTTTTCCTGTGTGTAGGGCTTTGTGCGTGAGGCAAGCAGTTCTGAAATTAGCACGCTGTTCAACTGGGAGCCATTTTAGTTCTCTTAGTGCTGGTAAAATGTGATCGTATTTCCTGATTCCTGTGACCATTCTGGCTGCTGCGTTGAGGGTTGTTTTGAGGGGAGCTAGGTGGGATTTTGTGGAGCCAGTTAAGGTTGCATTACCATAGTCGAGTCTGGATAGCACCAGTGATTGGGTGGCTTGTTTGAGGTCCTTGGTAGGGATGAATGGTTTAATTTTGTAGAGAAGCTTCAGGTTGAGGAAGGCACTCTTTGCGGGGTTTTTAATGTGGTTGGTCATGTCCAATTTTGGGTCCAGGATATTCCTAGTGATTTTACGGAGTTAGCCAGGGTAAGATTACCGTTCAGAGCATCCATAGCTTTAAGCCATTCTGCAATTTGAGGGTTCTATTCTAAGGTAAGGAATCTACAACTAACAGCCTGTATCAGATGAACAAGTTACTTGCCTTCGGTAACGATGTATCTGGTAGAGACAGATGCTAGTTGTAGATTTCTTACCACCCCACCCATCCTCCTCACTCTGCGTACTGATTTCTTGGGATAGGGACTCCCCTAAAGGGCCCTAGTTTTGACGCACCAGTGGTCAGTGCCTTCCATGGCTCTGCGCTTCTGGCGTGGAAAGTCGTGTTAAGAACTGATGTCCGCGGTCATGAGTGGCGTCTATGTAGGTCCCGCGATGTCATCCCGGCGCCCATGGTACCGAATGTGGAGCTGACAGATGCCAGGGGTACTGCTGAAGAAAAAATCTACGGATCCAGACTGACTCCTGGAGGAAATTCTAAGGTAAGGAATCTACTACTAACATATGTCTCTACCAGATACACTGTTACCGAAGGAATAAAGGATCTGATCTCATCTCAAAAGTGGCACAGAAATTTTTTATGGATTAACATTAAAAAAAATACCTGCCATACTAAACTGGGAAATCATTTATGCTAATTGAGCAGCATAGTGTGATTAACCTATGTACAGCTACCAAACCAAAAAGCAGTTGATTAATGCAGCACCAGCTGATAGGTTTGCGAGGGGCTCAACATGATCACATTGCCTCAAATCAGTCAAATCTGAGGACACTCGATTTAGGATACATGCCACAAAAAACGTCTTCCCTATACTTTGAGTAACAAGGGGCAATGGAGAGTGGCAGAGATGAGTGAAATTCCCATGCTGCAAGAGAAATTTTGATTTGTTTATTTTTTTACTTCCTGCAGAGTGGAATTCGAACTGATCCACTGCTCCAAGGGCACAAAAAAGTTTGTTTTTAGAAGCACTCTGAAGGGATAGACAATGTATTTGGCTTCATGCTATAGGCATTGAGGTAAACAGATTTCCCAGACCTCTGACCGTGCCCTTCAATGCAGCTTCCCCAGCAAATAAGTCTGTACGCCAGGTCTGCCTGCAGGGTCCTCCTGGCACCTAGGAGACGCACACAAAGCTCCCCCTGCTAGGTAAGTCTTTGAAGAGCACCGTTGGGAGTAAAATAATGTAATACCATTAAGGCAATTAAAATGTTCGGCTCCTGACAGAATTCCTAATTCCTTGAATTACTCAATGCCCTGAACAAGACATGTTTGTTTTGTAGAGCATTACCAACAGTATTCCTCCCAGTTTCTAGTCTGGGAAAGGCAGATGCGGTAACAGCAGAATTACCCTCAGGTTTGCATTAAATGATGTCTGTTAAATGATTAATGCATGCAAGTTGGTTATGCTAGTTTGTTATGTAATCTGTCCTCGACCAGCCTCCTTTTATAGTCTGAAAGTCATGTTCGAGGTTAAGCCTGCTAAATTTGAAGTTAATAAGCAAAGACAATTTGTCCTCAATAGCACAGCAATCCTGATAATAAAAATGTGAGGATAACCACTTGTGATAGGGATGACAAAGATAATCAAAGAATGTGTATTGTGAGCTGATTATATTCAACTGGCAATCTTCTGCTTCCTTACGGTAGGCAAGTAGGGTGCAGCCATACCATGATCACACAACAATGAAGCTCCACATTTACCACAATGCCATTTAGTGCAATGTAATCGGAGCTAACTATATCCAAACACTTCGAACTTTGGTGTGAAAAATCTCTGCGTTGCTGGTAATGAGCCTTATTATGTAGGCTGCAACCTGGGAAGTACCAGAGCACCTTGAAGAGCAAACAAATAAAAAAATATATATATATATCAAAAAAATCAGAGTACAATCTAAACTAAGAAACCAAGAACGTAGCTGCAGCGTCTCAGCAACTATAAAAATAACTGGAGAAAAAAAAAGCACATTCGCACAGCCAAATAATCCTGCAATCAATATCCTCTCCCTATAAAGGCAATGTATAGAGCTACACACCTCTTTTGGGGATTGAAATCACCATTTCAGAGTCTTGCTGGGAAACGCAGATAGTAGAATCTGGAATTTCAGATACAATGTCAATCAATTCGCACACACCATATTCCGTCACATCCCAGTCTCTTGAGAAACACCTAAAAAATCCAAAAGGAAAATTAAGTGGTTAGAACCCTCTTTATGAAAAGTTTTTTTTTTTTTTTTAAACCAACATTCTTATGAAACAAAATAAATGGTACAAATTCCTTATAACTAAAAAAAAAAAATGACAAAATATGGCAAACATTACATTTCAAGTTCCTTCTAGATGGCTGTAGGAAACTTACCATGTAATACCATGCGCTGACCATTAGAATGTGTGGCTATACATTATAAACCTGCCCAAAACTGAATAAGCACCCCACCACAAATGTGCCCAATTCGCACCCAAGCTCCATTTTCTTTTGTTGCGATGAGTATCAACCAGCAACCAAGGGAACATGGTTGAGTAAGTCTGCTGAAAATTCATAAATCACATTGACCCGACGTAACCAGTTCACATCTGTCTGCCATCGTTGGTGGCCTGTCTGAAATAAAAATAAACGTGCACTTTGGTAGGTTCCAACTTCACAACTGGTCCCACCAAAGTAGAATAAATACCGTCCCCTTCATGGCAGTAACTTATAATTTGTCTGGACTTAAAGTAGACTTGGTGCATTAACATGGTTTCTCAACTTCAACATCTATAGACACCAGCCATAGATAGAATTCCACAAAGGTGAATACAATTGCAATCTCCCATGATATTCCTGGCTCTTCTACCGAAATACTAAATTACATTAAGTTGAAGGTATATTGGGAGAAATGGAGGAAGGGGCACTAGATGTGGACTACTTCCTATTTTAAGCATCCCACTGCAGGAAAGTCAAAACCTCCCTATGACCGACCAACTACAGCCCACTGATGGGAAGAGTTCACATCTTCCCTTAAGTGGTCACCAGTGTAAAGAGGTGGACATCAATTTTTAGAGAGAAAAAAACCTTTAACAATCAAGTTCAGCAGCAAGGCAGGTTAAAGTCCAAGCAACAGGTTCCGCTTACTCGCATCTTTCTCTCCTGGGTGACTTATCTCCACCTCCATGCATGCTTTCTCTCTTTCGCAGTATTATAAAGTTTACTTTTATTTATTGTGTTTTATAAAGATCGAACATGACCATCACGGTATCAGAGCGCTGTACAACGAGAGAGTCGAAGGGGGTTGCAGTACATTAAAACACCTGTCGCATGAGATTCTCTGTGCAAGGTATAAAACAATAGGATACAATATAAAATAAGGAACGCTGTACGCAGAGTTAAGAGCATTAGGTATAGAAAAGGACAGAGTATAAAACAGGGTATGTAGGATGCTCGATACCACACACACACACACACACACACACACACACACACACACACACACACACACGCGCGCGCACACACACACACACACACACACACACACACACTTTTTGCCTGGTATTTGATGCACCTTTGACTGAAGTGTACTGGGTTCCTACTAACCAGGAACCCCGTACCAGTGTTCTTTCCCTAAAAATAGCTGTGATAGCAGCCCTGCATGTGCTTGGTGAGGGGTCCCTTAGGGAGGCACAATTCGTGCTGCTGCCCTTAGGGACCCTCTTTAGTACCTCAGGCCCTAGGTACCAGGGTTACCATTTTCTATGGACTTACAGAGGGTGCTAAAGGTTTTGCCAATGGGGGAAACAATTTTACAGTTTTGGGAAAAGCTAGGGCACTAAGGACCTGGTTAGCAGGAATTCAGTGCAATTCCAGTCGAAATCACATCAGTTACCAGGCAAAAAGTGGGGGTGACCATGTCAAAAAGGGCTACTTTCCTACAGAGTGCCTCTTCCACGACAGTCCGAAAGAGAACCTCCCCTGTAAACGGCATGTTTATCACAGAGGATTGTACCTCGGCCTTGAATCCGGGATTGCTGAGCCATGCGTGCTGCCTCAGTGTGGTGCCCGTAAACAGGTGTCTGCTTGCGGGATCTGCTGTGGCCAGAGCGGATTTGAGGTAGGAGTTGGCAATGTTCTTGCCATCCTGGGTGACTGCTTTTGCTCTTTTCTGGAAAGGTGTTGAACCAGTCCTTCCACGTCCTACCATTGCCGCTGGCAATATCTGTTAAGGAGGGCGTTGGAGTTTGCAATTCTCCACTGCGTTGCTGCCTCCCTTTCCACCGTCCTACCCACCAGATCCATACTCTTGCTTTCTCTAGGGGTGGGCCTATAGATGTTTTGGGGGGGGGGGGGGTCATTCATTTTTCTGGCTCTGGCCACTATGATTAAGTCTGCCAGTACATTTCCCTTGATGTACTGGGATCTTGGGCAGAACGTTTATATTTCTTCTCCACTCGAGTAATCGCCCTAGCTGTGGCAGGTTCATTTAAGGCTTCTTTGGCCTGGGTCATAATGCTGGGGAGCATGGATTAGTATAGGTTTTCCTTCTTGAAGAAGCAAGATTCCCCTCTCCTCCTCCAACTGGACCCCACATGTGTCTGCCGCCCTCTTTATTAGTCCATTGTACATGGACAGGTCGTCCGGGGGCAAAGGCCTGGAAGGGTAGCTGTCGATTCCTTCCTCTGATAATTTGGTGTAGAGATCCTGCCCCTCGTCGAAACAGCTCTGTCTCTCTCCCCCGCTTGCCTCTTCCTCCTCGTAATTTAAGAGGTCCTCCTTTTCTTCCTCATGTGGTTCCAGCATCCACGGGACCTCGATGTCCGGCACATCTTCTCCCAGAACCCTCGGCTCTGAAGGTTTAGTTGGGATTCGAAAGTTCCTAATGGGAATTTTCAAGCTTCTTCTGCTGCAGGAGTTCTGCCATTTCAGCCTCAAGTCGCAATCGTATTTGTTTGACCTAGAAAGAGCGCTGGGCGTCGAGGAGGGCTTTCTCTTCAAGGCCATTGGCTCCATGTCCTTTTGCCTCTCTGGCTCTTTCCTTCGGTACCTTCCTAGCACCTGCTAGAGATGAGGCTCTTTGTGTCGACCTTTGGTCATCGAATGTTTCGACGTCGAGGTGGCCTTTGGGGCTTTTGTTACCTTACTCTTTTTGGCATATCTCACATCTTCTGTTTTTCCGAAGTTGTAGGAAGCTGGCTCTGTATATGGAATACCACTCGGTGGTTATACTGTGCACAGAGTCCAGAGATTCGCCCAGAAGTGTAAAGGGCTCAATGCAAACCCAAAGTGCTATTTGTGGTAGTGTGGGCAAGCAGCCTTAGGCCTAACAGAGGAGTGCGAGACATTTGTTGTGCACACAATGACCCATAAATGACACGACTCAAAAAGGAGATCCACATCAATTTTATAAAAATTAGCTTTGTTTGAATTTCATTTTAAGACCAAAATCTTCACAAAAAAGAACGTTTTTCAGGAAAATACTTTAGTCTTTAAAAAGTCGACAGTGCAATGTTAACCTATGGAGGAAAACAACAATGCGGTTTCACAGGTAAGTGCCCAACTTACAATTGCAGTCTTCAGGGTTTAAGGTCAGCAGAGGGCAAGGTTCAGGTAAGCACAAAGTCTACACCACCAGTGGCGGCCAGGTGCAGAGTTCAAATTCGAAGATGGGCTCAATGTGTTTCATGGAGACTGGGCGTGCTGGGAGCCACGCTGGTCGCAGGCAAGTAAATCTGTTGCAGGAGCCAAGCTTTGGGGGGGTTAGAGCAAGCACAGGGAGCCACAAGGAAGCACCAAACACACCACCAGCAGCACAGGGGCAGCAGGGTGCAAATACAGCGTTGGGCGCCCAAAGATTTTAATGGGGACAATTGGTCCGATAAACAGGCTGCAGACGTCAAGCAGGAGGCTGTGCGAAGGAAACCAGCAACAGCAGAGGTAAGTTAAGGTTGTGAGTCGTAGGGACACAGTCGGTCGAGTTCCCCAAAGCCCAGGGGCTTTGGGTTCAGGGGTGTCCTTTGATGTCGGATTCTTCCTACCAGAGCCAGTCTGAGGGAGCCTTTGGATTCACATTGCAGGTGTCGTTGTGGAGTCCAGGAGGGGTCAGCCAACACTAGACTTGGACTCAGGATCGCTGGGGAACCTTTTCTGGATTGGGGGGCCACCTGGAAACAGGCTGGAGGCGTAGGAGGCAGAGTGGTGAAGGATCACGGATACAGAGGTACGATCCTCAAAAGTTCTGGTTTTCTTTAGAGGCAGGCAGTCCTCCCAGGGTTTGTGGATGTCACCGCCTGCTTGAAAAGACTAGATTCTTCGCAGGATTTTCGATGGCTGCAGGCAGGCCGACAAGGGTGGTGCCAAGTCAGTAGTTGTCTTCAATCTTCTTCTGCACGGCGTCTTCTTTGCCTTTTTCTTCTTAGGTCGACAAAAACTAGTTGCAGGTTCTGGGGGAGCCACCTAAATACTAAACTTAGGGGAGTGTCAGGTAGGGCCAATGGGCACCTTACGTGGGGTGACTACACCCTCAACTATGCCACCCTCCTGTGGCACACCCAAGCCCTAGCCCTGATTGGAGGAGTCTGCCATCTTCAAGATAGTGGGGACTGAAAGGCATACTTCACTTCGCCTCCTTCACCTTAGGGGTGGAGTTAGCAGAGATGGGCACACCTCCTATTCTTCCTAGGTTTTCCCGCCCAAAATGGGGGTGTAAACCGGGGGTTGCCATCTGCTGCTAGCAGCAGAAGCTGGGGGTTGTATTACAAAGGCGGCAGCCCTTTGAAGCTTACCTCTTGAACACTCTGCCCATCCTGGAGGAGGTGGTGTGACACCTCTGTCCAGGATGTGCATTGTTTTCGGTCCCAGAGAGCAGAGGCTCTGGACCCAGGGGTCCAGAAATGTGTCAGGAGGTGGCAGGCTGCCTAAAGCCAGTCTGTGGCCACACCGGGGTTGATAGGTTTTCAGGGGGAACTTCTGAGAGGCCCTCTGGGTACATGTTTCAATAAATCCCACACTGGCATCAGTGTGGGTTTATTGAGAGCAGTAGTTTGGTACCAAACACTCTTGGATTCAGAGAAGCCATCATGGTACAGGGGAACTCGAGTTGTCGAGTTACCAGCCCATGTACTCTATGGCTTCCCTGGTGTAGGAAGCTGGCTCTGTATATACTATACCAAAATGAGGTATAGTGTGCACAGAGTCTAGTGGAACCCCAGAGGTAGGCAGAGGTAAAAGTAGATACCTTACTCTCCATTTGGGGTAGTGTGGGTGAGCAGTAAGGCTTTATTAGAGGGTAGTGTTAAGCATTTGTTGTACACACTCAGGCAGCAAATTATGTTATGCACTCAAAGACTGAACTCAGACCAATTTGTTTGTATCAAAAATATTAAGTTATTTTACTTCTAGAACCAAGCCAAGGCTGGTGCAGGTAAGTGAAATAAATGCGTTGCAAAATCTTATGCAATGTTTTACAATTGAATGCAAGTTCAAATGCAGTCGACTGAAACACAGGTAAGTCAATATGTTGAAATTACTGTTCAGATTACTTTTCAGTTCCTTTTCAGATTACTTTTCAAGATACTTTTTCTACTCAGTGTGATATGCCTAGATATCACACTGGGACATTTCCTAGAGAAAAGGTAAGTTAAAATCAATTTTGCAGAGTTGCAGTTTTTCAGTTTCCATACAAATCAACTCCACACAACATTTTTCAACGGAAAACAGTCAATGTATTCCTATGGAGGGAAATGAAGTTATCGGTTAGCCGGTAAGTGCTTGGTCTTTGGGTTTGAGTTTCTGGGGTAAGAACAAGGGTTAAACCAGTGTCAAGGATGCACTCTCAAAACACCCTCAGAGGCACTAGGGAGGCCGGGTGCAGAGTGCTGAGGTCCAAAGTTATCCAATGGAGGATAGGGGGCCTCCAGGTGGTGGTTGCTCATGAGCAGGCCACAAGGTTGTGGGAGCAAAGCTCCTGATGTTAGTCTCAGGGTAAAGGGGGATCAGAGTTAGCACCCAAAGTACACCCGCAGCGGCGTAGGGGTGGCTGGGTGCAGTTTTGGCACCGGGCGCCCTGTTATTTTCAATGGGGATCGCCGGTTTTGTTTTTTAGCTGCATGCTCGGTCCAGGAAGACTTCCGAGAGGAACCAACAGCTGGGCAGGTAAGTTGGAGGGCTCGGGGACGTAGGTGCACCTCGGGTTCTCTTCTCCAGGGCGCAAGGCGGCTGGATGCAGGGGTGTCTTTTGAGGTCGGATTTCACCTTACCGGGCCACTGGGGGTGGGGGGTCTCTGTGCAGAGGCTGCTTGCGACATCAGGGAGTCCTGGAGGGGTCAACCCACGGTGGACTCGGACTCTGGAGGGCTGGGGGACCTCGCTGGGACCAGTGGGCCACTCGAACTCTGGCCGTAAGCGACGGGTGCAGTGGTAGTTCCAGGCGTTGGGTTTCTTTGTCCTCAGCAGGCTCAGAGTCTGTCTTGGGAGTTTCTTTTGAACAGAGCTGCTGTTCACAGAAGATCCGGTCTTTGTTGAAGGCAGTCAATCCTCCCAGGGTTCTGGAGGTCTCTGGCTGCAGGACAAGGAGACTTTTGGCGCAGGATCTCTGGAAACTGCAGATGGGCCGGTAGGGCTGGGGCCAAGTCAGTTCTTCTCTGCAGTCTCCTCTGCTGGGCGTCTTCTTTCGCCCTTCTTCGTAGTTTGCACGAATCTGTCTTCTTGGTTCAGGGCTGCCCCCTAAATACTGTATTTAGGGGGCGTTTTAGGGGTCTTCAGGTCAGTAGCCAATGGGCTAATGACCTTAGGGTGACTACACCCTTGGTGTGCTCACCCCATGTGGGGGAGTGGGCACAATCCCTAATCCTGATTGGAGAGTACCTGCCATCTGCAAGATGGCAGGCACTGAAGAGTGGGCTTCACCTTGCCTCCTCCACCTGAGGGGTGGGATTGGCAGAGGTGGGCACACCTTCTGGGCTAGCTAACTTTTCCCCCCTGTCCTCCTGCCGAAAAGGAGGGGAGACAGGACGGAGGCCTGCTCCTAATTGCAGGAGAGTCTGGGGGTCGCATTTCAAAGGCGGCATGGCCTTTCGAAGCTCCCCTGCCACAGATGGCTCTTCCTGGCATGGGGGAGGTGTGAACACCTCCTCCCAGGAAAGGCTTTGTTTCTGGGCTCAGGGAGGGAAGGCTCCCACCCCCGGGGTCCAGAAACATGTCTCGTGGTGGTAGGCTGCTGTGTACCAGTCCGGGAACCCTTTAGAGGCTGGTCGTTTTTCAGGGGGCATCTCTAAGATGCCCTCTGAGTGCATTTTTTCATTAAATCCCACACTGGCATCAGTGTGGGTTTAATGTGCTGAGAAGTTTGATACCAAACTTCCCAGTTTTCAGTAAAGCCATTGTGGTGCTGTGGAGTTCATAATGACAAACTCCCAGCACCATATACTCTTAATGGCATTACTGCACTTACATTGTCTAAGAATTGGTCTAGACACTGTAGGGGTACAGGGCTCATGCACCTGTACCCTCACCACTGGTACAGTGCACCCAGCTAGAGGGGAGGCTGACCTATGCCAGGGCAGTGGGTTGTACAGGGCCTCTAAGGGTGGCACAATAAGTGCTGCAGCCCTTAGAGGCCTTCCCTGGCCACAGTGCCTTTGGTACCTATGGTACCTTATACAAGGGACTGACATGTGGCCAGGGAGGTGCCAATTGGGGGTACAAGGTACAGTTTTGCGAAAGAACACAGGCTCTGGGAACCTGATTGGCAGGGACCCAGGGCACAGAAAGTCAAAGTGCATCAGTAGTCTGGCAAAAAGTGTGTTGGGGGGGGGGGGAGGGGGGTTACTGCAACAGAAACCCAGCTTCCTACACCTGGCACTTACAATATCTAAGAATGGACTTAAATATTGTAGGGGAATATCTGCACATGCACATAGGCCCACATCTGTGGTATAGTGCACCCTGCCTTGGGGCTGCAAGGCCTGCTAGAGGGTGACTTACCTACACCTTAGGCAGTGGTAGTTGGCATGGCACACATGCAGCGTGCCATGTCGACTTTGTCATTCTGTCTGCACCAGGCCATGCATGTTGCAGTGGCAGTCTGCATGGCCTAGGTCAGGGGTCCCTAGGGGACACTCTTCAGTCCCATGCTCTAGGTATCCAGGTACCATTTACTAGGGACTTACAGGGGCCTGAAGGACCAATTGTGAAGAAGCACTGGCACAGGGGGCCTGGTAGGCAGGGACCCTCTGCACTACAATCTAAACCATATAAAATACTAGTAGGGGCTAACCATGTCAAAAGAGGCACTTTCTCACATGACCCACCCCCAAACGAAAGAGGATGAAACTACCCTTCCCCTGGAGAGTCTTCATCTTCCGAGTGGAAGACCCTGGAAAGACCACCTGGCATATGCGGTCCCAGGTCTGTGTTACACTGTAAAGTCCATTCCCTGTAGGGAGATGGACCACCTTAGCAGTTTGGGGTTTTCACCTCTCATCTGTTCTAACCATCTGAGAGGCCTGTGGTCTGTCTGAACTAGGAGCACAAGTTACTAACTTGTGTAACGATATATCTGTAAGAGACAGTAGTTAGTGACAGATTCCTTACCTTAGAATATCCCCAGGCGTCAGGCTGGATCCGGAAAGTTTTTGCGTAGCAGTACCCTTTGCGCGTCGGTAGGCGGCGTCGTGCGGCTCCGCGTCCGTCGTCGTGATCGCCGGGATGACGTCGCGGGCAGTACTTAGACGCCGCCCCAGCGCGCTGACGTCAGCTCTGTACACGACTTTCCGCGCCAGGAACGCAGAGCCATGCAAGAAGCTGACATAGGTGTCTGAAAAATACTAGGGCCCTGAAAGGGATGTCCTTAACCCTAGAAATCAGTTCGCAGAACGGGGAGGATGGGTGGGCGGTAGGAATCTGTCACTAACTACTGTCTCTTACAGATATATCGTTACACAAGTTAGTAACTTGTGCATCTGAAAGAGACACGTTAGTGACAGATTCCTTACCTTAGAATAGATACCCCAGCAATACCAACCCCGGTGGTGGGTCTGCGAACAAAGATCAGACAAGGAAGTCCTGGAGGACAGAACGGCCAAAGAAGCCGTCCCTCCGGACCTGACTGTCAAGGCAGTAATGCTTTGTAAACGTGTGCAGCGAGGCCCACGTAGCTGCCTGACAGATAACCGGCAGCGGAACACCGCGGCCCAAGGCCGTGGTAGCAGCCGTTGCCCTGGTGGAATGGGCACGCAGCCCAACAGGAGGCTCCTTCTTAGCCAAAGAATAGCAGGTCTTGATGCACAAGGTAACCCAGCGGGAGATGGTTCTCTTGTGCACCGCCCGACCTTTTTGGCGCCCACGTAGCCAACAAAGAGCTGGTCATCCACCCGGAAGTGTTTTGTGCGGTCGATATAGAAGGAGAGCGCACGCTTTGGGTCCAGACGGTGGAGCCTCTCTTCCTCTCTGGAAGGATGCGGAGGCGGAAAGAAGGTGGGCAAAGTGATGGTCTGCCCAATGTGGAAAGCAGTAACCACCTTTGGCAAGAAGGACGGACGCGTCCGAAGAACAACCTTGTCTGGATGAACAGACAGAAAGGGAGGTTTGCAAGACAGAAGCGGAGGTGATGGCCACCAGAAAGGCTGTCTTCAGAGTCAGAAGACGAAGAGGACAGTTATGTAGAGGCTCAAAGGGAGCGCACATTAAAAAGGTAAGAACCAAGTTCAAGTCCCACTGAGGCATCACAAACGGAACAGGAGGGAAGAGGTGAGTAATGCCTTTTAAGAACCTGTTAACAACAGGGGACTTGAAAAGGGAGGGCTGATCAGGGAGCCTGAGGAAGGCCGAGATAGCACAAAGATAACCCTTGATGGTACCCAGGGCAGAACCCTGTTGGGCCAGAGAAAGAAGGAACAGAAGGACCTCAGAAAGAGGGGCAGAAAGGGGATTCACAGCCTTTGCTGTGCACCATGCCACAAATTTGTTCCACCTGCAGGCGTATACCACCTTAGTGGAGGGACGCCTGGCTGCCAGAATCACATCACAAAATAGACCTGCCCAGCGAGTCGGCGGTATCAAGGCCACATCGTATCGTGTATTTGGCCGCATCCCTTCCTTCCGCAATGGCGCGGGAAAGCAGTGTCTGGACCTCCTCAGAACACTGGGGCAAAACAGTCGCCACCGAATCCCACAAGGAGTGGGTATATCGGCCCAAAAGACAAGCGGTGTTGATGGACCGCAAGCCAGCACTGGAGGAAGAAAAACCCTTCTTCCCAAATTGATCCAGGCGTTTGGATTCCCTATCCGGAGGGGCGGTAGGGAAGGCGGTTTGGGAAGCGGAGGCTTGGACAACCAAGCTCTCAGGAGTGGGGTGGACAGAGAGAAACAGGGGTCGCCCGGAGCTGGGCGATGGCGTCGGGACACGTTCCTATCCACAGGAGCCCCTGTGTTGGGCTTGGACCAGGCGCCCAAAAGAACGTCAGTGAGGGCATCGTTAAACGGCAGCACAGTCTCCGTAGAGGAGGCTGCCAGCTGAAGCACCTCTGTCAAGAGATTAGTCTTGACCGCCACAGTAGGGAGTTGGAGACGTAAGGCCCCAGCCGCCCTACGCAACACCGTTGCAAAATTGGCTCCCTCCTCCGTAGCCACGGGAGGAGACAGCATGCCAGTGTCAGGGGAAGTATCCAGACCACTGGCATCCCCTAGACCCACTGGCATCCCCTAGACCCTCTTCCCAGTCCTCATCGTACTGACACTGTTGTGCCAGAGGGTCATCAGACCCCTCCCAGTCCTCCTGGTCCTCCTCTGGTTCAAAATAAGGAGGAGGAGGGACATTTGGGACCCAAGGTCCCATCGGCGCCGGAACCGGCGTCGAGCGACATCGGTCCGGGTCCATGTCCGGAGCCGGAAGGAACTGGGGGACGACGCCGCCCGGAGCCCCAGGCGGCGTCGAGAACGGCACCGGAGACATCGGCGCCGGCGGAGGTGTCGTTAGGTCGACCGGCGCCGATGGGGTTGCGGAGCCGGGATCGAGGCCGAGGCCGGAGCCGGGATCGAGGCTGGAGGCACGGGCGACGCCGGAGCCGTCGGCGACGCCGGAGCAACCCCATCAGGGCCCGCGGGGCCCGAAGAGGCGGGCCATGGCCGACAGGAATTCCTGTATCTGGGCCGGATCCGCCCCCGAACCCGGGAAGGACGGGTATTGCGGGGGCGACTCCACAGGCATGTCCGGGGCCGGGGACGGTGCTGGGAGGGGCCTCAGCCGAGTCGCGAGACCGGCGAGGCGAAGTCCTAGAGCGACGATGCTTTTGGACTTTTTGTGCTTGGACTTACCGGACGAAGAAGACTTCGATGCCGACGACCGGTGAGGACTCCGCGATCGACCCCTGGACCTCTCACGCGACCGGGGCTTGCGCGGAGCCGAATGCCGGGCCTCGAGGAGCTTTCGAGACCGCTCTCGCAAAGCTTTCGGGTTGAGGGCCCGGCAGTCGGAACACGACTCCGTGTCGTGGCCTCGGCCGAGGCAGAAGAGACACTCCCGATGCGGGTCTGATGGACATCATCCGAGCACAGGCGCCGCAACGTTTAAAACCGGGCATCCCTACGACACCTTGAAGTCGATTCGAGAAAACAGTGAAAAATTCACCAAAAAAGTTAGTCAAAAAATGACTAGGGCTCTGCTCTTCCCGGATCTGCGCTTGCTGGCGCGGAAAAAGAAGAACTGACGTCAGCGCGCAGGGGCGGCGTCTAAGTACTGCCCGCGACGTCATCCCGGCGATCACGACGCAGACGACGGACGCGGAGCCGCACGACGCCGCCTACCGACGCACAAGGGTACTGCTACGCAAAAACTTTCCGGATTCAGCCTGACGCCTGGGGATATTCTAAGGTAAGGAATCTGTCACTAACGTGTCTCTTTCAGATAGTGGGTGTTAAACAAGTATGGCCTCAACTTCTTCAGGGCAAAGACCACATCCAAGGCTTCCCGCTCTATGGCACTCCAACGCTGCTCTCTGGGGAGTAGTATCCTGCTTTGAAATCAACAGGCTGATCATGTCCCTCATCATTTGTTTGGGCTGGGACTGCACCTATCCCATGTTCAGTGGCATCTGTCTACACAATGAACTGCTTGGAGTAATCCGGAGCTTTCAGGACTGGGGCAGAGCACATTGCATCCTTCAGAGTTTCAAAAGCTCCAGTTCACTTTCTTGGTCATCTTCTTGAAGGTAAGTTATGTGAGGAGGATAAAGGGGGGTGGGGAGGGGTGGTTTGTCAGGGATCACCATGGACCCATAATCCTTAAACCTCCTGTAACACCTAGTCTAGCCAAGGAATGCCCCGACTTTGGTCTGCGTTTTTTGGAGCTTCCCAGTCCAGAATTGTCTGGATCTTCGGTTGGAGTGGCTAAACTTTGCCTTCACCTACCAGGAGGCCCAAATATACAACCCTTCCCTGCCCTATCTGGCACTTGCTTGTCTTGATAGTGAGGCCTGCACTTCCCAGAGCCTCAATGATCAGGTGATCCTGCCAGGTGCAGCTATAGACAGCAATATCATCCAGATAAGCTGCACTATAGGATTCCAATACAGCAAGGACTTTGTTCACCTATCTCTGGAAGGTGGCAGGGGCATTCTTTAATCCAAAGGGTATCACAGTAACCTGGAAGTGTCCACTTGGAGTGCAGATTGCAGATCTTTCTTTTGCTCCAGCGGTCAGACCTATATGCCAGCACTCAGATGTGAGATCAAAGGTACTCAGCGCCCCATGCCTGTCAATCAACTCATCTGTTCTAGGAATTGGATGTGAATCAGTCTTTGTCAAAACGTTGAGACCCCTATAGTCCACACAAAACCTAATTTCTTTCTATTCACCCCTGGAGTGAGGTTTGGGGACTAAGAAAACTGGGCTCGCCCAGGGGCTCCCTGAGGGTTCAATGACACACAATTCCAGCATCTTGCTTACTTCAGCTTGTATGCTCTCTCTGACATGATCAGACTGCCTGTAAATTTTGTTTTTTTACAGGTAGGCTTTCACTATTGTCCATATCATGGGTGTACCAGCCCAGGCCAATAATGTTGACCCCCTACCTTTTCAAAGGGTACCACAACCACGAAGTGGAATTAAGGGGGCCTTCAGGTGGCCTCCTGCCTTACCATTGGCTTGGCAGGGGACACTGGACTGAAAAGCCCTTTCTCCTTCTGGGACATCCGTGGCCAGTAGAAATGATTCACTAATCTACTCCAAGTTGTATCCCGGCCAAGATGCCCAGCTAGGGGGATATCATGGGCCAAAGTGAGGAGAAATTCCCTAAACATCTGAGGTACTACCACTCTCCAGGTTGCACCAGGTTTGGGGTCTCTGGCCTCAGTGTACAGGAGTCCATCCTCCCAACAGACCCTGTGGGAGTCACTGATATCACCCTTTTTCTCTGCAGCAGCTTGCTGCCTCAGGTTCTTAAGAGTGGGACAGGTTTCTTGTTCCTGGCACAGATCCTTCCTAGAGGGTCACCCTGGGCCCAATAACTGTCATGAAAGGCCCAAGCTTCTCAAGCTCAGTTCCCTCTGAGGATAACAAGTCCTCTTCCTAAGAAGAGAGGTTCTGACTTGGAATCTGTTTAGATACTGGTCGCCCAATCTTCTTGGCTTTTCTCTTGGAGGGCTGGTCCACTCTTTCAGGATCCAGTACCTCTTTCACAATGAGCTCTGGTTTTCACAGAGCTCAGAGTCCGCAGTTCGACTTCAGCCCGAGAGGAAGTCTCCAAATCATTTCTAAGCAGAGTCTACAGGGATGGTTGGGGACACGACCACTTCCTTCTTTCCAACTACTTGTGGGTCCCAGTTCTTCCCCTGGTACACACCCTTGTGAAGAGTCTATGGGCCCATCCTGAGCTGATGTTTGGGGGCCTGAAGGATACTTTTTGGATTGTCCTCTTTCCTGGGGAAGGGGGGGAGACAATAACTTAAAAGGTGCTCCTTCATTAGCATATTATATAACACTTCAAAGTCATGTACATTGTTACCATCTAACCAACCTCCTAGTGTTTTCACCGAGTAGCCTACAAAATCAACTCGGGTCTGGCTCTGGGTTTCGAGCCTCCCTGAACCTGATCCTATACTTCTCAGTACTATATCCAAAGCCCTCAATCAGGGTACCCTTCATGAGGTAAAAGGATGCAGCATCTTTCTCATGGAATGTCAGAAGTCTATACCTGCACTTCCCTGAGAACATTTCCCATGGGACAGCACTCCACAGCTTCCTGTGGACCTGTCTACCAAGACAGGCTCTCTCAAATGCAATGAACCAGTTGGTGATATCATCACCCTCAAATAATTTAGGGACAATCCCTTTGGGGATTTTAGAGTCTAAAGATTCTACGTCCCCATTTATTATTTTGCTACCACCAGAGATGGGTACTAGGCCCATCTCAGCTTTTTCTTTGACCAAGAGTTTAGCCTCAAAGGTTATCATCTTGGCCAGTTTCTGAAGATCTGCATCTTCAGTATCTGCCTCATCTGAGACACTACTGGGGCTACTCCCAGTGGTGTTAATATCTGAGGGGGTAGTGACTGAGTCAGTGTCCTCCTCCTCCACTACCTGGGAATTAGCAAAGTACTCTTCCCCATTGGGGGAAGTTTGACTTGCCATGGCCTTGTCATTCTCTGCTAGCAACTGCTGGAGATGGGCTTTTGTGGGTTTAGGATCCATGGCAAGTCTCCATGCTTTGCATAGTTCTTTGAGATGGGTCACTCTCAGATGATGTGTACAGGGGGGCAGGTTGAATTCCTGGCTGGTCCCTGGAGCATCAGACATGGTTTTTAAAGTAGTTGCAGTCTTATTAAAGGCTTTCAGGACTACTAAGGCCTAACTACTATACAGATTTTTACTTTCTAGATAGTGGGGAACTTAACCAAGGCCCTCACATTATTGTAAATAAGTTTGGGGGGAAAAAACAATTCGAAAATTGAAAGAAAATATTTAACCTAAAGACAATTTTATCAATCAAGTGGTACAACAAATGTTGAGTCTTGTACCCCACTGCTACACAACCAATGTAGGAAGCTGGCTCTGTATATGGTATACCACCAGGTGGTTATACCGTGCAAAGAGTCCAGAGATTCCCCTAGAAGTGTAAAGGGCTCAATGCAAACCGAAAGTGCTCTATTTGTGGTAGTGTGGGTGAGCAGCCTTAGACCCAACACAGAGGAGTGTAAGACATTTGTTGTCCACACAATGACCAATAAATAACACGCAACCCAAAAACTGGATCCACAACAATCTTATAAAAATAAGCTTTGCTTGAGTTTTATTTTAAGACCAAGATCTTCACAAAAAGGTAAGTACGTTCTGGAAAAATATTTTAGGCTTTCAAAAGTCGACACTTAGTGCAATTTTCAAACAGTTCAATGTTAACCTATGGAGGCAAACAACAATGAGGTTTCACGGATAAGTACCCAACTTACAGTTCCAGTCTTCAGGGTTTAAGGTCAGCAGCACCAGCGGCACAAAGGCAGCCAGGTGCAGAGGTTTAATTCGAAGATGGGCCCAATGTGTTTCAATGGAGATTGGGGGTGCTTGGAGCCACGCTGCTTGCAGGCAAGTAAATCGCATGCAGGGGACAAGCTTTGGGGGTTAGAGCAAGCACGGGGGGACCACACTTAAGGTAGCACCAAACATACACCACCAGCGGCACAGGGGCGGGCGGGTGCAGGGTGCAAATACAGCCTTCGAGCGCCCAATGCTTTTCAATGGGGACACTCAGTTGGACTAGCAGACTGGAGACGTCAAGCCGTAGGCTGCACGAAGGAAACCAGCAACAGCAAAGGGAAGTTGAGGTGGTGTGGGTCGTAGGGACACATTCGGTGGAGATCTTCAAGGTCCAGGGGCTTTGGGCGCAGGGGTGTCCTTTGAAATAGGATTCTTCTTACCGGAGGTGGTCGGGGGGAGCCTTTGGATTCACATTGCAGGCGTCGTCGTGGAGTCCAGGAGAGGTCAGCCAACACTGGACTTGGACTCCGGATCGCTGGGGAACCTTTTCTGGATCAGTGAACCACCTAGACACAGGCCGGAGGTGTCGGGTGCAGAGTGGTCAAGGTTCACGGATCAAGAGGGCACCAGAATACTTGATGTTGTTTTCTTTGTTGACAGAGCCACTGCCCTCTGGAGTTCTGGTGTTCAGAGGCAGGCCTCCCAGGTGGCTGACTGCTGGACAGGCATCCTTTCTTCGCAGGATTCGAGGGCTGCAGACAGGCCAGTAGGGCTGGGGCCCAAGTCAGTAGTTGTTTTCAGTCTTCTGCATGGCGTCTTCTTCATCGTTTCTTCTTAGGTTGGGTGGAACTAGTTGCAGGGTCTAGGGGAAGCCACCAAAATACTAAATTTAGGGGCGTTTTAAGGAGTGTCAGGTAGGGCCAATGGGCACCTTACCTGGGGTGACGCCACCCTCCTAATGGAGGGGGCATAGGCCTAGCCCAGATTGGAGGAGTCCCCTCATCTTCAAGATGGCGGGGACTGAAAGGCGTACTTCACCTTGCCTCCTTCACCTTAGGGGTGGAGTTGGCAGAGGTGGGCGCACCTATTTTTACTAGGTTTTCCCGCCCAAAGTGGGGGTGTAAACCGGGGGCTGCCATCTGCTGGTAGCAGCAGAGGCTGGGGGTCGCATTACAAAGGTAGCAGGCATTTGGAGCTTCCGTCTAAAGCACTATGCCCACCCTGAGGCAGGAGGTGTGACGCCTCCGCCCAGGATGTGCGTTGTGTCTGGTCCTAGAGAGCAGAGGCTCTTGACCCAGGGGTCCAGAAACATGTCTCGAGGTGGCAGGCTGCCTAAAGTCAATCTGTGGCCTCACCAGGGTTGGTAGGTTTTCCGGGGGCATCTCTGAGGTGCCCTCTGGGTACGTTTCAATAAATCCCACACTGGCATCGGTGTGGGTTTACTGAGATGAGTCGTTTGGTACCAAACACTCCTGGGTTCAGAGAAGCCATCGTAGTGCTGAGGAACTTGAGTTTTCAAGTTTCCAGCCCATGCACTTATAAGATCTAATAATGGACTTAAATATTGAAGGGACATATCCGCTCATGAAGGTATGCCCACACCTATGGTATAGTGCACCCTGCCTTAGGGCTGTAAGGCCTGCTAGAGGGGTGACTTAAATATACCTTAGGCAGTGCTAGTTGACATGGCACAAAGGCAGTGTGCCGGGCTAACTGTTGTTTTGTCTGCACCAGGCCAAGCATGCTGCAGTGGTAGTCTGCATGGCCTAGGTGAGGGGACCCTCTTCCGTCCCAATGCCCTAGGTATCCAGGTACCATTTACTAGGAACCTACAGGGGCCTGAAGCGCCAATTGTGGAACATTTTTAAGGGAAGCAGCACTGGCACAGGGGACCTGGTCGGCAGGGTCCCTGCACACTAAAATCGAAACCAAATCAAATACAAGGCAAAAAGCAATTTCTAGCAGACGTCGACAACTCTCCCTTCATTGTCTGACTCATTCCTGCGCCACACGGCTTCTTCGACATTTTCTTCGTCTTCGCTGGAGAGACCCAGGTCCTTCAGGTAGTCCTGTGACTTTTGAGTGCCAGCCATGGCGTGATGTGAGAGTCGTTACTTCAGTCTGGCCTTCAGAGTTTTCTGTAAAAATTCGGTGCAGGCCTTGACTTTGTGATCCGCAGGAAGGCACAGGTTGCATGCCTCGTGTGGATACCTCTGCGTGAATTTGTGGCAACAGTCTGAACAGAATTTAAAAGGGGTGTTCTCCATATCACCTACATGTCTCTCTCTTCCGCATTCTCCAGCCACTTGTACTCCGGTAACGGGGTCCCCCTCCCAAGGGGAGTTAATTTCCCAGGTTTCGATGTTCCTTGCGGTCTCCAGTGATGCTTGGTGCCCTTTTTCATTTCTCTGCAGATCCTCAGATTCTACTGGGCTCCTCCGGAGCGCTTCTAGACCAAGCGGCAGAAAAAAGAATCTGAAGTTCGCAGCGACATACAGGAACTTCTAGGGCGCTGTCCGACGTCAGACGATGGATGGATTAACCACCAAATGCTGTTTGACAATGCATGCGCGCACACAAACACACACACACAAAAACACACAAGGAGGGCAAAACACGACTCCGGACTGAACCACTAGATGGCGGAATAAATGCACAGCATGTGAAGAAAAGTATTCATGCTGCAAAACTCAGAGTATCCCTGAGGCGGCATCGGGAAAGGCAGCAAAGGCTGAGTCACTTTTCACTGGAAAGGACCTTGGAATGGCATAGTCGGCACTTTAAGTGGGGGTTAATCGGAAGTCATGATCTCTACCAGCTTTGGCTCGGTGAAGGTCTTTGTAGGAGGGGGAAGATCTCGACAGAGGCTAACTTGTTGAAATTGACCAGCATCTCTGAGGAGAATCACCATGCCGCCTTTTACGTTTTCGTCCTTCGAAGAGTCTAACAAAAAAGCGAGATGGAGACCTAGATCTTGCCCTCAACCGACGCTGAGCCCGAACGTGGTCACAGAAGTGACCCATCAACAGATTAGCTGTACATTCTTTGATGGCCTTGCGATTCACACTGAGATTCAGCTCACATGACATTATGTCTCTACCACAAACACCATAAGTAGATGTCCTAGTGAGAAGTGATGCTTATGTGCCCATCATAATCACAACTAGGGTTGAATCCGGACATCATAAAGGGATACATTATTACCACTGCAAGATTTTTCACTGAGAGAAAATAAAGGAGAGCGATTCAGTTCAAGGGCAACGGATAAAATAAATTTAAAAAAACAGAACTGACGTCAGCATGCAACGGTGGGTGCTTTATGGCTCAGATGACATCAGGGTCCCATACACTTGTGGAAGAGCTAGGACAAAAGTTACTGCATCCGGTCTGGCATTTGGGGATATTAAACAAGGGAAGACTCTGTAGATGGATATTTCTATCAGAACATTCTTTTTAAAACTCAAATACCCTTGAACCTCAATTTTGAAACTCCAAATAGATCTCAGGACACACGTTTATGAGACATGGAAAAACAGGAACCAAAATGATCTATATCTATTAATATCGGTCTCTATATCTCCGAATGAAATGAGATTTCTAAAGCGTACGTCTACTCCACGAAGAGTCCCGGTGCTACGCTTTAAGTTGACAGTGAAACACAATCACATCAGCTATACTTGATGAGAGCCATCTATCTCTCGCTAGCTATCTCTCTCTATCTCGATTTTCATGGAACTAATCTTTTTCAAGGAGGAAATTCATAGGGGAAAAATCTGTGGTGCTTAGTATCCATCAAAGTGTACTGTTAACACCTTTGTTTTATTAAGCCACAGGCAAACTAGATAGGTCCTAATACATCTACCAAAATGCATACAACCTTGGTGATACAGTGAAAAATAACCAATTTCGATTCAGAAAGATTTGTGTCAGCTATTAAAAGCAAGCCATCAATAAATTAACTATTGTATGGATACTGAAAATTCGTTAAATACATTATCTCCCTCTCACTCCTTTGAATGTATATTTCCCATACAGAAGGGAAGCTGCTGAGGCAGGGGAGGAGCTGGAAGAGTCAGTGAGCAGAAGGCAAACTGCAGGGAAGGTGTTGGACTGGGGGTGGAAAGGGTATCAAACATGGAAGGGCTGGTCCATTTTTACATGTACACTAAATTGATAAAGGAACAGAGGAGGGTCCGAAGTGACCAAGTGTTAAGCAAGGTGCACAAGTGCACATCTCAATACTACAGAGGTGGATATTGGGGGCATGGAAAGCCAGATGTGGGTGTAATAACCGCTGAGTAGTCTAGCCCAGATGTGAAACCACCTTGTCGAGGGAGCTGGTAATAGGATTGTGGGGATTGGACCTCCTCTCCACTCTCCTTTGCAGATTTATTCCTCACTATAAAGCAGCGATAAATCTGGAACTGCAGCCAGAGCTAGGAATTCACTTAAAATTCAGCCCACAGTGAATTTACCTAGAACCAAAATAACAGAACATTTCTATTTCCTCCTTTAGTCATACTCTAATTATGAACTATTCACTTGTGCAAAAAATGGTACACAAACAAAATATCACTTACCAATGGTAAGCTTGCTCAAATTCTCTCATAATTACATGTTTACTGGCCTGGGACTTTAAAAGTTTAAGTAGGTCTTGAGTAAAACGCTTTACTTGAGCTCTGTGGGTCAGTGTCAACATGCGCTTGGAGCCCATGCCCAGAATCTGAAATGAGATATCAATACCTGTATTGTTAACACATTTTAAAGATTTAAAAATTGCTCATCAATTTAAATAAATCAGCTTCAGTTACTGTGGATTTTGCTAGCTAAAAAGCCTAAAATGTATTTGACTGAACATGCTCTGCAGTATTTGATTCACATTAAAATGATCCAGCTACTTTAAATATATTAACAAACAAACAATAGAAAAAGAAATGTTGCATAACTTTAGTAATCAACCCATGGCAATAGTTGTCCACCAAAGTCAGGATATGTTCCCAGCCTCAAAATACAGTGACACTTTACAAAGTAAATGTTTGGAGCTGGCCATGAATACTTAAGATTTTCCCCTTAAGGCCAACCCTTCATTTTAAGTCATCAAGGTATTTGAAAAACTCCCAGCCTTTGTTAATATATATCAATTACTTTTGATTTAAGTTGTTTAATTTCCTGTATCAACAGCAAAGTCTCAGTTAACTTACTTGTAACACGTGAGGCACAGCTTCAAGTAGCTCCATCAATTTCGAATAGCCGTAGTCTGAGACACGACACTGTTTTGCAAAATGATGGTGGTATGTTGGTATAAATTTACTGACTTGTATGATGCAAGAAGGTTGATTTTTCATTAAATCAATCACCTCTCTACTGAATTGGATCAACTGGGGGTTACCAACAGGGCTCTTGGAACGCAACAGCCAGGGATCTGAAAACAGGGACATAAAAGGCATAGATAAAAAGTTCAATCACCTTTAGTTAATACTGGGGAGCATGAATCTAGCTACAAATACATTATAAAAATCACATACGCCATTTATTAAAACAAAATAAAAACATAGAAGTCAGAGAATAAGTTATGTTGAAGCAGACAAAATTACTACCAAATGTTATTAAAACAGTTTAATACATCCTTTGTACTGTGCAACAAAACACTGGCAGGGCTGATTTGCAAATTCGTTCACAATGTTCTTAAAATAAAGTGTGGGTATTTACTTTTTTCTTTAAAGTTTTTCTTTTTTAGAAAGGTTATGAGTGTCGCACCCAATTTCCAGGCCAAGAGCCTGTGAACCAGTTAATAATATACCTCACTTAAACTGCACTTAGTGTGCTCATCCCTTGTGGAAAGGAGCCAAAACCTATGCTTCACGTAGTAAGACAAATTCACACTGCAAAAACATGCACATTTAACCTAGTACTTGTCAAGGTTTGAACAAAACTTATTAACCCACAACAGTAAGTTTAAGCTCAGCAATGGATTTAAAACTAATTCTCTTCTCTAAGTAGGCTTAAAGGAGTGTCCATGAAAAACACACAAGGTGATGCGAGACTGCTAGCAATAAGTAACCACTGGCATCTGGGTAGCACTTCTTTGGTTTACCATGCCACCTCAGTTTGGACCTCGCCATATGCAAATCAGTCTTGGCCCTGCTACTCAAGGGATCAGTCCTGTCCTAACTGCCAAGCCAGGTCCTCACTGAACCAGAACATAAGCAAACCAGGATCGATTTCGCCCAAATTATGGCCTCATCGGCCAGGTACAGCTTGGTTTCAGTGACAGTGAGCACGAAACCCACGTCTGAGCATACCATGCCACTTAGGGCAGTCATCAATCACACAAAAGGTGATGGGAGGCTGCTTGCAATAAGTCTAACCACCTGCAATAGCGCATGGTAGCACTCCAACCCGTTCGTTCTTTAGCTCACCATGCCACCTGAGTTTGGACCTAGCCACATACAGATCAGTCTTAAACATACTTCTCATAGGAACAGTCCAGCCTGAACTGTCAAGCAAGATCATCCCTGAACCAGAACACGAGCAACCCACAACTAGACTGGCCCTGGTTAGGGGCTCATCAGTCAGGTACACCCTGGTTCCAGTGACACAAAGGAGTGCCCAGACACGCATGTTGAATAAATTATTCAAACTCTATTATTAGCAACTTAAAGAAGGTGATCATAGTGTTAAAGTTCAAAGTAATAGTCAGCTGACTAAATGACAGACCTAATTTGGATCCAAAATGTCAAGGTGTAGGAAAGTGCCCCTTTTTGCATGGTTGCCCCCACTTTTTCGCCAAACTGTTTATGTACTTTGACTGAGTGTGCCCTGGGTTCCTGCGAACCAGGTACCCACGGTTTATGTTCTTTCCCTAAACTGTACTGTTGTAAAACCCAATCGGCAACTCTCTGGCCACATGTAAGTCCCTTATAAAAGGTACCCTAGATACCAAGGGCAATGTGACCAGGGAAGGCCTCCAAGTGCTGGAGCACTTATTGTGCCACCCTTAGAGACCCTGTACCTTTAAACACACGCGCACACACACACTGCCCTTGCAGACATTGTGTTTTGGTGCAGAACAAAGTGAAGAGTCGACATGGCACACAACTGGAAGAAAGTGCCCTCTTTTTGCATGGCTGCCCCCACTTTTTACTAAACTGCTGATGTACTTTGAGTGTGCCATGGGTTCCTGGCAAACAGGTACCCCGGGTCTATGTTCCTTCCCTAAAACTGCATTAAAACAAAACCCAATTGGCACTCTATGGCCACAGGTCAGTCCCTTGTAAAGGGTACCACAGGTACCAAGGGCACTGTGACCAGGGAAGACCTCTAAGGGCTGCAGCACTTATTGTGCCACCCTTAGAGGCCCTGTACCTTTACACAAACAATGCCTTTGCAGGCTGCGTGTTTTGGTGCAGAACAAAGTGAAGAGTCGACATGGCACACAACCCAGTGTGTCAGCAATTTCAAGTAATACTTTTACATTTTTATCCAAACAAATCACAAGTACTCATTAGTCCATTTGTTTTCATTCTTCTTGAATTACACGTGTTTTTATATATATATATACAAAATCTCATGTAATTTTACATTCAAGTGCTTATTCAAAGTGTACAATAAAACAAACATAAAACAAAATCATATTGGAAATCAAAGTTGTTTTGGCGCGACTCCTTTATCCATGTGATGCCCTATGCATTTCCGGACACAAAGGTCCCTTCCTCAGGGGAAATGCGTAAGGCATCACATGGATAAAGAAGGAGTCACATCAAAACAACTTTGATTTCCAATATGATTAGGTTTATGGTTGTTTTATTGTACATTTTGAATAAGCACTTGAATGTAAAATTACATGAGATTTTGTATGTATATATAAAAACACATGTAATTCAAGAAGAATGAAAACAAATGGACTAATGAGTACTTGTGATTTGTTTGGATAAAAATGTAAAAGTATTACTTGAAATTGCTGACAGAGCTGTGTGTTTTAGTTTGAGTTCCAGTATGGAGGACTGGCAGCCTCCAAATACTGTGTAACACGCAAAACATTTTTCTAATAAGAGGATTGCTAGGTTTAGATATAGAGAATTTTGACAAAAGAGCGGAGTGCGCCACTGTAACCCATTGGTTTATTTGTTACACATCCCTGTGTGCCATGCCTTTAACCCACTGCCCTGGTATAGGTCAGCCACCCCTCTAGCTGGGTGCACTATACCAGTGGTGAGGGTACAGGTGCATGAGCCCTGTACTCCTACAGTGTCTAAGAAAATTCTTAGACATTGTAAGTGCAGTAATGCCATTAAGAGTAGATGGTGCTGGGAGTTTGTCATTACCAACTCCACAGTACCATAATGGCTTTACTGAAAACTGGGAAGTTTGGTAGCAAACTTCTCAGCATAATAAACCCACACTGATGCCAGTGTGGGATTTAATGAAAACTGCACTCAGAGGACATCTCAGAGATGCCCCCTGAAAAACGACCTAACTATTGTCCAGGCTGAATGGCTGCTCGCCAGCTGCCACCCACCTGACATGTTTCTGGACCCCAGGGTCAAGAGCCTGCTGCTCACGGGGGTCTGAACAATGCACATCCTGGGACGAGGTGCCAAGACTCCTCCCCCAGGATGGGCAGGGTCCACAAAGGGAAAGCTTCAATGGCTTGCTGTCTTTGTGAGCTTCCCCAGGCCTTTGCTGCTTCCAGCAACTGGCCCCACCTGTTCTGACCACCACTTTGGGCAGGAGAATAGGCGGGAAAACCAAGTGAGAAAGGGAGGTGTGCCCACCTTTGCCAACCCCACCCCTCAGGTGGGGGAGGCGAGGTGAAGCACAACTCTAAGTCCTCGCCATCTTGCAGATGGAGGACACAGCCAAGCAGAGTGAGGTATATGCCCCCCTCCCACTAGAGAGTGGAATAATAGGGGGTGTACCCACCCCAAGGAAGGGACCCAATGGTCCCAGCCTTTACTTACCTGAAATGCCCCAAAATCTAGTATTTAGGGGCACCCCTGAACCTTGCCTTCTCAGCCAAGAACCGACCAAGAAGAAGAGAAGGACTGAAGAGCCGTGCTGAAACTAAGAAGAGGACGCCCACTGACTTGGCCCCCAGCCCTACCGACCTGTCCCCACCTCGAACCTGCTCCAGCGAAATCCCGGTGTGTCCTACAGCCAGCAACCTCAAGAACCTGAGGACCTGCCCTGCCTTCCACAAAAGACTCTCCCATGAGCACCGGATTTTCTCACCCACAGACGCTGGCTCTGCCCAAATTCGCGCGTCTGCACCACTGCACCAGACGCCTACGGCCTGAGTTCGAGAGGCCTAACACCACGAGGAGGACTCCCAGGCGATCCGGACCCGAGATCTGGCGATCTCCGACCTGCCTCGAATCTCCAAGCGAAGCCTGCAGCCTCTTTCTGGAGGATTATATGCAAATCCTCTGCACACGTTCAAAAGTAGATACATAAAGTTACATAAAATATCACAATGATGCTTGTCTTTATATTTTCAGATGTCTTTAATTTCAAGCCTAGGCTAAGAAGGCTTAAAGATCTTGAAATTAAAGACATCTGAAAATATAAAGACAAGCATCATTGTGATATTTGATGTAACTTTATGTATCTACTTTTGAACGTGTGCAGAGGATTTGTATATATAGCATAAGTGGTCTGCTGGCCACACACATGAGGATCTCGTGGTTTTTCCCTACCTTATGCACCGTGCTAGATTACCTGCCATAACTGATTTGTACTTGTGATAGACCTTAGAGTGCCATTTTGCCTATCGCTGACCACCGAGTGTATAACTCTTTCTGGAGGATCCCCCCCGACCGCGACTGGAGATAAGGAAAACATTGAGCCTCAGCACTCTGCACCCGGGCCGCCTTCGTGCCGCTGAGGGTGTTTCAAGGGTGCATCCTTGACCCTGGGGGAACGCTGGTTCTAACCCCAGAATACTAACTCCCACAAACTTGTACTTACCTGTAAACCGATAACTCAATTTCCTTCCATGGGATTGCATTGACTGCTTATCTTGAAAACTGTTTCAAGTGTGGAGTTGGTTTGTATGGAACATTGACAAAACTGCAAATGTACTTGTCTCCCCGGCGAACCTGACCTGAGATCTGGTGATCTCCGACATGCCTCGAATCTCCAATCAACGCCTGCAGCCCCTTTCTGGAGGATCCCCCCCCCAACCGCGACCGGAGCCGGTAAGAAAAACCCGACGCCTAAAGACACCCCTGCACCAGACGTCCCACGGCCTTGGGTGGCCCAACCAACGGTATCCCAGCATCCCCAGGCATCCCAACTTATCTCTCCAACCGGTGGTCACCTGCAGAAGATCTTCGTCCTCGAGCCTGCAGTCTTTGTTGCAACCAGAGAATCCCCATTGAAATCAACAGGGCACCCGACGCTAAACCAGCACCCTGCACCCGGCTGCCCCTGTGTCGCTGTGGGTGCACCTTGTGTGCTAACTCGGATCCCCCTTTGCCCCGAGTTAAACCGTAGGAGCTTTGCTCCCACAACCTTGTGGCCTGCTCGTGAGCAGCCACCAACCGGAGGCCCCCTATCCCCTATTGGATAACATTGGGCCTCAGCACTCTGCACCCGTCCGCCCTAGTGCCGCAGAGGGTGCTTTGAGAGTGCATCCTCGACCCTGGGGGAACACTGGTTCTAACCCCAGAAACCTAACTGCCACAACCAAGTACTTACCTGTAAACCGATAACTTCATTTCCTCCCATAGGATTGCATTGACTGCTTTTCTTTGAAAATTGTTCCAAGTTTGGAGTTGGTTTGGATGAAACTCTAAAACTGCAAATATAAAAAAAAAATGATTTACTTACCCTTTTCTCTAGGATGTGTCCCAGTGTGGTATCTAGGCATATCACACTGAGTAGAAAAAGTAATTTAAAAAGTAATCTGCAAAGTAATCAAAAGTAATCCAACAACAATTTCAACTGTTTTCAAAGTATTTACAAACCTGTAACAAAGTCATTTTCATTCAGCTTGCTTGTATTATTCAACCTGCCTTGAAAAGCACCATTTACACTCACCTGTGCCAGGCTTGCTTGGTTCTTAGAAATAAATACAACTAAATAATATTTTTATACAAACAAATTGGTCTGAGTTCAGTCTGAGTGTGTGACATTTCTTGCCTGAGTGTGAACATTAAAGGCTTAACACTACCCTTTGATAAAGCCTTACTGGTCGCCCACACTACCACAAATGGAGAGTAAGGTATTATCTAGTTTTACCTCTGCCTACCTTTGGGGTTCCACTGCACTCTGTGCACACTATACCTTACTTTGTTATCCAATGGGGGATAGGGTGCCTCCAGTTGGTGGCTGCTCACGAGCAGGTCACAAGGTTGTGGGAGCAAAGCTCCTGGAGTTAAGCTCAGGGCAAAGGGGGATCCGAGTTAGCACACAAGGTGCACCCGCAGCAGTGCAGGGTGCTGTTTTGGAGTCGGGTACCCTGTTATTTTCAAAGGGAGTTGCCGATTTTGGCTGCAGGCTCGGTCCAGAAAGACTTCCGGGAGAAACCAACAGCTGGGCAGGTAAGTTGGAGGGCTCTAGGACGTAGGTGCACCTCGGGTTCTCTTCTCCAGGGTGCAGGGCGACTGGATGCAGGGGTGTCTTCTGAGGTCGGATTTCCCCTTACCGGGCCACTGCGGTTGGAGGGGGGGCTCTCCTTGCAGAGGCTGCAGGCGATGTCGGGGAGTCCTGGAGGGGTCAACCCACGGTGGACTCTGAGTCTGGAGTAGCTTGCTGGGCCACTCGAACTCCGGCCGTAGGTGACGGGTGCAGTTGTGGTCCCAGGCGGCTGGTTTCTTTGTTCTCAGCAGGCTCAAAGTCTGTCTTGGGAGTTTCTTTTGAACAGAGCTGCTGTTCACAGGAGATCCGGTCTTTGTTGAAGGCAGTCAGTCCTCCCTGGGAGGTACTGAAGGTCGCTGGCTGCAGGACAAAGTGACTTTTGGCGCAGAATCTCTGGAAACTGCAGACGGGCCTGTAGGGCTGGGGCCAAGTCAGTTCTTCTCTGCAGTCTCCCCTGCTGTGCATCTTCTTTCGTCCTTCGTAGGTTGCGGAAATCGCCCTTCTTGGTTCAGGGCTGCCCCCTAAATACTGCATTTAGGAGCCAATTTTAGTTAACACAGGCTGCATAATAATTTTCTTACACTGCTTCATAGTCTTACGCTCACATAAGAAAACTGCAAAGGGTCATGTCCATCACTAGGTACTGTCGCAGTCCATAACATCAACCCACTTCATCTCCAACCGAGTAAGCATGAAATAACTGACGATATCTGCCAGATGCTGATAGCCAACGTAGTATTTTAATTTAGGCCATATAGCAGGTCTCAACAAGCTACATTCAACCACTTTTTGACATCGGACAATTACCATCAGAAATGGGAAGATATTAAAGACCATCCCAGCAGACCTTCCAACTATTTTTTTCCTTTAACCTAAGCCTACTAAGGACGATAAACTTTAAAGAAAATATCTCAAAATGGACAACCCAGTGCAGTAACCAGCTCAATTGTCTATGAACATAAGAAATACCATAAAGGGACCGGCAGAGCTGCTCAAAGTTGACAGATTACAAAAAAGCATAAGTTGCATGTCTGTCTCACACTTCATCCATTGCGCTCTGTCCAATAACACGATAACCACCCCTCGATGGTCACCATGCATGACATGGAAACACTTCCCACACAGGACCAAAGACAACGGGCCTGATTCACAGAACTAACTTACGTCAAAAACGTAAACGTAAACGTAACGTTAGTACTATTCTGTGAATACCAAAATGAGTAAGTTCATTCTGTGAATACCAAAATGAGTAAGTGTATTCTGTGAATACCTAAAAGTACTAACTTTACGTTTACGTTTTTGACGTAAGTTAGTTCTGTGAATCAGGCCCAGTGGGCCTGATTCACAGAACTAACTTACGTCAAAAACGTAAACGTAAACGTAACGTTAGTACTATTCTGTGAATACCAAAATGAGTAAGTTCATTCTGTGAATACCAAAATGAGTAAGTGTATTCTGTGAATACCTAAAAGTACTAACTTTACGTTTACGTTTTTGACGTAGTTAGTTCTGTGAATCAGGCCCAACATACTTTCGTCTACACACCCTACACATGTAGCATGCTACTCATAAGCAAACACTTCAGCACAGGGGTAGTAAAAGATATATAATTGCAGTAATACAAAAATGAAGAATGTATAAAATCAATTATTGATTAGATTGATTGCTACAGGGTGCCTGTTTATGTGTGGAAATTTAGACGGACGAGTAATTTAGGTACACCAAGAATGTACCCATTGAGATGAGTTGGATGCATTCTTATTGCCCACATTAAATAAACTGAAAATATACTGTCAAAAAAATATAAGGCTCTTCTGAGGTAATTCTATGAAAAGATATTTACCTGTATTTGGAGGTGGTGGTTTATTGTGTATCCATTTCACAACTTTAATGCCATTTTGTGCAGTGGCAATATTTACTCCAGGAATACATGTGATGAGATGCTCAAGGGGGACACCTCCATGACCTTCCTCCACCATTTCTAAAATAATGAATTCTGCAGCATAGCAATCTGGAAAGCTGGAATTAATGAAACATTTTAGGTGGTGTTATGCCATTCAGTATACAAATGAATGAGTCTAATGAGGAAAACATCTCCAATTACTAGTAATACATGAGACATTTAAAGAATGAAATTCACAATGACATTCTGCGTATTATTTCTGTCGCAAATTGTAAAGTAATACAACGGTTTCTGTCAGCTAAAAGAGAATGTTTTATCAACACAGACTGAAGTATACAATTCGTTTGAATGGAAACAAAAATGCCTTTTTGTGCTTTCTACCAGTAGCTCCATCTCAAAATAGGTATCACAACAAATAAAATTAAACTTGGCTAAATGCTTTTGGACAACTGTCAAAACAAGGTTTGCAACAGAGGTTTCATTAGGCTTGTAACAAAATTACAACTTCAGAACATCAATGTAAAGAAACAGCTGCACAAGCAGGTATGGAAAAGGGCACAATTGTACATAATCTTAAAATATTTAAGACATTCATTAACAATCTGTTCTGCAGTAGAATGTCCACAATTTGACTGGGAATAAGAATGGCTGACAGAATGCATGGTTAGAGGGGCTTTTTGATTTCTGTCACAAGAGAAGACAGACGTTTAATGTAATCATTATTGGAGTATCAGGTCAGAAAGACTAAGGTCTAGACAGACAAATCCTTCACGACAAAAAGGGAGGTGTGCAAGGCAGAGAAATGTAAATCAACAGAACAAAGTGCAATAGCAAGTTTGGCGTATGGCAGGTTAGCAACACTAACACTTAATTCTTTACGAAACTGACCCCGACTGTCCTCTATACCTCGGAATTTGTTTGTATAATGGGTTAATTGATGAGATCCACTCTTCTACAGCTACATTTTGACTTCATCATCATCCATGCTTGAAAAGACAGGTCGCTTCTAACCTATAAAGAAACAGGTCAGAGCTTTTAACTGTGCAGCACCAAACGTCACTACTTGTGGGAGCCTGTTAAAACTACACTATGCCTCGGTGCATCTGGTCTAGGATGTGACCCACATACATCCTAAAGAGTGGTTACAAACCACCACTATCCAAAGCAAACAAAAATGACCCTGCACCCGAGATAAGCCAGTACTCTCTAGTATTGATGTCCTAATATAACATTTAGGCAAAACGAAGCAGTCCAGAGCAAACAAAGTTGACCCTACACACCAGAACAACATGTATTTTCTAGTATAAATGTCCTAGTACATCATATTTAAGAAAATTAGAATATATTGAATAAATAGCTTCCCAGATGAAAATAAGACAGATGGTCGTGTTACTTGATTGAAGTCAGTTTCTTTTATTGAAAAGCAGTTAATTATTTAAAAAGCACCACACAATTGCTTGCCAACGCGTTTCATCCCTCACGGGACTTCTTCAGGGTAGTGATACAATTCACGTAGTCAGTATTATTCCAGTATGCGTCACTAGGCGTCCGAGACGCTTCATAGGTGTCAATAATTTAGGATACTGCGGTATTTAAAATAGTCGATTTAGTAACAAATTCCACGTTACCGATGTTATGTCTGTCTATGTTACGATATTGTCCGCGGGATAGTTGCACTCGTCACTACTTGGAGGGAACCGGACGGCCGTAGTCGTGCAGAGGACAGCATACTTTGCCCACAACTCACTGAAAAGCCAGGGGTTTACAGATTTCCTGTGTGCAACTATCCCGCGGACAAGATCGTAACATAGACAGACATAACATCGGTAACGTGGAATTTGTTACTAAATCGACTATTTTAAATACCGCAGTATCCTAAATTGACACCTATGAACCGTCTCGGACGCCTAGTGACGCATACTGGAATAATACTGACTACGTGAATTGTATCACTACCCTGAAAAAGTCCCGTGAGGGATGAAACGCGTTGGCAAGCAATTGTGTGGTGCTTTTTAAAGAATTAACTGCTTTTGAATAAAAGAAACTGACTTCAATCAAGTAACACGACCATCTGTCTCATTTTCATCTGGGAAGCTATTTATTCAATATATTGTTCTAATTTTCTTAAATATGATGTACTAGGACATTTATACTAGAAAATACATGTTGTTCTGGTGTGTAGGGTCAACTTTGTTTGCTCTGGACTGCTTTGTTTTGCCTAAATATGTTATATTAGGACATCAATACTAGAGAGTACTGGCTTATCTCGGGTGCAGGGTCATTTTTGTTCGCTTCTAACCTATGATGCAGACTGTCAGGTTAAACTTTTACCAGCCATACGAGGCTTGATCAAATAGGTTGCTAGTTTCCTCTCTTTATTCAAGTGTTTGCCCTTGCTTTTTCTCTCGTGTAGGTGTGTAGATAACTAGTATTGCCTACTCCATTTGCTAACATCATCCAGAGTTATAAAATTTCCACCCTATGGTGTGGAGGTTCAGGGCTAGGTGTAGGGGTCAGGATTCAGAAACACGGAGACACATTTTTGGCCTTTATTGGTTGCCTAAACCTTGAATTTGAACTCAAGACAGTTTAGATTCTTAAATTCCTTGGTGTTTCCAGTGATGGGCTCAAGCAAAATGTATTTCTGGCATAAAGAATTCTCCCAAAGTACAGTAGATGGGTATGTGGCATAACTTAGTTTGCTGCAAACATTTTCACCTGCACCCGGGAGTAAGCAAAGTAGTCCAATTATCCTCAAGGTGTACTGGGGGACTTACACCCTGTGTCACGGAATGCCATGGGTGACCACTTCTGAGACCTATGCATAGGTAAGGCACGATTCATATACTAAGATGGGTTATGTGCTTGGGATTTGAACTATTGATTAACTTGTGCATTTGAGCATCGATTTTCTGCAACAGCTGGGCATATCTGAGTTTAGGTCACTTCCATAAAGTCAAGTAAACACAAACATACTGCTCCACTGCAGAATCCACAAATTTTTAAAATGTCCTTAACGATCAAGTGCTCTGATCAGGTGTCCTGAAGGGAGCAGTACTCTACCTTTTCTTATGTAGCAATTGTTTGCTGGTCCCAGAAGGGACTTAATTGTCAATCCTACGAGTCCCCTCTTTGTGCTCAAACGTTCCAATGTGGGTCCTTCCGTTAGCTCTTCCAGCCAAGATACCAATATACTTGTGCCATCCTAAGTATATTTTATTAAAGTTCTGATCAGACAACTGATTCTACCTCAACAGAACTCGCATCCCCTACACAGAAGGAGATTAATCATTTCTTAAATATTTGTAGAATTCTGCTAATAAAAAAATTCATCTTCCACCAGATCTTTTCATGCCAGCCCTTTTTCAATTTGTACCTGGCACACCTGTATGCCAGTGTCTCTGCAGGTACACAGTGCCACTGGAAAAAGCTAAATAAGTACCAGGTCTATTAGCCGCGCTAGCCTGCATCCATGTGCATCTTCAGATGTTACCAACCAGAGGACGTTATCTGAAGGTCTCTACTAGCCATAAAAAACAGAACCTAAAATGACAAAAAATATATATATATTTTCTATTCTCTCACTGTCTAGTATTAAATTGAACTGACATGTTTTGCAAATTTACTAGACCTCACCCACAAGGGATATTGTGCCAAGGGCAAGGCATTGTGCTTTTTTTGGTCTCCAAGCTGAATAAGCATCATTATACAAACAATTACTCGTAGTCATCTAATGTACAACTGTCGAATGGTGAAAACAAGAGATGACACCCCAGGTAACATTTTGAACACTTGTGCAGGCTTGAGTTTCATCATAGGTAGAAGGGGAAAATTGTACAGCAGTTCTCCCAAGTCTTCACTTCTTTAAAGCCTTCATATCATAGCTCGATTTCTGGTAGGGGACATCAAGTGTGGCCACAACTCTTATTCCAACTCATTTAATTGGTTGCTCATTTTTTTTTAACTAGACACTGGGCATCTGTAAAATCGTCACAAATTGCAGAAAATTTAACTGCATGAGAGAAATAAATAAATGTAAGGAATCATGCCATTTCACTGTCTCCCAGCTGTTACAGTCCAAGTCATTTTCAACTCTTAGTAATAAATAAAAAAAAAATTAAATTAAAAAAACAGGTGCTTTTCTTTGCAATTTGCTTTTAGATTTTTAGGATTAGTCTTTTTGATAGAGTGTTTTAAGGCAGGGCTCACAAATTGTTCTCACA
Source organism: Calotriton arnoldi (assembly GCA_963921515.1). Taxonomy (NCBI): domain Eukaryota; kingdom Metazoa; phylum Chordata; class Amphibia; order Caudata; family Salamandridae; genus Calotriton; species Calotriton arnoldi. The sequence continues at coordinate 2,790,365 of CAWUFW010000322.1, read as the reverse complement.
GGATACAAATCAACGCCAAGACCAAAAAGGAAAGCAGTTAAGCAATGTTATTTGCACTATTGCGAAACTGAAATATTGCTACTTTTAAAAAAAAAACCTCACTGATTCAACTCACGGCTTTGCTAAATCACGCACAGAGCATCTGATTTTGTTTTCCCGCCCCGGTCCATCGCGGCGTTTCAGTGCCGATTGAACGGAGGGCAGGGAAAGAAGGTGAGGTACTTCCGGTTCCCTGGGCTGGACGGCAGTCAGCGGTCTAGTGTGGAGGGGGGAGGAAACTATTTTAAACGCATGCCTGGGCGGACGCGCAGCGGGCGCGCCACCGGCGCGCCAAAGGCCGGCCGGGGCCTGGGGCCAGAACCCCTGCCAGTTTTTCACCATCTCACACATACACCGCAGAGCAATTATATGCGATGTGTCCCCCCATCCAAGATCTATGTAAACATAGTATACAGATGGGTTCTAGCACACATAGATGCAGCCACTGTCCTTATACGATGGCGGGCAACAAGGGACAATCTAACAGGAATTTAAAATGATACTGGTCAACTGTAGATCCCTTAAGCATAAATACGAGCTCCACGATCATCTGACTGATAATCAACCAGATATCATGTTTCTGACTAAAACTTGGCTGAATGAAGATTCTGCACCAGAGATCCTTGAGGTCCTCCCTCTGAACTATGGGATCGTTAGACTTGATCGCCAAGTGAACAGGGGGGGAGGGATAGCCATTATCCATAAGCTATCGGTACAATGCTCACTAGAAGCGGTGACTATCGAAGCCAGTGAGGCAGGCTTCTTTATTATCATGGCGAATACTAATTATGTCATGAAAGGTTTTTTTAATTTACAGACCACCTGGCCCTATTGCACAGTTTGCATCTAGCCTCAGGGAACTAGTAATACAACCGGCACTGCGGTACTCCAAAGTACTGGTGCTAGGAGACATGAATTTACACTTTGATGCTATTAATAATACCGCAGCGCAAGAGCTTTGTCAGGAGCTGGCCGCGTTACAGCTGGTGCTGCAATCCTCCCTCCCAACTCACCAACATGGCCACCTATTAGATCCAATTTTTGCCAACTGGGGGGAGCTAACGGTTGAAAATCCTAATGCAGTCCCATGGACAGACCATTATATGATCTCTTTTAGCACCAAGATACCCAACACCCCTCTCCTGAAAAAGGCAGGGGCAGGGAGACTGCAGAGGAAATGGGCTGGTTTCTCAGCAGCCAATTTCAATCACGCCCTCCAGCAGGGCGGTCCGCCGGGTGGAAGTGATGCAGAATCCGCCTGCAACTTGCTTGACGAAAGGATAACTGAGGCGCTAGACAGAGCTGCCCCATGGGCCACGAGTGCACCGAGGAGACAGTCTAATTCTGCCCCTTGGTTCAACGAACTTAGGGCGGTTAAGTCATCATGTAAGCGCTTGGAAAGAAGTTGGAGAAGAGATTTTTCAGATCAAAGGAGGGCCACATATAAAACCAGCCTTAAATACTACCACATGCTCATTAGGAAAACTCGGGCAGCGTACTATAACATGAAGATAGAGCAAGCCGAAAATTCCTCTAGAGAGTTATTTATGATTTTTAAGGACCTATCATCACTGGCCAGAACCACAGCTCCGAGCAGCGACTCAGTGGAGTCTTGCAATCAGATAGCCGACTTTTTTTCTGAGAAGGTGGGAAAGATTTATAACACCTTCCCGGAGGAGGCACGCAATGGGAGGTCGGAGAGGACAGGAATATGCATTATGGAGGAGGCATTACGCCTCTCCAGATTTAACCTCCCCACTTGCGACGATCTCAAAAAGACGGCCTTGAGTATTAAGTCCGGCTCTCCTAGGGACCCTACGACTTCAAAAATGCTGAGGGAGAGTATGGAGGTACTAATACCCTATATTAGACACTTCTTAAAACTCTCCTTTGATTCAGGGGTGGTCCCACAAAAGTGGAAAGAAGCGGTGCTTATCCCTATAAAAAAAAAGCCGGGTGTAAGAGCGAGTCAGCTGGAGAACCTACGACCAGTCTCGCTTCTGCCTTATTTTGCTAAAATAGCTGAAAAAGTGGTCAACACTCAACTGACTATGCACATTGACCAGCACGGCTTACTCCATCCGACACAATCGGGCTTTCGGGCCACGTACTCCACGGAGTCAGCACTGCTTCTGTCTACAGAAACCATTCGCAGGCTTGTAGATGAAGGGCAGACGGTGGCATTGGTCCTGTTGGACCTTAGTGCCGCATTTGACACCGTCGCCCACCCAATACTCCTACAGCGCCTCAAGGAAGGAGGGCTGGATAATCTGGCTTTGAAGTGGCTGAGATCTTTTCTACAGGACAGAAGTTTCCAAGTGTCCCAACGACCGCACTTCTCCAAGAGCATTAGGCTGGCTCAGGGGGTACCCCAGGGCTCCATACTCAGCCCCACTCTTTTTAATCTTTATATGGCCCCTCTGGCAGACATCAGGAAATACGGTATTAGTGTTGTGTCATATGCGGATGACACGCAACTAGTAGTGTCTCTATCTCAATCCCACATAGAGGCAGCCACTACTTTCGCCTCCTGTTTACAGGAGCTGGCAGCCTGGATGTCAAATAACTGTCTAAAATTGAACGGCAGTAAGACGGAAGTCCTGATTGTAGGGAAGGCTCCCTCAATATGGTCATCAAGGTGGTGGCCGCAGACTCTAGGCACTACTCCCACCCCCAGTAACCAGGTTAAGAACCTGGGGATGTGGCTGGATTCTAAGCTTTCTTTTGATCACCACACTAGGACGGTGGCCGGAAAATGCTTCGGAATAATGAAAGGCCTTCGGAAGATCTTGGATGTGCTCCCCGTAGCCGCCAGGAAAACTCTAGTCCATGCGTTGGTAACCTCCCGCCTGGACTATGGGAACGCTCTATACCTAGGAGCCAGTGGAAAGAGTGTTCAAAGATTACAATGTATCCAGAACGCGGCGGCACGCCTTGTTCTGATGCTCCCCAGGAGAGCCTCTTCCAGAAATGCCCTGGCTGTCCTGCACTGGCTCCCGGTGAGGGAAAGAATCCTCTTTAAGGCCATGTGCGTAAGTCAGCTTATCCTGCAGGGAAAGGGACCTAGCTACTTACATAGTCTAATGCTACCCTACACTCCGACTAGGGCCCTGAGGTCCCTGGAGACGGGGCAGGTTAAAATCCCAGTAATTAAAAGAGCAAGAATGGGTGGTAGGTCTTTTCGCTATCTAGCCGCTAAGCACTGGAACGCCCTCCCCCAAGATCTCCGGACGGAACCATTAGAAATCTCCTTCCGAAAAAAACTAAAAACATGGCTCTTCCAGATATAGATCATGCATCACACTGATATTTGCTGTCACAGAGCGGTCCAAGTAGCCTGCAGCGCGGGGACACACTAGCTAGTGTAACCAGGCGCTTTACAAGCTCATTTATTATTATTATAATGTACTAGACACATTTGTAGCAGAATCTCATCCAATAATGTCAAAGAGTAAATAAACCGTAACAAAGATAATTATTACCTCAACAGTGGAACTGTGCCCTCATGCGTCTGAAGCAGACTGTGAACCTGAGCGGCAAACATCTTCAGAGACAAATTCACAAATGGGATGACATATGTATCGGGGTCGAATTCATGTTCACTGCAAATTAATGAAAAATGACCATCTAAGCAACAATAATTAATGTAATAACATTTCCTACAGATTTTTTTTTACAGTTTTTCTTTTTTAGATGTAACAGCAGAATTACCTTAAACACATGCACTATTACTATGACGTATGGTGCGTAAAATAAAAAAATTGTTACTTCCTTGTACTCTTTGATTGAAAGTTCCCTCAGTTTTAAGTTCACATTATGCACCCGATGCCCATCTAGAGTAGAGTCCTCAAAATGACATTCTGTTTTTCAGTCTTTTTCAAACTGTCAAACAGGACTAGAATGATTCATCCCTAGGTCACTGAGAAGCACAACGCACTGGAAAGAACAAGATACCCACCTTCAGTGACGCTCTTTCTGGTGGGTAAGCTAATGAATTGCAGATTCTTCACCTTTAGAATATTTACAGGCTCCAGAATAGATCAAGTAAATAAAAAAGCAATGCTGCTGCACGCTGATAGGTTGCATTGTGCTGCTGCGAGCTGACTCAGTTCCGCTCTGGTGACGAGCGAAGCCGCATACAAGCACCACCTGTGCGTGCCGACATCAGTTTCATTTTATAGGCCTCTCCGGAGATATGGGGCCCATTAGAGGATTGGAACAACAAGTGTGCAGAATCCTGAACCAGGACGCTTTCACAGACCGAAAAAGACCATTTCACAAAATGGGATGGTGGAAGAATGGGGAGGAATGTAAGTATATATTAAATTTCCAGCAGAAAGAGGGTTCCCAAAAGTAAGTAACTTGTGGTTCTGAGGGAAACTTCTAACCACTGATTCCTGATCTTGTGAACAAATACCAAAGCAATACCTCGCAAGGTGGTGGGTCTAAGGGAGACAGACTAAAGTCGTGCAAGCTTGAACAGGCAAAAAGTCCATCCCACCTGACCGGACTGTCAAGGCAGTAGTGCTTTGTAAACGTGCACTGATGCCCACTTAACTGTCTGACATATACAGGACAGGCACTCCACAAGCCAGAGCAGTGGTACCAGCCATGGCGTTGGTGAAATAAGCCCTCAGAATGCGTGAGGATGCTCCTTAGCCAATGCATTGCAGATGCTAATACAGAGAACGATCCATCGTGAGAGAGTCTGTTTCTGCACCACCTTACCGTTCTTTGCACCAGAGAACCCCACAAAGTGCTGAAAGTCCACCAGACGTTCAATGGCACGATCAAGGTAAAAGCTAAGTGCTCTTTTGGATTCCAAGAGATGGGGGTTTCTCTTCCTCTTTTGAGCGATGCGGCAGAGCAAAGAATTTCTGAAGAGTGATGGCTTGTCAGATATGAAAAGTCGTCACCACCTTTGTTACTAATTCTGTTCAAGTCCCCAACAGTTTGTCTGGAAACAAGAGGATATATGAAAGCAGGACCAAAAGGGCCTTAAGCTCACTCACCTGACATGCGGATGTTATTGCAACCAGAAAGACAGTTTTTAGGTGTCACCTATACAGCGCGTCCACTGTGATGACGTATTGCTTTCACTTCTGTGGGCTTACAACCCAGCCACAGTATACCATTAGTTGTTTTCGTTGACATTCATTTGCAATCTTTTGACTACTTAGCTATGACAGACTTCCTTTCCTTTCTTGTGTTAGCTCCTCCCTGAAGAACGGACTAAGTATGTGTTCTACCTCATCGGTTTTTCGTCGTCTTCTAGCAACGCACTATATATTTTTTTATAAGCGATTCAGTATTATTTCTGGACATACAATGTGCTTTCCTACTTTTAACACAGGCTTCTTATTTATTTTGCTTTCACCCTATCTGCCGTCTCTATTGACACTTTAGTTACTTACACCCACAACTGTACCACTCTACTCTGTTACTCTTTGCCACCAATGTCACTATGCCAACCCACACTATTCTACACTACTCCATTCCACACAATGCCAGTCTACGTCACTCCACTGTACACCTCTCCAATCTACCGTACACCACTAACGTTTCAGCCATCCTGAATAGCAGCCATGTGATTTTCAACATCGCTAAGACATGGGCAAAGCCAATAGCTCGCAAATAGATGTGACTCATTGGCTTTGCCAATGCTTGTTAAGGTAAGGAGGCACAATTGACAACTGTGCATTGGTTCGAAATGGGGTACATTATGAGAAAAGTGAAAACCAGATTTTAGTTCCACAGTAACATCACAGAGGACTTAGGCAGAAACATATGTTGAAAACCTTTAAGGATACACACTACAACCTGTGGTTTGAACAAGGACAGCTAGTCCAGAAAACAAAAATCCGAAAGGGCTGACAAATAACTTTTAACAGTGTCACATCAAGTCCTTGTCAGGCCAAAGACAACAAACAATGCATCCCACATTTCTGCCTTAGTTGAAGGAAGCCTCACAGCCAAGATGACATCAACTACCTCGGGAAGGTGGTCAAAGGGGATAAAATGTTACAGCTAAATCTCCATGCATGGAGGTGCAGTGCAGGCTGTACAGGATCAGGTGCAGGTTGCGCAGGCTTGGGTGCAGAGCCCTAAACAGGCTGTTGCAACTGGAGATCGTTCGAGTGGCTACCGGAGTGGAGGATGGCTCCTTTAGCCCAGAAGCTCTGGGCACCACACTTTCTTGTACCAATCTAGAGCCACTGGAATGACTTTGGCCGGGTCATTCCTGATTTTCTGAACTTGGGGCAGAAGAGGTAGCAGCAGGAAGGCCTACAGGAGACCAATGCTCTACTCTAGATGTAACACGTCACTGAGACAGAGCCTTCGTGGGAACTCCAGCACGCAAAAGTGCAGACACTGTGCATTCACAGCACTGAGAGGCAGCCAGGGTTCTCCCCACTGTCGGAAGATGCCCTGTGCCACCAATGGGTGTAACTGTCATACGTGATCCGCTAGGCTGAATGAGTTTGTCTGGCCAAACATGTAAAGATCCCACCACTAAAGAGAGCCCCTGATGATTCAGGCAGCTCTAGATACGTAGAGCCTCTTGGCATATGACTCAGTACCCAGTACCACATGGCAGTGGTTTTGTCCATAGGAACCTGCACCGGGCGTACCTTGATGAAGGTGAGTAAGGCCTTCAATGAAAAGCAAATCACCCGCACCTCGAGTAAACTAATGTCGAGGTGGGTCTCCGCCAGAGACCAGAGTCCTCTGAGCTCCACCTCTCCCAGATGTCCTCAGCAAACCAGTAGCGAAGCAGCATACATCACCACCATGAACTCTAGGTAGGGCAGGGAAAGGGGATCTGCCACTGGTCCAATTGGGATTGAGCAGCCATCAATGCTGGTCTTTTGCAGTCTCCTCCAATACTTGTATGGAACCTGACAGGTTTTCTAAGTGCTGGGCCCACTGCAAAGCTGCTATGTACCACACGTCAAGCAGGATGCAAGAGACTAGTAGGCCTAAAGCCTCAGGGCCATCCTCACAGGCCCAGGACAAAGGCCGAAACATAGGGATCATAGCCCGAATGTTCGGGATTTGGTCTGGCTCCGATGAAGAGGAGACTCTGCAAAGTCAGATGCGACTTTGGTAGGTTGAATGAGAACTACAAAGATGTAAGCAGGTTTGCGACTGAGTAGCCCAACTTCAAAAAATGGACGTCGAGGTAAGTGGAGAGTAACGAATAGTTTCTTACCTGTCGGTGTAGTTTTGCAGCTTGAAGACTTTCTGGATTCACTATGCTGTGCATTATTCCGCCATCTCGTGGTTGGGTCCGGATTCGTAGTCTTTTCTTTGTTTTTTTTTTGTTTGTTGTTGTTGGCCCAGGTGGGCGGCGACGCCCCACCATTTGGTGTCTTCGGTGACGTCGTCGCGCTTCCGGCGGAAGCTCCCACCTTTGGTAGCCATCTTCGGATTCTTTTTTCTTTTCCTCTTACAGTTTTTTGTTGTCTATGTCTTTAACCTTTAATCCTTCAATTATTCTTTGATCCCTCTAAACCTTGTATGTAGTCTAGTTGTACCCTTAACCTCCTATGTTATCTTCCTGGCGGAGGCGGGTGGGATCGCTAGTGAATCCAGAAAGTCTTCAAGCTGCAAAACTACACCGACAGGTAAGAAACTATTCGTTTTGCAGCGTGAATCTTTCTGGATTCACTATGCTGTGCATAGACTTCGTAGCGGTTTTGTTATTGCGGTGGTTGGGTGGAAGATGAGCATTGGTTGCTGAAAATGTGCTGTAAGACCTTCTGTCCTACTTGTGCCTCTTTGTTCATTTGGATATCAACACAGTAGTGTTTGGTGAACGTGTGCACGGAAGACCATGTTGCCGCTTGGCAAATGTCCTGTATAGGTGTGTTCGCTAGGAACGCAACCGTTGCTCCCTTTTTCGTTGAGTGAGCCTGGGCGGCTCCTTGTAATTCTTGTCCTGCCTGCTTGTGGCAGAGTTGTATTGCTTGTGCAATCCACTGTGCAATGGTATTTTTGTTACTGGTCGTCCCAGGAAACTGCTTGCGAAGGGAAACGAAGAGTTGTTTTGTTTTCCTGCAATCCTTCGTCCTTTCTATGTAGTGCATCACTGCCCTTCTGGCGTCCAGCGTGTGTAGCGCCTTTTCTGAGGGTGTTGAAGGTTTCTGGAAGAAACTTGGTATCTGTATTGTTTGATTGATATGGAACCGCGACACCACCTTTGGCAGGAAGTGTGGGTCCGTCCTCATGACAATTCTGTCCTTGTGTATTTGCAAGTAGGGCTCTTGTAGTGTGAGAGCCTGTAGTTCACTGACTCTTCGCAGTGACTTGATAGCCACTAAGAAAGCCGTTTTTAGTGTGAGCATGTGCAGTGTGATCTTGTGTATGGGTTCAAATGGTGATTTCATCAACTGTGTCAGTACAGTGTTGAGGTTCCAGCTTGGGGCTGGCATCCTTTTAGGGGGGGGCTATTCTTTTAGCCCCTTCCAGGAATCTTTTGACCACTTGGGAGGTGAAGAAGCTTTTCACCGCTTCTCCCCTGGTGTAGGCCACTATGGCTGCTAGGTGAACCCTTAGTGACGAGTAGCTCAGCCCGCTTTGTAGTAGGTGTGTTAAGTATCGCAGTACTGTTGATTCTTTTGTGACTTTTCGTTGCAGTCCCTCTGTAATGCACCATTGTGAGAACCTTTTCCACTTTGCAATGTAGCATTTTCTTGTAGTGGGTCTCCTTGCTTCTCTGAGTACTGCCATGGTGCTTGGAGGTAGTTTGAGGTGTGCGAATTCTAGGTCCTCAGGAGCCATGCTGCTAGGCTGAGGCTGTCTGGTTCTGGGTGGAGCACTTTTCCGTCTTGCATTGTGAGGAGGTCTTTCCTTCTGCTGAACCTGTGTGCTGGTTCCTGCGCCATTTCCATTATCTGTGAGAACCATGATTGTCTGGCCCACTGAGGTGCCACCAATATCAGTGTCATGCTGCTGCTCCTGCATTTGCTGAGTACCTTGTGTAACAGTGGTATCGGGGGAAAAGCGTATGCAAATTCGTTCGACCAACTTATCCATAGCGCATTCCCTAGGGACCTTTGGTCCGGTTGTCTGGATGCGTAATGTTGGCATTTTGCATTGTGGAGTGTTGCAAACAGGTCTATCCGTGGTGTTCCCCACTTTTGGAACAGCCGCTGCACCTCCTGCTGGTTGAGTTCCCATTCGTGGGATGCAGACGTCTGCCTGCTGAGTCGGTCTGCTTCCACATTGTCTATTCCTGGAAGGTGTATTGCTAGCAGGTCTATCCTTAGAGGGATGGCCCATCTCCAGATCTCTTGTGCCAGGCTTGATAGCGGTGTTGACTGTGTTCCACCCTGTTTGTTGATGTAGAACATCGTTGTTGTGTTGTCTGTTTGTATCAGCACTCGCTTCCCGTAAAGCTGCTTTTGAAAGGCTTTTAAGGCTAGGAACACCGTTTTTAGTTCTAGGAAGTTGATGTGTTTCACTGCATCTTGTTGTGACCACAGCCCCCTGACGCGGAGTCTGTCCATGTGTGCGCCCCAGCCCTGCTGTGAGGCGTCCGTTGTGATGGTCACTGTTGGAGTTGGCTGTGTGAATGGCTTCCCTTGTAATATGTTCTTTTCCTTCCACCACGCTATTTCTTGCTGCACTGCGTGTGTGACAACAACTAGATCTTCCCAACTCCGTCGCTTGTGACCACTGCTGCTGTATCCATTCTTGGAACGGTCTCATGTCCAGTCTGATATGTGGGACAAGGTGAATGCATGATGCCATCATTCCCATTAGTCTGCTCACCGTCCTCACTGTCAATACTTGCCCCTTGCGGTAATGACGTGTTTCCCTCAGGAGCGCTATAGTTCTCTTGTCGCTGGGGAACACCTTGGACTGTGTGCTGTCTATTAGTGCCCCTAAGAATATTTTGATCTGCTGAGGTTCTGTTGACGATTTCTTCCAGTGTATTGAGAAACCTAGTGTGGACAGTGTTTGTATGACTTGTTCGATGTGGTCTTTGCAGAGTTTGTATGATCCTGCTTTCACAAGCCAGTCGTCGAGGTAGGGGTATACATGTATGCTCTTTCTCCGAAGGTGCGCAGCAGCTGCTGCTAGGCATTTTGTGAACACCCTTGGTGCGGACTTTAGTCCGAAGGCCAGCACTGTGAACTGGTAGGGTTCGTGGCCTATCACGAATCTTAATAGACGTTTGTGTTTGTGGTTCACGGGTATGTGCAGATATGCATCTTTCAAGTCTAAGGTCACCATGTAATCCCCTTCTTGGATTTGTGGTATTACTTCCTGAAGTGAAGTCATTTTGAATTTTTATGAACTTGTTCAGGAATCTGAGGTCCAGTATTGGTCTTAGTGTTTCGTCTACCTTTGGCACAAGGAAGTATGTTGAGTATACTCCCTTGTTTCTTTGGTTTTTTGGGACTAGTTCTATTGCTCTTTTTTGTAGCAGCTCCTCTGCTTCTAGACGGAGGGCGAGTTCCCTTGCGGGTATTGTCCGATGTCTTGGTTTTTTCCCCGGCGGGTGTTTTAGGAGGTCTATGCAGTACCCGTGCTGTATGGTGTTTAGTATCCACTTGTCCGTGGTAATTTCCCTCCATTGTGTGAGGAATTTTCCTAATCTTCCTCCCATTGGTGTTGTATGCTCGGTGGTTATTTGTTGTATGTGTGTGTTCCTCATTTTGTTCCTTTGTGGACTTCTCCTCTCCCTTGGTGTTAACTGGGGAGGGTGTGGTTTGTGTCTGGAGTCACTTTGAGGTGGGCTGCTGGCCCCCTCTTCGGGCCTGTCCCCGTCCGTACCCGCGCCCTCGAAAGGACCGTCCTCTTGGTTGGTACTGCCAATTTTGCTGCTGTTGTCCCTGCAGGTTTTGGCCCTGGTTGTTCCCCTGATATCCATGCTGGGGTGATTGGTGTGAAGTGGTGGGTGCATTGCCCCTCTACCACTGGGTCGCCTTGAGGGGTTTCCTCTTCTCATCCCCCTGAACTGCAGCGCTCCCATGGACCTTGCAGTTTCGTTGTCCGTTTTCAGTTGAGTCAACTTGTTGTCGACTGTTGCCCCAAACAGTTTCTCACCGTCGAAAGGTGTATTGATGATGTTGCTCTGTACTTCTGGCTTGAAGCCGGAGATCCTGAGCCATGCGGGTCTCCTCTCAGTTACTCCTATCATCATTTGCCTGCTGGAGTTCTCTGCTGCGTCCAAAGCTGACTTTAAGCAAGTGTTAGCGATGGCCTTGCCTTCCTCCGCTAGGTAATTTGCTCCTTTGTTGGTGTTCTTCTGGCAGGTGTTTAATGAGCTGACTCATTTCTGCCCAATGCTGGTACGCATGCCTGCTGATGAGGGCGTTGGAGTTGGCGATGCGCCAGTGTATGGCTGCGTTCCTCTCCACTTTTCGTCCTGTGAGGTCTATTCGCTTGCTCTCCTTGTCTGGAGGTGGGCCTGTGTTGGTGGGCACACCGGCCCTTTTCTGGCTGTTGCAGTGATAATGGAGTCTGCTGGTACTGACCCTTGGATGTACGCCGGGTCTTTTGTAGAATGTTTATATTTCTTCTCGCTTCTAGGTGTAACCGCCTTGCAGACTGCCGGTTCCCTGAAGGCCTCCCTTCCCTGGTCGAGGATGCCAGGCAACATGGGTAGGAATTGGCTCCTTGTCTGTTGAGGGAGCAGGGTTTCGAAGAGGAAACCTGCCTTTGTTTTTTCTTCCTGCATTTCGACCCCATATGTCTTTGCAGCTTTCTGGACGACCTCATTGTAGACTCCGATGTCGTCTGGAGGCGAAGGCCTCGAGGGGTAAGAGTCTACCCCTTCTTCTGGTGACTCTGCGTTGAGGTCTTGCCAGTCTATGTCTTGTACCTCCGAGGACGCCGAGTCCCGGTAAGACTGCATCTCTTCTTCGCCTTCGGCTTCGAAGTAGTAGTCTTCTTCGTCCTGGTCTTCGAGTGGTTCAGGTGTTGTCGGGGGCTCGATGTATTCGGCTTCGAACTCCTCGAGCGCCTCATGGGCTGGCTTCGATGGGATAGCGTATTGCTTCATCTTGTCGTCGAAGTCTTTTCCGTTGCAGGATGCTCGCCATCTCTGCCTCGAGCCTCCTTTTCTTTTCGCCATCTCGTGGGCCTTTTCGGCGTCGAGTGGTGCAGTGCTTCTCTTCGCGGTCGCGGTCGTCGAAACAGACGCCGGGCCTTCCTTTCTCGGTGCCGAGGCTTCCCTTTCGGAGGTGACCTTCGACGCCTTTGTTTTTCGGAAGCTTTCGCCGATTGTGAGTCCTTGTCAAAGGATCCGCTCGACTGCTTGTCCTTGGACGCTGTTGCTTTCGCCGAGGGTTTCGGCGGCAACGCTCCCTTCGAGGACTTTGCTACACTTCTAGTAGTGTCGCTAGGTGTTCTGGCTTCACTCTTTCGAGCGTCGCTTTGGTGTTTTGGGGTCGACGACTCCCTTTACCTCCTTCGACGTTTTCTTATGGACCTCGACGACAGCGCAGTCCTCTGGTCCCTCAGCGATGTTGTCTTCCTCTCCGCTTGAGAGGCCCAGGTCTCGGAGCGATGGTGCTGGTCCCTGGCCCTGCATGTTGTAGTTCGCCCTTCTCTGTCTGTCTCTCACCCGGAGGGTCTTCGGGGTGAACGCCGAGCACGCGTTGCAGTCTTCGCTGATGTGGTCGAGCGGCAAGCAGAGGTTGCAGACTGGGTGCTGGTCTTTTTGGGCGTATTTCGGTGGTGGCAGTTTTTGCAAAACTTGAACGGAGTCTTGTCCATAACCGCGCTCAGGGAGCCGCCTGCGAGCGCATTCTCCGTAGGCGTCGAGATTTCGGTCGTGGACCTTCTACCTCGTCGTCCTTCTTGTTGTCTCCGGTACTTGTGTCGTCGTCCGGTGTCTCAGGAATCCATCCTCTGTGATGATATTTCGACTTTGAGAACTTCGTCCAAAATTTTCTGGAACTTCTCGGCAACGATCCAGACCCCACGGCGGAAAAAAGAATCTGAAGATGGCTACCAAAGGTGGGAGCTTCCGCCGGAAGCGCGACGACGTCACCGAAGACACCAAATGGTGGGGCGTCGCCGCCCACCTGGGCCAAAAAAAAAAAAAAAAAAAAAACAAAGAAAAGACTACGAATCCGGACCCAACCACGAGATGGCGGAATAATGCACAGCATAGTGAATCCAGAAAGATTCATGCTGCAAACCCCCCCTCACTCTCCCTAAACCTCCATAAGATTGGCAGCAACTACCACCATCACCTTTGTGAACACCGAAGGGGCACAGAGGAGGCCGAAATGGAGCACGGCAAACAAAGTGCCTGTAGCCCATCATGCACCGCAAGTAGTGTGCCGTCTTGCAGGACAATCCTGCAGATCCAATGCCACCATCCAGTCTCCTGGATCCAGGCCAGAGAGAACCTGGATCAGAGCAAGCATTTTGAATCTGGACGCGGCAACAGTCTGGGTTGAGATTATGCCAGCTCACACTAAGACACCACAATAGGTTGTGGGTCTGCTGGCAGTGGCATCAGTGCCAGTGTCTATGCTCAAGGAGCCAGGACAGATTTCGGTACTGGTCAGGATACTGGTATGGAACCCAAGACAAGCTCATGAGGTACACACTGCAACAATTGAGAACCTATCACCCGTACCTGAGTGTGAGTACCTGATCTCGTCCTCAATGCCCAAGATAAGAGTGCACACCTTCAAGCAGTATGCCTCTATAGGCCAAACCCCAAACCTTGCCATACTTCTGAGGCCATCCCCAAGCCACATAAACCAGCAGTTTTCTAACCAGGCATCAGTCTATCCCCTTCTTCCACGTAGCCACCAAGTGCGGAGATTCTGCCTTCCAGTGGCAGGCCACATACCTGTTAGCCAGTGCGAGAAGCACCCCAATATTTTATATAGCGAGTGCTCATGTGATAGGACATGACAGTGGCAGGTGGCTCTGAGATGTATACTAAAATTCAGCATTTTCTGATTGTGCAATGCCTCTGGGGATCCTAAGGTAGTCTATGTTAACAGATCGATCCATAGTGTGCAGTGGAGTTTGTCACTCGTATTGCAGGACAAAACCCCAAGTGATGGAATGAAGAGCAAACACCTGTGTCCCTATGGAGTGAATTGGGAACACATTCACGCACTCTAGATTACCAGGGATGTTGGGGACACCCATTGTTGACCCTCAATCTTTAGTGCTGCCTGGTCATAGTGCCAATCCTGTCCAGATATACTACAAGAGTGTCCAAGTTAATTGACAACTCTTTCTCACGAGGCATCCTACTAGCAGATATTTCAGCTGGGCTTTGTGTTGGTCAGTTTCTCGAAGACAAAATGGTGGGGAAAGTCAAACTCGCTGAGCAGTATATTTCAGTCTTTCACATGGCAAGTGACTTCCATCTCTCATCTTCATAAACTCCTTCAGACTTGAGACCTTTGATCAGAAATGTAATGATGGAAAATGTCTACTCAGCACTTGTGTGCAGACTCTCTTTGTAATCCAGATGACAAAAGATCTGAAACCTAGATGACTAGTATTTATTATTTACAGGAATTAAGGGAAGTCAAAGAGCTAACTTTTTTTTTAATGATCAATCTTATTTCAACCAGGAAGATGCGTAACTTGCTTCTTTATCCTGTTCCACCTCAGGCAGGCAGTGTAGGTCAGTCTGGACAGAACAGATGAACAGGACTAGTAGATTTCAGAGACAGGGAGTTTCTACTCTGGCTGCCAGGCGACAGGATGCATAATAGAATTAGTAGACAGGCAAACTGCAGTACAAATAAGCATTGGCACAGCAAAAAGGTCTCGCCTATGAGAACTATTGGCTTTGCCATGTTTTTTTAGCCATGCTATACAGCAGTGCAAATGCTTTGCAGTGGGGCTAAAATGAATTTTTAAAAGTTCTATTAGTGCTGGATGCATTATAGTCCTTTTTTTAAACAATTTTTTTTGTTAGCCATGCTACACAGCAGCCGCAATTCTATGTGGCACAGCTACAAATCATTGCCAAAAACGGCAATGCCCATTCTGTACAGCATGAACAAAAGGCAGTGGCAGAGCCAATAGTCAAAGGCGAGACCTAATGGGTTTGCCAGTGCTTATGTCTTAGAACAACAATCCTGTGATGATGAGCAAATCAGTTAATTCTTCCGGTGTGTGAAAAAGAAATACATATTTTGCAAGACATCCTATCAAATAAACAAAGCAACTGCGCCCATGTCATAGTAAAAATTACATTTGAAAGCAGAGAACATCTGCTGTCACAAACATCAATTTCAAAGGAGAAAAGGGCTTCTTTAAAGGTCATATGGTCTTGTAAAATATAGCTTCAAATGGCATGAGGTTCAACAAAGACAGGGAAGAAGAAAAACGGAAGTAGCACCTCAATCACAGCACGATCAGCGGAAGGACAGTGTCCGGGCTGAAGCAATCTTGGTCCATGCTCCAGATGAAAGAAGAGGAAGTGAAGCTAGTATTAACTGGCCAATTAGAAGGCAGCAAATAAGAGTGACAATGAAACTGGTGAAGGGTAAGCAAAGGGCGGGCTGTAATATCTCTTGCAAGTGAGGGCGCATGTACTGTCGCATGAGAGACCTAAAAAGAAATGGAAATTCTCCAGCAGGACAGAGTTAAATTTCTGGAGAAACAGACCTGTTCAGTGGGACCTGCACAGATATCACCATTTTGTGTAACCTGCACATGCTGTCTCAAAAGGCGCCAGTACTACGGTTAAGGATAATCATGATAAACCTAAAACCACACACTACACATTTGTTTCAATAGGGGTCACTGTCTTTGTTAATCATATTACACTCTAAAACAATGTAATTGTGAATGCCCTGTTTATCTACCAGCAATGTCTGCAAGCTTCGGTGAGACTACTCACTCAGAACCTGGACCACTGTGGCATGACATAAGGAGATACTCATACATAGTTCTCCTTCCTGATTTGGAAGCTATGGACACAATCCAGATATTCAATTGTTTCAGATAAATCTTACATTTATGCTAATAAGACAAGCAAGTCCGTTTCGGGTACAACCATTGAAAATGCATGAGAAATCACATCATCCGATTCACAAGGAGGAAATTTCTCTCTTGTGTCCATCAAGTCAGCATTTGATAGCTAGTAGCCCATTTGTTTATGATGAGGAGGCAATAACCATCTTTGCATGTTTTTAATGTTAGAGTCTGCATGTCCCATTGGAGGAAGCGGGCTTTTTATGTAGTATACCAAAACGAGGTACACTATGTAGACGACCCTTATTAGCTTACAGGTCTTAAATGAACAGTCCCAAATGATCTTTTGTGGTAGTGTGGGCAAGCAGTTAAGGATTATCAGAGGGTAGTGCTAAGCATTTGTTGAACACAGAGTCAATAAATGAGATACAACCTCAAGAAAAAACTCGAGACCAATTAAGAAAAATATCAGGTATTTTTATATTTATTATACCAACAAGAACTTTGTAATTGGCGAAGTACTTTTCAATTGATCAATTTATGTAGGTAAGTAAAACTTTCACACATGCGTTATTACATGGTAATGCTTTCCTATGGAGAAAGAAACCTACAGCATACAGGTATTTGCAAATGATTCTCTGGGGTCCCCTTTAGGACTAAAAGTGCTAGGGAGCCAAGGTCCAAAGTACCACTAGCAGTTAGTGTTTACTTTGCCTGGAGTGTCCGGGTGCATAGGTGCTGGACGGGTTGGTTGCCTTGCATGCTACACTATAGGCAAAGAGGGAGGCCACCTAGAAACAGGCTGCAGAGGGGTTCCTGGGGATAAGTTTGGGAGCTCCCAATGGGGGGCTCGGTTCATGAGGGTCGTGGGAGATGGGGAGCACAGTCGGTTGTCCTGGACCCAGGCCGGGGAGCTCAGGTGCAGAGGGATTCGATCAGCTGGGCCCTTCCGTCAAAGGCACTCATGGTTCTCAGTTAGACATGCAAAGGGGGACAGGACAGCTGGGCTACTCTCTGTGCTGGCCTCTGCGATGCTGATGTCACTAGTCAGCTGGTTGGTCTATGCGGCGGAGACCTAACTGAACTCAAACAAGCTTTGGCTGCTGCAAGGGGTCGGGTACCCGGGGTATTTGTGAGGGGCGGCTCCGGCTGGGGCTGGCGTCTTCTCATTTGGTGAGGAGACATATCTGACCTCCTAGAGCATGGTGACCTCTTCCTGGGCAGCTGCTGTGTCTGTTGACCTGGTGAACAGCAGAACAGTGAACTGAACCCTGCAGTCGGTGCCTGCAGGGAAGTGGCTCCTCCACTTCAAGTGAGATGCCAACGACGTGGTGAAGTGTTGGAGGCCCTCCGAGGCTTTTGGAGGAGGCAAAGCTGCATGACGAGTCGGGTTGTGGTGTTTGTCGGTACAGGAGCAGGCAGGTAGGGTTTGACACCAAAATCCACCAGTAGTCCGCAGTTCTCGCTTCTTCGGCCCTTGTTGGTACTTCTTCTTGTGTCAGGGGAATCGGAGTTCCTGGTGTCAGGGGGCCACCTAAATACTCAATTTAGGAGCGTTAAGGGAAGAGAGGGGTAGTAGCCAATGGGCTACTTATCTTTGGGGTCACTACACCCCCTATATGATCACTTCAAGTGGGGAATGGGCATAACTCGGTCCCAGAATTCCTAATTCCAGCAAAATCAAAATGGTGGTGTGACTGGCCTGGTAGTGCACCACGCCTCCTTGGATAGCTAATTTCCTGCCTGTCCTGGTGTCAAATTGGCCTCAGGGCAGGGGGTGGCATCTCCCAGGTCTAGGGGAAGCCATGGTTGCATATCAAAGGCAGCAGGGGTTTTGAAGTCCCTGGGCTTTGTTATGCAGAGTCACTAGCTATCCTCCTGGAGGAGCTGTGAACACCTTCCTGCGGAGCGGGCATTGTTTCTGGCCTTACAGCGCAGGCTCTCACCTGCAAGAGGTCATAAACATTTCTGTGGTGGCAGCCTGGATGATACCCATCAGTCAGCACACAAAGAGGCTGATAGGTTTTCAGGGGGCACATCTAAGGTGCCTATCTTGATAAATCCATTACTGGCGTCCGTACGGAATTAGGACAAGGTGTTTAATATCGAACACCATAGGTTTCAGTGAAGCCATCATGTAGCTGAGGAACGCCTAATGACTAGTGTCCAGTACATATACTTAAGATGGCTTCCAGGTTCACTTGTACTATCTAGCAATTGAACTAGGCAGCAGAGGCAAATCTGCTCATGTAGATATGTCCTCCCATGTAATATAATGCACCCTGCCTTAGGGCTATAAGACCGGCTGTAGGGGTGGCTCATATTGCATGCAGTGGCTGTGGGCATGGCACACAGATTGTGTACCAGGTTGTGTTTTCACATTTGTCTGCACCACTTCACACGGCCTGCAATGGCAGTCTGCATGAGTTTGGTGGTGGGTCACTTGTGCTGCAAAACTTAGGGACCTTCTGTAGTACCCATGCCATAGGTACAAGGGGTACCATTTACTAGGGACTTACAGAGGTGCTAAAGGTCTTGCCAATTGGGGAACAATTGCACGGTTACCTTGTTTTAGAGAAAGCACTGGGGACCTGGTAAGCAGGTACCCAGTGCTCATCAGTCAAAATTGAATCAAATACCAGGCAAAAAGTGGGGGTCACCTGGTCAAAAAGGGGCACTTTCCTACATCCATCATGCACTACAATGAGGTGCTGACTATGTAACTGGAGAAGCAGATTCAAGTCCCGGCTCAACTCAACATCCTGTGATTCTGGTCATGTAAAGCACGCCAACGCCACTTGGGCTGAGTTCGCGCTACATGCAGTGGATGCCCTTGCTCGTTCTCTGGCTGTATATAACTGATGTTTCTCTTGAGTGCCCATTCAGTGCTGGTATGTAACTTGCGTAAACATACCCCTGCCACTCATTCACCAATACAGTGCACTGCGTGTAATCTTCACACACAAGTGCTAGCAACTAAAAGTCTAAGCACTCCGTGCACCCCATGCACTGCTAACTATGACAGGGAAACACTTCTTTAAAGGTAAACCCATCTGTCTATCACAGTTCAATTTCCTGTCTTCCCCTTCCCAACATCTTTTGAAAACTAGACTTAACATCCTTCTTCGTACTCAAGGGGATGGGTGGTTTCAATTCCACATATTGAGGACCCTGTAAATGAGCTAACAGCTGAAAGAAGATCAAGGACATTGCCGAGTCATGAAGTAAGTGTAGTTAAAGAAAAAGCCTCAGCACCAGCATAATGGGGGGGGGGGAGGGGTGAAGGGGGGTAGACTATTGTCTAATATGTCTGTTCTAGCCATGCTCGCCCACTAACAACTATTATACCCTCAGCTTTTTAATCTGATGCAAACCGGTCTCCTCACTGTTTCCCCCAAGTCCTGACTGGACAAGGTTTTGGAGGAGACACAGCCTCCTCCAAGCATACCACATATGAAGCTCTAGTCCTACCCAGGAACAAACTCTTACAAGGCCATAAGCACAGTGGCCTCACTAGAGGAGTTATCTGCAGTGAGGCATGGAATTGTGAAAGCCACTCCAAACCAACTGAATTAAGGAGAATACCTGGGCCAGGCCTTAACATACATATATATGGATCTTTGTCTAATCCTCATGGCTTGGCCATCCTAAATATGAAAGGCTCTAGGGAAGCCTATATAGTGCATCTAGCAGCCCTCGAACTCTCCCACTTCCAACCAACTTAGTCATCTTGGGACCTGCAGCCTGTTTTGATTAGGGGGAAACAGTCTGAAAGATCTGACTGTAAACCATGTGTGGAGCAGACATTCTACTGCTTCCCAAGTATCAAGAACAATGTGAAATGATTTAAACAATAAATCTTAATGTCAATCCCATACCTCCCTCAATGATTCCCAACTCCTGTCATCCAACCATGCTGCTACCCTTGCTCCTGCCATGTCTCTTCCTCTCTTTGTATTGGCATGTGCCCCAAGATGATTATATTTTCTTTTAGGAAGTTCATCCCCAACCACAAACGTTCGGCCTTCTTTCTCACTACTTCTTTTGGCTCTACAATTCCTTCTTTCTAGTCACTGCTGTCCATCTCTCTATGTCTTCAGCTTTCTGATGCGGCCCTAAGATACAGAAACTAGCACACAATTAACCAACATAAACTGAAGCCATAGTACTATATACCACTAATACATGATAAAACTCACTAGTGGAAAGGTGTAAAGCAGATATCTCCTTAGCTCTGTACCATTCATGCCTCTGGCTCATGATTTCTTTTTGCTGGGGAAGAGCTTTCAACATCCACCTGTACTTGCAGAAATGATGGGGTTTCTCGCAGTTGAAAGGCACAGACTAAAGGTCATTAGATGCTGTAATTTTACCCTGAGAAGCATCTTCCCCAACATTGTTGATAGCAGGATGGTGACTACAACTGTAAACTACCGCAGAGCATGGTCATGCCTAGAACGACAGGCAAGCAAAAAATTATTTGGTGCAAGGAGAGGTACCACCTTGCAGCGACAGTTCTGGAAGAACTGAAAAAGGAACTGCTTGGCTGAAAATTTGAAGCTTAAGAGATGAGGGTTAGGGCGCTTCATCATACTGAAGATGTGAGGATTTTCACCACTTGCCACATGTGCGTGTGGGACCAATTAAGAAGAGATTAATCGGCTTCAGCTATTCTATTTTTGGGGTAGGGGTAGACTTGCAGGGCTGGAGAATGATAATTGACCCCGTGCTCGTCAGTGGTCGCCTGGCGAGTGTGAAAGGAAATCATTTGGGAGTCAAAGCTTTCTCAGGTGAATCGTTACCATATCCTGAAGGCCAGGAACCGAAGTGGTTAGAGAGTGCTGTAAGACTGATAATTCAAGGAAAACGCGAAAACAATGGAGATAAAGCTGATAAAGAGGTTAATCTGTTGGGGAAGCGGATTCTTTATTTCTGCAATCATAAGTGCATCTACAGCTGTGAAGTAGTGAAAACAGAAATCAATCTTTTGTTGGGAGTTCATTCCTTCAGAGCCGTTTACAGCTGAACATGTCGCTAATGTTTTCCCTTTTTCTGTGGCTACGAATTTAGAATCAACATGCACAATTTGGAAAGCCTAAAAATGGGACATCCCTATGTAAAGAATATTAAGTGAACTCATGTTAAACCAGCCCACAGTTTAAGAGTAAAATGTTGTTAAAAGACAGACTGCCCATTTAAGGGCCCATATCAGACAGCAGCAGATCCAGTTCACACGCAAACAAACCTACCAGAACAATTCCGAAGAGCTGGCTAAAATAAACCCAAACTAATGACAGTTTTAAAAAGGTTAATGTTAAATGAACTGTAATTGAATTTGATCGTCAACATTTAGTGTGTCACTCACCTAAATGCTTTATTTGTGCAATGCTGTCTACAAAAAGGCTCATGATATTCCAATTCTTCAAACACAATAGGACTACAGTTTGCCGATGAACCTTCCTGAGATTGTGCAGATCCCAATGGACTCTGTCTGGCCTGACTACTGGGCAACAGACAGACCAATCGGCCATTGCCTTGATCACGGATTGCAACAGTGTCTGGTAACTTGTAGATATCCGAGATGATCAACTTGTGGCCAAATCTGAAACAAGAATTGTCAATTAGAAAACAGTATTAACTGGAAAAACACATACCCAAGCTGTTATGAGAGAAATAAGCTACTACATGAAATGGGAACTAAATCATTTAGTTAAACAAAAAAAAACATTCCTGCAGGACCCAAGTGTGGCTGTTCATTTTCATTATTCAATCCCAGTCAAGCTTGTAAAGTGCAATGATCTCAGAATTTACTAACGAGGACTTAATACTAGAGTAAAACTTTAATTCCACACTAAATATCTCACTAAACAGAACAAATAGACACAAATCCAAACACACCAGTCCTGCTCCTGCAAGGGACCATCAACGGGAACTTGGTTGATGTATTCAGAAAGTATCAACCTTATGACAAGGATTTTACCTTTTATTCTACTGTCATGCTTGACTAGCCCTATATTTTGCAAATCGAGGTCCAACTCAAAAGATAGTGAATGTCTTGAAGCAAACTACGGTACCATTTGAACCATGGATACTAGACTTCATGCAACAAATACAAACAACCACAATCTCAGTGGCAGATGCAGGAAACCACCTTTAGAGACCAGATAGTGAGGGCATCCATAGAGGAAACAGTAAAAAATTACTTTTGAGAAAATTACAAAAATGAAGTGCCCTACGAAACTATGTGGGAAACCACAAAAGCAGTCCTTAAAGGCCAATATCCAGACCAGCCATCATTGTTCACCTGTCAGATCAAAAAGCCTGAGGCTCAATTACCAAAGTTAAGAGCAAAACAAACTCATTGTTACCTAATCACATACAACGCTTTGAGAAAGGCGAACTAGAGCAAGTCCTACTCAGGGAAACGAAACAGAAAATGCCATTTGTTATTCAAAAATATTACATGCAGGGCAACAAGGATGACTGCGTATTAGTTCAAACTCAAAATGGCTGACAAACTATTTTAAAAGTATTTATAAGTAACAGGGAAACATTTATGAGAAAACAGAAAACCTACAGATATTTCAGGAATACTGCACACCACACACTATATCAGAGACGGTTTTAGACTGTACAGCAAATTACTTTTCGGACTTTCACTTCCCCTCCCTTAGATCCAGAATTGGTTCAGCAACTGGAGGAACACATTTCAGAAGAGTAGTTGTAGTAGCCCTTGGCAATATGCCGAATAATACTGCTTCAGGCCAAGATGCCTTTGTAACCATTTTTAAGAAGCCTTTAAAACATTCATCAGGTCCAATAACCAAAGCTTTCAAGCACTTCCCTCACACAAGAAAGGTGTTTGACACAACGATCCACGTCATACCGACTTAAATACTAAAACCAAGTAAGAAGCAGACTTCCTGCCAATTCTACCACGCTACAGTGGTTTAAAATTTAGATTTAAAGATATTGCTAAGACTATTAGTGTGATGTCCGAAACTCATTCTGCCCTATACCACTATCACTCTACCAGTCTGGATTTGTGAAAAACCGACAGAGGTGGGATAACATTAAACTGGTAAAGGATGTGATCAATACTGCATAACAGAAGGATGCTAAAAATAATACTCCTTACAATGGTGCTGAGGCACAAGTTACTAACTTGTGTAACGATATATCTGTAAGAGACAATAGTTAGTGACAGATTCCTTACCTTAGAATATCCCCAGGCGTCAGGCTGGATCCGGAAAGTTTTTTGCGTAGCAGTACCCTTGCGCGTCGGTAGGCGGCGTCGTGCGGCTCCGCGTCCGTCGTCGGCGTCGTGATCGCCGGGATGACGTCGCGGGCAGTACTTAGGCGCCGCCCCTGCGCGCTGACGTCAGTTCTGTACACGACTTTCCGCGCCAGGAACGCAGAGCCATGCAAGAAGCTGACATAGGTGTCTGAAAAATACTAGGGCCCTGAAAGGGATGTCCTTAACCCTAGAAATCAGTTCGCAGAACGGGGAGGATGGGTGGGCGGTAGGAATCTGTCACTAACTACTGTCTCTTACAGATATATCGTTACACAAGTTAGTAACTTGTGCATCTGAAAGAGACACGTTAGTGACAGATTCCTTACCTTAGAATAGATACCCCAGCAATACCAACCCCGGTGGTGGGTCTGCGAACAAAGATCAGACAAGGAAGTCCTGGAGGACAGAACGGCCAAAGAAGCCGTCCCTCCGGACCTGACTGTCAAGGCAGTAATGCTTTGTAAACGTGTGCAGCGAGGCCCACGTAGCTGCCTGACAGATAACCGGCAGCGGAACACCGCGGCCCAAGGCCGTGGTAGCAGCCGTTGCCCTGGTGGAATGGGCACGCAGCCCAACAGGAGGCTCCTTTTAGCCAAAGAATAGCAGGTCTTGATGCACAAAGTAACCCAGCGGGGGAGAGTTCGTTTGTGCACCGCCCGACCTTTTTTGGCGCCCACGTAGCCAACAAAGAGCTGGTCATCCACCCGGAAGTGTTTTGTGCGGTCGATATAGAAGGAGAGCGCATGTTTTGGGTCCAGACGGTGGAGCCTCTCTTCCTCTCTGGAAGGATGCGGAGGCGGAAAGAAGGTGGGCAAAGTGATGGTCTGCCCAATGTGGAAAGCAGTAACCACCTTTGGCAAGAAGGACGGACGCGTCCGAAGAACAACCTTGTCTGGATGAACAGACAGAAAGGGAGGTTTACAAGATAGAGCCTGGAGCTCACTCACCCGCCGAGCGGAGGTGATGGCCACCAGAAAGGCTGTCTTCAGAGTCAGAAGACGAAGAGGACAGTTATGTAGAGGCTCAAAGGGAGCGCACATTAAAAAGGTAAGAACCAAGTTCAAGTCCCACTGAGGCATCACAAACGGAAAAGGAGGGAAGAGGTGTGTAATGCCTTTTAAGAACCTGTTAACAACAGGGGACTTGAAAAGGGAGGGCTGATCAGGGAGCCTGAGGAAGGCCGAGATAGCACAAAGATAACCCTTGATGGTACCCAGGGCAGAACCCTGTTGGGCCAGAGAAAGAAGGAACAGAAGGACCTCAGAAAGAGGGGCAGAAAGGGGATTCACAGCCTTTGCTGTGCACCATGCCACAAATTTGTTCCACCTGCAGGCGTATACCACCTTAGTGGAGGGACGCCTGGCTGCCAGAATCACATCACAAACTTCGGCAGGCAAGTCGAAAGGAATCAACTGCCGCCGCTCAATCTCCACGCAAGCAGGTGGAGGCTGGACAGGTTCGGGTGGAGGACCGTCCCCTGCTGCTGCGACAGAAGATCCTCCCGAAGAGGCAGACGGATCGGGGGATCTACGCTCATATCGAGTAGCTCGGGATACCAAACTCTTCGAGCCCAGTCCGGAGCCACAAGAATGACTTGGGCCCGGTCGTGCCGAATCTTCTTCAACACTCTGGGTAGAAGTGGTATAGGCGGAAAGGCGTACAATAGACCGCAACTCCACTCGTGACGAAAAGCGTCGCAGAGCGAGTGCCGCCTTGGAAATTCCAACGTGCAGAACTGCTGACATTGCGCGCTCTCTTCGGTGGCGAATAGATCTAACCAAGGCTCTCCCCACTGTAGAAAGAGTCCTTGCGCCACTTCCGAGTGAAGACGCCATTCGTGATCCATCATGCACCTGCGGCTGAGTTCGTCCGCCCTGGCGTTCAGGGAACCTGCCAGGTGTTGAACCATCAGGAACATGCCCTGATGTTCCAGCCATGTCCAGAGGCACAGAGCCTCCTGACAAAGGGTCCACGACCCCACCCCGCCCTGTTTGTTGCAGTACCACATGGCGGTGGTGTTGTCTGTGAACACCTGCACTACCTTCCCTTTGACAGAGGGAAGGAATGCCTTGAGTGCAAGTCGGATCGCCCGGAGCTCCAGAAGGTTGATATGGAGCCGGGACTCCGCCGGAGACCAGAGGCCTCTGATCTCCGCCTCTCCCATGTGACCGCCCCATCCCAGAAGGGACGCGTCCGTCACAACTGTGTGCTCTGGCTGGGGAAGGAGAGGGATCTGCCCATGACCCATTGCCGGTTCGAGAGCCACCACTGCAACTGTTTTGCAGTCCCCTCCGAGATCTGGACGTGATCGGACAGGTTGCCCTGGTGCTGCGCCCACTGGAACTTCAGGTCCCACTGCAGAGCCCGCATATGCCATCTGGCATAATTGACCAGCAGGATGCAGGAGGCCATGAGGCCCAGCAGCCTCAGGGTCATACTTACCGAAACCCAGGATAAAGGCTGAAAGATCGGAATCATAGCCTGAATATCCCGGACTCGCCGTTCGGGAGGATAGGACCGAAACTGCGTCGTGTCCAGAACTGCTCCGATGAAAAGGAGCTGTGGAGAAGGAATCAGATGCGACTTCGGCACATTGATGGAGAACCCCAGCGAGTGCAGGAGTTCGGCCGTAGTCTGGAGGTGGGAGACGACTGCCTGGGACGAGCCCGCCTTCAGCAGCCAGTCGTCGAGGTAGGGGAATACTGAAACCCCTGCCCGGCGCAGATGAGCTGCGACCACCGCCAACACTTTCGTGAACACCCGAGGGGCACTTGTAAGGCCAAAGGGGAGCACGGTGAACTGAAAATGCTCGGGCCTACCGTGAACCGAAGGTAACGCCGGTGGGCCGGCAGGACGAGGATGTGGAAATATGCGTCCTGCAAGTCCAACGCTACCAACCAGTCTCCAGGGTCGAGGGCAGTCAAGACCTGAGCTAGGGTGAGCATCTTGAACTTCTCCTTCCGGAGGAAGCGATTGACGTTCCGGAGGTCCAAGATAGGACGCATGTCCTCCTTGTCCTTTTGGGCACCAGGAAGTAGTGGGAGTAGCAACCACGCCCTACTTCTGGGGTCGGAACATGCTCGATGGCCCTCTTGGCCAAGAGGGCCGTGACTTCCTTCTGCAGAAGTACCAAGTGATCCCCTGACATGCGGTGGAATTGAGGTGGCATGGCTGGGGGGTGGACTCTAAGGGGAGGGAGTAGCCCCTTCGGACAATGTCCAAGACCCACCTGTCCGAGGTGATGGTACGCCAGTGGGGAAGGTGATGGCGGACCCTGCCCCCTACCGGCGTACTGTGCACCCGAAAGGAGGGACTAGGAGGGTTTGGAGGCCGCGGACGGGTTGGAGGTGGTGGCCTGACCCGCACGCTGGTTGCCCGATCCGCCACGGCGGAATCCACGTCCTCGGCCACGCGAAGACGCCTGCTGCGCGGGCCGGTGGCTGGGCTGCTGACGTGAAGGGGCGCCCCTACCGTGGCCACGATAGGGGCGAAAAGCAGAAGTCAGCGGAGGGCGTGTAGCAGAAAGGCCCAGGGACTTTGCAGTAGCCCTTGAGTCCTTAAAGCGCTCCAACGCATGGTCTGCTTTGGACCCAAAAAGACCGACTCCATCAAAGGGCATGTCCATGAGAGTATTCTGGACATCCCCTGAAAAACCAGTGGTTCTCAGCCAGGCGTGGCGTCGTAGCGCCACCGTCGTTGCAATAGACCTGCCCAGCGAGTCGGCGGTATCAAGGCCACATCGGATTGTGTATTTGGCCGCATCCCTTCCTTCCGCAATGGCGCGGGAAAGCAGTGTCTGGACCTCCTCAGAACACTGGGGCAAAACATTCGCCACCGAATCCCACAAGGAGTGGGTATATCGGCCCAAAAGGCAAGCGGTGTTGATGGACCGCAAGCCAGCACTGGAGGAAGAAAAACCCTTCTTCCCAAATTGATCCAGGCGTTTGGATTCCCTATCCGGAGGGGCGGTAGGGAAGGCGGTTTGGGAAGCGGAGGCTTGGACAACCAAGCTCTCAGGGGTGGGGTGGACAGAGAGAAACAGGGGGTCGCCCGGAGCTGGGCGATGGCGTCGGGACACGTTCCTATCCACAGGAGCCCCTGTGTTGGGCTTGGACCAGGCGCCCAAAAGAACGTCAGTGAGGGCGTCGTTAAACGGCAGCACAGTCTCCATAGAGGAGGCTGCCGGCTGAAGCACCTCCGTCAAGAGATTAGTCTTGACCGCCACAGTAGGGAGTTGGAGATGTAAGGCTCCAGCCGCCCTACGCAACACCGTTGCAAAATTGGCTCCCTCCTCCGTAGCCACGGGAGGAGACAGCATGCCAGTGTCAGGGGAAGTATCTAGACCACTGGCATCCCCTAGACCCTCTGTCCAGTCCTCATCGTACTGACACTGTTGTGTCAGAGGGTCATCAGACCCCTCCCAGTCCTCCTGGTCCTCCTCAGGTTCAAAATAAGGGGGAGGAGGGACATTTGGGACCCAAGGTCTCATCGGCGCCGGAACCGGCGTCGAGCGACGCCGGTCCGGGTCCATGTCCGGAGCCGGAAGGAACTGAGGGACGACGCCGCCCGGAGCCCCAGGCGGCGTCAAGAACGGCACCGGAGACATCGGCGCCGGCGGAGGGTGTCGTTAGGTCGACCGGCGTCGATGGGGGTTGCGGAGCCGGGATCGAGGCCGGGGCCGAGGCCGGAATCGAGGCTGGAGGCACGTGCGACGCCGGGGCCGGAGCCGTCGGCGACGCCGGAGCAACCCTATCAGGGCCCGCGGGGCCCGAAGGCGCACCGGAGGGACCTTGAGGCCCGAAGAGGCGGGCCATGGCCGACAGGAATTCCTGCACTTGGGCCGGATCCGCCCACGAACCCGGGAAGGACGGGTATTGCGGGGGCGACTCCACAGGCATGTCCGGGGCCGCGGGGGCGGGGACGGTGCCGGGAGGGGCCTCAGCCGAGTCGCGAGACCGGCGAGGCGAAGTCCTAGAGCGACGATGCTTTTTGGACTTTTTGTGTTTTGACTTACCGGACGAAGAAGACTTCGATGCCGACGACCGGTGTGGACTCCGCGATCGACCCCTGGACCTCTCACGCGACCGGGGCTTCCGCGGAGCCGAATGCCGGGCCTCGAGGAGCTTTCGAGACCGCTCTCGCAAAGCTTTCGGGTTGAGGGCCTGGCAGTCGGTACAAGACTCCGTGTCGTGGCCGAGGCAGAAGAGACACTCCCAATGCGGGTCTGTGACGGACATCATCCGAGCACAGGCGCCGCAACGTTTAAACCCGGGCATCCCTACGACACCTTGAAGTCAATTGTAGAAAAACAGTGAAAAATTCACCAAAAAGTTTGGTCAAAAAATGACCAGGGCACTGCTCTTCCCGGATCTGCGCTTGCTGGCGCGGAAAAAGAAGAACTGACGTCAGCGCGCAGGGGCGGCGCCTAAGTACTGCCCGCGACGTCATCCCGGCGATCACGACGCCGACGACGGACGCGGAGCCGCACGATGCCGCCTACCGACGCGCAAGGGTACTGCTACGCAAAAAACTTTCCGGATCCAGCCTGACGCCTGGGGATATTCTAAGGTAAGGAATCTGTCACTAACGTGTCTCTTTCAGATATCACATTCAACAGGATCAAAAGGAGCTTTTTTTGAACGGAACAGGGATCGGTTCAAAATATGAGAAAATTCATGCGGGCAAATCATCAGTGCCCAACAGCGAAACTGATAATCAAAGGTAATTATACGACAGATCTTACACGGATGAGGGGCGCTAGCCAGGGAGGTCCATTATTGCTACTAATATTTTCCCTTTCTATGCAGTTCCTTACTAGAAACATTTGTAACAATCCTTTCATTGAAGGCTTAAAAACGACTAGTAAGTATACAAAACAGTGATGGATGGAATGCTTGAATTAATCTCAGCCACTGGTAATCACTTGGGCCACATCCCAATCCATTGTTTATTTTGCACACCATGCCACCTCAATTTGGACCCAGGTATATGTAAATCAGTCTTGACCCTGCTTCAATAGGAACAGTCCAGCCTGAACTGCCTACTGAGGTGGCGTGGGGAGCAAAAAATACAAACGATGATAAACCCAGATCTGTGACTGGGGATGAATGTTTTATTTGTTCAGTGTTCTGTCTATCATCTATTCTTTTCGCTTATGTCGCCCTAAGTGGGAAGGGTATACCCAGACGTGGGTTGAGCGCTCACTGGATTCAAGCTAGCCTGGCTAATGAGGGGTGACACTCAGAAACCAGTCTCCGGATGCCTATTTCCGGTCCAGGGAGGACCTGGCTTGGCAGTTCGGGCTGGACTGTTCCCATGGGGAGCAGGATCAAGACTAATTTGCATATGGCTGGGTGCAAACTGGGGTGGTATGGAGAGCAAAGAAACGATGGATTAAACCCATATCTGTGACTGGGGTGAATGTTTTATTTGTTCAGCATTCCATCCATCATCTGTTCTTTTTGCTTTTGTCGACCTAAGTGGGAAAGGTATGCCCAGACGTGGGTCGCGTGCTCACTGTCCTACTAGATTCAAGATAGCCTGGATTATGAGGGATGATACCCCTAAACCAGTGCCAGGAGGCTTGTTTCCGGTCCAGGTGTCATACAGATTGTACCTCTCCTGTAAAACTCTCTCTCTGTTGGAAAACAAAACTCAGGATTGTGCCAGACTGATTCTGTGCACCCCCTCAGGATATGTTGGCCTATATTCCTGCAAGCTCACAGCGCAACATCTGCACCCATAAATGTAGGATGCTGGCTCTGTATATACTATACCAAAATGAGGTATAGTGTGCACAGAGTCCAGTGGAACCCCAAAGGTAGGCAGAGGGAAAAGTAGATGGAACCTTAGTCTCCATTTGTGGTAGTGTGGGCGAGCAGTAAGGCTTTATCAGACGGTAGTGTTAAGCATTTGTTGTATACACTCAAGCAGCAAATGATATCACACACTCAAAGACTGAACTCAGACCAATTTGTTTGTATCAAAAATATTAAGTGATTTTATTTCTTAGAACCAAGCCAAGCCTGGTGCAGGTAAGTGAAATAATACTTTGCAAAATCTTGTGCAATGTTTTACAATTGAATGAAGGTTCAAATGCAGTTGATTGAATTACAGGTAAGTCAATTTTTTTTAAATGACTTTTCAGTTACTTCACAGATTACTTTGTATGTTACTCTTTAGATTACTTTTCTGACTACTTTTGCTAATCAGTGTGATATGCCTAGATATCACACAGACATTTCCTAGACAAAAGGTAAGTAATCCACTTTTTTCACATATGCAGCTTTTCAGGTTTTCATACATACCAACTCCACACTTTAGAGAATTTTCAAAGCAAAGCAGTCAATGCAATTCTATGGGAGAAAATGAAGTTATCGGTTTGCAGTTAAGGTCTTTGTTGTGGGAGTTGGGTTTCTGGGGTTAGCACCAGGGTTCCCCCAGGGTTGAGGATGCACTATCAGAACACCCTCAGAGGCACTAGGGTGGCCGGGTACAGAGTGCTGAGGCCCAATGTTATCCAAAGGGGGATAGGGGGCCTCTGGTTGGTGGCTGCTCACGAGCAGGCCACAAGGTTGTGGGAGCAAAGCGCCTGGTGTTCTGCTCAGGGCAAAGGGAGATCCGAGTTAGCACACAAGGTGCACCCGCAGCGGCAGCTGGGTGCAGGGTGCTGTTTTGGCGTCGGGTGCCCTGTTTTCGATGTGAGTTGCCGGTCTTGGATTTTGGCTGCAGGCTCGGTCCGGGAAGACATCCGGGAGTAACCAACAGCTGAGCAGGTAAGTTGGAGGGCTCGAGGACGTAGGTGCACCTCGAGTTCTCTTCTCCAGGGCTCAGGGAGGCTGGATGCAGGGGTGTGTTCAGAGGTCGGATTTCACCTTACTTGGCTACTCATGGTTAGGGGGGGGTCTTCGTGTAGAGACTGCAGGCGACGTTGGGGAGTCCTGGAGGGGTAAACCCATGATGGACTGACTCTGGAGCGCTGGGGACCTAGCTGGGACCGGTGGGCCACCCTCATTCGGGCTTAGGCGTCGGGTGCAGTGGTGGTTCCAGGCGTCGGGTTTCTTTGTCCTCAGCAGCCTCGGAGTCTTTCTTGGCTGTTTCTTTTGAACAGAGCTGTTGTTCACAGGAGATCCGGTCTTTGTTGAAGGCAGTCAGTCCTCCCAGGGGTTCTGGAGGTCGCTGGCTGCAGGACAAGGCGACTTTTGGAGCAGGATCTCTGGGAAATGCAGACGGGCCGGTAGGGCTGGGGAAAAGTCAGTTCTTCTCTGCAGTCTCCTCTGTTGGGCGTCCTCTTTCGTCTTTCTTCTTCGTAGGTTGTAGGAATCTATCTTCTTGGTTCAGGGCTGCCCTCTAAATTCTGTATTTAGGGGGTGTTTTAGGGGTCTCGAGGTCAGTAGCCAATGGGCTACTGACCTTAGGTTGACTACACCCTTGGTGTGCTCACCCCACGTGGAGTGGGCACAATCCCTAATCCTGATTGGAGAGTGCCTGCCATCTTGATGGCGGGCA